>OU744251.1:22400000-23000000 GCA_916610215.1 Omphaloscelis lunosa | reverse complement strand
CAATAAAGGAGTGTGTTGTTAACCCTCGCCTTTCATTGACGCTGCAATTATGTTCGTAGCGTATGTATGTTTTTTTTTTTTTTATGTACCTATGTCCGCCGATTTCTCCGTCACTTTTAAGAGTATGCTCTCGAGGTAGTCCCATATAAATTTTATTAACTTTGCTTAAATAGTTTTTGAGTTAACTTCAATAAAACGTATTTTTTCCTAATTAGTATGTGGATAATATGATAAGTTCCTGTCACTGTTATTTACATAACAGATAGTGGTATTCGAATGTGTGTGGGGTAGGTACCACAACTAAAAAGTGAAAAATAAAAACAAATTACAAAAAAAAAAAAAAAAAAACAACGTAGTGTTTTTTTGTCTTTAATTTTTTTATTATCTGACTGACTAAATTGAATTTCTTTTTTTTTTTTTGACACAGGCGTCATCCCCATTGCACAAGAAATCAAAATTATTGAAAAAACTCTCTCCGTCTGCTTGGGTCACCAATCTTTGAGGATTCCTTTCCCATTTTTAACGAGAAAAAAATTCAAAATTTCAATGACATTTCTGAAAGATAGCTCCAAATTAACATGCATTAGGCCACAACATTAATCCGTTACTGCTAAATTAACATATTTCCTTTGCGCTTCCCATTTATGGAAGCACATGCATCTTTTAAACATATGGACCAAATTAATCGCATCCGGCGTGCGTGTATGACCAGATGTATGAACGTAAACAAGGCAAAAGGAGTATGAAAGGATCGTAGCAGGTGGCGTTCTGTAGTTTCTGCCTACCCCCATGAGAAAAAGCGTGAGTTTATGTATGTATGTGTGTGGACCAAATTATCCGGCATACGTTAACGATCTCAAATGTGGCCATGGACGACCGAGCTTGAGCACAAGCTACTCTGGGAGGCCTCGGCGTTCGCAAAATTTCTAGTATTCAGTAGTTTACCGGCTTTCACATCCTTGGTCCACGGTACTGAGGAAAATCCTAGCCTCCACACTGATTAATTTTGATGTGCCGTGCCTCACCGAGGCTATGGATGCCTGGAGATTCGCTTGCCCGAATTCGGATCCGCCCGACAATCCATTTTCCCAGAGACGGTGGGATGAGTCGCTCTGCTTCACACTACTGATTACTACGGAGCGCGGAGCGTGCGGGCCTGCTGGCTGTGGGTAAGTGGGAGTCGGGCACTTGTGTGTGTGTTATGTGGCTTCATGCACTACCGTCATCGAACTTAGGCACTTTGTTCGAAGACATTACTTTCTTGCATCGTTGTCTCCCTGTAACTAGGAGCTCCTTGTTGTTCTCCTCATCGCTGTCACTGTGGCGAAGTTGTCAACAGCCTCGGGCACCACGGCCTGTCTTGCAGCCAAAGTGCGGATCGCTTAGCGCGGCACGCGAACATTAACGACATCATTCGACGAGCTCTTGTCACCGTCGGCGTAGTAGCTGTGTTAGAACCCAATGGTTTAGCACGCCGCGATGGCAAGAGACTGGATGGCATATATTTATTTCTATGGAAGGTGGGTAGGCCTTTAGTATGAGACGCAACATGTGTCGATACTCTTGTACCATCTCATCTTCCTGGCTCAGCGAGCTCTGCTGGCGCTGCTGCTGCGGCTGCGGTAAACCTTAAGCGGTGAAAGTATAATAACCTTATAGGTAACTATATTTCCGAGTCGCTTAGGTTTGAAACCCTAGGTCCGTAGGGCCCGAGTACTCATGGTTTTTTCAACGAAATCTCCAAACGACTGGTTGACACTTCTCTTGACCCAAGGGCTTTTTTTTGGGTGTGAAATTATCAAATAACTTCTCCTGCTTTTTTCAGACGCTTACTGCAACCCCGGCAGGCATCGGCCCTAGCGGCCATCCGGGCCATGACCCTCTGGGACGCGTTCAACCGGCGGGCTGGCCACAGCCTTAGTGAACACGCCCACACCGGTGCCCCGTAAAGGGCCAGGGACCGCACGACCCCTGCGTAGAGCCTCCGGCAGGAAGCGTTTGGACCCCCTAGATAGGGCAGGAACCGCTTCAAAGCAGCCCCGGCCCGCTGTAGTCTGGGAGCCAAACGTCGAAAATACTCCACGAAGTTCCACCGGCTGTCGAGTCTGATGTGAACCCTTCTCGCCATTACCTGGAAACCCAACGGTGGCGCATTCCGAGAACCATGAAAACCCATGGCCTCGGACTTATGCAGGGCCACCTCGAGTCCCAACTGCCGGATCCTGTCAACGATTGAATGGCCCAAGGGCTGGCTTTTACTTTGGATAGAGGCTAAGCATTGCCATTCAACGTGACAATGCCGCCAGTCCCTTGGGTACATTACCAGTTCACACTGATGCGGAGGAATTTTTCGACGCCATATTTTAGTTAAGTTAGGATATTATATTTTTATTCTAATAAGGCTCGTGCAGACCAGCACAATATCGCGGGCGCTACAAGGGCCGCGCTGTCTGTAGCGCCCGCGATATTTTTTTATCTTTTTAATGAGTCAATTAATTTTTATTTTAAATTATTGTTGACATAATCTACTCATTACAATGTTTTGTTATGTGGTGTGTTGCAAATTGTGGTTAGCTAGCGACGTCGACAATTGATCATATTATTGTTTTCCTGAGCAACCGGCAGCAAGTTCGTCATGCTCCCTTAGATGTCACTGCTAGTGGTAGCATCGGGGGTCGGGTTGCCTCCTTCCCTCAAATATGGCGAGGAGGGTAATAGCTGATCTTTGCGTTATGCTCGTGAACGGGTGCTGCTTGGTCGTCTTGCTGATCATGGTTTTGTTATTGTTACTAGTAATTAACTGTTTATTTGTTTTATACACACGCCCTTTATGCCCGGAGGCTTTATTTAGATATTTAGTTCTGTTTACGTTTAGTTTTTAATTTTTATTTCTGCTTGAGTAAAGTTCTCGATGTTTTGGTTGGTATATTGGCGTGTGCTATCTCACATATGGCCAATAATTTATCATTTAAATAATATTTTGTGCTGCATAATGTTTTTTTTTTGCATACTATCGTATAGAATTATTTATTTTTTAACTTGAATAGACAGCTGTGCTGCTGGGGAGTTTGTTGCGGCACTTCTTCTTCCCAGATAAAGGCACTAGGAAGTGGTGAAGGGTGGGCGTTTTGGGGGACTGTCTTATGTAATTTTGACGTTCGAAAAGTGCTGATTTTCAGCCTAGTTTCAATAAATGACTTTTGAATTTTGAATTTGAATCGCGCTGGTCTGCACGAACCTTTAACGTATGTTATATCAATTGAGTTATATTGGAATTGAAATAAAAAGACCGATAGGGAAATAATGTGATGAGTTTAATCTACTAGCGTCATCATTCTGTCTTTTTCTGTTGTTGGCAGAAGAATAATAATACATTGTCGTCTGTTTGACGACTATGCATAACATTTTATTGGAAAAATTGTTCAATGAGTTTTATTGCTCGTATTGTGACTGCGCGTCTGTGCTTACTAAAACTATAATAATGATTGACAAACATTTTGAAAAAGCAGATATTGGTTATGTATTTTTGCTCCTTGTTAAACTGTCAAATATTAAAAGCATTGTCGCCTGGTTCGCTCGCGACTGACGGAAGGGGTCAGCTATTAATGAAGCCGCCTGTCTGACAGCGGAACAGCGGGACATTAGCGAGAAGCCGAGCATACTAATGTGAACACAATTTTATTATTATTTAGATAAATACTCAAACATTCTTGATAAAGTTAAATATTTTCAGTTAATTCTTTATATAGTTTTATTCATTGTTGTTTGTTTTAATTAATGTCTTTCGTTGCACCGTGCTCAGCTGTGCGACATACGTTGTCGATCACTCTTCCCAGTTTATTCATAAAATTTCGTAAAAAGTGCAAACTATGTGGTAATTTTTAATACAAGTTACCCATTACACCAAATGCTATCTAACTTTTGGTTATAATCTGTGTAAAGTTTAAACAATTCGGCAACAATTAACAATAAATAAAAACCGGTCAAGAGCGAGGTGGACTCGCACACTGAGGGTGCAGTACCATTTTAAATTTTTATCAGCAAGGCCTCTATTCGTCAGAGAATTTTAACACTGCACACTACCGTGTAGAATATTGCAGTTTTGGGTCAGCGCCATCTCTTGACCGATAGTGGAACTAATGTAACTTAAATTGATGATTTCTGAAAGACTGTGCTATTTAGAGATATTGTTTTATTTTCCTGGAATCTTTACATAAACTTCTATCATATAGAATAATTTCAGATTTTTTCTATAAACTTCGGAGATGAGAAGGGGTGGAACAGTATTTTTTCTTTAATTTTCGTCAAAAGTCGAAAACTATGCGGGCTAAAAAAAATGTTTGAGAATGTGCAAATAACGAAGTTCATAATAATATTTATTTATTTTATTTTATTTAAAACGTTGCCCCACACTAGGAATTTCTCCTGTATTGTGGGTGCGTTAACAAACATTTAAACTCACATACACAAACAGACAGATCCGGAACATCTACTTGTAGGTCATACAAATATTTGTTCCGTGCGGGAATCGAACGCGAAACGCAGCGCAGTATGATATACCCTAGTAGCCCCACTTCAAATTTTTAAGACCCCCGTACAGTCAAAGCTGCAAAAAAAAATCTTTCTTAATTGCACAATAGTTGGGCAAACGTTATCTATAACTATTCCAAATTTCAAGTTGATAGCATTAGTAGTTCTTGAGATATCCAGCTGTGACAGACAGACGAACAGACAGACTGAGTCGCACTATAAGGGTTCTTTTTATCATTTTGGTATGGAACCCGAAAAGCACAAAAATTATTTGTGAATAACTACCACCAGTGTTTTGTTGTGAATGTGTGTAGTGTCGTAACGCGTAAGCGCCCGCATATAATATATCCACGGCACTTACGACCTTTTTTCGCGAGGTTTTGCTTCAGCGTAGACTGTTCGACGCGTTGGGCCTTTATTAGTGTGCTCATAATTACTGCCACGCATTCACGCATTTATTATGAAATAAATTAATTTATTAAATGAAATTATTAATTTTAATTTAATATTAATTCTGTGACCCTTATAATTTGACATATCATTTTAGTTTCGATTCTGTGACCTTTATTTATTTACCAACTAAATACACACACAGATATTCAAAATATATAACATTTGCATACATCTAAATTAAAGGTAAGCACAGCATTTTATTTAGATATCTGTATACAATAATAATTAACATAATATATGATTGTCTGCCTCGTTGGTTTAGTGGTCGCAAAGTACTTTATATAATACTGCTAAGCATGAAGTCCTGGGTTCTATTCCCGGGTCGGGCAAAGTATCATTGGGTTTTTCTGAAATGTTTCGGTAGCAGCCCGGAGTCTGGATTTGTGCCCGGTTGATGGCAATAGGCTCGCCCTCTATTACATGGGACTTAAACATAACTGGCGAAATGTGGGAGTAACTGCTACAGGGACATCTCTGCCCAACCCTTCGGGGAAACAAGGCGAGATGTTATGTTATGTTATGTAATTAATATAAAGATGGATAACAATGTAATTAAAACTAATATCAATAAAATCTTTTATAGGTACTAAAAATTTACTAGAATTAAATTAAATAAGATTAAGATTGAATTAAAAGACAATCTAAAAATATAATTTGAAAAACACACACAAAATAAAAAATAAACATTATTGTGCAAAAAATTATAAAAAATTACATATTATTGAGCACAGCTCTTTTAAACTTAGTGATACTGCCTGAAAATATGTCGAAGTCACAATCGTGAAAAATGTCGTTACACATATAAAATGTCGTTATAATTTGTATCTATTTTAATAGCATTGACATTTTATTTTATTGTGTTACAGTATAGTGAAATTTTATTTTATATAATATGGGTTTTGCCTGAATTAAATCAATTTTATTTATTTTTTATTTTATTATTGGAGCAGACTTTGAACCGAGTTTCACTTATGCTGTTGGTCAATAGCTGCTGTAACCACCACGCGTGCACTACCATAATGTGTGACAGTGTGCGTTATGGCACGTCATCTCTTGTATCTAACTGGCACTGAAAGCGACTTTAATTGGAGCGACATAATAATATTCATTTAAGTAAATATTATGGAACGATTTTTAACTCGTTCGAACTCAATCTGCAACCGTCTCCTGGAAGAACCTGTCAACATAAGCGAATGGAAAATACCCAAGCTTTATGCGAAACCATCTGAGCAGCAATCCCCAACTACACTCCACACTACGAATCGCTTCAGCAGTCAATAACCTATAGCCGCACGTTACCGAGATGCCTGTTCTACAAAGAAAAACCCGAGCCGTATTCCTCCCATCTTGATAGTTTTAAAAGATGAATGGACAGATGACCACATAAAAACTCTTGTTTCAAGATAACCAAAAGTTTTCATCTGTATTACAAAGGAAATAACAGAATTGCGGTTGCCTGTTATTCAGCCGAAGGTCATGAGGCTCTTAAAAGTGGACTCCACTCCGAAAAAATTGGATTCGACACTTTTTCTCGCAAGCACGAGAAGACTTCTAAAGCTGTGATTTTTGATCTGCCGGATTATGCAGAAGAAAATCTAAAGGAAGAACTTAGATCACTCGGCTTCAGCGATGCTACTGTTCGTAAATTGTGAAGATACATAAGGACAAAAAAGCTCTATGCCTTTCTGTGCTTTTCTCGTGCAATTTTCCCCAGGCACAGATATCTTACGTTTCCGACAGATTAAATACCTTAGCAACTGTGCTGTTCAAGTGCAAACGTATCAAGCTAACAGGCTTTATGGTACTCAATGCTATAGATGTCAAGGTTTTGGGCATTCCTCCAAAAAAATTTATCTGACACTACGCTGTGTGAAATGTACAAGGCCCCACCTCACAGATTGTCCGAAAAAAGACCGAACGACGCCAGCCCGATGCTGCAACTGCAAGGATAACCACCCAGCAAACTACCAGCATTGCAAAGACCCCCAAAAGTATCTGGAGCGAGTTTGGGTTAGGCAATCACAAACCAAAGCAGTTAGTGTATTGTCAAATGTACCAGCACAAACAACATCGACGGACGCACCTGGAATGAGGCAATTTTCACTTGATCTTCTCCTAGACTACTTCACTAAATAAAAGCTTAAAGTAAATTCCACTAAAACGGAGATTATTATGTTCTCAAGAAAACGATCACTTCCCACCCGCTTTGTTAAAATTTAAGGCTGTGATGTTCCATGGAAGAAATCAGTCGAGTAATATTTAGGAACAACTTTAAAAGTAAGCTGGTTGAAAAATATGGAAGAACTTCGTTCATAAGGAGTCAAGTCCCTTAAAAGATTAAAACCAATCCTTAATCGTAAATCTAATTTGAGTCCTCAAACCAAATTACTGTTCATCCTTGAACGACATAAGTACGCATAGGGATGCGTACTTATGTCATACAAGGATGAAGTAAGTGACACTAACTACACAAAACTCCAGGTCGTTCAAATCAAAGCACTTAAAATAGCATTCAAAACACTTCTCTACACAAACCTTAAACAACTACGTAGTGATATCAAGTTTGCAACTCTAAAGGATTTAATTCTGAAAGTATCCTGAAAATTCTACCTCTTTAACAATAATCCACGTCATCGCAATACTCTAGTCTCACACACTGGTAAGAGTAGATTAACCTGATTACCCTATGCCAGAACTTATAACAGGTACAAACAGCCTCATCACCATTTCTTGATGGATTAACGTTAGCTCACTTACCTGTCTAGCGTGATTGCTGTCACCTAACTCAGTAATATGTACATGACATTATGTTTATATGCTTTTATTTTGGCATTTGTACAATAATCTACAATACCTAGTTAATAATGTAACAATTTAATCATTTCAAAATAATCTAAAATGGCCCGCCTGGGAAACTTAAATAAAAAAATTTGGGTCTGCAAACCCTACATAACAGAACAGTCTTATATTATTTATCTATTAAATCAGTAGTCACAGTAAAAATCATACAAGTTGTATGTTATGAGAGGTGATGTAGCCTCTATCACATAGTTCGGATTACGTTAGTTTATATTTAGAATAAGGTATTTTTGTTAACTTGTATTAACCTTTATCTGTTAATAAAGACCTTAAAAAAAATGGCTTGTATTTATTTGATCCCCAAATAACTCCCATTTTGATTTCTTATAAATTCAATGTATGGCAAGATCAAGATTCTCGGGGGTCTTTCAATACCAGCCAGCACCCGCCCCCCAGTCCTAGCATTTACTCGTTTTCCTGCTGTGGCTGGGGCAGTCACTTCAGCCACCCTTCCCTGCTGATCTTCTCTCGGGGTGCTGCGCTTAGGACAGCTTAACCGAAGATGACAGTCCTAGGTGCTACATTTGCGGAGAAAGGCTCCGCAAATGTAGCACCTAGGACTGTACCCTTGCGGCCGGTCGTGTACAGGTGATGCTACAACCTCCCTGATGCGGTGCGTTCGGTGGTCCTGCCTCACTGCCTCTACTTCTAAGGCATGGGCCAAGGCGTCTTTCAGCGTCTCATGATGCCCAAGTCTCACAGCGGCTCTAACTTCTAGGTCGCGTATTCCATCAACGAACGAACGATTTCTTATAAATATAAATCCATACATTGAATCATAATGTTACGAGCTGGGTATGGGATAAATTAATTACTACCAATCAGACAATTAAATAACTTTATTAAACACAAAACACTTAAAACTTAATCACAAATACACTGCTGTTCACTATTCGCTTAGATATCGCACTTCTAGTTCACTTCGATTCGCTTCGTTGTATCGCCTAAATCAGACTACTCCCATCGTGTGTCAGCGCTGTGCTTTTATACCGCCAATATTCACGAACATTCCGGCGATGTGTAGAACGGTTCTAGAAAAACATCAACAAAAAAGCACTACCAAGAAATACAAAAGTAGTAGGCAAAAAAAAATAGCCTACTTGTACCGAATAAAGAAGTAGGTACTTTATACCCTCGGCGTACGGTCGAAATTACAATGAAAATTCCTAATATTTTTTATAAGTAGTTACCTACTTAACTTCAAACTAATAATAATGGCATGCTTCTCAAAGTTTTTAGCGCAAACACACTGTAATCACGTGCTTTCTCGAAAGATCTCGTACGTACGACGTAACACCGCCCCCTCCTTAGACATGCTCGTCCCGAGCATCATTAGCCCCGTAGTATCGGGCCAATCGGTCTACATGAACAATCTTAGGCACACCTCGTAGACCCTTCTGTATTCGGTAGGTGACATCGTTGATCCTAGTCACGACTCGGTATGGTCCATCCCATTTTGCTTGCAATTTCGGAGACTTCCCCTTGCTCCGCACTGGGTTATGTAACCACACCAGTGAACCCTCGTCGAAACCCCTACTGATTGCCTTGCGGTCATAACGGGTCTTCATCTTCTCACACATCTGTTGGCTGGATTGACGGATATGCTCATAAACATCATTCAACTTGTTACGCAAATCATTTGCGTAATCTGTTACACTACGTGGAGCATCAGGGGGAGTTCCAGTGATTAAATCTGCAGGCAGACGTAATTCCCTTCCAAAGTTCGCGAAGGCTGGCGTCACAGTCGTACTTTCGTGGACTACGCTGCGGTAGGACAGTAGAAACGGCTGTATGTGCTTGTCCCAATCCCTTTGCCTGCTTTCCACGACTTTTGCCAGATATCTCTCCAACGTTTGGTTGAATCGTTCCACCATCACCAGATTGTGGGTGGTAAGAGGTGGTTTTGGTTTTGTAGGTACCCATCAATCGACAAGTTTCCTGAAATACTTGCAATTCAAAATTCCTTCCTTGATCGCTGTGTATTTCTAAGGGTACTCCAAAACGACAGAAAACTTCCTGAACTAATTTATCTGCGACAGTTGTAGCTTCTTGATTAGGAATGGCGAAGACTTCTGGCCACTTTGTGAAGTAATCCATGACCACCAGGGAGTACTTGTTTCCGCTCTCGCTTTCTGGAAATGGTCCCGCAACGTCTAGTGCTATCCGTTCCCAAGGGGCTCCAACGTTGTACACTTTTAATGCACCTCGGCTGCGTGTGTGGGGTCTTTTCACGGCCGCACAACTGGTACATTTGCGACACCAGTCCTCCACATCATCTCGACAGTGGATCCAGTAAAAGCGTTCTCGAATTTTTAGTAGAGTCCTTTTTACCCCCATATGTCCTCCTGAACATCCATCATGGTAGAGCCGTAGAACATCCGGTACCTTAGCTTTAGGGACAACCATTTGTAGATGACAGCTGTCCCCTCGAGTGTTTTCCCATTTACGGCACAAGACTCCATCCTGGATCACCAAGCTGTTCCATTGCGCCCAATAACTCTTCGTGATGGAACTCATCGCAGCCACATCACTCCACTTAGGTTTAGGAGCACCAACTTTGACCCACTCGAAGATCGGTTTGATGTCCGAGTCATTTTGCTGAGCCTGCTGTAGGGTTTCCTTCCATTCATCGGTGAGATCTGTTCTAAGCATCCTCACGGGTACTACTTCCTTAGTCTCTTGCCTGGCACAGTGCTTACCGTCTTCAGGACAAGGTCTTCTTGACAAGACGTCTGCGTTACCGTGAGTTCTCCCACTGCGATGTTTAGTTATGAAGTCAATCTCTTGTAGTAGTTCAATCCATCTCGCCACTTGCCCCTCTGGAATCTTAAACGGTAATAGCCACTTCAATGCAGCATGGTCAGTTCGTAATTGGAATTTACGTCCAAGCAAATATTTACTGAAGTGCTGCAATGTCTTTACTACGGCGAGTAGCTCCCGTCTTGTAACGCAGTAATTTCTTTCTGGTTTGGATAAAGACTTGCTGAAGTAAGCTATCACAAACTCTTGGTCTCCTTTCCGTTGAGACAGCACGCCCCCAATTCCAGTATAACTTGCATCGGTGTCAACTATGAAGTCATTTTCAGTGTCAGGATATCCCAAAATAGGTGTATTGCACAGACGTTTCTTTAATTCCTGAAATGCGACGTCGCAGTTTTCGTCCCAACAGAATTGCCGCTTTTCTTCAGTGAGTTTGTGCAGAGGTTTCGCAATGTCGGCAAAATTCTTGACAAACCTTCGATAGTAGGAGCACAAACCCAGAAATGCTCTGACCTGTGTCTTGTCTTTCGGAACTGGCCAATCCTTGACGGCGATTACTTTTTCTGGGTCTGTTTGAACACCTTCCCCCGAAACAATGTGTCCTAAAAAGTTTACTTGTTGTCTGAAAAACGAGCACTTTTTCGGATTTTACTCGAGATTTGCTGTTTGGATTTTCGACAGCACTCGGTTGAGGTTTTTAAGGTGATCTTCAAATGTACGGCCCACGATGATAATGTCGTCTAGATATACAAGACATGCGTCTCCAATCAATCCGGCGAGTACTTGCTCCATCAACCTTTCAAACGTCGCAGAAGCATTGCACAAACCGAATGGCATAACTTTAAACTGCCACAACCCTTTTCCTGTTGAAAATGCAGTTTTCTCCTTATCATTGGGGTCTATTTCTACTTGCCAGTAGCCACTTTTCAGATCAAGTGTGGTAATGTTTCATCGATCCTAGGCAGCGGGTAGCTGTCCTTCTTCGTGACGTCGTTCAGTCGTCGATAATCCACACAGAAGCGCATACTGCCATCTTTTTTCTTTACCAGGACCACAGGAGAACACCGTGGACTCGATGAAGATTCTATAACACCGTCCTTCACCATTCCCTCAATCATGGTTTCCACCTCTTTTTCTCGTGCAACTGGCAGTCTTCTTGGTCGCTGACGGATTGGTAACTCGTTGCGTGTATTAATCTTATGCTGAACAAGTCCAGTTCTCCCTATGTCAGCATCGTTTGAAGAGAAAGTGTCGGCGTACTGAAGTAACATCTTCTTAGCCTTGTCCATTTCTCCTTTAGTTAAATCGCAGTTTTCCAAAAGCGTTGACACGTCAAATTTTGCACTACGAATTTTATTTCCGGTAGGCGGATACTGCAATTGACGCATCCAAGCTACTTCCTCGCAAGTACCGATCAAGGTGCCCTTCTTAATCCCATGCTCCTTGTCACTTGGATTCAGTATGCGTACTGCTGAGACGTTGGTGGCTTTGACCAGAGTACGTGCCATCTTCCATGGGAAGTCATTGTTCACCCTTTTTATCAGAACACTTCGATCTTTGTGACCAGAATTCTGTGGTAAATTAATTGGCACAATTGTTTCTGATCTGCGAGGAAGCACAATCTCTTTCAAGCAGTACACTTTTCCTGATGGTGCACCTTCCATGAAGACTTCATCTGAACCACATTTCAATACTCCTTGATCAACGTCGATCTCGCAACGATGTTTCCGCATGAAGTCCAAGCCCAAGATGCAATCGTCCACTATATCGGCCACGATGACATTGTGCTGGTAAGTTCTATCACCCAATTTTAATTCCACCTCCTTCTTGCCTCGGACGATTATGTGCTGACCGGTAGCTGTTACTAATCGTATACGGTCGTGGTTGTCGACGTAGTCCCCAAGAAACCGACTTGCTAGGTGAGAATTGACGACCGTGTGAGAAGCTCCAGTATCAAACGTCAGTTTGCATGGTGTTCCGTTGACTTCGCCTTTGATGGTCAGGCTGTTCCCATCATGATCATCGTGCTTGCAAGATCAAAATTCTCGGGGGTCTTTCAATACCAGCCAGCACCCGCCCCCCAGTCCTGGCATTTACTCGTTTTCCTGCTGTGGCTGGGGCAGTCACTTCAGCCACCCTTCCCTGCTGATCTTCTCTCGGGGTGCTGCGCTTAGGACAGCTTGACCGAAGATGACCCCTTTCTCCGCAAATGTAGCACCTAGGACTGTACCCTTGCGGCCGGTCGTGTACAGGTGATGCTACAACCTCCCTGACGCGGTGCGTTCGGTGGTCCTGCCTCACTGCCTCTACTTCTAAGGCATGGGCCAAGGCGTCTTTCAGCGTCTCATGATGCCCAAGTCTCACAGCGGCTCTAACTTCTAGGTCGCGTATTCCATCAACGAACGAACGATTTCTTATAAATATAAATCCATACATTGAATCATAATGTTACGAGCTGGGTATGGGATAAATTAATTACTACCAATCAGACAATTAAATAATTTTATTAAACAAAAAACACTTAAAATTTTTCACAAATACACTACTGATCACTATTCGCTTAGATATCGCACTTCTAGTTCACTTCGATTCGCTTCGTTGTATCGCCTAAATCAGACTACTCCCATCGTGTGTCGGCGCTGTGCTTTTATACCGCCAATATTCACGAACATTCCGGCGATGTGTAGAACGGTTCCAGAAAAACATCAAAAAAAAAACACTACCAAGAAATACAAAAGTAGTAGGCAAAAAAATAATAACCTACTTGTACCGAATAAAAAAGTAGGTACTTTATGCCCTCGGCATAAGGTCGAAATTACAATGACAATTCCTAATATTTTTTATAAGTAGTTACCTACTTAACTTCAAACTAATAATAATGGCATGCTTCTCAAAGTTTTTAGCGCAAACACACTGTAATCACGTGCTTTCTCGAAAGATCTCGTACGTACGACGTAACAATAACATTCACTGGTGATTAACTGAAATCGTCATGAAAAAAAACATAAGATATTCATTTATTTGCTCAAACATGAGTACAGTACATACAACACAAATTGTCAGCATGCAACAGATGTTAAAAGGAGAGATAAAAAACAGATCATCACTTTTGCATTAAACAATGGCATGCAAATATTAATAAAATAAAGTATCTCAATCCAAGTCTAATTATTTAAAAAATTCATGATAAATAATAGATCATTAATATAGTTTATTGATTCAGGCGTGACCTTGCAGAAATCCAGTATAAAATGATGATGTGGATCCGTGAAACACGTGTCGATTTCTTCCAGGGTTTTTTCAAGACTCTTTGGAAATAGCTAAGCGGAACAGGTTACTAAATATATCCACATCATCATTTTATCATTAATATAATAAATTAGTAAAACATGATCAAATCTCTCATCATAAAACTCATTTAAATTATAATAAGCTTTATCTACTAGAAAATTTATAACTTTTTCTTAAAAGATTCGTCACTTAACTGATTCCAGTTTTAGGTACCGGTTTATTATACATTTTTGAGTCATGCAAAAGGCACTTTTCCGCATAAGTGCCGTTCTATATTGTCGTAGGCAAATTTGACTATTGTCACGTGTATTACGAGGAAATGGATCTGCCATACGAGAAAAGACACGAGGGTTTGACTTTAAGAACGTTGTGTATTCAAATATATAAATTGAAGGTTTTGTATTTATGAAATAAGGCTTGCAACTCTGAATGGTTTCAAGTTTGAACATCGACCTAATGCAACACTTTTCAGTTTTGAATATATGTTCCCGGTCAGTCGAGTTACCCCAAAAGATAACACCGTATCTTAAAATGTACTCCATCAAGCCGTAGTATGTGGTGAGTAAAGCATCTACACTAATTACTGATGCCAGTTTGTACAGAGCATATGCTGAGGTACTTATTTTCTTGCTGATAGTCTCTTTATGGGCCTTCCAATTTAATTTATTGTCAATAGTAAGTCTTAAAGTTTTTGTTGTATCAACTTCGTCAATGTTATCTATAGTCTTAGGGATCAGAAGCCTAATTATTTTTTTAAAAAGAAAACACGAAGCGGCCTACAACTATTTATTTAATTTTAGAAAAACCGTTACAAGAAAATCGTTCAATATAATCACTAGTACGCGTCCGTCACATCCGAGCTCCGCAGCCAAAGTGATCGAGGCGAGTGAG
This sequence comes from Omphaloscelis lunosa, assembly GCA_916610215.1. NCBI lineage: Eukaryota > Metazoa > Arthropoda > Insecta > Lepidoptera > Noctuidae > Omphaloscelis > Omphaloscelis lunosa. The sequence goes on along the minus strand of OU744251.1, from coordinate 22,985,216 downwards.
TACACGGTTCATGGTGTGTCACCCCTTCCACTGACAGCGTCATCGCAGCGACGCACACTGGTCCCAAATGATAAAAAAGGGGACATTAAGAAATTTTTGACAAAAGGTCAACCGATTCAGCTTATTTTTTTTTTGTAGACAGCTGATGCAATTACAAATCACTTTTGTACATTGAGTTTTTGCCAAAAAAGCCGTATTTTCAGAGAAAAAAAATATTCAAATATTTTTTGTATGAAAGAAATCCTAATTTTGTCTTTATCTTCCAAGATTCAAACGTATTCAAAATAAAACTTAAAGCAGCTTGTAGAGATGCTAATTGCTCACTACTTTGTCATAGACACTCTTCTGCGAGTTTGTGCTCCTTTTGAGTTACAGGCACTTTAAATATTTTTTGTATGAAAAAATCCTAATTTTCTCTTTATCTTCCAAGATTCAAACGTATTCAAAATAAAACTTAGCGCAGCTTGTAGAGGGGCTAATTTCTCACTACTTTGTCATAGACACTCAACTGCGATTTTGTGCTCCTTTTGAGTTACATGCACTTTAAATATTTTTTCCTAATAAGTCATATGAAATATAAAATACAACTTTTTATTTGACTACCCCAACAGTGGGTAGTCTTTGTTTACAAATGTAATACTTTGCTAGGGCTGTCGTCAACATAATATGAATAAATAAATAAATAAAACAAACACAAAAAATAAAACAAAGCGCATTTTTTTTCAGTACCTGTAAACTTAATAACTAAAGTAAACTATTATTTTACAAATTTAAATAAACTAGAACATAAATTAATTTTAAGCGCATTTTTTCTCAGTACCTATAAACTTAATAACTTAAATAAACTAGATTACAAACTTACAAACTTAAATAAACTAACATGAACGTGCGTATGTTACAATGTGAATTATGCTAGCGGATCTTGTGGGGGATTATTCTCAATGTCGACGTATACTTCTTCCTCATCAGCATCTTCTAAATCGAGTTCATTGGGTGAAACGTCATCCTTTAGAAGATTTTCGGCTTCTTCAAACCTCTGCTGCTTTTGAATTTTGGTGAACTTCGGTCTTATGTTCGTAATGTACGGATCGGAGCTGATAAGTAACTGGTGTAAAATATCTTCATTTGTTTGCATTCTGCCTATCTTTCTAGTATGTTTTTCTCTGATTGAACGAAAATCTTTGTTTCTTGCTTCTGAGGCTTCTTCGGACATCATACCAATTGGAATAAAAGAAAAATGCTGGCAAATATCTGCACCATGCACTAAAAGTTTATGTACACTCGAAGGCATGTAATACCACGAGTACTCGCTGACATAAAGTTCTGCTGTTTCTCTGCAATAAATTCTAAATTTTTCAATATCTACATTTCTCCCAGAAGATATTGCCTGCAAAATTACAGCAAATCTCTTAATCAAATTAGCATTAACTCCTGTTATCTCAGCTGACCTTTCGTAATCATTGAAAAACCGTCGAGCTGTATTGCCATCGTTTGTTGTCCCAAAGCCTTGTTTGACGATATCAATCATTAAGCCAGTTACAACAAAAAACTCATGCTGCGTTAACTCTTTTCTTGATTTTCGGAGCAGTTTGTCCTCACCCCGAGCCGCCCATTTTTTGAAATCTAAGTTGTAAGATATGTGCAAAATACATTCCATGCATCGCAACCACATGTGAAGTGAAGATAAACCGTATTTGTACATATCATGGTTTTCTGGTTTGTTAAAAACGAGGTTCAAGTTGTTCATATCTTTCGGATTTGTTAAGCAAATGTTGCAATTGGCTGCAGACTGTGTCTGTGAAAGTGCCGTGCATACTTTGCCGTCGATCATCGTCATATGCAATTCATGAAATACTTCAAATTCGCCATCAAATAACTTTGTTGGTAGAAGGTTCTGAATTTCTTCTTGTAATGTTGCTTCTACTTGCTGAATATATTCTTTTGTTTCTTGTTTGAATTCGAACATAATTGGTCTGCAATAGTTTGTTGAAGAAGGGCGCGGATTTTCCCATACTATCACATCGTTGTCACTCATAAGGCGAAGTGGCACAAAACTAACCATAAATACAGAAGATTCTGAAAATATGTCACCAGTTGGTTTTTGTTTGTAACAACTTTGTGAAGAAGCTCCGTCACAGCCCCATTTACTAACTAGCTTCAAAACACCACCATTAATATTTGAACCAGTCACTTTCAAAATCTTCTCGGCAGTTAAATCTAGAACTGCCTGTAACTTAATTTTAGCTCCTGACTCCGATATCACAATATCTTCTTTTGCTGGATAGCATTCTTTCTTCTTCAACAGTAACTTCTGGTAAGATGGAAAAGCCGCTGTGCCATTTGTACTTAAAATGGACCTCAAAGTTAGATATTGCCATTTTGATAAACTCAATGCTGTGGCAAGAGCTAAGGTGTCTTCCTCGGAAATCGATTTATCAGAAGCTTTATATAAAAAGTCACTTACTTCTTGCACCTTTTCTGGCTTATTTGAGAGGCACTTAATAACTTTAGAACAAACAGTGCGCCCGTTTTCATTAAGTTTAGCAATAAGAGCATAGAACAGCTCTTCTTCGGAATGCTCCAAAAGAGACAAAGAACGTCTTTTCTTCTGCTTATTTGTTAAATCTTCAAATGGTCGTTTATTTCTAGTTCTGGGAGTATTTGTGGTAGCTTCTGATGTAGATGCACCCGCTTCCTCTTCGTACGATAAATTATGCTCTTCTACGTCTACTGAAATGTCCTCTATGGTATATTCTGGATCAAACAACATAGGAAAATTCACAGAAGTTAAAGTTGGCCACAAAATTTTAGACTCCAACCACTCCTTGTTTTTAACACCAAATCTTTCGTTTCTACCTGAATTGTCCCATCTTCTAGCTAGGTTTGACGTATAATTTTGGCAAAACTTTTTGATAATACTGAGCTCTTCGTTTAGAATTTCACTTGAAATACGATTTATAATGGTTTGACACAGTAAATCACTATTTTTAAGGCACCCACTATTACTCAAAAAAGAAAAAATGTCTAAATTAGTCACAAATGTAGTCATTTTGATACAAAAATGTTACAGGCAAATAAATAAAAGTTACAATGTGGTGATAGTTGATAAAAAATTGTGTTGTTTTTACGAGCACAAGACGCGTAATGAACAAAAACGGGTTCCGCTTGCCCTTATACTATTGATATATGACTCATTACCCAACTATCCCGTTACTTAATGGGGTAGTTAGATAATGGCTCATTACCTAACTACCTCATTACTTAATGGGGTAGTTAGATAATGAGCCAAATATTCTTGCAATTTGGATGAGTCACGAGAAAATAAAACATACTAAGATGTGCTCCTACATAAATACCGCAAAACTACAAAGGGAATTTTTAATTGCAATTTATATACCTATTCATCATTCAGCGTTTTCGACGCGTTCGACTAGATGACCAAATAGAGCCGAAATCGTCACTTATAGGGTAATTAAGCAATGACTCTATACAAAAAAAATTTTACATACGAGTCACACAATAACTTACCTGTACATAAACATGTCTGAACACGTTTTGAGATTTCCTTGTTTGTTTATTTGATACTGATAATTTCATATATGTGTAAGAGTTACTCTACAAGCTGCGCTAAGTTTTATTTTGAATACGTTTGAATCTTGGAAGATAAAGACAAAATTAGAATTTTTTTATACAAAAAATATTTAAAGTGCCTGTAACTCAAAAGGAGCACAAAATCGCAGAAGAGTGTCTATGACAAAGTAGTGAGCAATTAGCATCTCTACAAGCTGCTTTAAGTTTTATTTTGAATACGTTTGAATCTTGGAAGATAAAGACAAAATTAGGATTTTTTCATACAAAAAATATTTAAAGTGCATGTAACTCAAAAGGAGCACAAAATCGCAGAAGAGTGTCTATGACAAAGTGGTGAGCAATTAGCTCTTCTACAAGTTGCGCTAAGTTTTATTTTGAATACGTTTGAATCTTGGAAGATAAAGAGAAAATTAGGATTTTTTCATACAAAAAATATTTAAAGTGCCTGTAACTCAAAAGGAGCACAAAATCGCAGAAGAGTGTCTATGACAAAGTGGTGAGCAATTAGCACCTCTACAAGCTGCGCTAAGTTTTATTTTGAATACGTTTGAATCTTGGAAGATAAAGACAAAATTAGGATTTCTTTCATACAAAAAATATTTCAATATTTTTTTTCTCTGAAAATACGGCTTATTTGGCAAAAACTCAATCTATAAAAGTGATTTGTAATTGCATCAGCTGTCTACAAAAAAAAAATCAGCCAAATCCGTTGACCTTCTGTCAAAAATTTCTTAATGTCCACTTTTTTATCATTCGGGACCAGTGTGCGACGTGATGTCCCCGCCCTGTCAGCTGTGAAATCCTCTAAGAATAGTTTATATCTGATTTTTAATTAATGTCAAGGAGCGTTGACTGAAGTTCATGATTTTTGTTTTATTAAAATTTATTTTTAAATTGTTATAGAATAGAATAATCTTCATTCAAGTATCGTATGACTCACAAATGATTAATAACACTTACAACTACATTAGTAAAACACTGACACAAAGAGTAGTGGATCACGGCTGTGACAACTCATGTGAGATGGCACAACAGCGACCCACGAAAACACAGTCTAGGTGACTTGAAATCATGCTTAGAATACTGTTGAAGCTGCTCCACACCCTACGCACCATTGTAACGCACCTTTTGCGCATGTTTGTGTAGAAACAATCTGCATGCACATCCGCGAACATCCCACGCATGCGTACGTATACGTATATATGATCTGATATAGGTACGTATGCATAATCCACCTCTCTTACTCTCTTTTCTACTGAACCATGCTGCCAAACAATATTTATCTATTTATAATTGATTCTCATAACCCTGCATCATGAAATGTTCCGTTATGTATTAATATATTAATTTTTAACTTTTTTTCTCTCTTTAAAACCTAAACTAAACTTAACTATAAGTAAGATCTAAAATTGCACTTTTGAATTAATATATTTCAAAGAAGTCCGTTCGCATGTTTTATACTTATCCTAGTAATACAGGGAAACCTATTATTAGCCATACAATACTGTGACACATATTCTGTAACATACTATTATGTATCGCTGTTGGTTGCCTAAATAAATAAAATAAAAAACAAAAAATCAAAATGTGAAAAAAAAGATTAAATAACGGCCTGCTAGCGGCGATTAAATAAGCTAGCTGGTGGTTGGGGGACCGCACTAAGAAAGACGTTTGACAACTATAATGAGAAAGTGATATATTAGTATATCTTCCACAAATACTCCCAACAGCCCTGGTTTGCAAAATATCCACGAAATTATGCGTAGCTAGTAAAGATCGGATTGTATCACAGCGGCACAATGCGAACATGTAAGCCATGTGTGACATCACTCAGCTGGTACGCGCTCAAAGCAAACGCGACGCCAACCATACAATCTGAAGGACAGACAATGCACTTCACACGCTCTTATCTATTTCATATCGATCACAGCCGGCACTCGCCGCCACGAGTACACCAAATTACTTACTCGCCACACATTGTTTTCGATGAGTATTGGCGAAAGCGCCGCCTGCTCTCCACGCGCCGCCGTCATCGTGCCTGCTGCTCATATACGTTTCGGATAGCTGAAACAAATGCCGTGTATAGTTGACCAGTACTCTGTGATGTAGGTGTGTCTCGCCAGCGCTACACCACACATTCCGGGCATACAGACGGTGGACAGGTATTACTCGGTATTCGGAATACGCAATTGGAAAGGCTTCCATCACGGCTCGGTTTTAACGTGCGCCAAATTAATTTCAAACAAAATTATCGTTCCCTCCATCGTCGGCAAACAATTCGTTGTTTAACGGCGGGATTGATTTCTATTTGTTTTGCATAAAGGGTTAAGCACACTTCGGCGCCGCTCGCCATCTGACTCACCTGTGACACGATAATTGATATTTATATAGTTAATTGATTCAGGCGTGACCTTGAGGAAATCCATTATAAAATGATGATGTGGATATATTTAGTAACCTGTTCCGCTTAGCTATTTCTAAAGAGTCTTAAAAAGACCCTGGAAGAAATCGACACGTGTTTTACCTCTCAACGAGGCATCCTCAGGATGACGATTGACTTGTCGCGAACTCGAACACGGCGTGTTGCCACACCAAGCACCGAGCGTAGACTGAGCTTTATCCAACGAGATGTCGCGACGCCCTCGCAAGGGGGCGTGGCAAGCGGGGTCAGGGCGTAGCCCCTCGCCCGCGGAGGCTATACTGTGACCCGCTAATGCGGGCCCCTCATTTTGTCTGCCTTTAGCGGCCATGGTAGTGAGTGCGGGGGTTAGGTCGCACTCGTGTGTCGTTGAGTTGAATAGTTCCGTAGGAGCGCCGCGACGCTTATAGAGGCGTCGCTTTCTTCACGGCACCCCGGCGGTCTATCCCTGCTGAGTGAGACCCCCAGTTTCCTGGGGGAGGCCCAGCAGAGGAAGACCAGCGACGGGGATGCCGACTCGGCGCGCCTACGGGGAAGCATGTAGCACCCCCCCGCCCCGCTTACAGGTCTAGCCGTTTACGGATTAGAGGGGAGACTGTCGCGTGTGTGTGAGCAGCTAGTGTTGTTATGTTACGCTGCTCAGTGTCTGTGTGTGACGCATGGCACGCCCGCGCCGCGCCGACACACGGTTATGTGGATGCATGTTTAGTTAAGGTTGTCTGTGGCTAGTTACGCGGTATGCCTATATTAACCTAGAACACACCGCGCAACAGATGTGTGTGTACATCTGTAGAGTCATTTTAGTCGAGTAAGCCGCGTGTATCCTGAGTGCAGCTTACTCGAGGCGTCAATCATGGAGCAATGGGGTCGTCGTCCGCAATCAAGTCGCGGGGCAGGGGCCGCCTCGCATCAGGGGGGCGCGTATGCCAGGGCGCTATCTGCTTGACGTGAGGCCACTCAGACGCGTCGGCACGCGCGAACATTCCTTTCGCAAGGCGCCGCACGTACTCGTCCAGGCTCTCGATCCCGAGATCCCTCTGGATGACATCGTTCCTCACATAGCGAGGGGCAGCAACTAGCGTCCGCAGCGCAATACTTTGCTGCGCGCGGAGAAGCTTGCGGTTGGTCTCGCCAGTGAGGGCGAACCATGCCGGAGCGGCGTACGTCAAGATTGGGCGAATGTACTGCTTGTACACACCCAACTTGACGCGCGCCGGGATTCAGGAATCGAGCACCGGTTTGAGTAGGTTGCAGGTGACCCTAACTTGTGCGACGACATTGCGGACGTGGGCCCCCATCGTGAGTACATAGAAAAATATAAAGTTAAGGCCTCTTCTGTCGCCGTCCGATAAGGACCAGGCCCGGGTCGACGGCGCGTTGTGTTCTACGCGCGCCTCAAAGAAATGTCAGCAGAATTGACGGGGTCCGTTAGGGCCGATGCCTGCCGGGGGTGCGAAGAAAACCGAAAGGGAGATAGTGGCCCCCGGCAACAGGGCAACCGAAGGAACACGGGTGGGTTTTAGTCAGTAAGAGTCTGACACTTCTCCCGCTCCGCCCAGAGCGGGAGAAGTTATTTGATAATTTCACACCCAAAAAAAAGGCCTCTTCTGTAATCTAAGCCTCTAAGCCTCTTCTGTAAATCTTAGGTTATAAAAAAAAAAATTACCCAAGGTCAGGTGACTGTTAATGAGAAATCCCGGCTGTTCACAATCTTCTGTTATATTGTTTTAGTGATCTTCGTTTTCGTTCATCAGGAATAATTAATCAGTAAGTATGCATCAATCAGTGTATCAAATCAGTGTTCTGCTATTAGGTAGTAGTATATGCAAGGAACGCAGGCGTTCATTAATTCACTAAAAACGAAAAACTTCGCAAGCAATGTAAAATTGCTACTAATGGCTGCGGGTGACCTCGGACGAGCTGCTTCTCACGCGGACAACTGTACGTCGCTGGCTCCCGCGTCACCAGTTCTGACTACTGTGACTACCCTATATACAATTGTAGATTGTGACTTTGCATATTTTGGTGCTGAGACCAAAACTACAAACGATACTATATTTGTAGTTTTAGTAGTTTTATAAAAATATGGCTGTTATTTTAGAACCTGTATATATTGTGGTGTCTCAAGCTTTCCACGCCAACGAAACCGCAAGCAGAAACTAATAGGTATATATAATATTTAACTTAGATGTAGCACAGAAATGTCGATGTTTCGACAACATTTCGCCAGATTATGACATCAGTCGATACTAGATTGCACCCGTGCGTATCAAGGGCGCGTCGCTAGTATTAAATAAACAGTACAGTCAATACTGTCTGGTTAATTTTTTTAAACACTTTTTTATCGATCTGCGCGGCATGATCATACTTGCATTTGTATGGTTCAGGTCAAAGCGTTATTGTAAGCGTTGTTATACTGGCCCGTAAATATTGTGGCGCAGCGGTGCCCGTATCAGCCGTACCAGCCCGCATCGCGAATACAACATTGCCATTGAGAAGTGCGTTGTATTCTATTGCGACAGTGTGCGCCGCGCGCAGATACCGCGCAGAACACTCTTGACTCTAAAATAGAGCAATCGATGAGCCGAATACAACGAAACCGCATATCACTGCCGACGATTTAATACTCACAAAAAGTCCGACTCGAACAAATAAAAGCCGAACATTTTAGTTTGGGCAGCGATGTTTGCGGTTTACAGTGGCAGTGTACAATTTCTTGATCTGTTCCTGGGAGCCAATTCGTTTATTTGAATCAGAAAAGTTTTCATTCAATTACAGATCGCTTAAACTCCCGTACCAAAACAAGGTAGTGTTTTTTTTTTTTTTTGTCGCCTTTGTCTGCTGCGTGCCTCCTCGCGCACCTGGAAATTAGATCATTTAAGGAATCTCATCTGAAATGTCCCGAGAAAACACCAAAATATACAAATTATTTATACCTATAACCTATTCTTTCATTCGGAGCAATATCATGGCATGTTCACTACCGCGGTATACTCATAGAGGTTTATATCGACACGAATATTTTGCGCGTTCTTAATAAAGGGCTAATGGCGGCTCCTAACAGTCAGCATTCCGACGAGTTGTGCTGCTACGTGCCGCGTGTCGCACCCTCTGCACTATCGCCACCTCGCCGGAACTGCTGACGCGCGGAGCAGCATCAAGATTTTATTGTTTGGACGCGCGCCAGCCGCTGCGGAATTAAGAAATTATATCTGTACGAAGGTATGTGTGTGGTAATACTCCCGGTTAGATACCTACGTTCCGGCACACGACAATATCGAGTTAATTGCTTGCAGTTACGTACCATACATGTTTAACGTGTTCCTGTGAGTATGTGCGCTCTCAAATGAAAATACAATTACCTAGTTAATTGATTGAGGCGTGACCTTGCGGAAATCAATTATAAAATACAATTATAATACTAGATTGGTGTGGCAACACGCCGTGTTCGAGTTCACGACAAGTCAATCGTCATCCTGAGGATGCCTCGATTTCTTTCAGGGTTTTTTATGGCTCTTTACAAATAGTGGAAAGTTATTAAATATATCCACGTCTATTGTATTTTAAAATTACGTAGTCTAAACCTCGTTCTTCCATGACGTTTCTTTTTAGTCACACAATTTCCATTTTTTGTCGCCCGCGCCGCGTGACGAGCCAGCGCGCGTCTGTCATGGAGTCGGCAAGTTGTCGGTGTAGCTAGCGACGACCAACAAAAATCTAACTTGTATAGCATACAGTGGACATGTGAAAGTAATGTGCAGGAACACGTCGCATCGAATAGTCTGCGAGTAGATTATATGCTCATTCGGTTACACGCTGTGTAACTGTGTAAAGTGACCGTTGACTCTCACAACTTACGCGTACTTACCTCATATTATATTAAAATTCAAGAACGCAACATTCAGTAATTTATTCAAGTTTGCTCAGTGCCCTGCCAAACAAACAAAAAGGGCTTGGTTTACTTTTAAAGTTGCTCGGTTGGAACAAAACTCGAAACAGAAAACGAATGCTATAGTCGTGACTCGTGACTGTAAGATCCGTGGAATCGCAGCGTGTTTGATCAGGGACCATTGTGTAAGGAATTAGCTCACTCCTTACACAATACCCACTGGCAATATAGGGGCACATATGGTATAAGTACACAGCGTGTGTATTTATTTACATTTACGTAAATAGAGTCCCTATTTATTTGTGTGACCGCCGAACTTAGTTCACGTGCTTATGGACATATCTTAAACTATCCGATTTGGAGAAATTTATTTTTAAGGAGCTTAAAAAAATGTAATAAGATAGCCAATGATTATCGCAAACAAAAAAATAAATAAACAGGGTTATTTTTTTTTTAAGTAAACAGTATTTTATTGCAGTAACTGATGTTGCATCTGAAATTTTGGTTTGGTATTTTCGTTATTTGCCACCGACTTCCGAAATTTAAGCTATTTTTCCCATCGTAGTTTTTTTTTTTGGAAGTTGGTTGTTTTTTTTTTTTTAAATAAAGTTTTTTTCACTAAGAGCCTTAGACACTTGGAAACCCACACACGAGTAATTCACTCTTACGCTACGGCTCTCCAGCCGACCAGCAATCGCATTGCTCTCACACATTCCAGCATATTGATTAAAACCATGGTCTCTCCAGACCCGACCTCCCGCCTGACGCAGGTCCTCACTGGACTCGGTTATTTCGGGATATTCCTGTTTAGGATAAGGCAGGAGGAAACGCCTGGGTGTCACCATTGTGTAGATCGCCCGGAGGACACGGTGGAGCATACGGTGGAGGTCTGCCCGGCTTGGGCGGAGGATAACCGTGTCCTCGTGGAGTACGTCGTACTACTTACATCCGGCCTTAGTCAAGGCCATGATACGGAGAAAGAGGGCATGGGAGGCCGTCACCTCCTTTTGCGAAACAGTAAAGCTCGCGAAGGAGGAGGAAGAACGCGTGAGGGAGAGACCCCTAATCACCGCAGGGGACGCCCTAGGCGTCGAAAATCGCAGGCCAATTCCCGGCAACCGTAGGCGCGAGCTTGCGCACGGTGAGCAATGTAGCTCACCGTCCGATAAGGACCAGGCCCGGGTCGACGTTGCGTTGTGTTCCACGCGCGCCTCAAAAAGATATCAACACAACTGAAGGGGTCCGCTAGGGCCGATGCCTGTAGGGGTTGCGGCTTTATCTGAAAGGGTTACGGTGGCCCCTGGCAACATACAGGCAACTGATGGAATACGGGTGGGTTTTAGTCAGTAAGAGTAAAAAATTCAAAATATTTTTATTTCACATAAATCTACATGGGCACTTATGAAACGTCAGAAGCTAGGTGCACGATTCCAATTGGTCGTTTCCTATGGAGAAGAGCCGGCAAGAAACTCCACGGTTACTCTTTTAAAAATAATTGGCTTTTACAATTCTTTCAAATAACAGTCTAGTTCAGTCAGACTAGGTATGGGAGGACAGTGTAGGTGTGACGACAGTGTTTTAGACAGTCTGATACGCCCTCCCGCTTCGCCCAGACCGGGAGAAGTTATTTAATTATTTCCCACCCAAAAAAAACACTCCAGGAGTGCCGACAAAAGTGAAAACTTGAACAAGATTGGTGGAAGAAAAATACTTGTATAGAACATTGTTCCGTAACTTTATCTAAATAAAGAGCACAATCGCGTTTACAAATAAAAATGCTTCTGAAACCTTTAAAGTAAAAATACTTGCATAGAACATTGGTCCGTAACGTTATAATAATAAAAAACACAATCGCGTTTACAAAAATGAGGTGTCGTCATGGTGTCGCAAAATCAATGGTTTAATCCCATCTCAAAAATGCCCAACGCGCCTAAAGAAGTTTTCACTTGAAAAAAAGACCCCAACCTCCGCCAGAAATACACGCCTATCGCATACCCACGGACTACTTGAGTTGCCTCAAGGGACACCAATTTCTACCGGGCTACGACTACGTACCTAATACCTACTGGTACGGTCGCACAAAATACGGCTAATAGAGAACCCTACTCGCGTGGTTCCCATAACTTAGGCTTGCTCATGGTGATGAGCTGATGACTGTGATCACCATTTACTTCGAATGGTACATAACATGATCGCGCATAAGCGCTTGCAAGTTTTTATTTTACACGGTCACTTTCAACGTTTTCATTTTGCCAACACGAATGCCACTTCTGATGACGGAAGAGGCTAGGGTGTCTCTTATGTTATTATCAGCCATATTTTAACTACTGTGGGTAGTGTTGGTTATTGCGCAATAGAGAAACCGTTTACAGTTCAGATCAAATTATAATTCACTATCCAATTAATCACATTAGCAATTCACACACTGTAGGGACACGACACGACTATCAGAATGCGCGACAGTATCTAAATGTCTTCACTGCTTGACCGCCATTAGCTCCAGCCCGTCCGAGCGTTATGTTGCAGACTCTATTGAGCGCCGCTAGGCAGCGCTGGCGTCCCGATTCGTTAAGTCAGTAACGTATTTCCGAAATGTATATATCTATTTTTTTTTTTTCATATAATCGTTGAAAACGCTTTGTAGGCACCTTTCTTATGCCTACTGGATCCGACACGGGAGTTACTGCGATGCTCGATGCAAGAAATAAAAACGACGATTTGATTATTTAGAATTGTTGTTTATTCCCGAAATCCCAAGCGCAAAAGATGAGCACACGGATCGGCCAGTGCGCAGTAACTGGCGATCGCCCATACCTACTTCTCTTTCATACCTCAAACCGCTGACGCATAACATTCATACTTTCATTGTCCCTACATTACTCCCCCCAGATTTTACATTCATTTTCATAGTTTTAAAATCTTAAAACTAACATGTCTTTTTACCATAATTGTACAATGTGGTCACATTATCATTTAATACGTTACAATATTATTTACTAAGTTGCACTGTTCACTGGCTTGTCATGAGTCATGGAATCCTATTACACTGTTCCATGAATGAGTGTCAGATGTCTGGTTATGCATAAATAGCTTGCTGTGTCTGCGGGCGTTGTGCTGCATTCCAAGCATTTGTCGTCATCATTTTATTTATTGAATTTTTAATGCGATTGCGACAGTAGGTGACAGCCCCAATAAATATTATGATCACCATGAAAACCCCTATTATTGTTATTGTCATGTTGTATTTATACACTAGGGCTTCCACTGCGCGGTTTTGGGCAATTATCACTTCTTCCTTGCTATATGTTTTTCCCATTTTAAAACACTGTGTACTTGTCACCGCTATACTTGTATTCGTATTAACTTTACTTTTTCTGTTCTACAACATGTAACCTAGTGATCAGTGCATTTTGCTTTCTTTGCATTTACATTATTGTATATTTTGCTTTTACATTTGTACTTATTTTTTTTTTATTCAAAAGTTGTCAGCATATTTTGATAATACATCGTGGGTGGTATGCTTGTTTTCTAGAATTCTGACTGTACTTTTCGCTCATATAACTATACTACATTGTTTTGCGGACACCTATTTTTCTAGGGCCGACTTGAAGTTGTTGCTATACAACAATTGGTCAAGAATATATGTTAAAGGTGGTTGCCATAAGGACCTACTCTGCTATGAACATAATAATCGCCCCTTGGGGTCCACAGTATTCCTTATGACAACGCCGCTAATAGATTTCATAAATACTGTTACAAAATTCATTCTTAGCGTAAACACATTAATAATACAGCCATCGTATACATTATTATTTCCTTTATTTAATTTTTTAACATATTAATTACATTTTTAAATATTCATATAAAAACAACAAAAAAAATATAAACATTTAAAAATATAAAAAATAGTATCCCACCGGTGTCGGGAACAGGGTCCAAGCTACCGGTGGTCAGGGCTCCTGAGAGAGGAACCTCCTGACAATACGCACCGTGTCCAGGAGTACCGCTTTCTGGATCAAGCCCTTGATCCAGCTGCCTAACGAGAGCCTCTTCAGGTGTTGGTCGAGGCTCTTGGCTATTATGCCATTAGCCGTCACGACTATCGGCACAATGATTGCTGTATCCACATCCCACATGTCGACAACCTCGCGAGCCAGGTCAAGATACTTAATCTGTTTATCTTTTTCAGCTTTCACGAGGTTCTCGTCATGCGGGACCGCTATATCAATAATCATTGTGCGACGCTCTAATCGATCTATCACCACTATGTCTGGCTTATTGGCAACAATAGTCCTGTCAGTGATGATAGATCGATCCCAATACAACGTGATATTGCCATTTTCGAGGACTGGGTCGGGCACATATCTGTAGTACGGTACTTCCGATTCCACAAGACTGTATTTCAGAGCAAGTTGCTGGTGGATAATCCTGGCTACAAGGTTGTGCCTATGCAAGTAGTCTCCGTTAGCCAGACGAGAACAGCCAGAGATAATGTGTCGGATTGATTCCCCGGGACGGTGGCATGCCCGACAGATGTCAACCGTGCCGTCCTTCACAATATATTTCCGGTAGTTGTTCGTCATCATAACTTCGTCCATAATCGCAAAGACAAAACCTTCGGTTTCCCCAAATAGGTCACCGAATCGCAGCCAGGATACGGACGCTAACAGGTCTACATCCGGCCCATGTAAGGCCCGGTAAAAGCGCCCGTGAAGCTCTTTGCTCTGCCATACCTCCCTGCGGTCATTAGTATCTAATACTATAGGTTTGCGCCAGTTCTCGTTAGCTAAGGAAAGCGGGGTGAGGCCTTTGTCCACTGTGACCACATCTCGGTGCATCCCCACGTCGGCTTCTAGGAAGTATTCCCTGAGACTGCATACCTCACGGTTGTGCAGGGTCTTAGCATTTAAGAAGCCTCGACCTCCGCACTTCCGCGGGATATACAGTCTCATCACCGATGAACGTGGGTGATGCATGCGATTTGCGGTCAGCAGTGTGCGGACCCTCCTATCCAGGGCGTCAAGTTCCGTCTGAGTCCATTTGAGTATGCCGAAAGAGTACATCAAAACCGGCATGACCCAACCGTTGAAGGCGCGCACCTTGTTTCCACCTGATAAAAGACTATTTAATACTTTATTCAGGCGGTTAAAGAAGCGCTCCTTCAGCGATTGCTTCATGTCAGCAGCGTTGACACCTAACGCTTCCGACATACCCAAATACTTGTAGGTTTCGATTGAGGAGAGGGATCTTAGTTGTATGGAATCCGAGAGTTGGGTTCCCACGGATTCCACGATCTCCCCTCGTTTTACATGCATGACTGCACATTTGTCCACACCAAATTCCATCCTGATGGCGCTACTGAAAGTTTCGGTTACCTTCAGTAGCTCCAGCAGTTGCAAATTGTTGGGGGCAAAGAGTTTCAGGTCATCCATGTAAAGGAGGTGAGATATAACCTGACCACCTCTCCTCAATCGATAACCTAGCCCTGAATCCTCCAGCAGCGTGCTTAGAGGATTCAAGGCTAGGCAGAACCAAAGTGGACTCAAACTGTCACCCTGGAATATACCTCGCTCAATCCTTATTGGCTCGCTATTCCTCAGGATTTGTCGACATCCTGGATAGCGAAGCACCGTCCTCCATTGCCCCATACATGACATCAGGAAGGTGCGTAGAGTTGCATTTACTTTATACAACTCCAGCACCCTCATGAGCCATGTATGTGGCACCGAGTCATAGGCCTTCTTATAATCTATCCAACATGTCGACAGATCTCTTCGGGAACGACGCACCTGCTGGTTAATGGCCATATCGATGAGGAGTAGCTCCTTAGTACCGCGGGACCCGTTCCTACATCCATTTTGAGAGGCAGACATGATGGAGTTGGTGTCAATATGTTTGTTAATTTTAGTTCTCAAAATGGAAGTAAAAACTTTATAGACCGTCGGTAGACAAGTGATCGGTCTATAATTTTTGGGTTCCGCAGTACTACCTGATTTATGGAGCAGGTGGGTTATTCCTGTTGTTAGGAACTGGGGCAGCGATCCTGACTCTAAAGCTGACTGGAACTGGGATGCCAAACGGGCGTGCGACCTTTGGAACCATTTTATCCAAAAGTTGTGCAGCCCGTCCGGCCCTGGAGACTTCCAGTTAGGCAACGGACGGACTGCACGAGCTACATCTTGGGGGCAGATAGTAATAGCCCCCATTTCTGGTATTGGATCGCACGCTCGTTCGATTTCCCTGGTCCAATCTCCTTCGGTGTGACTGACAGGCGCCGACCAGATGCTTCGCCAAAATGAACACATGGCGTCATCATCCGGCAGGCGCGTGTCAATCACACCTTGGTCCGGTCGCTCCCAAGCCCTATAAACCCACCTTTCATCGCTCTGGAATGTGCGATTCTGAGTGTACCGCTCCACTCTCCGCCTGTATCGTCGAATACGGTTTGCCCATGCATAGATCTTCTGCTTCAGGAAGTCGATACGCTCTGTGACGCGGGTCAAATAATCTTGAAAACTGATATCAGTTCCCGAGAACGCCCGCTTCACAAAGCGCATCACTCTAGGGCGAGTATTGCCCTCCCTGAAGCAGATTAGCTTGCCGATAAGTACTCTAGCCTCACCGATACGACGCTCAATCCTGCACTGCCAAGCTGGTACAGCTGGTTTTGGTCGTGGAGCTCTGTCACTGTTGGGGAATTTGACATGAGCTACACGACATGCCGCTACAGCTGCACAGTACAAGATCGAATGGGTATCAGCGAGGTCTTTACTGCCGTCAAGACAATTTGACAGCAGTGAGTCTAGAGTACACATCAGCGCCTTATTTTTCTTGTGCATGGGCAAACGAGGTAATTTTGGTCTGAGTCCAGGCGGAATGGAACGGTACTCCCGGAAAGCATCCTCCAAAGCGCTCCTCAGTCGTACATTGCATTGGGAACTCACGGATATAACCCCGTCATCATCCTCTTCACCAACGCGGTCGGATCGCGGTGAAGAACTCGGTAAATTTTGTAATTGCACCGTGACCAGTGGCGAAGCAGGTGTAACATGATTATTCCGTGATTCGAGGCGTAGTCGATCAAGGACAACGTCATCCAGCATATGGTTACGCTGGATGACCCGTACCTGATCCGACAGTCGTTGCGCCGACACGTTGACAGCTGGTTCAAGCACCTGAAACAGAGAGAGCATCCGACCACGGTACGCAGTCAGGTTACTTCCCCCCTCTGTAGCCCCAAAGTATGCGCGCATGACATTTTCGTTGACAGTTTGTGTCCACCTCATGCGCTGCACACTTCCACCGGGAGCGGGGACCCTATCAGAGGCCGGTGGGCCTCGAAGTCCTAAGCTGGCCGGTGGTCGGCCTCTTCCACGCTGACGTGTTGGTGGTGGTGTCGTCGGCGGCGAGAAGTATTCGTCGCTCGAGCTCGACGCAACTGCAGCGACCGGTATCACTGGACTCACGTCTGGAGCAGGATCCGGCAACTGCGAGGCGGAGCTGAGCGACGAACCCGAAGATGTTGGGTGTGTGTCTGTAAGTTTTCGTGCCCGACTTCGTGTCAGCATTTCATTAGTATTCTCCTTGAATTGTTATATTTCCATTTCTTTATATCTTGGTGTAGGTTTTATCCATTTTCCAGTTATTTTTTATTGTATTTGCAGTAGTTAGATGTTTAATTCTTAAAAATTATAGAAAATTCTACGGAGAAAATTTTTTCTGACCGTCATCTTGACAGTCGGGTCACAGACATTATTATTATTATTAACCGTATTCTATCACTCAGCGTTAAACGTTATTATACCTTGACAAGATAATTTGAGTGCTGATTGTCATAATTACTTACTTATTTTTAACAATTAAATCTTACTGGTAATTTGATTGTACGGCCACTTCTTGTTTTTATCTTGTCATTGCTTTTTTCATTTTTATCTTCACTAATGTTGTTTTTATTACTGACAGTGGTCGTTGTTTGGGACTTTTCGTTAACGTTTGGCTCGCATGTATCATTGTTTGTAACCTCGGACTGAGTGTTCATGATAAACGCTGGTTTTAACCTGTCGATGGATATGTTAACATTTCTATTTGGCAACTGTATTTTGAATACCTTTCCTTTTCTTTCAATTACACGGTAGGGTCCACCATATGGTGGTGTTAAAGGTTGGCTGACAGCATCGTTCCTAATAAATACGTAATCGCACTTATTTAGTTCGCTATGCACAAATAATGTTCGCGAGTCCCGTATTTGGTGTGAAACCGGTATATATTTTTAATGTTATTTTTTAAATTGTCTAAAAACGCGTAATCCCCTGCCACTCGGTTGTCCGTGATGTCATAGAAGTCCCCTGGTAACCGAATTGTTTGCCCGTAAGTATATTCTGCAGGACTCACGCCATTGTCACTTCTGCCTACGCTGCGTAACCCTAATAAAACTGTGGGCAGTTCATCGTACCAACTTGTGTTCTCTGTGAGACGTGCTTTTAATGCCTGTTTCATACTCCTATGCCAGCGTTCTACTATTCCGTTACTTTGTGATCGATATGGGCTACTTCGACTTCTTTTGACACTTAAGATTTTCAATAGTTCGTTAAATAGGTTACTTTCGAATTGGCGGCCCTGGTCGCTTGTTAGTCTCTCGGGAGCGCCAAAACGTGTTATCCAATTATTATAAAATACTTTTGCAACCGTTTCTACCGTGATTTCGGTGACTGGAATGGCTTCTGGCCATCGTGTAAACCTGTCTATCATTGTTATTAAGTATCTGTACCCGTCCTTTGTTATTGGTAACAGTCCTACAATGTCTATATGTAAGTGCGAAAAACGCGTTGCTTCTGTGAATGGTTGTAGTTTTGATACTGTGTGTCTCCCTATTTTTGCCTTTTGACATTGAATGCAGCTTTTTTGCCCTTTTTTGCCCACTGCCTTACTTCACGATTTAGCCCGGGCCAAAAATAACGTTGTGCTATTAGTTTGCGAATTGCCCTTACACCTGGGTGTCTATTCTTATGTGCTGCTTTGAAAATTTCCTTTCTGTGACTTTCAGGTATATATGGTCTACATACACTAGTTGAGTTTTCGCAGTAAATAGCTTGTTTACTGTGTGGAATGAATATTTTTTTTAGAGTAATATTGTCATTCCTTACAGTTAATAATTGTGTCAGTTCTGTATCGCATTCCTGTGCTATCGCTAGTTCCGAGTATTCCACTGACTTGGGGCATTGTATTGTTTCAATTCTAGACATTGTGTCAGCGATTTTGTTGGCGTCGCCTTTTACATACCTTATATCTGTTGTGAATTCACTTATGAATAGTAACTGCCTTGTACGTCTTGCTGTTTCCGAATTGCTCTCTACTTTATGCATAGCGTATATTAATGGTTTGTGTTCTGTATAAATGATTAGTTCCCTGCCTTCAAAAAGATATCGGAAATGTTTTATGGCCATGAAAATTGCCGTTAATTCTCTATCATAAGTTGAATATTTCTTTTGCGCGTTCGTAATTATTTTTTTTGAAAAATATCCCAATGGCGACCACGACTGTTTTACCGATTGTTGTAATACCCCGCCTGCACATGTATCTAACGCATCCGTCATCAACGCTAGCGGTACATCCGGTACTGGATGTGATAACATAACTGCTTTTTTAAGATTACTTTTGCATTGCTGAAATGCCTGTTTTGTTTGATCTGTCCATGTGATTTTTGTTTTATCGTTCTTTTTAGCACCTTTTAAATAATCATTTAATTTTACTTGACATTCTGTTGCATTCGGGATATTTGCCCTATAGAAATTGATCATACCTAGAAACTTCCTTAATTGTTCTATAGTTTCCGGTCTAGGGTATTCTACTATGGCTTTTACTCTATGTTCCAACGGTTGTATTCCTTCCGTTGAAACCTTATAACCTAAAAACTCTATTTCTGTTTTTCCGAATTCTCATTTGGTCAAATTAATCGTAATTCCATATGTCCGGAACCGTTGGATTTCTTGTTCTAGGTGTTTCTTATGTTGCTCCATATTATCGCTAGCTATGATTACGTCATCTATAAAATTAAAAAGGAAGTCTAGATTTTTTAATACATTGTTATTCATGTATCTTTGGAATGTTTGGCTAGCATTTCTTAACCCAAAATTCATACGGGTGAATTCATATAAACCAAATGGCGTAATCACTGCGGTTTTTTCTACGTCCTCCGGTGCAATTTTTACGAAATGGTACGCTCTGTTGATATCTATTTTGCTAAATACTTTCTTACCTGCTAGTATGTATGTGAAGTCGCGAAGTCTCGGCTCGGGATACCGGTCTGGTTTGGTGATTGCATTGAGACGTCGGTAATCACCAACCGGCCTGATGTTGCCATCCTTTTTTTTACAATGTGTAACGGACTGGCCCATTCACTCTTTGACGGTCTGCATATCCCCATCTCTTGCATTATACTAAATTCTTTTTTTACCTTATGATATCTATCCGGTGGCAGGGCCCTCGCTCGTGCATGTACGGGATTTCCCGTTGTCTCGATGTGGTGATACACGTCGTTTGCTGACACACGATCCAAATTCGCGAATAATACGGGTTTGGTGATGTCTGGAAATTCTGATAATAATGCAAGAAATGGATGGTTACTGTCCACTGTGTTTACAGAAGGTTCGTTACAAGATACAATTTTTCCGAACGTTAATAAATTGGTCACCTTGTTTATTAGCTTACGTTCGTTTACATCTACCAACAAGTTATGATATTCTAGGAAATCATCACCTAATATTGCCTGGTTGACGTCCGCGATAACGAAAGTCCAACGATACGGTCGGCGGAGTCCCAGGTTTAAATTACAGGTTTTAGTTCCATAAGTTTTAATTTCACTGTTGTTTGCCGCAAACAGTTTGTAACTCTCACTCTCACCATATAACTTTTGTTTACGTGTCACTGGTATTACAGATACGTTGGCACCGGTATCTACTAAAAACTTTTGTCCATTTTCTCTGTCAAATACACTAAGATGATGGTTTTTGCTGGGTACGAAATTGCCCACCGCTACTGATTGTACCGCATTTAGTTTTCCAACGGCGTTTTCCAAGCACAGGGCTTCTCGCAATTCCTCGCGTTCTTGCGGTATCTGAAATATCATCTGCATAGCCAATCGGGATCGTTCGGTGTCCTTGACCTGGATCTTGTCCTGTAACCGCCCTGACCGCGTCCTCGTCGAGATACACCGCGACGATGTTGGTTCACCTCCTCTCGGAGTGATGCCACCTCCAGGTTGAGCTTCTGCATTTCCGTGAGTATCTCATTCATCGGAACCGGGCTGTTGCTGCTTCCTGCATTTGTTGAGATTTCCGATATGTCCCCCCCGCGTATATTTTCCATGACCTTGTCTGCTATATTTGCTAGATAGTCTAATGTTTGGTCCTGGCTGACTGTAAGGACTGCTCGGGCAGAAGTTGGAAGGCGAGAGATCCACAAGTTGCGCAATGTATCTTCTGATGTTTTGGCGTTGCGACCTAATTCACGCATGCGTCGCAATAGCTGTGTTGGCTTATGCGTTCCTAGTTCCATCTCGCTTACAAATTTCTGGAACTGTCTTTCGGCACTTTCTTCGAAAACGTGTAGCAGTCGCTCTTTTAATAACTTGTACTTGTCTGTTTGCGGAGGAGACAAGGCAATATCACTAACCTGCTGTAATGCTTCCCGATCTAATCTTGCAATCACAAAATCGTATTTTGCTTGATCACCTAGCTTCTGTGGTGCTAGCACACTCTCCACTTGTGCGAACCACATCCTCGGCATATCGGTCCACATCATCGGTATACGTGATGTTACCGAGATGTTTGCTAATTCCACCGCGGCCGCGCCACTCACTGATCCCGGTGGCTCGTATTCTCCTGCCTCCGGCATCTTTATTGGGGTTTGCTGCATCCTGCTGGTGTTGCCGTGACGAATCCTACATTACGCACTCCTAATTTTTATTTGAAATTTTCGGGGTCACCACTGTAGGCACCTTTCTCATGCCTTCTGGATCTGACACGAGAGTTACTGCGATGCTCGATGCAAGAAATAAAAACGACGATTTGATTATTTAGAATTGTTGTTTATTCCCGAAATCCCAAGCGCAAAAGAGGAGCACACGGATCGGCCAGTGCGCAGTAACTGGCGATCGCCTATACCTACTTCTCTTTCATACCTCAAACCGCTGACGCATAACATTCATACTTACATTGTCCCTACAGCTTCAATCCATGCATTTATGACTGACGACCATAATTGACATTAATTTTTAATGAATTTAAAGAATGTAAATTATTTTATTTTACTTTATTTTTATTTTTTTATTTAAAGATGCAGTTAACTTATTCATTTATTTTACAATTTGATTTTATGTTCCTATTTCTATGTAGTTAATTATTTTAGTTA
The DNA here is from genome assembly GCA_916610215.1 of Omphaloscelis lunosa. NCBI lineage: Eukaryota > Metazoa > Arthropoda > Insecta > Lepidoptera > Noctuidae > Omphaloscelis > Omphaloscelis lunosa. Next base: position 22,962,909 of record OU744251.1, on the reverse strand, counting down.
TAGTAATTATTATTGTGGCGTGTATTTTAATATTTGTTTACTAACGTAATTTTTAAGTAGGTATACTAACATAAATATGGATCACTGTATTTGAGATAAATAAATAAATAAAATAACTGGAATTGAATCAATTGAGTGCATTATCAAAGCATTTTCTTTATAATACGATTTCGTGATTCCGGTTAGACTTTATAAAAAAATCTATCCTATCCATTTTAAATGATAAAATGGGAACTTTTTAAAGTATAAAACGATTAACAGACGTTACAATACATGGAGCTCACAACACAACATAATCTATCCGGTAGTACTTGTGTGAAGCTTGAACATACGTACATTCAGATTCAGACATACAGACATACAGACCAGACAAACAGACAAAAATTATAAAAAACTATATTTTTGGTATTAGAATCGGTCCCAGACCTCGTGTCGATAACATCTTAAAAAAAAAAAAATATGAAAAATTGTATTAATTTTACCCCATTACTTTTTACAGTTAACTAGTTGTTGATTCACATTATGAACTATTGTAATTCCAACTCAGCTTATTTAACTAGTGTATTATATACTCGGAGATTGACTTTAACAGATCTCTATAATTAATTAATTATAGGAATAGTAGTGTATCATCTTCTAATAAGTAGATCAGATATGATTATGAGCACCTTTTGCTAAAAGTTTACTAGCATACCGTCCACAGTGAATGGTAATAGATAAGGGTAGTTCTTCGAAATTTGATTCTTTGACTGATTCATATGGTCAAAATTTAATTTCACTTTCAGCTTTGTAACACATGTACATATTGTGATTGTCTGCCATTTGCTCCTATTTAATAACAAAATATTATATTTATTTTAAAATCGGCACATGGCACTCAACTTAGAAATACATAAATTCTCTATTTAATGGGAAACAAAGTACGAAAAGGTCGAATGCAATATTTCACCGAATTCTATCGAAACTAGTAAAATATCCAATTTCTTATCTCGACTCACAATACAGGTGCCAGCATCATGTAACCATTTAGTCGGGCTCACGCAATTCAAACGGACCCTTTTAAACAATTGAGAATTTGTACAAAAACAGCCATTAAACTATTCTGCGAAACTGTGCGAAGACGGGCCAAAATATGGGGCTTAAGAAATTTAGGGAACTGAAGAATAAAGTTGAGGCAATTGGTCTTAGACCACGATAGGATACGGACGTCTGAGGCTAGGCTAGTGAAGTTAGAAGGATTGGTGAATACCAAGAGGCCATGTCCGAGTGGGCTGTCGCAAGATAACGAGTATTAATTATTAAGTTAAATATAGTTGAGATAAAGCCCAGGTTATCAGATTATTTAATACTTATTGTAATATGTGTGAGTGTGTGTTTGTTGGTGCGACTGGTGGTGAGAGAGCGGGAGCTGAGTCTGAGGCAAAACTGGTAATGTGTGCAGTGCTTTGTAAGTGAGTTGTAATCTAATTCTCTCACCATCATAATTATTCTTGCAATTCGATTGCATTGTTATTATAGGTAACAGTTACGTGATATCGGTCAGTTACGATTATTCCAGAATGTCGAGCTAACTCTTATTTAGTATCGTATATTTATAATTAAAGCTACATTCCCGTGTATTACGTGTCCGTATCCTAATCCGTACCTTGGCAGATTATTGTCACTTGCATTTGGCTATAGGGAAATGGTGAAGGCCTTCCACCATACTTGACTTCGAGCACTAATGCTCCTGACCTTTGACGACTAATGATCTTGAACTGACGCTTGTAATGTTGCATGTTTTTACTTACGGTTTACCTAGTTATTAAAATGTTGGTCTTTTATCCTACGTTCTCTCTAGATAAATGCATGACCATTGCCGGTGTGTTAAATATTCCTGAGGCTCTGTATTTCATTGTTATTGATATTTTCTGAAGATTTTCTTGTTGTGACACTTACCTATGTCAAATGTTAAACTGTCAGTTTCTTTTTATTTTTCTGTTTGGCTTAGTCTATGATGTTACTTTTTGGTTTATATAGTTTTAATTATTTTTATTGATATCGCTAAAACATTGTATTAATTATAACTTATATTTTATATTATGATTGTACCAAATAATTAACTATTGTTCTAAATTTTATTTATGAAATTTACGCACTCCAAGGAGGTCCGATTATATTTGAAGATACCACTGTTTGAAAATGGAAAAGAATATTGATTTTGGAAACGAGCTGAAGGGTATAAAAGCAGAAGCCGTCAGAAGCAACGGGCCATTCTATCTCGGATTCTATCGCCCATTCTATCTCCGATTCTATCTCCGACTTTAATAATAATAAAAGGGTCTGACTCTCTTACAGTCCATCTTGGCCTGCCCTGGCCATTCCGGGGCTCACCCACTCCCTGCTGGAGCCAACTCTTCTTTCCCTCGGAGTCATCGACCCGCCGAGGCCACCGCCAGCCGTCAATCACTCCCTGCCGGAGCCTCCATCTCTCAAGGACCACCTCCCGCTGCAGGCCACCTCTGAGGCCTAACCTCCTAAGCGTGCAGTGCCGATCAGTAGTGTTAAACTGTGTTTTTGTACCCCCCTTGTATTTTTAATTATATTATTATATTTAATTATATTATTACATTTAATTATATTATTATATTTTTATTATATTTTCCCTTACATTTTCCCCTTCTGGGAAAATGTAACGTTACAATCGACAACCCCGGAAAATTTTTGAATCCTATGAAAATATTTTTAGGGCATTACTTAGCAAATCTAGCAGACTATTTACAGTGGTACTGAAAATTAAAAAGAAAGAAAACACTAACATCTGGTGTGTAGTATCTTACAATTATGATTCCCCATAATAATAAAAGAATAATAATAAAAGGGTCTGACTCTCTTACAGTCCATCTTGGCCTGCCCTGGCCATTCCGGGGCTCACCCACTCCCTGCTGGAGCCAACTCTTCTTTCCCTCGGAGTCATCGACCCGCCGAGGCCACCGCCAGCCGTCAATCACTCCCTGCCGGAGCCTCCATCTCTCAAGGACCACCTCCCGCTGCAGGCCACCTCTGAGGCCTAACCTCCTAAGCGTGCAGTGCCGATCAGTAGTGTTAAACTCTGTTTTTGTACCCCCCTTGTATTTTTAATTATATTATTATATTAACGTTACAATCGACAACCCCGGAAAATTTTTGAATCCCATGAAAAAAATTTTAGGGCATTACTTAGCAAATCTAGCAGACTATTTACAGTGGTACTGAAAATTAAAAAGAATGAAAACACTAACATCTGGTGTGTAGTATCTTACAATTATGATTCCCCATAACCCAAGAAAATTATCAACTGAAAAGATTTAGATGTTGTAAATAAGACTTTGCTCTTTCATACACCTTTCAACAACTCTCCTTTCGTGCTCCCTCAATCATACATCACCAGCATTCTTAGGGGATATGGTTCACATTCTATGACGCATACTCCACAAGGAATTATTTTTTAAGGTTACGAAGGCTTATTTATTTTAATTAGGTGTCGTAACCCGCACCTTTTTTAAAACCCAAAAAAAAACTAAATTAAATATTTACAAAACTTTCCTGTTTAGAAAAATAGTCAAGGTTTTAAAGCATTAGTGCTTAAGAAAAACCTTGCGAGTTTCAAGTTCAAGTAAAAGTAAATTAAATCTAAGTTTAAGTTCAAGTAAGTATTTAAAAATAAGAGAAAGATATAGATACACTAAGGCTTATTTAACGAGTTTAGTACCGCTCGACATAATGGCTTATTTAACGAGCTATGCACCGCTCCATTAAAACTAAATATAATTAACAATGCCAAAAGTTTTATCCCTATGAAGTATTTACAGACTTATGAAAATGAATAAAAATGAAAGTTCTTAGAGACATCAAGGAGAAGAACCCTGTGGTAGCATTTACAGAGCTATTTAGTGCTAATTGAATCTTTTGTAACGGAATGTCCCATGAACGGAATTATCCTTTCCTTTCTTATGTTTCAGATCAAAATCAAAGCATGATAGACGAAGAGTCCAACGTGCTAATCTCCCAGAAGGATTAGATAGATTTTGGAACCATTTCAGTGCAGCATGATCAGTGTAAACTGTAAAACTTTAGTAAAATAAAAACTAAAACAATATATAAACTAAATAATATTCTAAATAATATTGTATAAACTGTAACAATTTATTTTTGTCTCCGATTTGTCAAAGTTTCAGCAGGTCTTTCAGCTCTGATAGAAACTTCGTATTCAAACTCAAGTTTGTTGAGGTACGAGTATCTTATTGGTCTATCCATGTTTAAGATTTAAAAATATTAGTCTAGGTTTTAAATAAGTTTTTAAGTAATTTAGTTAGAAGTTGCACTAGCCGTGGTAACAAATCAAACTAAATGGAGTAATGATTAAAGTAAATTAAGGTTCAGTATTGTACAAACGTCCACAGGATATTGTCCTGCAGGCGTCGTGGAGTGTCCCAGTCCCCAACTTGCTAGTGACAAGTTAACACACACAAGCGAAAACTGGGTACGATTACCAATGTATGGTAACCGCAGTGGTGTGCAAGTGTGTGGGATGCAGTGTAGTGAGGTAAAGAAAAGAGTAAAGAGTAGGTGGTAACGTCTATAGGATACTCTCCTATAGAACGTCGTAAAGTAAGCCAAACCCCAACTTGTAAATGACCAACAAACGAACGATGGTTTTAACACGTACAAGCGAAAAATGGATGACGATTACAATGGTAATCGTAGTGTGTGTGGGGGTGTAGTATTACGAGTATGTTCAGTATAAGAAGTGTTGAGTAAAGGTTGTAATGGATGAGGTGATGAATAAAGGTTCGCCAAAATATAATTGAAAAACTTGTGAAAGTTTAGTTTTAGAATTCAGAGAGGGAAGAGGGGGTGGGTTAGCTGAATTGGGCGCCAAATTGTAACGTTACATTTTCCCAGAAGGGGAAAATGTAAGGGAAAATATAATAAAAATATAATAATATAATTAAATATTATAATATGATTAAAAATACAAGGGGAGTACAAAAACACAGTTTAACACTACTGATCGGCACTGCACGCTTAGGAGGTTAAGCCTCAGAGGTGGCCTGCAGCGGGAGGTGGTCCTTGGGAGATGGAGGCTCCGGCAGGGAGTGATTGACGGCTGGCGGTGGCCTCGGCGGGTCGATGACTCCGAGGGGGAGAAGAGTTGGCTCCGGCAGGGAGTGGGTGAGCCCCGGAATGGCCAGGGCAGGCCAAGATGGACTGTAAGAGAGTCAGACCCTTTTATTATTAGTAAAGTCGGAGATAGAATCGGAGATAGAATGGGCGATAGAATCCGAGATAGAATGGCCCGTTGCTTCTGACGGCCTCTGCTTTTATACCCTTCAGCTCGTTTCCAAAATCAATATTCTTTTCCATTTTCAAACAGTGGTTTCTTCAAATATAATCGGACCTCCTTGGAGTGCGTAAATTTCATAAATAAAATTTAGAACAATAGTTAATTATTTGGTACAATCATAATATAAAAAATAAGTTATAATATTAATACAATGTTTTAGCGATATCAATAAAAATAATTAAAACTATATAAACCAAAAAGTAACATCATAGACTAAGCCAAACAGAAAAATAAAAAGAAACTGACAGTTTAACATTTGACATAGGCAAGTGTCACAACAAGAAAATCTACAGAAAATATCAATAACAATGAAATACAGAGCCTCAGGAATATTTAACACACCGGCAATGGTCATGCATTTATCTAGAGAGAACGTATGATAAAAGACCAACATTTTAATAACTAAACCGTAAGTAAAAACATGCAACATTACACGCTTTACATTTGGAAGGCAGAACCATAAATACTCGCAGCTCATTTAAAGCTGAACTAGGCTATAAAGCCAATGCGTAATTGTATTACAAAACAACCAAATGTTAGTGATGTTTTCTGTATCCAAAAAGGTCTCGCCACAGAATACTTTTCGTGAGGCTTGTTGACGCACATTTCCAGGGAGTGGGGGTAGGCTTCACCAAGTACCCCAAACTGAATTGGTAGTCGTTCTAAGAACGCTAGGGACCGTGTCTCATTAAAACCCCACCCAGCCGTTTGTAGGCATATTACTGAATCGACACTATTTATTGAGACACGCTGTTGGGATGCAATGCCGCTAATAGCCGCACCGCATCCTCTAAATGGGCAGATTAAGGGAGTGAGAAGTGACGAACCACCACTTCGGCGTTCACCAGGTACGATCATAATGTATTCTACTAGAGACTGAGTCTACGGTGCGCTTGTGCTAGTTTTGTATTATCTTGGTAGAATGGGGCTAGGCCGCCGTAAGGGTGTCTTTCACATAAGTAAGCGATTAAAACCACTCAATGCCTTCCTCAATAACAGTGACTTCGCAGTACTCTGTCTTAGGATTGAGTAAGACATTTATTTAATGCTTAGGGAACGTGTTCCGTTAAATCGTATTAGTTCCTCAGAGGTTCTATGCGTTAGGTCTAGCAGAACACGTACAATGAGACAAAACGTTGTAAAACGGTTCCCGGTCTTACTGCAGTGGGTACATCGTAAACAGACAAATTAACGTAGTTATAAATAGTGATTTAAAGCGCAAGCGTAACGATCCCTTTACCCCTTCACTTTACCAAGACTGTATTACAGGTATTGGTGCTCAACTGCAAGAGGAGGAGACGTTGGCGTTCCAATATTTATAATACTAAAACATAATATTATATTATATACTTTTGCATACCCTCTTATCTTCTTAGCTTCATATTATAATACTTATGTTTACTAACTGTAAATTCCTAATATTAGACTCACCTTGTATCCATCCCCTCCACTTAACTTAATTCAATCGGAACAAGGCAAATTAGATTATGAGAATCCATTTCTATCTTATATCGGTGGGAGGGTGACCAGTCTGGGACGAGCCCTACAGAACAGTGCGGAAAGGAGGGGCACTGTTCTTCCCCGTAAGGGGAACCGACCTAACCACTAATATTAGCATAATTAGGAAAAACGAAAATTTTATCAGCTTAGGGTAATTTTTTTTTTTTTTTTTAGTTTTATTTATAATTTATTTATTAGTCACAATATGAAAATAGGTATACCAAATAACATATATTTGAATGAGGGACTCGTTTTTATAAAGTAGTTTTCAATATATCGACGTTCAAATATTTTGTGCCCAGATGAATCAGAAACAGAAATAAAAATTAAAAACTCAATGTAGATGGACTCTGTATTAAGAAAATACTCATATTTAAACCACAACAATAATCTTTTTTATGAAAACAATTATCTGTGATCATATCACGGAAAAAATAAATATATAAATTCAACAATAATTCTAGTTAAAAATATATTTGAACTTTCAGTAGGTATATAATAATTCCTCTATTATGGGAAAGCGAGAATATTGTTATATAACAAAAATTTTAACTATTGCTAATATTTGTATTTAATACACTAAATTCTGTTAGGTACTAGCATGTTATTGTAATTGCTACATTATATTATTATCTCTGTTTAGTTTTTTTCCGTGTACCTACAACTCACTAGTCCTATTTATTATTTTTATTGACTTAGCTATAACCTTTCTTAATTAAAAAATCACACTTATTCTAATAATGGCACTTTTGGCATCAGTCTTAAGCAGTCTTAATTATTAATTTAAATTACCAATCACATTGGTGTATTTATTACTAACAATAAAGTAACAAAAATGAGATCAACTTTGATTAAATGGCATTTTTGACAATTATCTTCCTTATTAACTTTCAAAAAAATATAGGTACTTATTCTAGGTATGGTTAACTAATAAGTACCAAATAAAGTCAGAGTTAAGTAGGTACTAAAAGAAATATTTCCTTGGCTTTTGGCTCGGGACCGAGCTGCTTTCAATATCATCCTTAAAGTCTTCCTTGTTGACAAGATCTTGAATTTTTGGAGGACAATGGAATAATCATATCTTCACCAATGGCGTGAGACTCTTTTGTCCATTATCATATTGAGGCCTTTTAAATTTTCTCGACTCTTTTAAGTTCCAGAATTTTTTGGTCTTTTAATTGTATTTCTTTTTAACAGACGTTTCTCGTGCGGCTTTTTTATATACTTTTGGGCTGACGACACGTCGTGGAGACGATGCGATGCTACTTTGTGAGCTGGGAGTCCTCGGTGAATCTGATATCGAAGTATTTGGTGAAGGCGATTATATTATTCTCGAAGGGACGTCAGCGTTGGATGAGACATCGGTTTCATTTTCTGTTAGGTTCAAATCAATTCCGAGTGTTTTCTTTTGTCTTATTATGGATCTTGTTACCTATACGTGCAGAAAGTGGTGAAAACTGAGTTAATACCTGTGATGAACTGGGAATTTCCGGAAATCTTGGTATAATCGAAACTTCTGAAGATGAATAAATAAGACTAGAACTACTGACAGTCAAAAATTGGACAAGGAGAGGCGAAAATCTAATTTATTTTATTATTCATACGGGGTTTCGACGATATGAATTAGGCACAGATGAATCAGGATTTTGCCTACAATCATGCATAACTCATCATACATACAGACTTCAGTATTGTCATGTTTCTACACGAATTTATAACCCAAGAGCATCACACGGAACTTAGATTGAAGTTTTAAAATAATAAAATAAATTTTATAAAGTAGGCAGTGTAATCAGAATGCCACCTGAAACAAGCACAGATATCAGATATTTACCTTCGTACCACCGGGATCTAAGCCAACTAGCTGCACGTCCACCTTCTAGGTCATCCTTTGCACAATTGGTGTCCACCCGCGCGGGAAGCAGGCTCTCATTATTATTACCCGACCAGGTACGGTCAAGCGCAGCTTACGCCACATTAATCAGTATTATACGCCAGACACTTCTTATTTACTTATTTATAAACACACTAACGTAGTTATAACTAATTCTCATTTTTTTTGTAAGAGGGTAATTCATATCCTTTCGATATAATTGTAATTTAGGTATATTGATTTATCAAAGAGAAAATGCGACATCGACCATTTTGTTCAGGAAAATGGCAAACGGACGCGTTATATGAATCAGAAGAACAAACTTCAAATATTTTTATTCTGTACCTAGACAGCAATTATTTGAAATGTATAATTTGTCCCAGTTAGGGATATAGATAAACTGTACAAAAAAAAATGCCGTGCCATTTTGTTAGTTGGTTACAGAAAATATACCCATAGAAATCGAAAATTTTGTCTCTGAAGAACTACCCATAAACACTACATACTCCCTCCTTCTCGCAACTAATGGCGATTATTTCGCACGGACATAAAATCGTGGCGATTTTTTTTTCGTGGATTTTTAACACACTAGGATGAAAGTGCGTCGGCTTAACACCGAGTATTGAAAGTTCAGTGCGCGATAAAATCCCGCCGCGATTTTATTACGTCCGTGCGAACGTCGGCTTAGAATTAGTACACTTGTTGAGCGGTATTAGTCAAATATTATTCCATTTCATTGCATAACTCATCTTGAAAGCCAAAGAAACTGTTTTATTTTGGTTAAAAGTAATTGGTGTCCCGCGGCCTATGCCTGTGACAGAACGCTCTCATGAATAAAGTGCAAGACCGCTATGTCTTGTTAGTTTTCAGCAAATTATTCCGTCAGAAGAAATACCAACTTAGTACAATTTAAAATACAAAACATGAAAATGTAAGAAAAGTTTCTGCAAAGTAGTCTCTCTCGCAATATTCAACGAGTTAACAAACGAATAATACTTTAACTGTGAAATAACGTCTAAAGAAACGCAATCAAATATGTATGGTGGAGTAGCTCGGCGCTCCGTCGCCGTCGCCTGTCTGCGACAAAGGCAAGCAAATATAGTTCCATGAAAGCATAATTCCATTAGAGGCGACAATGACGGCGGCGGCGGCGCGGGCGCGACCGGCCAGTGAGGCACAGCGCCACTGAATAATTTTAAAACTCGTTGGGTAACGCATCATTGGGCTCTCGACTGCCCCCCTACACGCTTCGTCGCGCCGCACGTCAACCCCCCTGTTCCTAGTAAGGCTCATCAATCCTGAGACGGTCGCAGCCACTCACGTGCCTATTTTAGGTAACTGAGCGTATGGAGCTCTTAGCTCAGCGAAATACACGTGTGATTGTTCAATTCTTTATCAACATAACTAAAAAAAAAAAAAAAATTACAAAATTACAAAATTTCAACAACCTAAGATATACAGGAACATCAAGAAACAACAAGCCCTGAAACATGCCATTGTGGTTTTCTAGGTGCCGTATTACCAAATGGTCGAATCACTCTCGTCTGAGTCAGATCTCACAAATCAATAACTAACAGGTAAATAATCACTGCAGGTAGGTAGGTAGGTAGGTAGGCTGGTAGGTATTACTGCTAAATAATCCTAAGATCTCGCTCATGCCGTTACCAGCATGTAAAATATGGACTCGACAATTATTGTGCCAATGGTCGTGTCTGAAAATGATAGGGCAGAGTTTCGACCAACAACACCTAGAGAAGCTATCGCTAAAGAGCTGGGTCGGGAGCCAGACACACAAGCCAGTAGCAGACACGGCACACATTGTGAGGATGTTCCTCACAATGGATACCTAACCTATCCAAACTCAAGACATCATTTTTTTTTTAATTGGTTGATCTCGCTGTCTTTCCAAACCTTGCTTTTTAAAAAGATTGAACTAAAGAATAACGGATTTCAATCCAGTTAGCAGTCTCGGGAATATATATTTTTTTATTCCAACGGCGTTTATTATACTAGCCGTATTTTTCGAACGGAACAATGAAATTAAAATATATATCTAATGAGTTGACGATCGAAAAGCTCTATAAAAGCGACAACAGCGGTTCTCCGTCACCATGTCGACTCACCGTGAGCGGGCGTTGTGACACCTCTCCACACGCTGGCTGCATGGCCGCAGCTCACAACGACGTTATTATCCATCTAGGATTCAGTGACCGTCACATGCATCTCAGACAACATATTATAAAGTTGGTCCATGACGACTAACTTGTGTACGTTTATACCAACTTATACTTGAGACAAAGAACGGGAATAAGTGGAGCAAGATCATTGGGATCAAGTCTCCCTCCATCGGAAATAACGCTACAAATGTTCAGAAACCCACCTCCATAAACTGCTACTTTACGCGCAGCTCCAATGCGTTGGCACAGAAGGTCCACAGTCAGTAATATAATATGCGTGCAGCATGCTTCTCACATATACCGCTGTTATACTAAACACCATCAGAGTAAGCAGACCTTGATTGTAAGCAATCGACTGAAGTTTCCCGATAGACAGAGAAAGTGTTATCGCATCATATAGAGTCAATCTAGTAAGCCTTCTGCGACAATTTACTATAACGCAACCCCATGCCACGCGATGCAGCGTACGTTTAACAACTTTTCGCTTAATGTACTTTTATCAGTACATAAAAACGTTTAATGGTGCGAGTCATCAATCCGGCAGATTGGTTACTCCGCGTGTGCTACGTACACACGGTCATCGACTCAGCTTGATTGACGACCACAGCCCCTGCTCCCCATACATACTCACACTCTCTCCTCTCAGACCGCAGGAGTCAGGAGTCCGGACGTAATGTAGATTTAATTTGCGAATTCAATAATAATCGTTTGATTCATTACATTTTTGCAGACATCCATTCAAATGAGTTTGAATGATGATGAACAGAATAAAATTGTCCCTATTGTGTGCGAGGGCGGCTGTATCAACTTTGTGTTGTACCTCTAATAAAACTGAAATATAATGAGGAATACAAAAAACACGGTGTGGCAGCATTTAAATAGGGTGAGAATATCTCTCTAAATGGTCATAATCCCTGATCGTATTCCCCGTAAATGTGATGAATTAATTAAATTACTAAGAAAAGTAGGAAGGTTACCAAACCTTCAAAATAACTTCCATGTGTATCGGATAACCCCATGCCGTAACAGCCTGCGTGTGACCGAGAAAGGCTCAGTGCCTCGCAGGTGCTACACAACAATTATACAATTATGAAATGGTTTGGTAGTCAGAAACGCATTACCATAATCGCAAGTAAAGGTGGTTTTATACCGGCGAGGCGAGGCGTGGATGGGATGGGCAAGAATTGAAATCACGCTTACCCTTTTACACTGAAAGATGTCCAGCGCTATACCGAGCCGTTACGCCAGATTTACGATGGCCAGCGCTGCCTCGTGCCGGCTCGCGGTGTCTCGCGCCGGCTCGCGCTATAATACGCCACCCAGCCAGTCGTGTCTGGCGCGCCGGCCAGCCGAGAATATAGTATGCAGAGATGTCTTGCGATGGTCGGAGCGAGCCGGCGTGTGCCAGCACATGCCAGTGCGAGACATCGCGAGTCAGCCCTTGACGAAGAGAGACCGTCCGTGTCCTCAATGGCCGGTGCAAAATTTGTATATCCGTTTTACAAAGTATAGTATATTCTTTTAATGCTCTATTCATACAGCAATCAAGTTCAATATTGTACTAACAAATATTTCAATTCTCGCCTCGCACAGCGTCGCGCATCTACGCAGACCTTTTACACCAAAGATGGGCAGGGCGTGGATAGAAATTTTGCCACACAAATTTCAATTTTCGCCACGCATCTCCTCGCAGGTGTAAAACCACCTTCACGGCGCGCGGCGGCCGGTCGATGGGACTAATCCAGCCTGCACCAGGACATTCCCGACGGACCGCACCGGCCCGTAAAAACTCGGTACCACCCGGCCATCTGTACCAACCCACATTACAGATATCGAGCCCATTTATTCAACCAGCATCTAATATCACGTCTAAGAGAAACATACGCCACCTTAAGACCTAACTGGAGAATACAACATAAAATGTATGTCATCTATAAATAGTATATGTAAAACATCTGAACGAAGTTCAGCTGGATTGTCATTGCGTTACGTTTAACAAAACTGCTACCCACGTTGCGATGTAATGCAGAATGGCTTATCTGCAGTCACATTAAGCGTTTGGTGTGGCTTCTAATGCCGAATCGGTCGCAGTAATAGGTCGCTAGGGCACCCTGACCAATTGGTTTAGGTTGATGTGACCAACCTCGAGCGAGGCGAGCGAAGCGAGCGGTGCCGCGGTAGTTGCCGGCGAGCGCTACTTTCAAAGCTGGTCGCAGTTACTTGTCTTTTTAGGATTTAGTAGTTTTAGTATTTTTAGGACTGTCTTTCATAAAACTCTGAAAACCTTATATTAAAATTGTCCCCATTAAGGATTAAATGAAGGGTTAAAATCACTGAGTTAGGGACTCATAATACTTATTTATTTCTGTTTCGGACGCCATTGTTATTATGACACACAGAACCACGAGCGTTAAAATTTAGAGCTAAAATCTACAATCCGACATTTCATTTCACGCTGTTTTACATAACCTCTTATCATTGACCCGCTGCATTGATAAATGCAAAATTTTTATGCAATTCTTACTGTGTACAGTAAGTAATTTTATATAATTATGATAAATAATTATGGAAAATCGCTAAACATCGTGCGTCGTTAAATAACGAAGCTGTTTTTAAAACGGCTGGCGGTTTTTAAAACAGCGGATTCGACGATCCATCTGCGACATATGTATAGCAAAGCTATCGTGTCTGTCTAGTTGTCCGCTTAATTCTTCAAAACCACACAATGGCGCCGATATCCTTGTTCAAAAACTTAACTTATATTAGAGAATTGACACCACTTACTGAAGGACAGCTCGAGAAAAGGACGGTGACAGACATGGAATTTATTTATTTATTCATTCAGTAATATCATACATATATAATAAGTTGGTGCACCGTGCACCAAAATTATCGACTACATGATTTAGACAATTAAAACAAACTTAAGTTCTTAATTATAAAATGAAACAAGAATAAAAATACAACGAGGGTAATAAGCGAAATATTTATCTATTACTAACGAGCACACCTTGATGACAAATCTACTGACCATCCTTAAAACAAAAAGTTGTAGAGGAATGTGATTTAGATTGATACAGGTTGTTCCTAAAAAGTATAATATTGTATTAGTAATATGTAGTTAATTTTCCTTTGATATTGTTGGGTATTATGTTAATTTATTATTTAATTATATTCATTTATAACATTTAGTTTCATTTAAATAACTTTTATTAGATATTTATATGTCGGAGAATGATATGCGACTCTTTCATTATTTTCAGCGATATTTGAACTACTGTGGGTAGTGTTGGTTAGTGCGCAATAGAAAAACCGTTAGCAGTTCAGATCACATTATAATTTACTCTCAAATTAATTACACTAGCAGTACACACACTAGGTGCGATACACGGCGTTTATTAAAATCACAAATTAACACAATAATCACAAATTACCTGAGCATAACGAATCGAGTACAGTTCCGCGACATCTTAACTTTGATGCGATCAGAGACTGAATGTCCCTTAAAACATCACGACTCTGTAAAAGCGCTTTAGATGTGGGTAGATCACGTGATGTCGCCAATGGCGCGTTTGCGTCCGTACTAATGACCGTATCCGATATATATTTTTAAGAAATGTTCCTTTAATTTGTACTTTATGTTTTTATTCGTTATTTTGTCCCTCAATGATTTAAGTAGTTGATTAATAAGGTAAGGTATTATATACTTTAACTACCGAGGTATTCTCAAACTCAAACTCAAACTCAAAGCATTTATTTCAATTAAACCATTTACAAGCACTTTTGAATTGTCAAAGAGTCGGTCAGTTAGTCAGAAAGTTGAAGCTAATTGCCCATTCCAAAACGTAGATCTCTATGGAGAAGAACGGGCAAGAAACTCCAAGGACACTCTTTTAAATATAGATATTACAAAATCCTGGGTACATCATTCTTGTTGCTTCTATATGTGAGAACAATGTACAAAAAATAATCAAAAGCAATTGAAAATATAAGATTAAAAATAAGCCCTGGCAGATAAAAGATGACCAGTTTCAACTGACGGCGCCCGTTCACGAACATGACGCGTGGATCAGCACCATCCAGCTCAACCATTTTGTAGGGAACCGAATGATCCAACACACTCGCCACCATCAGCGAGACATTTAAGTGAGCATGACATATTCTCAACTGCCATGCTATTTCAAGTCAACATACATCTTAATAAGTTAATAAACGGCTCCATGGTCTCACTTTTACAAAAATAAAAATGCTTCTAAATTATACAAAACTATAGTTTGCAATGTATCTAAAAAAATAAAAGAATTTAACCACCAAAAAGAAAGAAAATCATTACTTAATTGGAGCATTCAACAATTAAGTTGGTAAAACAAAAATGAACATTAAGTTCCTAATGTCAAAATATATATATTTTTTTTAAATGGGGAAGCAACTCTTCCAAATATTAAAATTTTAACTAGTGAGCCCAAGCGGCTGTGGAGCAGGACCAGCATTAAGCCAAGCATTTTTATCTACGATATAATCATCTAACTTATAATATGCTTGTCTACATAGTGTACGTTTAATGCATGTTTTAAATTTCTTCTCATTTAGTTGAAGAATATCGAGTGGTATTTTATTATAACATTTTACACAGTACCCCATAAAAGAAGTGTGTACTTTAGACAATCTAAAACGTGGTTGATCTAATTTGTTCCTATTTCTAGTGTTAAAATTATGCCTGTCGCTTGTCTTACTAAAAAAATGGAGATTTTTTCGAACATACATAATGTTCTCATATATATACTGACAAGGTACCGTCATGATGTTAATTTTCTTAAACAGTTCCCTTAGAGACTCGCGTCTGCGGAGGTTGTAGGTGGCTCTGACGGCCCTCTTTTGCAGAATAAAGATAGAATCAATATCTGCAGCCCGTCCCCACAGCAAAATACCGTAAGACATGATGCTATGAAAGTAACTAAAATAGACCAGTCTCGCGGAATCTACGTCTGTTAGTTGGCGGATTTTCCAAACAGCGTAAGCGGCTGAACTTAGCCGCCCTGCAAGTGATGTTAAGTGAGGACCCCACTGTAGTTTAGAGTCAAGCGTTATCCCCAGGAAAACAGTCTTTTCGACGAATTCTAGTGTCTCCTTATTCAATACAACGTGACATTCACTACTTCTAACATTCGGTAACGCGAATCTTATGCATTTAGTTTTCTTCTCATTTAATACCAAATTATTTACAGTAAACCAATTATGGACCTTAAGCATAGCGTTATTTACGTCGTCCAGCTCCTGTGCATGTCTGTTTACTTTAAAAATGAGTGATGTGTCATCAGCAAATAACACCATTTGTGGTCGGGTTTTCAGTAAATTAGGTAAATCATTTATGTATACTAAAAATAGGAATGGACCCAATATCGAGCCCTGTGGAACACCCATTTTGACTTTTAAACCCAATGAATTTACACCGTTTATTTGAACTTGCTGCAGTCTATCATTCAAATATGATTTTACTAAGCTCAGCGCAAGTTTATCTAGTCCGTAATGTTCAAGTTTCAAGAGCAGCGTTTCATGATCTACGCAATCAAATGCTTTGGATAGGTCGCAAAAGATGCATATTGCATCTCGTGCCTCTTCCCATGCATTAAATATGTGTTTTAATAAAGTGACACCGGCGTCGGTTGTGCAACGTCCTTTGGTGAAACCATACTGTTGATCGTGTAGGATGTTATTACGATTAAAATGATTGAGCATTTGATTTAACATTACTTTTTCAAAGACCTTGCTGAAAACCGGCAAAACCGATACGGGTCTATAATTATTTGTGTTTTTGCTGTCCCCGGATTTGAAAAGTGGAATAACTTTACTGTATTTCATTAAATCCGGGAATATCCCTTGATCTACACATAAATTAAATATTAAAGCTAAATAGGGTGCAATTATCTCAATAATTGATTGACAAACTTTAGTAGACATGCCCCATAGATCTTCGGTCATTTTAATCTTTAGTTGCTTAAAAGCCTTTACGACGACCACAGGGTTTATATGTTTAAATTTAAATTCCACAGGACAGGCTGAAACATTTGCTTTTAATAAATCAATAGCAAGTGAAGGGGAGGAATTTAAAGTTTCAGTAGTTTTAATTAGAATATTGGTAAAGAAAGTTGCAAATTCCTGAGCAACATCGATGTTATCGCTAATGAGACCGCGGGAAGTGTCTAGTGTGTAATCTGTATTATGTCTTTTGTTCTTGTTTGTTTCATTGTAAAGGCTCTTTCAAACAGGTGCGACACGCGACGCGACACAAAGACACCGCGCGTCGCGCGACGCGCGGTGTCTTTGTGTCGCGTCGCGTGTCGCGCCTGTTTGAAAGAGCCTTTAATAATTTTCCAAACTGTCTTTATTTTATTATCTGCTGATTTAATCTTGTTGCTAATGAAAGAAGCTTTAGCTGCTTTGCAGATATTTTTAAACGTTTTAGAGTAAGTAGCAACATACTTACTAAAAGTTTCCGTCTTAATATACGGCTTAAGGCCATACAGTTCAAATAATGTTTCCCTACTTTTCCTGATACCTTTAGTTGCCCAGTCACTGAATAATATTATATACTTTAGAGATCGTTAGGAAGGAAAGTAACAACTTAGCATTGATGACTATATGGGTATTAATTTCATTATTATTTATGATTTTAGCTTTCTTAATATAATAAAAACTATCCTTGCTCTAAAATAACTAATTTAATTCCGAATATAATTTTTTAACCTCAAAATAGATACTAGTCCCCAAATGAATCTTAAAGTCGCTACCCCAATATCATAATCTAAAACTGTTTAATAAAACTACTATTAGTATAAATTTAGTTTTTTCATATATTGGTATTATAATACAAAATTCAAATAATGAACGGTAGTAATTTTTGTATCTCTTCTTAATATTATGATGAACAATTGCTTTTAATACACGTAGTTGAAGTGCGTAAATTTGATCCAGGTGAGTCCTAAATGTCCTACCATGCCTCGACAGGTCATAGGATATCGTTGATTCGGCCAGCGCTTTGTAAAGCATTAACAGTGTTTGATATGGAATTTTGTATCTTATAATAGAGAATTTAGCTAAAAAAATTCTCAATTTATCACACACCCCGTAAATGTACTCCTTCCAATTTAGTCGGCTATCAATGGTAAGTCCTAGGTATGTTTGGGTCTCCACGAAATCATTGGATTCTCAGCTGCAAGACTTAGCTACTTTATTACGGCAGTTGTCATGCAAACACACATGGTAGTGCAGTGTGCTGTTTACTTTAGGCAAGGAAGAGCTTCTATTTTGACTGGAACTGATTTAAATTAATTTGGTCTTACCAGCGTTTAACGCGTTGTTATTTTACTTAGATCGTCATCATGATCATTATTAATATCATCGTGGAATCACCCACTGCTGCATATGTCTCCTTAACTTAGATATAACTCGTAGGGCAAAGACATTTCGATGTTCTGACTTGTCGCCACAGCGGTAGATTGATGACGAGTGTGGAGCGGGAGTGGAGTAGCACTTCGCACTAGCGAAGATAACGGTTACGGGATAACTTGTTATGTATTAACATAACAAGTTATCCCGTAACCAGTGCAGCCGGCCAGACTTTTTTTTATAGCTTTTTACACCGAAGTTCAATTATTGTAAACTATGATTTATACCTCAATTCCAAAGGCTGTTAGTTAATACGTTCAATTCAAGACTTAGGGACAAACAATCTCTTGTAAACTCAGATCGTTTGTAATAACCTAATGTAATAAAAACAAGTAACAATAAGTAAATACTTCGCCATAACCGGGCTCGGGCAAACTTTACCCAACTTTCTGTGTAATCTTCCATCTTGTTCGATGTTTTCCAGTATTTGATACGTTTCAGGAGTTGGCGAAGTTTGTGCGGAGTGCAAAATAAACGGCACAAGTATTATTTGAGGAGGATTCAAACGCACGATGCGGACCGTTGCGATACGGTGTGGTTCTATGCGTTGCGGTGCTCTGCCGTAGGAAACTAGGACATTGGGCAGTAGTGAGTATCGGCAAGGTAACGACGGAATATACACGGGACTCGGTCAGGTAAGTTTCGCCAGATATTCGAAACATACTTCATAATGTACAAGTCGTGGTAAACAGACGTGACGAACAATTAATTAAAATAAACAAATAATCACTTGCGAAGTCGTGACCTAGTTTTTAGTGCAACGGCCGGTAATTACGCAAACTGTGTCGGAAATAAGTTTGTGTAAAGTGTGTTTTTGTTTGATGATGATCCATGATTAACAAGTAAATAACCTGTTTAACAATGGATGAGAGTCCTTTCAGCCGGGGACATAGGTGTGCCCACTCCCCGCCGGGTACACCCGTGCCCGCAGCCGTGCCCGCTGCTCCCCCTCAAGTGCCGAGTCAAAGGAACAGTGACCTCGATGCTACACCTTCGACAGAAGTTCAAAACTGGATGAGTAATATTGAACAGAGCTTGAAGGAGGTGTGCGCTATTGCCGCAGAAGGCAAGCTGAACACGGACCAGAAATTACGCATCAATGCCCTTTGCCGGAAGGTTGACCATGGGACATCGCAAATGGCCGTCCAGTACCAGTCCATTAAAGCAAAAGCCGTCCAATTCCACCATGCTATTATAAATCTAGAAAACAAACTTGACCTTTCGCAGCAGCTACAGGAGCTTAAGTCGAGAATCGGAGATTCATATAAACCTGCCCTAGGACCTTCCTTTTCTGATATGATAAAGAAAGGTGGCAACAACTACATCCAGCCAATTAAGTTCAGTGGCTATCTATCCGAACGACAAATTGAAGACCAGTGATGAGACAAAATCTCTGGTCCAAAAAAATATTTGCCCAGAAAAAATACAACTTCACGTGAGGGGCCTGCGCAAGACTAAAAACGGCGGAGTGATTATCAGCACCGAAACGAAGGACGACATTGAAAAGCTCAGACAATCGGTGCAGCTCACAAGGTCGGGTCTAACCGTCGACGAGCCTCATAAAAGAAAGCCCAGAGTAGTCATCATAGGAGTGCCGACATCCATGACAGAAAATGAAGTCTTTACATGTCTATACCATCAAAATTTGGCCGAAAAACTTCAGGACTGCAGTCTTGAGTCATTTATGAGCTCCATCAAGCTAAGCCATAAGTCAGGAAAGAAGGACACCGAGACCTGCAATTATACAGTAGAAGTATCTCCGCTTATTCGAAAAGCTCTAATGTCAAAAGAACGTGTTTTTGTGAATTGGTCATCATGCCCTGTCAGAGACTTCACTTTAGTCACACGCTGCTATAAGTGTCAGCAGTATGGACACGCTGCCAAGTCATGTCGACAGACATCTTACACCTGCGGCCACTGTGGTGATCAAGGTCACTCGATCAAAGATTGTCCAAAAAAGGCAAATGAAACAAAATGCGCTACTTGTTCGCATTTCAAAAAGCCAGACAAACACATAGCAGGTGCTACTGACTACTGAACTGACTACGTACTACTGAAAATAATTGCTGAGAAAAGATACATTAATTCTATTGATTATGGAGGCGCCTAAGAGCGCCGTTTATAAGTTATTTTTAGACCTTATACTTATTTTTTATTTCTATTTATTTTATTTATTATGATTAACACGCTAATTTAATGACTTAAATAATTTCTCTGTATCTGAGTCAAAAGTTTGTGAAGCGGAACATTGCAAACAATATCTCTCCGACTATAAAACTCAGTTTTTGCACTTTTCAACAACGGATAAACATAAATTGTGACATAATTGTTTTGACCGAATGTTGGCTTGCCAAGCAGTATAACATACCACTAATCACGGGATATAATTTTATTTTATTTTTATTTTATTTTATTCAAAAGGAACAACAAACAGCTACAATATAAAACATAGGAACAAGAAATACATTAAAAAAAAAATACAGACAATATTGTAGCCCACAACGCTGTTCACGGATTAGCTACAGGACAGTGACAGAGAAAATAATCGCTAGGGTTACAAATACATTTTTTTTATTTTTTATTTTTTTATTAATTAACTTGTTTATAGTATATCTATATAACTTTTATGAAATGGTACACAAAAAAAAAGAAGGAAAAAAAAGAAAGAAGGAAATATGTTCAAGAAAGCTCCTTGAGTATACGACTTCTGAACGTATAGGGAGCACAAACAAAAATGTCTATATGCTCAAAGGTCCTATTGTAGGAATCGACCATTCTGCGAACAGGCGAACGCAGGCCAGAGTTGGACTTGCAAGTACCCACTGAAAATAATCTGCCAGCGCGCACCTTTCGCTTGTGGACTGTCCTAGGAACCGCATAGCATACCATGTTGGACAATTCAATGCAGTCAAATTTATTTCTTACAATATTATATAGATTCATGGCTTCTAAGAACTTACGTCTATTTTCAAGTGCTGCGAGCTTATACTTTGCAAGCAAATCTTGGTATGGCAAATAATATCCACAGCATCTATAATGCATGGCACGCAGGAATTTGTATTGAACACGCTCAATCATTTCAACGTACTTTTTGTAGTATGGACTCCAGACGGACACGGCATATTCCAGTTGAGGGCGTACTAGAGACTTGTACAAGCAAATGTAGGTAGAAGGCTTTTTAAAGTCGACAGTTGATCGCATTACAAATCCGTATAGTTGATACGCTTTATTCACTATCTTTTCTATATGAAGGTCTAAGCAAAGCTTAGAATCAAGGATAACACCGAGATCACGAATGTAGTCCACTTTAAGTAGGGGGGCATTGCACAACGTGTAACCGTAGTTTAATTTATTTTTATTTTTTGTAAAATTTATGAAGTTACATTTGGGTAAACTTAGTTGCAACTTATTTTTCTGGCAATAACCGGATAGTCGGTCCAGATCTTGCTGCAGCAGAAGGCAATCATTTGTTTGTCGTATGGCTCTGTATACCTTGAGGTCGTCGGCATATAGCAGAAACTTAGTATTGTGAAAGCATTGACTGATGTCGTTTATGTATAAAATAAACAAAAGGGGACCAAGAATAGAGCCTTGAGGCACGCCAGAGGTGGCGTGCCTCAAGGCTCTATTCTTGGTCCCCTGTGCGATGTTAGATTGGTGACCATTGATTACAACCCTCTGACTGCGATTGGTTATATAAGAAGTAAACCACCTCAGAAGATTTCCACGGATTCCGTTGAACGCTATTTTATTTAATAGTATTTCATGGTCTACCTTGTCGAAGGCCTTACAGAAGTCTGTGTACACTACATCCACTTGTACACGGCTATCAACACTATCAAACAAGAAGCTAGAAAATATTAATAAATTTGTATTTGTCGACCGCCGTTTGACGAAACCATGCTGTTGCTGAATAATGATGTTGTGGAGTACAGGATAAATTTTACTATGGACTAACCTTTCAAAGAGTTTCGACAAGGCAGACAGGATGGAAATGGGACGATAGTGTTCTACGCTGCGTTTGGATCCACTTTTGTGAACGGGCACGATATACGCATGCTTCCACAGTTTCGGTACAACTCCCTCAGTAATGCATTTATTATAAATTATAAAAAGGGGCTTGCAGATGGAAGTCGCAGTATTCCTAAGGAAGTAAGGCGAAAGTCCGTCGGGTCCAGGGCCTTTCGCTGGATCTAGGGATTTAAGCTCTTTCAATATATTATCTTCACTAAAAGAAAGGTTGCAAATAGAGACATCGTGTAGTGCATTGCTGTCCTGCGGAGGCTTCCATTGAGACAACGAAGGAGAAGGCGGTTCATAAACCGAGTAAAAAAAGTCAGAAAACATATTACAAACCAAATCTGGACTATTTGTTTCAACATTTTTATATTCAAGCTTAGATGGGATTCCAGGTTTATCTTTACAATTAGAAACATAGGTCCAGAAGTGTTTCATGTTTCTACTTAAATTGTCCTCTACAGAACTGATGTACGAACTGAAACACTTATGACATGTTACGTTAAACTTTTTTCTATAGTTTGAAAACGATTCATAATCAGAAATGTTATTATATTTCTTCCACTTAATCCAAGCCTTTTGTTTCTTTTTAGAAATAGTTATAAGAGTGCGAGAGAACCATATGGGATAGCTAACTGATCTAGGTCGGGCTAGTGGGGTGTCAAGTTTAATGATATTATCCATTTCAATGTAGAATTTATCCAGAGCCTCTTCAGAATTTTTTCTCTTCGGAGATTAGTCATTGGGGTGATTTTGACGTTCAAACAGGTCTCACACGTCAGGACTGGATGGTAGGTATCAATTGGCAGTAATGCAGTTGTGACAATGTGAGAAATATTGCAGGGGTTGTTAGAAATTACAAGGTCGAGAATTTTACCTTTGTCATTCACTATGTTGTTATGTTGAGAAGCACCCAAAAGTGAGATCAAGTTATTTAAATTTGAGCAGGCCCAAGCTCCTCCAGTATATGATGAAGCAATGTTTGAGATATCTGTTGCAGACGATACTAGCCAATTGGCTTCAGGGAGATTATAGTCTCCTACAACAAAGAAACTATCAACACTAGGATGGCCTAACACTTCTTGTAGCAGTTCAAAGTGCTTGTCATACACTAAAGTAGAAGTCTTAGGTGGTATGTAGGCAGCACTCACAATGTGTCTTTTGTTGATGACAGTGCTAGGCAACTCAACCATAATGTGTTCAATATGAGTGTTTGAGAGATTACTATACTGCGTTAATAAGAGACTTGATTCAGAAGGTTTTAAAGTACGTAAAATAGCAACCAGTACACCTCCACCATCCCGTTTATTAGTAGCAGTGCGATCACGATCACAACGGTATACACTGTAACGGTGGTCTATGAACTCACTGTCATAAATTTCAGGTGTAAGCCAGGTTTCAGTTAAGATAATGATATCGTATGTATTCATAAGGATGCTCGTGAGTAACTGTTGCAGTTTTGTGCGAATACCCCTACAATTTTGGTAGTAAATGGTGATATTTTTATTCGACATAGTTAATATTAAAATATTTATGTGTATTCATGATAAGAGCGTGTTCAAGCAGTAAGTATGTATACAATCCTAATAACAAAATGTCATAAATTAAAGTAATGGGAAATAAAATAGGCAGAAGCAGGAAGCAGTATAGATCACAACACTTTATAAAGACGACAACAACATATTTCTTAGCAATAGTACTATTAATTTTGAATATTCTAAACAAATGGATTGAATTTAATAGGTATGAGATCTGAGTTGATTTATAATTTATTACACGATAGAGAACGGCACACAATTTACGAACACAATAAAACAAATAAAACATGCACGGCACAGATAATAATTTGAATTGCAGACTAAGGACAGTCAACATAATAAAATAGTAATTGCAATTATCGAGTAAACAAGTACAAGTGCAACGATCACTCATTAACGACAATAATACCATTATTTTTACCATCACTATTGATTTTAGCGATATCTGCTTCTGATCTAATGGCAAAGGCAGCTTCACCGTCTTTCTTACGAACAAGAATAGTGCAATTTTTAATCCAAACATAATTAAACTGGTGAAGTTTTGCCGCTTCCTTACATTTACGAAATAATATTTTATTTTTTAAAGTTAAATGTTCGTTAATATAAATATTCGTTGAAGACCCCGTTATGCCTACTTGATCCGTTTTCAGTGACTTAGTCTGCCGGAATGCGCTAAGAACATTGTCGCGCAATATGCGCGTGGAGAATTTTACGATAATGTTCTTTGGCCTGTTAGTTTGTTGGTGGGCGTGTGGTACTCTGTGAATGGATATTATGTCCTTTTGAGGTATGGGAAAGCCTATAGCATCTCCAATCGCCCTCAACATCTGTAAAAGGTTTTCACCACGCTTGTCTGGCACGTTGCAGATTTTCAGATTGCATTGCCTCGCTTGCTGTTCAAGCGCTTCAATTTTAGATTCCAAATAGGTATTGGAAGTGGCTGATTGTTCTGCCTGCAGACGAGCGATATCTTCAATTCGTCTTTTAAGATCAATCTGTTCGCTTGCGTGAAACTGGAGCGAATGTTTGAGACTAGACATATCGTCGTTTATTTCCTTCACATCCATTTTGAGGTCAGCTTGGGCAGCGCAAACAGAGCCCAACTCCTGCTTCATATCGGCCAAACTGTTTTTAACACTTTCGTGATAACTGTGCATGCTAGCATCCATCTCACTTCGCCAATCCTTCAGAGTAGTTTTTATATCTTCCTTAAACATTGCCATAGTACGATCAATGTCAGATCGCCATGCCTGTAATGTTTTGTTCAATTCTAGGGTAAAAGACTGGATTTGGTTGTCTACAAGCAGCGACGATGTGGAGTTATTGTCAACTCTTGTAGGAAGTGACGTGTACATACATGACGGAGTGCGAGGCGAGGGTGGTCGTTGTTCCATGTTATCGCACGACATATTCATGCTATTGTCTTCATATGCTGGAATCTGCGTGCTAGAACGAACGGGTGTGTCCAAATTAGGACGGGTGCGACGCGTAATGTTACAGCACGAGGGACATTTCCAGCCAATCTTGAATTCATGCGTCAGTGCCATAAATTGATGCAAAGAGATGTTTAGGCACTCATAATGATATCCACCTTCGCACAAATTACAGATAAGGTAACCAGCATCAGATGCCAGCACATTGTTGCATCCGTTACAGTTCATCTTGAATATTCGAGTGGTTGAGCAAAATGTCAGTAAAGGTAAAAGTGGCGCCACCTGACGCAAGAACCACAAGACTTATTGTTCGATCGTTTGCTCGATACACGGTACAGCCTGGATGCAGCAAGATAGATACACGTAGCGCCACCTATCATATGACGATGGAGTACAGTGAAGATCAATCAATCAATCAGCCAGTCAAGAGTGCAAGTAACACAGATGCCAGGAAACTGAGTCCTAAGCTGCTACATAGATGGCGTTGATTTAAACTTTACTGCGTATAGAATGATAAGGCAGAATTTGAAATCATACCGTTGGCACAAAAATCAATAATAAGGTCACTGTAACCGAAAAAACGTCGTAAAGTAAAAGATATATATCGCAAACCGTGCTAGCACAGTCCTCAGCCACTAATTTTGACACTTGAACACCAATGTAATGATTGTAACCAATGTAAACATAGTTATTTTGTTCCCACAATAACACTGATTTTAGGTACTGGATCGTAATGACTTCAATTGTCAGCAATTATTATGTCTTGATCTCACTACTAACAAACAATACACAGAACTTTTAGTACATTTAGGTTTTTTAGAAAATTAAATAACACCGCGAGTTAAGTTAAGCTAGTTAACACATACAGCGCCATCTAGCGATTGATGATGATAATATGTACAAAAGTAGTATAAATTACAATCAAAATGTCATCTCAATGTCTCCGTTGAGGAACCTAATATGGTCGAATGTAACAGTTTGTTAGTCAAAATTTGATCAGAATTTGCGATATTAGCAATATATCGACTTCCTTTCTATAAAAATATCAGCAATTTTACTAACTCTCTGAATGACACCTGGCAAAACCTGTCATCCTTCAAAAACACGATTTTAATTGGTGATATTAACATTAATATTCTTCCAGGAAATACTGATGCATCTGCTCAGGACTACCTGAACCTATGCGCCTTTCATGGCTTGCTCCCTGCACACAATTTTCCTACACATCAAAGTGGCTCCTGCTTGGACCATATCATGCTTAAATCAAAATTCCCTTCACTTGCACTTGTTGTTAACTCAACAATAACCGATCAAAATGCTGCTCTATTAATCATAAACTGTAAATTACCTAAACACAACATTCGCACAATTTCTAAACTAAACATAAATAAACTTGAAGAAGATTTACGCGTCATCAACTTTGAGCCAGTCTACAATTCTCCTGATCCGCAGTTTTGTATGTTGTATGTAATAGAAAATATACGACATGCAATTCAGAGAAATACAGACATATTAAGATTGAGCCGTAAAAATAGTAACATAAAACCCTGGATCACGACAGGTCTTATTCGTTGTATGAAACATAGAGATAAACTGCACATGAAGGCTAAATCTCATCCAGATAATGCAATACTGCAACTGTCGTACAAAAGGTATCGTAATTTCTGTAATGATCTTCTCAAGAAGGCAACTACGATAAAACTGCACTGGAAAAGGCTGGAACAAATAGTAAACAGATTTGGAAATATATTAAAAATGTAACATATACCTCGAAACAAAATGAGTCATCTTCAGGTTTATTAAAAGCACACTCGACACCGCTGGCATCTGCTAACTTAGCAAATAATTTCTATGTTAACGTCGAAAAGAATCTGGCAGAAAGAAATCGGGTTCAATCACACTTTCAAACAAGTACGCCTTTTGAATGTAACCCCACCTTAACATCCTTCGCCCTGCTAGATACTGACGAAACTGAGGTAGAAAGAATAATCATGACTTTGAAAGACGACTGTGCAGTTGGTTGGGATAATATATCAAATAAAATCATCAAACAATTCAAGATTAGTACCACCACTGACTTATATTTTCCGAATGTGCCTGTCTTTGGGTCTTTTTCCCGAGTGTCTCAAAAAAGCAGTTATTGTCCCTGTATACAAAACAGGCAGTAAACAGCAAGTAACAAATTATAGACCAATTTCTTTTCTGCCTTCTATGTCAAAAATTTTGGAAAATATCATAAATAAAAGATTGTTTAAATATCTGGAGGATAAATCTATTTTGTCGGAGCGTCAATATGGATTTAGACCTAAAGTTTCAACTGCCGATGCTGTACATCATCTGACTGACTATTTAGCTCAAGAACTTAACAAGGGCACAGATAATATACTAATACAGATACCCAATCCAAAGTTTTATTATTATTATATTGGTCTTTGACATTTCTCGGGACCCTAGGGTCCCGGTGCTTTGGAAGGCGTACGAGGAGCCGAAGCCAACGCGCAGAGGCCTGTTAGATGTTTTTAAGTGTTGAGGCACCAACTGACGATTATCCCTGTATGCACTACACAAGTGCACCCAAGGACAACCCCCGGTTGGTGTAGGACTATTGCAGAACATGGAAACAAAACATATTGGGCTATGGATTTGGGTGGCTATGGATTAATAACTTGGAATTATGGAAGTACTATGTCCCCTGCCTGGTCAATGTTATGTAATACACGGATAAAATGGCAGGGGTGACTTGCACACTCAATAATGGACCCCCGAAAACGGTCGCTACCACGTAGTGTTGTAGCGACAAGGGGGCAACACTTCCTGAGGTGCTTAAGGAGTAGAAAGGTATTCCACGGCTATCAGGACAATCCCGGAAGTACGGTCAAGATCCTTATCAGCATCTTACTGGAATACTTCCTGCCTCCGAGCACGTTTGCTCTTGCGAGTCTCCACTCAAGCCAGCCAATAAAGGCAAGCCAGAGGTGTATTATTATTAGTATACTTCAGCACTGCAGTGGTATAAAAACCTAGTATAAGCTACTCTCCTATTTATTATACTGAAACCTTCACTCATTGTTATTACCATAAATAAGGAAAAAAAACCGGCCTTCTCTAAATCGGATCACGCACAATGAACCCTTCATTGTGCGTGATCCGATTCAGAGAAGAACCGTAGTTGGAATGAATGTACCCCAAGTACAAACATAGCATTGAAGTTGAAAAACATGTTTCCCTTAAATTCTATCTGCAAATGTAAGTTGGTCGACTATTACTCGTTAACTTGTAAAGCTTGTAAAGCCTACTTACCTATGATAGTTTTCTTTTTTTTTTTTTTTTTCTGTTGGGCATCTCGTAGCAGACCTCTGAGGTCATGACTACTTAACCGGTCAATCCTGTGGTTGCCTTAAGCTGCTACACTCAAAGCCTCCAGCCAGGGGCATACAAAACTAAGCTAAAAAGCTAGGTGAACGCTCGCTAAGGGCACCCCCTGTGGGGTACGAGCCTCGGCTTAGGGCGTCACCGGAGGGAGGACATCAAAGATGGGACGGGCTGGATCAAAGTTTTGATCATTATTATTAATCGGGGAATTTAAAGCTACGTGCACAGCTGATACCACTGCTGGCACCTCGTTATCGAGCAAGGGTCGGGGAGGAGTATCATTTACTCGGGGGCGCGGACGCGATCGCAAAGGACCTCGACGGCGAGGTCGGAATGACGGGAGGCGTCTGTGTCTGTGTAGAGTACTAGTAGCCCTATTGCTCTCCTGAAGGAGGGTTATGGGGTCATCAGGGTCGGTGAGAATGAGCCTAAGTCGGCGGGTACGGCTAATCCTACTTGGGATATAACTGGCGGCCTCGACAACCAGAGGGTTGCGATGTTTGACCGCGGAATCGAAATAACGCTTTGCAAGGCGTTTTAAAAATTGGTGGATCGTGGGAATTCTAAGGTCGAGATGGAGACTCTCGTTCTTAACATACCAGGGGAAGCCAGTGGCCCTCCGGAGGAATCGGTTTTGGAGCGTTTGTAACCTATGGATATGGTGAGGTTTTGCATGAGCAAAGACGGCACCCGCATAAGTCATGATGGGAATACACGCTGTGTAGATTCGCAATTTGCACTTAAGTGACATCTTGCTGCGTGCGTTTAGGACGGAATGGAGCCTACCGAGAGCGAAAGCGGCTCGCGAAAGAACCTTCTTTATGTGCTCAGCGAAAGTGAGATGGTGGTCGAGGAAAACACCTAGGTATTTGGCTCGCTTCTCCAAAGGGATCTGCTTACCGAACATAGTGAGAGGTCGGGGGAGGGGGTCTCTAAGCCTTGTGCGCGGTTTCGAGAAGAGAACCGCTTGGCTTTTTTCGGGATTGACTTCTATGCGCCACTTTCGAAACCAGGCAGCGAGTCGATTGACTGCGCCTTGGAGAGTGTGGGCGATATTGTCGGGGTATCTAGACCTAAAGTAGATGGCCGTATCGTCTGCGAACAGAGCGAAATGCGCCCTTCTACCTGAGTTTGGAATATCGCTAGTAAATAGTGTGAACATGAGGGGAGCTAGCACGGAGCCCTGAGGGACTCCTGCACGAATGGGGCGGGGAGAGGAAAGTGCTCCTTCAATGCGATAGCGGAATACGCGGTTCGATAGATAGTCCCGTAAGATGAGTACGAGACGATACCGAGTTGCTACAGCTTGTATAATAAGCCGTTGTGCCAGACTTTATCGAATGCTTTCGCAATGTCGAAGAATACTGCACCCGTCAGAGAGCCGCGTTGGAAACCATCGCTTATGAACTCAATGATGCGGTGGGCCTGATGCACGCTAGAGTGCTCAGTTCGAAAGCCGAACTGTTCGTTGGGGATGAGGCCCTTGGTCTCAGCGAAGTCTCTGAGACGCTTGTAAATAAGCCTCTCATAGATTTTTCCGAGAACCTTGAGCAAACTGATGGGACGGTAGCTAGAGGGCTCGGTACTGGGTTTACCGGGCTTTCTGATACCTATGACTGTGGCTTCTTTCCACGACTGGGGAAAGAAGTTGTTGCTTAAGGCACCATTGAAGATGGTAGTCAAAAGCATTATCAGGTGGGCAGGGAATAATTAGATCACCCTATTGGTGAGTCCATCTGAACCGGGAGCTTTACGAGCTTTAAGACCTTTGATAATGTCATGCACTTCGTCTGGAACGACGGGAGGCAGTGGACAATCAGGGTCATCGACGGGAGGGAGAGAGGCTCTACGTTCGACTTCAGCGTCGACCTTTAGGAGGTGAGCTTGGTCTACTGGCAGGGAGCTGGGTGAGCATTGGGCCTCGAGGGTGTCGGCCAGGCATTCTGCCTTTTCAACGTCCTCGAAGGCTATGGTCTTATCGGGACGGGTCAGGGGGGGCATGGAGGAAGAGAGGGGCATGGAGGAAGATTTAGGGGATCTGAGTTTCCTCTGAAGTTCCCAAAATGCCAGATGGTTGGGCTCTAGTTCGCCGAGCATCTTGTCCCGGCCCGCGTCGCGCAGCTCCTGTATGCGTGTCTTTACAGATCTCTGTAAATAGCGCATATGGGCTTTGTTTGCGGGGCAGGGGAAGCTGCTGCTGTCGCGGGCTTGCGGACTGTGAGCAATGGGTAGCTCACCGTCCGATAAGGACCAGGCCCGGGTCGACGGCGCGTTGTGTTCCACGCGCGCCTCAAAGAGATGTCAGCAGAATTGACGGGGTCCGCTAGGGCCGATGCCTGCCGGGGTTGCGAAGAAAACCGAAAGGGAGATCGTGGCCCCCGGCAACAGGGCAACCGAAGGAACACGGGTGGGTTTTAGTCAGTAAGAGTCTGACACGCCCTCCCGCTCCGCCCAGAGCGGGAGAAGTTATTTGATGATTTCCCACCCAAAAAAAAAAAAAAAAAAAAAGGGGAAGTTGCTGTAGGCACGGACGGCCGCGTTCCTCTCAATCAGTAATGCACGCACATCGTCCGGCAAGCTCCAGTGACGGTCGTCCGTCGCTGGAACCTCCCTTGAACATTCGTTCAGGACGGTTTGTACGTGATTAGTGAGTGAGTCGATCGCGGACGTCGTGTCTGCGATAGAGTTGAACAGGTCGGGAATAGAGTCTAACTGAGGGGACGTGTTGGATTTCAGCTGAGTGCTTACTTTCTTCCAGTCCATGATCCTCTTAGTGATATGGGGAGAGTTGGGGTCGCGGAGACCTATGCGGGGGTCTAATCTCATGACTACCGGACGGTGAGGTGATAGTTTTCTCTTTAACTTCGTTATATATACTACTGCCATATTTATTTTTTCACATATCTAAAAACAACCATTTAGCTGCCCGACACTTGACTCTAACAAAAATTAGCAAATTTTCGAAAAATGGGATTCACGCACCCGTAAAGGCACTTTCAAACAGGCGCGACACGCGACGCGAC
Source organism: Omphaloscelis lunosa (assembly GCA_916610215.1). Classification (NCBI taxonomy): domain Eukaryota; kingdom Metazoa; phylum Arthropoda; class Insecta; order Lepidoptera; family Noctuidae; genus Omphaloscelis; species Omphaloscelis lunosa. Next base: position 22,931,165 of record OU744251.1, on the reverse strand, counting down.
ACAAAGACACCGCTCGTCGCGCGACGAGCGGTGTCTTTATGTCGCGTCGCGCGAAAGAGCCTTAATACTATTCAACGGCCTATCCAACGATACCCCACACCTTGGTATAGACGACAAAAACACTTTATGTGTACCCGACAATTTTCATGACTTTATTTCACCACATAGTCGGCGTGATTAATTTATATATGTATACCATCCCTTATTATTACAGCTTTCTAATACTAAGTCTCTGAGCCTTCCGGCCGCCGCCGCCCGCCCCGCCGAAGGAATGTGTTTCTGACGCCTTTCATTTGGACATGATTAGGAAATAAAGATTAAATTCGTAAAAAGCGTATACTTTTGTATGCATAATGTAACTGACAGGTGCCAAGAATGCATTCTCTCGGCGCACTATGGTTCTTCTAGAACATGCTAGCAGGAAAAATCTATTTTCTATTTCCTAAGGGCTTTATTATAACATGTTATGAATACCTAATTTCGTTTTAGTGTAAGGGGTAAGCCAGCCATTTTGGGAAGAGAGGGAATGGTGGTTAAAGAATACGTAAAAAAATCCTTTTCATACTTAAAAAAAAAATATTATGAAAATAAAACATGAAAACAAACAACCATGAGTAATCTGCACGCTAATAGCTATTAGTCTAGCACATAGCAGGTAGTCACAAAAAAGGTCTAGCAGGAAGAATTTAGCGATAACTCTCTAATTTTTTTAACTAATCTAATTTGTACTTAGTGTTGTAAGTTAATAATTATATAATAAACACACTTCTGATGAATTATCACAGTGGGTATAGTCCTGCAGCTGCATGTTAACATTGGGTCTAGGGATTTGAACAGGATTTAAAGTAGGGGCTATTATTAAATTTAACACTGCAGAAGCAGGCTACCTGTTTTTATTTTTGGTAACCTCTCTTAGGCTGTTTATTAAAGGGTCAGATGTGATCAATAATCTTACTTGGCAGATAGTCAAATCTTCTCCTTTTCGTTTTATCACTGGGTTGTCAATCTCTTTACATTGACGTTCAGCAGTTGAAGGTGCAGTGGAAGGAGATGGCTGTGCATAGTGTAGGGACACATTAAACTCGAAATCTTTTGACATCCATTCTTAATTTTTTGCCATAAAAACATCGCGGCTCTTTTTGTGAGTGCACCATTTTTTTTTCTAAATTTGCGCCAAATGCGCTGATTGACTTCTTCAGAGTTCTGGAAGAATCTTTAGTGAAACCGTATAGGTCATATTTTGAAGATAATAGACCAAACAGTCCACTATTCCGGTTATCTTTGCCCTGTATTTAACAATTTTTGAGGAGTGTCTTAGCCACTCCTCAAAAATTTTTAATCTTGAGATAGAGAAGAAGTATTCTAAAAAAAAAAAAAAGTTGTTCCACAGCAATCCACAAGTAAGATTTATTATTATATTATTATGTGAAAGAAGAGGGTTCAAGCTACCGTATATGTAAGTTTTAGGTCTGTGACAATGTTTGGCAATGCTTGCTTGCGTTGGCAATGCTTTCCATGTCCAAAATATATAAGAAAATGGGGCAAAAATTTTAAAATTGGAATTTGAAATAAAATAATTAAAAAACAATTTGTAACTTGCTACTTTTTTTGTATAATAAGATAGTATATACTTTTAACTTCAATAATCATCACTAAATTAAACCAAAACAACTTTTTAAATTTTTAAGCTTTTATAAGTATTCGCGTCGAATGAAAAATTCCTAAAGATTTTACCTACCATTTTCTTTTATACTTAAGCGCAATCCCAGGTGCGTTATAATTTTTGGAATTGGAGGTTCGGTGGGTATTGTCGACCTTGAGCTGGCCTAGCGTAGTACAGAGATTCAATAAAATGAGAGGCCAGCCTACACTAGTTATGTTATGTTTGACGTGTAGCCTACTGTACCAACTGTCATGAACTTTTAGCGGGAAGTACACGCAAAGACGCTAAAAACTGGGTATGTGGGTCAGCGCGGGCGGCAATCTGCAGAGGCGTCGGCGAGCGCCGTCCGCTGCGCCCTACACTCCCCCCCCCCCCGAGCCGATCCCCGCTCACCCTCTAGCTAAAACGTTGACATAGTGAAATGCAATTTTCCACTCAGTTCGTTTGCCGAGCCGAGCCTACAATAGCTGAGCTATCGCAACACATCCGTGCCACCCTACGGAATCGACAATAATATTTTGTGTATTTTCCTGTGAACATTCTCGAACCGAACGGTTACCATAGCTACAAAGCTATTGTTGAGAAATTCAGCGAATTTCATCCAAAATAAATCTGGCTCTAACGTTCGGCTACAATGAAAATGCTCTAACCTAGTTTATGATTTGGAATGGTTGCACCAATACTGTAAAATCGATGCCGTATAATATTAGACGGGAGAAAAGAAATGGTAGCAAATGTCCGGAATGCGACGAGACTGGCGGGTGCAGAGCGGGCCGCAGACTATTGCGCGGAATACGGTACCTGCGTGTTGCATTACAGAAGACCTACTACATCACGCGATTATGAAACAAATGGTCGCTGTGGTGCGGTTGAGCAGTCTCTCAACAGCACGCACACTGCGCACTGGTGGTGTTGTTCCGCGCGCGCGTGACGCCGCGCCTTCTGAACGTGACTGCAGCGCGACTTTCTTATTACATCGCCGCCGCGCCGGTGGCCGCCCGCCTCTATCTTTTATATGGCTGCAATTTCACTCTCGGTACATACCAGACATTTAAACTGTTTTAGAGTCACCGGCTGACTTACAGCATCAATTTCGATTTATAATTCAAAAGCCGTTCGTATCTACCTTACATTTAATGTTTGCTGAGATCAGCTGCGATTCGAAATGGCCTCTCCAATAAAAAAATAATCGTTGTCTATTTTCATGAACACTTTAATAAAAACCTTCGTCACAGAAGGAAAGTTTCGTTTCACCGTCGACTGTTTATATTCGCTCTCTGTAGTCCATTTCCAAGTCGTTTTGTGTCTGCAATTAGGCTGTATTAAGACGACTGCGGGCGGGCGGACGGAGCGAGCTACCGGAGTGGTGTGCAGGCTCCGGGAGGGGATCATTTACATAGTGTCGCAGAACGTCCAGTGCTGTGCACTTGCTTTATTTCCGTCGCAGCTTTTCAGCAGACAGGAACTTGAGTCACGACTGTTCACTGAAAATAGAAAAAACTCTGAAATGAACCCCACAACTCGTCCTGTGAGATACAATGAGTTAAAGTTAGATCAGAATTAAGTCAGAGAGTTAATAGAGTTAAATCAGAGACTATTACAATATTAAGATAAACAGCTAGTAACTATGCCATTAGTTTTTTTTTTTAGGTACTTTAGAAAAAGAAAAGAAAGAAAAAACGTTTATTTGCGGTAAACATGACGCAAAAAAAAAAAGTTTTAAATACATAAAAAAAAATAACTTAAAACTTAACTTAACTTAACTTTAAATACCTTTTGTTTACGTACAAAGCTATACGAAATTAAGAAGTACCTATACTTATTTCTAAGTAGGTACGTAAGGTGTAATAAACTTAAGTACAGTGTAACTATTACCTATAATTCAATATATGCATTAAAATAAAAAAAAATGTAAAAAGCCTATTTAATTCATTCAAACATAATACAAAGCAGTATTTTTTTAAATTTACCATTTTGGTAATATTTCATGCATTATGAACATAATTTATTGTTTTAAAAATAAGTTTAATCTCTTCACTAGAAATAGTGAAATAATAATAGTTTTATTTTAACCATTCAAATTCATATAATAATCAGTGAATAATTTGATAAAAAATACACTTAATAATAAATGATTATAAATACATTATTTTAAATTTCTAAATAAAAAGATAACAATTCAATTAGTCTGCATGAACCCCTATATGGATAAAAAGGCCCATCCTCCATTCACCTCAAATTGTTGCGATAAAAGTATAGTTTTTGCCAGCAATTTTTCATAGTTGACGTTCACTATGCATTAGTTTAAATTTATGTTTGTTGGTTTAACGTTTTGGCATTGCAAATTACTGTAATAACACAAAGAACTACATTAGAATGTGAAAGCCAAACTAGCGGTATCTCGGTGTCGGTATCTGATGGCCCACCAAGACATTACCGCCGCCTACACTATTTGCGCTGTAGCATGGTGCGGGTGACAGTTGCCCGTATGACGTTGACATTTGTCAGTACCACGTAGGGATGTGAGGTTATGCAATTCATTTTTATCGCTAACGATACTCGCAGCGTGAATCTAGTTCTCTTTAATATTGTTATGAAAATTAGTGTATTATTCAGTTGTGCAGTGTAACTACGTGTGTGCTACGTGTATAAACTTGTCAATATAAATGTTTTATGGCTACATAATTATCTTTGTACTTATATAAAATAATCAAAATCGGGTTTATGTTTTTTTTTTCGTGACAACATTTTTGCTCTATGGTGCATCGGCGCGGCGGCCATGTTGTTTACCCGTGCGATGCTGTGAGTGCGAGTACGAGTGCAAGCGCGTTATATTGTGACTTAATGTGACACGTATTACGATTTCATTGTTTGTTTTCATTTTTGTTAAATTGTTATTTGTTATAAGTTTGTTGAGTTTGTTGTTATTACCATGCCTAAGCATACAAAAAAAACTGTTTTGGGTAGTCAGGCCAGGGAGCTTGTTGTTCGCCTCCGAGACTACTTTGAAAGAGAACAACAAAATAATGGACCGTTGTTACCATTGAATCATATTGTAGAACGAGTAGCCGAAGCTCTTGATATTGGCCGCAATACTGTTTCGCGTATAACACGTGAGAAAATTGGCCAAGATGGGATGTTTGAAAATAAATTATCGACACCCAACAAAAAGCGGACCAAGGTGAAGCCAATCACAGATTTGGATGATTTTGCTAAGGTTGCTATTAGAAATCATATTTATGATTATTATAGAAGAATGGAGCTACCCACATTGCTCAAGCTTCTAAAATCATTAAAAGAAGCTGACTTGTTCAAAGGAGGTATTACTTCGCTACGGCAAGTTATAAAAGATATTGGCTTTGTTTACAAAAAAGTTAACAAAAGAAAGATTATTATGGATAGGACTGACATTGCCCTAGCAAGATGTAGATTTTTAAGGAAGGCCAAAAACATAAGTGATTGGAGGAAAGTTGTCTTTTTGGATGAAACGTGGCTAAACGCCAACCACACAGTGGGTAAAAGTTGGACCGACGATACGGCACAATCGTGTACCAAAGTGCCGGAAGGCAAAGGCGAACGCCTTATTATTTGTCACGCAGGTACAGCAAGTGGATTCGTCCCTGATTGTTTGCTGGCTTTTAAGTCAAAAAAAACTACGGAGTATCATGAGGAGATGAATTACGAAAAATTTAAAGATTGGTTCATAGGTCTATTAAACAATTTAAAAGAGCCTATGACCATAATAATGGACAACGCACCCTACCATTCGGTGCAAGTTAATAAACCCCCAAACCAATCCAACCGCAAAAGCGAGTTGGTGAAGTGGCTGAGTGAAAACGGAGTTACAGCAGATATAAAAATGTTAAAGACGGAGCTTATTGCCTTAGTCCGACGCCATAAGCCACCAACTCCTACCTATGCTCTGGACGAGATGGCAAAAGAAAAAGGCCACCAGGTCCTTCGACTACCACCCTACCATTGCCAGTATAACGCTATTGAGCTGATTTGGGCCCAAATAAAAGGTATGCTTTTAATTTCAATTCCCATTTTGAAGCTTTATAAAAAAATCAGCTTTCCGATCGTAGCATGTACCTAGTTTAAAAACATTACCAGATACTAGATTAGGCTGATTGATGATTATTTGAATACTTTTTTTTATAAGTTCGTTTATTTTTAGGTTACGCCGCAAGAAATAATACTTCGCCGCCATTTACGGCAAATAAGATGTTGGCCCTATTACAAGAGGCCATCAACAATGTTCAACCTGAAGACTGGTCGAAGGTCGTGAATAAAACAAAAAGGGACATTATGTCTGATTGGGATCGTGACATACATATTGACAACATAATTGAGTCATCGTTAATAATATCCGTCACAGATTCAGATGATGAATTGAGTGACAATTCAGATGTTCCTGACTCTGATATGAGTTTAGACGAATAACATGTATTTTTTTTTAGCAACCTTTTAAGCAACCTTACCCTATAAATGTTCTGTTGTATAATTAGACCTTTTAAAAATAAAAATTGACCTACGCACAATATACGTTTTTTATTATAAAAAATATCGACTATCCATCGTAGCAGTACATCCCATTACTAAATACGTCTATGGCGTTACGTTATACGCATAACACTTTGCTTAATTTTTCATTCAATTTGATTTTATTTCTTGATTAGAACATTCTGGTTGGGTTTAATTTAATTTACTACAGTTATTAATTATTTAATATATTACGAATGTGGTACAACTGAAATATTAAGTCATAAATTGTAAATCGCGGCAACTTTCAAGAGTGAAACGAAATGTTACTGAAACTGTCACCCGCACCATGCTACAGCGCAAATAGTGTAACGCAGAGATATCAAAGTTGCGGATGTCATTATTTTTCATCCGCAGTTGGATATCAAACCTCCGCCGCCGCCTCGGCCGAGAGCTTCTTCACACAATCTGATATTCAGATTTACATTAAGATCGGAGACGTTTGCCGCATACAGCTCGTAATACTGTATGATTCGGTGCCTGTGTCACTTACCGCCCAGCCACGCGGCCACGTACTAAACACAAACATCATGTGAACTTATAAAGTCACACCTGTTTACTGTCGCTGGCAGGGATCGTGCTACAACGACGTAGTTAGCCTTAGTATCGATAGTACTTATGAAATAGTGCTACAACGACGTACATAATTAGCCTTAGTATCAGTAGTACATTAGCAATCGTGCTAAAACGACGTAGTTAGCTTTAGTATCGATAGTACTAATGGAATCTTACTACAACGACGTAGTTAACCTTAGTATCGATAGTTCAAATTCAAAATATTTTATTTCACATAAACCTATATGGGCACTTATGAAACGTCAGAAGCTAGATGCACGGTTCCAATTGGCAGTTTTCTATGGAGAAGAGCCGGCAATAAACTCCACGGTTACTCTTTTAAAAATAATTGGCTTTTACAATACTTTCAAATAACAGTGTAACTAGGTATGGGAGGACAGTGTAGGTCTTTCAATAAGTACCAGGTACTTAAAAAAATAGAAAATGGTCAACAGATCTACAGTCCACTAAACCTACAGCGTTCTCACATTCTCAAAATATAAAATAATGTATACAAAAGATAAATAAATTAACAAAAATAAAAACGTATTTTAATTAAACGCAATTACATGATTGCTATTAGAACTGTAATAAATCTGAATAATAATCATGTCCACAAAAGCCACTAATAAAGAGTGAAATTAACTAGGTATATAATATGATGATGTCGATATACACACATTAAAAGTGTCTAGGGATCAACATATATTTTTGCAATAACTTTTCTCCTGATTGATATTAATTAAAATTTTCTTTAAGGATTCATCAAATAAAGTGTTTTCGTTTGTCACAGTAACGATAAACCAAGTCACCTTTGCATTAATAAAGAAATTTGCCATTTTCCTAATAAAGGGATTTTTGACATTTGAACCACTAACATTAAAGTTCGAAAAAAAGACTGAAATAACAGTTTTCTTTAAAATTTTATTGGGTAACTTAAACAATTAATAATCCGTGTTTCTACCGCGAACACTAACAACACAAGAACATCGGTTTGGCATACTCAAAATGAGTTCATCCAAATCACGCTGTGGAATGGCCGCCCATGTTCGTTGCAACAACAAAAAAAGGTCTTCTTGCGACTGGATACCCTCCATATTCGGCAGAGCTCTTCTCTGTAGCATATCCCATGCATGCTCAATCGGGTTCAAGTCTGGCGACTGAGCAGGCCAGAGCAGGACATTGATGTTAGCTGCGGCGAGAGTCTGTCTTACAACTCTTGCGGTGTGCGGTCGTGCATTATCATGCATTAACTGAAATAAGGGACCGATTTGCACTTGTAGAGGAACGATGACGTCAGATACAATCGTCTCAGCATAAATTTGAGCGTTGAGGTTGCCTCTGATCCAAATCAACTCAGTTCTTCCGCCGATCCAAATACCCGCCCATACCATGATGGTTCCACCACTATAAGGATGGACTTCCTGGCAGGATTTTAATCGCTGTTGGCGTCCAGGGGTTCTCCAGTGTCGTATACGTCTTGTATCCGGTCTCATACCAAAACGAGACTCATCAGAAAAGCACACGAAACGCCATTGTTCTTCTGCCCAATTTAGCGGTCTTCGGGAATGAAGGTTCACTTCATGCAAGCGGTTTCTGACTGTTTGGTCGCTAATTAAGTTCCCTGAAGAGTGATGAAGCCTCACGGCTAACATCATGGCGGTTATTGTTGGAGCTCTTCGAGTTAAGATTTGAATGTATCGGTCTTGTCTCCGTGTGGTGCAGCGATACCGTCCTCCATGGCGTTCAGCCACGGTACCAGTGCTTCGGTAACGTGTCCAAAGTCGACTGATAACACTCTGACTTGTATTCAGAGCTAAAGCCACAGTACGTTGCCGGGAACCAGCTTCTATCATTCCCACGGCTCTGAGCATTTCTTCCCTGCTTAAATGACGTCGCCGCTCCATAATAACGTTGGTTTTAATCAGTAGTAGGGAAACAGTAGCACTAATAATGTCTTCAATGCGTTGTATGTTTTTATAGGGAAAATATTGACAGCTGATTTTCATCTTTTACTCGAATTTGATTAACAGTTCCTGTTTCAAATTATGAAATGCACCAAAAAGGATCCATATAAATTTATATAATCATAAATTTATTACAAAGCCACATCTCAATCTCAAGAAATCCGCATAAAAATGCTTGATCCCTAGACACTTTTGATGTGTGTATTTAGTAACCTGTTCCGCTTAGCTATTTCTAAAGAGTCATAAAAAGACCCTGGAAGAAATCGACACGTGTTTCACCTCTCAACGAGGCATCCTCAGGATGACGATTGACTTGTCGCGAACTCGAACACGGCGTGTTGCCACACCAATCACCGAGCGCAGACTGAGCTTTATCGCCCGTCCAACCTACTTATATACTGCTCGCCCCACCTCGGCTCGGACCGTTATCAGCGCGATAAGGGGCGAAGAGCGCCGTGTTCGAGTTTACGACAAGTCAATCGTCATCCTGAGGATGCCTCGTTGAGAGTTTCTCCCAGGGTCTTTTTAAGACTCTTTAGAAATAGCTAAGCTGAACAGGTTACTAAATATATCCACATCATCATATTATATACCTAGATAATTTCACTCTTTATTAGTGGCTTTTGTGGAAATGATAATTTTAAACATACGAGGATTTTAAACATATTTTTTATACAATTTAAAACATAATAATTTAAAGATATTTAAGAAATTCGAAGAAAATTGAACATTCCCCCTTATCTCCGCGACTACTGGACCTAAAATTTTGAAAAAAGACATAGATTACAGGAAAATCTATAATCTCTCAATATTGTGCGTACAAACTTACATTTGCAGTTGGAATGGATCGGAGAACATGTTTTTCAACTAAAATGTTAAGTTTGTTCTTGGGATAAATAAATATTCATCTCAACTACGGAACCCTTCATTGTGCGTAGTCCGAACCGCTTTTGGCTGGCTTTTTTAATTGTGACAATAGAAATGGGCTTGAATTCAAAACTTGGAATGTCCTTACTGAAGTGTTCTTTTAGAAGAGATTCAACTAATATAAATGTTGAGGGGGGATTTTGTAACCTCTATTGGGATGTTGGTAGAAATTAAAAGAAGAAATTGGTAAATAAATTTTCTAGTGTCTCGACAATTTCTAACTTAGCTGAAATGGTTTCATTATCAATTGTTAAAGATAATTCATTCTGAACTTGCTATTTTGTGTTTCCAGTTTCTTTTTTAATTACCTGCCACACGGCTTTTATTTTATTGTTAGAAATATTAATTTTGTAACTTATTAATTTAGATTTATCTTGGGCGCAGACTCTTTTAAATATCTTAAAATAGTTTCTTACATAATTATGAACTGCTTGATCAGAAGTCAATGATTTTTTGTTAGATAAATTATATAAAATATCTCTGCTTTTTCTAATGCCAGGCGTGGCCCATTTCCAGCCCGCCGGTTGAACACGTCCCAGAGCGTCATTGCCATCCGGCTGGCCCGAGGATACCGCACGGTCTCCTGTGAGCCTGTGAGCCTCCTTGCAGGATTACCGCCATAGGATCTGGAGGCAAAGGTCCTCGCGCATATTTGGGAGTGGCGCGAGGAGGCGAAACGCCGGGGCTTAACTCCGCTGCCGCGAGAAATCACGGCGGACAGAGCTCTGGCGGGATCTCATGGTGTCATGGAGAATGCGATTGTCGCAACCCAGCGCTGGGCACGCCACAATTGCGGCGATAAGACCCCTCTTTAAGAAGTGGCTAGAGAGGCGCCACAGCGTCCTCACCTTCCGCCCGACGCAGGTCCTCAGCGGATACGGCTGTTTCGGGAGGTTCCTGTACAGGATAAGGCGGGAGGAAACGCCTGGGTTTCACCATTGTGTGGATCGCCCGGAGGACACGGTGGAGCATACGGTGGAGATCTGCCTGGCTTGGGCGGAGCATCGCCGTGTTCTCGTGGAGGCGATCGGCGGCGGTGATCTCTCGCACCCGGCCCTGGTTCGGGCCATGGTACGGAGCGAGAGGAACTGGAAGGCCGTCACCTCCTTCTGCGAAGCGGTAATGCTCGCGAAGGAGGAGGAGGAACGCGTGAGGGAGAGGCAAATTTCGCGCCCTCGCGCCCCTAACCGCCGCAGGAGGAGACGCCCTGGGCGTCGGGAATCGCAGGCCGATTTCCGGCCACCGTAGGCGTGGGCTGCGGACGGTGAGCAAATGAGCGCCTCAAAGAGATGTCAGCAGAATTGACTGGGTCCGTTAGGGCCGATGCATGCCGGGGCTGCGAAGAAAACCGAAAGGGAGATCGTGGCCCCCGGCAACAGGGTAATCGAAGGAACATGGGTGGGTTTTAGTCAGTAAGAGTCTGACACGCCCTCCCGCTCCGCCCAGAGCGGGAGAAGTTATTTGATAATTTCCCACACAAAAAAAAAAAGGAGTGGCCCGTTCATTAAATTTTGGTTTGGTATTGATTATTACTATTTTTCCAGGACATGCTTTATTGAAGTCTGAGCATAAAAAAAATACTGTAGAAAATCATGTACCGTAATTAATGTTGGGGTCTTGTGGATCAAAAGTTGAAAGCTGTTGAAAGGTTGCTAAGTACATTATTATTAAACATTTTCAATTTATTTTTTGTAAGAGATCTGAACTGAATAGTTTTATCTAAACGTAACTTTTTATCTGATTCAAAGAATATAACTTGACCTTTATGATCAGACCGACGCTATTAATTAGAGACGAGTCTTTTATATTATTATGAATAAATACATTGTCTATGCATGTAGCCGAGGTTGCTGTTATTCTAGTTGCTACATTAAATATGCATTTTAAATGGAAAGATTTGAACAATGAGATAAGCTTAAATTTTCCGGTGATTTTACTAATAGATCAATATTTAGGTCACCACAAACAAAATCTATTTTATTATCTCTAAAAAGTTTAGGTAGTATTTACTTTCATTATGATTAAAAATGATGACAAGTTTGAGGCTGGTGGTTTATAAACACATAAGAAAGTATGGCATTCAACCTCTACATATGCTACCTCATACGCGATCAACAGAGCAAGCAGTGATAGCCTTCCTTTCCTTGTATTGAGAAAACGATAAACGTAATATCAAGGTACCACCCCCTAATGACGACCGGTTGTACGCACTAGCAACTGAAAAATTATTTACATTAAACGACATTCTATACGGTTTTAACCAGGTTTCACAAAAGCACAATCCATATAACATTTGTCTAATAACATTTCCACATCTAGGATTTTGCCAGAGAAGCGATTTATATTTTGATGATTAAGTAAAATACTCTGCATATGCTTCTCTTTTGTCGATTCTAAAAAATTAAAGAATTTCTTACAGTATTATTTTTACTAGATAATACTGTTTTGACACTTAAGCTAATCTCATAGTACTTATGGAACGGTATTGATAGTACCTACATATGGAATCGTTCTACAACGACGTAGTTACATGTAATATCTGAATATTATTGCACGAATGCACGTTGCACCCAACAGACAATTTTTGTTTAGGCATTACATTTTGGTGTTGCTTTTGGTGTTTTGTACGACTAGTTATCTACTGGGTCTGTTTCCGACTGGTACTACTGGGTAACCTCCAACGTTTATTTTATTCTTCAGTTTCACTTGTTAGTAGGTTTGAATGGAGTATTGCAAGTCTTTAGTTAGGTACAGTCGACCGCACGTCGCTGTAAAACTTTGACCCTGAGCTGAGCTAGCGTAGTAGGACCTTCAATAGACTAAGAAGCCAGTTTCTAGGTACAGACTTGTAACCACTGACGTGTGGCCTACTGTACTATAGCATCTTGGTAGATAATAATATTGGGTCTCTTCTCATGGTGAAGGATTTATAATGACGGTCAAAATGACCTGATCCTGCAGCTATGATCGCTATTTCACGAGGGAGCTGTAACGGTTACTAGTATCGTTTGAAATTATAATGGTGTGTACCTAATACACGTTGATATTGAGTAACAAAACGAGACTAGGCTAAGAGGGATGTACGTACTGAGATGACGGATAATAGAGTTGTATGCAAAAGTCGTGCTGCGCAGACCCTAAATAAATTGATATCAAGACAAGAGGATGATGATTGAATAGAAGTTATAATTAGGTAAGTTGACCTCGGGGAACGTGGTATGAGGGTTCTGTTATACAGATATCGTCTTATTTGACATACACGTTTTGTTCCATCTCCTTAAACCTGCGTATATTGAGATCTGATCGTGCAGCGCAACAGGCTGCTTTATTTGTAATTTGAATATACCTGGAAGTTGAAGTCATGTGTCACAAATAAACTGTTTTGAATTACACTCTCGTAAAAGGGAGATCGTTAGTTGAACAAATCTTCAGTGAGGTGAAGTGTCGGGAGGCGTGTTTCAGTGAGTACGGTCATTAGCGCCGTGCCACCGCCGCCGTCGCCGCTGCTGCTGCCTGCGCTTGAGACGTGAATGTTAAGAACTGCAGCTAATCAACGATAACGAGGTGTCGCGCGATTAACAACCCGCACTGACCCGCAGGGCAATACAATTCGGGTGGATTCTCGTGGCTAGCTAGCACCTAGTAAAACTGACATTAAACGCTACTTACTAGGCGAGCGCAGCGGGTTGATCTCCTGCACTGGACACAGCTGCAACCCCGCCCCACCCGTCTAACAATACTTCCCTTTGTCGTAATCTGAAGCTCTCTTCACTACTCTGCACGATTATGCCTATCTGCGTAATGAAATGAAATACGTATAACTACGATCTTTCAACTGTCACCGCTGGATTCAAAATATTAAGGCAGTAGGTAAGTAACAAGCAAGCGGACGCACTTTCTGATTTAAAATTTGTATTTTATAAATATCACACTAACTCTAACGAAAAATAATGTTCTAACACGAGGGTATTTCTTGTGCTGTGACGCGTGGTGACCCTACGGTCATCCTCGGGACGGATCGGAGTGGCTCGGGGCGGCTCGGGGCAGCCTTATACAAAGTGCTCCTTCACTTCGATTAGGTACCTTCTAAGCCAGTATTTACACAACCGAGCAACGCCGCACTTTATGAGAAGGAGGACCATCTCACTAATAGCGGAGTGTGATCACAGGAAGAGATGGCGGCCGCTAGCGATCACCAGTAATACCTTAAAAAATGATACGTGTCTCAACAACGCTCAAACAAATAACAATTTATTTCGCAATTTCCGGTGTAGGAAAAAGAATTCTGTAACAAATATAAAGTATGTACTGAGGAATTTCCTCTTACATATCTTAGTAGCTGTAAATGTGTACAAGGAAAACAGAACATTACAAAAGATGTATCAACTGTTATGAACAAAAAGAAAACCAAATTGAATTTGGTGCACAAAGCGCGAGCCACTTGACAAGCTGAAGACCGGCGCGGACAGAGCACAACAATAAATCTTCACGAGGGGACAGTCCAATATTCCGGCGACAGGCTCCTCCAGCCCGCGCTCTAGCGCCCCGCGCCCCGTGCCCCATTCGCCCCCGCGCTCAGCACCCGGCAGACTCCCGCAATTCCGTAAGGACACAATTTTTGTTTGATCCCAAATTTGAATGTGGATGAAGGGCCGTCGCGTAATATTGATTAAAATGATGAGCGGGTCAAGTTTTGATTGGTTTTTGAACAAGATACCGAAATAAGTCCATTATTGAAGCCGGCGGTGCCGGCCACAGAGCATGTGATGTGCCGGCAGCCGATATTTTTAATCTCGGCTGCCGGCAGTAACGTCATGCCGGTTCCCAACGGCGTTATTTATTGGAACCGGCCCGGCAGCGGAGGCACTCCCTTAATATTATACTAAACTTAACTTAACTTAAGCACACGTAGCGTAGTGACAAAAACGCATTACTCATTTATGCGTGAATCAATTGTTTTGTGCGTTGTCTAGCACGTTCACAAAGTGTGGCATGCCGCCGCAGCGGCGCCGCGCCGCACCGCTACAGTTCCGATGAGACGTGCGCCGCGCGCCGCACAGGGTCGTGTCAAGCCGCGCGACACGGTTCGACGCTGATGCGGTACGTCTGCCACGGAATTACATCTGAAAAATTCTACGGAGATGTCTGCTTTTTGTAGGGACATTGTTAAGGACGTTTCATTCCGAGAAAAACTTAACCAACATCAAACTACACCTAAATAAAAGCGACAAAAATATGGAATTAGGAACCACTGAAATAATATATTTACATCCCTCCATTTAAGAGAAAAATAATAAACTATTTAATATCAGTACATTTATTTAATTTGATGATGACAATTCAAATAAAACCTCCCACGCACTTTGACAATGTCCTAATAGGCACATGACTCTGTTCTTCTGTCAAATATGACATACACTTGTCAATTTTGACAAGTTTACTATTTTTTGGGGTGTGTTCATATTAATGCCCTAGATAATTAGAAAGGTTTGTTCGTTTTAGGAGTAAATTCCCAAATAATTATAAAAATAAATATAATTCCTACAATAAAAATATTTCAAATTGGAGGTCTTTAAAAATATATGATATAGAACCACTAGTTCTTGTAATATCTATCCAAATATATTTAACATATCCTGGTGAGAATGGTTGAATTATAAAGAAAAACATTTTTTGGACATGTCCTTTATATCCCCAACGGGTGGAACTTGAGCTATACCTGCAATAAATCCAAACAAAAGTGCAACTGCAGACCGAATTTAAAGCCACTTCCTGCGATAAGAAGCGGGCAACGCGCGACGCTCAGCGCCGCGCCGCACATGACATTGAAAAGATCTTTAGAAATAAAGATTCTTAAGTATTCGTTGAGTAGCGCACTGGTCATCGACGTCATGCGTCACCCAAGTGTGAACTCTACTAGACTACTAATTTTTCTAATATCATTTTAGTTCTTCATCACAGTCTTACGGCAGACATTAATAGAACAAATATAAGCAACAAAATAACGCGCGCGTACGACCGGCTCTGCTCAATGCTGCAGATTGGGATTATTTACATTAAGTACTGTATTGTTATGCAGTTATCATAATACAGTAAAGAGAAAATTAATAAAAGAAAATAGAAGTAACTCTACAAATTTAATAATCCGTCTTTCTTCCCTTTTGTTGACTAACCTGGCGTCAGTTTTTATGGCGCTCATGGGCCTCTGTCCTGGCTTCATATGCCGTCGAAAAATATCTCTCAGGCATGCCGGTTTCCTTACGATGGTTTCCTTCACCGTTTTTGAAGCAAGTCATAATTATACAATACGCACATGAATCCTAAAAGTCAGGTACGTGTGTTGGGTTCGAACTCGAGACCGTGACTTGGCAGTCCGACGGTCACACCACTAGGCTATCACTGCTGTGTACGTTGGTCCTTGTAGATCTATTCTTATCTTAAGGGAACAGCGAAAATGGAAGACAGAAGCAAAGCCTTGGATGCCGACTTGGCTACATATAAATAAAATGATGCAATCGGCGCTATAGCCATTCATGTGGCTTTGTTCCATTAGCACATTATAATCACAGTTCAGTTGTAGCATTAGTATTGTATAATTATCACTTGCTTCAAAAACGGTGAAGGAAAACATCGTAAGGAAACCGGCATGCCTGAATTTTTTTTCTCGACGGCATGTGAAGCCAAGTCAAAGGCCCATGTGCGGGTTTAAAACTCTGACCTTTAACACACGAAAAGAAGAAGAAGAAGGACCATTAGCATCCGTTAAGATAACCACGTTTCTATTAAGTTTGAACAAAGTATGTGCTGCGGAGCAGCGTGTGATTCAATTTGCTCGCTCGACAGCGCACGTCCACGCCCGCGCCTGCCCGCGCCGTGCCTCCGCCGGGCGGTTACACTGATCAGCGGTAATTTAATCACAACATTAACAATGTTTTCAAAAGCAGCTTCCTACTAAAATGAAATACTCGCTAGCGCTGTTAAAAATGTTCACATGTTGAACTAATAAAAACATGTTTAAAGCTAGTGGAAATGTGTATTTATTAAGTTATTCTATGGACTCCAGTGTAACTAGACGAAAGTCTTTGACCAGTGCGTGTTGCCACTGATGTTTTTATGGCACTGAAACGTGGTCGCGCACAATGAGCCTCATTAGGTGGCTGAAAGTCACCCCAAGGGTAATGGAGAAGGTTATGCTTGGAGTTTTCCTACGTGATCGAATCAGATATGAAGAAATCTGTATGAGAACCAAGTTAACCGACGTAGCCCGAAATATTGCTTGACTTAAGTGACAGTGTGCAATGAATATTGCTCGCAGAACAGATAGCCGATGATGCTACAAGATTATGGAGTGGCGACTGAGTACCGGAAGACGTAGCGTTGGAAGGCGTCCCACAAGGTGGGTGATGATCTGGTTAAGGCCTCAAGAATCCGCTGAATGCAAGAAGCACAAAATCGGTGGAAGTAGCGGTGCTTGGGGGAGGCCTATGTCCAGCAGTGGACGTCTTTCGGCTGAAATGATGATGATGATAATGATGGACTACAGTGTAACTGCTGAGCGTAAGTTTTGCGTTTAATTGCTCAGGTAAATATAATTACTTAATTTTTTTTTTTTTTTTTGTATTTTTTTTTTTTTTGTGAATTATTTAATTAAGTATTCGTTTAAAAATAAATAACCTTAATTTTTTTTAAATTCTGTATTTCCTATGAGGTCTAATGAGACTAGGTTTTCTCTAACTCGAGAACTAAAATATCCATCCATTCAAATACCCGAGATGACAGAGACTCAAGTAACATCAGTGGGTCGTTTTAAAAATGTATGTACATTTGGTGGACACATTAAAAAACCGTTGTAAGAGTAGTGATTACGATCACATATTTTTGGAATGTAAAATTCTGCCGGTTCATGAGAGGGTAGTGTTATCAGTTAGCTTTAGAACAGTATTGTAGTGATCAATTTAAAATCAATATTGTATGCACAATATCTTAAAGGAACAATAATATGAAAAGATTTGTAGTGCACACTTGTAATAACTATTGTGGTCGAAGATGTAGACTTTTTTTAGTTCTAAGTATTTTTAGTAATCTTCCAGTCGATATAGACAGTTATATCACAAAAACCTCTTTTAAAAATACTTAAGTACCTCTTAAATGTGTTTTGTCAAAGCCTAAATGTAGTGAATATTTGAAAAACTTGTGTTTCTTTCTATTTCATTTAAGAATTCCATGAATAGTATAGCACCTATAGGTGAAAAAGTGTTATATTATGTTTACATGTGCTAAAAAAGAGCTACGTCTGCCAACAAACTGCTGTGATATATCGTGTAAAAAAAAATTTCGGAGACTAAAACATTTTTTTTTCTTTATGTGTTCACCAACTTGTTGGTAAAATAAAATAAAATAAAATATAGGTAGTTCGAAATGTAAACATAATATATATAAATCAACATTCAGACTAATGAGGAATAAAATTGCAAGTATATATTATATATTTTTTAATATGGAAATGGTTCTATTGCTTTAAAAAATCTAAATTTAATTCCTGTCATAATTTGTTTCCCATACAAAATTGCTATATCCACAGTCGCGCGTATTTCAAAAATGCATCAAATAATAAATAATGCACGCACTATGTAACCAGATTCAACAATGTTTTGTCAGGCACGACGTCATCTAGTTTTTAAAATATGATTGACGTGTAAAAGTGTTTGCACAAACCTACTTACAGAAATAAAATCATTTATCATTTATCAGGTGAAGGAGTAAGTTATTAGAAATATACCATACAACAACGTAATTTTAATAAACCATTTATTTATTTGCTCATAAACACGTGTCTCATATTCCATTCCATTATGTGATTCCTTCTTGTAACTCTGATATTTTATAATAATAGAAGTAAATTCCAAATTTAGTATGAGAAATCTATGCATCAAAATAGTTACAACGAGACGGAACTAGTTTCTTTCGGCTGCGCCATTTTGTTTAGTAACTGCGGGTTTTGATTTGTGCACGTCGTAAAAAGAACTTTAAGGAATTGTGATAAAAGTGCCAAATTACTTGAATTTAGTAATTACTATACTTGACAGTGCAGCATGTCAGTGTAGTGAATGGTATAATAAAGTCATATGCATGTTTCACGAGTAACTCGGGGGTGACATTACAAAGATATTATTTTTGAAGGCTAGCAAAACGTTAATTTTGTTCAATTGTGTGACCATTGTGATATAATTTTTTTGTCACGTAACACTTAGGGCTTGTCACAGTATATGTACTTAAATGTGAATAGTAATTCCATTTCCGTTTTTGGAAAGATGCCGTTAACGCCTGCTGAATGACAAAGACGTTAGAGGGCCTTTAAAATCAAAACTTCCACAAAAATGGAAGTGCAAGATTTTTTTTTTATTAGATTTGTCGACTTCGTTATGATTCTGCCCTTTCTCTTCATTTGTGTTATTTTTGTGTTACGATGAGCCCTATACCACTTTGAGCAAACATAACTTTTGTTTAGTCGTTGAGAAACAAGTACCATGTATTTTTCATTGCTAGGGGGTGAGATTTCTCTGCAGCTGACGGTAATATCTAAATATTTTATCTAAACTAATATTATAAAGAGGAAAGAATTGATTTTTTTGTTTGTTTGTTACGATTTAACTCAAAACTACCCGACTGTTTTTAAAATCCTTTCACCATTAGAAAGCTACATCTTTACCGAGTAACATAAGCTATATTATATTTTAAAAAAAATAGAGATCCCTACCTAAAATGGATCAATGTAACCCAAGGTATCAAAATGTTGCCTATAAAAGTAATTATTTTGCGTGCGCTGCGAAAAGAATTGACGATATATAAAATTGCGTTCTATATAGTCATAGTACTTATTTATATATATTGCTCACAAAAAAGTACGCGATGGTATATGCCTAACTATTATAGTTAAGTCACAATAACTGTTTTTGTTTAAATTAGTAATACGGGTGGAATCCAATAGTGGTCATATTGTTATCACGATATCATGATATTAATCCTTATGCATTTAAATGGTTTGGTGGAATTTTCCGACTCCCGGCAAAAGCTAGTACATACATATTTGTGTCGTCGGTTGTCGGGTAAGAGGAGCGTAATCGAGTAAGTATCGATATCGATTCTGTACAAAAGGAGTAATCGTTAACAGCACTCACTGTTATCGGAATGGATACAAACGGAACAAATCCAAATCCCTCTCTGAACGCTAATGTCTCAGCTCCGAGAGAACATCGCGTTCCCGCCGGCGCCGTCCCGAGGGGCGCGAGCTCCATACTACGCGGATGTGTGGCAATGTGGACGAGAGCGAGCGCTCACTGACGGATGTTTACAACCAAATTGTTTCATTATTTCAGATGCCAAGGCTCAGGAGTCATGTGATTGCGTAATAAGCGATCATTCGGAAATTATAGTTAAGTAACTTATTTTGCAACAATATCGCTTCTTCATTTGTTTTAGAACACAGATTGTTCTTTATAAAAGATTCCTCCGTGTAATGTGACGGCACGTGACGCGAGTTATCTGAGGGCGCGCGGGGGCGCGCGGCGCAGGGGCGCGAGTTGCGGGGGCTCGAGCGAGGGCGCCTCACATAATCGTAAAATACTGACAAAATGGCGACCACGCATTTTTGTGGAAACCTTTCTGCATCAGCAAATTAACTTTCAGTGAGAATATTAGGAAAATGATACAGTTGATCCTACCGTCGCCGTCGTAGAGGTTATAGGTAAAAGTGATGTGCCAGATAGTGCACTATTATTTCATAGAAGTACTTATTTTACATTATTATTATAGATTATTATCATTCGTTCATAGTAACTTACGTGCGAAACATGCGCTTTGCCTACGGTTTCGCCCGCGTGTTGTGCAGAAATTATCCCTCAAGAACGTAGGTACTACCGGGATAAAAAGTATTCCATAACCCAAGTCATAGTCTATCCGTTTGCCACATTCAAACCTGTGCAGTCGTCAAGGGGTGAAAGGTAACACACACACAAACAGCGAACATAGTTACTTTCCTATTTATTATAACATAAGTATGGATTACCTGCTTATTTATTATATGGATTTATCATTCCGCTGGATGCGAGAAAACTGGCTGGATGTCTAACAGTAGTCTTTCAGCTGAAATGCTGATGATAATGATGGTGGATTACATAGACTCATACCTATTAAGGCGTGGGTTTAATGTGAATCGATATTCAATAAAAACTCTCGTTCGTATATTAACCATGCAATATTCTTATACATAATAAAGGTTATTAAATATTTGACGGAAATATTGAATGTAAACGAAGCGTGCTGCGCGGGCTGTTCATAGCGCGACGCGCGGATGAGCTCACTGAGCACCGAGGTGAGTGGAGCTCGTTGGTGAGCGGCGAACACATGCGTGCGCGCAAAACATGCCGCAGCAGTGACGTCATGCTGACACAAGGTCTCAGAAGATACCAGAACCAATAGGTTACCCACTGCCCACTTAGCAGCCATGCAACACAATATTATTTGTATCCGACACCATGTTCGCCTTGCTCGCGGCCCTGAGCCTATCGATATGTCGTAGCCATCTGGTTAAATTAGCCAGCTAATTGGACGCCTAGGCCGTTCATTAAACGCCGACATTCAATTGGATGCCTAGGCTGATACTTAATTGAACTAGAATCATTCAACGTTTACAAGACTCGGCCAAGTGATAAATTCGTGAAAAAAAATCTTCGATCAATTTGGAAATAGCGCTAGCCGGCCACTGCCGCGGCATCACTCGCCCTGCTCGCGCGCGGTTGGTCACAGTTCTAACCTAACCTAACCTATTTCACCCAGTTTAACTAAACGACTACACGATATTCCTTCAGTCATCTGGTTAAACGTTGCGCTCAATTACTTGGCTAGTTGCCCTTCAGCTATTTAATTGCATGGCGACGTTTAATGAACGGCCTAGGCGTCCAATTAGCAGGCTAATTTAACCAGATGGCTGCGATAGATATAACATGAATCATACGAACATGCCGCGCTCAATCTAACCGAAGCTGTTATTTTTACGACATCGCACAAGTTCACAACCCTTCCACCGGAGCACGGCCCCTGACCCCTCCCTTCCCCTCCCCCGCCTACGTCGCTCCCTCCTCCCTCCACTAAAACCGTTCATAAATTATGTAATTATGTCGATAATGGAGAGAACAAAATGGCCTCGGAGACATAAAGTAATGACTCCTAACGACGGCCATGAATAAAATATGGGATGCCTCGCGTGGCCTTTTGGATAATCCAACAAAAAACACTCCAATTTGGACGAAATTGCACCGGAGCCCGGTTTTTACAAGGATGTTTTTCGATTTCTATCATTTGTAAACGTGCCGCTGCTAATATTATTTTCTGCATAAATCGGTTCACAAAGAACACGTAATTCCTGCCGTTATTACTTGAACTTACGCTGAATCTGTAATACGGTTGGTGTGATATAAAAATCGTAGTGTCTGCTATAGGGCAACGCACTCAAATATCAAGCAGTTTTGAACTTTTTCTATAACAATTGCCTTTGTCTACGACGCTTGTTTCCTACTCCCGTAGCACTCCCGTAGCGCTCGGCGTAACGGTCTACGTAGCTGCTACGAATGTGCGCTATAGGTACGGCTATGAGCTACACACTTTCGTAGAAAGCAAGCGACACATAATTAATGTAGGTTTAACAAGTAACTCGAAAATTTTTATTCTTAAGGGTAAACTACTCGGTCATTCTTCCATACAAACGTAGTATGGTGATTACTCGTCTGTTTGACGATGTACGTTCAAAACTAAAAATGATATCAATTTGTCTTGTCATTATCTAGCCCTGTATGGAAGCAGAATTTGGAAAAAAGTATTGGTTTGGAAGTTATGAACGTCTTCCATATTTCAAAACTAGTTTTAACTCATCTTTGGGCGTAAATAAATAACTTATGTAGTATGAAAATGCCAAAATAGAAACCATATAATTTAGGATAGATAAATTGTTCAAAAGTTCAAATAGTTTTATTTTGAGTAAATACATCCAGTCCTCTTTCCATAATATCTATTATCCTATTATATATATATAATATCTATTCCTTCTTTTATTTTATTTGTTTTTATTTTGTATATTTTAAAGTTTGTTATAATTGTCTCTTTTATTTTTATAATTCTAGTTACTGTAATTGGTTGAGACACAACCGTTGTAGCTAAATAAATAAAAATACGCCCAAAGTTCGTTGTAATTATAAATCATCGTCTATTTCACTAAATAAATATATAAAAACTTGATAAATAAATACTAAATAAATAAATAACTTTACTAAATAGCATGCAAGCCGTACCTTAATAAATCATGGAGTAGTATTAAATAATAATTATTGATGATTAAGAAGCAGACGAGCGAAGCGATCGTCTATGCCTAGTAGAAACACGTCCTGCCTCGACGTCGGCCTACGTCTGATTTATGCTGATTTATTGTTTTTGTTTCATGTTTGCAACTTTTTCAACCGAAATTAAATTCGTGTCGTTTGTTGCACAGTAGTGCGGCGCGGGCGGTCCCGAGCCGGGACACTGACCACTGCCCGCGCCGCATCACGATAAATCAGCCGTTTCTACTAAGCATAGATGATCGCTTCGCTCGTCTGCTTCTTAATGATCCCGACACACGCGGCACTATGCGCGGCACGTGACCGACGTCTGCCGCGCATAGTGACGTATACTACTGAAACAATGCTCGCACGGAAATTAACTTACGTCCCCTTTTTCTATTTGACATGATGTTGTAAAAAGTTTTCACATGACCAACAGCTGTAGGTGACATCACGCGTGGTTATTTGAGGCTTTCATTAGCTGCAAACTGTGGCGGTTCTAACAGGAATATTATCGTTATACGTATATTATTGTGCCACACGTAATTTCAACTATGGAGTGTGTTCAGTTATGTATGTAGAGGCAGAGTTCGGCAAACATTCGCATTATCTCGTCGAGCACGCAGCGCGGGGGCGAGTGCGTCTCAGTACATGCAGTCCAGTACATCAGTGCGAGGGTCGCTCCTCTACGCGTCGAGAACTTTTCAGTAGGTACTTCGTTAGATAATAATACATGTTACATTTATTACACTACTCTTAAAAAGATCCATTCCTGGCCGAATCCTAAATTCAATATTAATTCCCATGTTTGTTGTTAACTTGGATAGTTCCAAGTTAATATTTTCAATAACATAAATAAAGGAGAAAGTATGTAAGTATCAAGATATGAGCTTCCTATAACGAGATACTGAATGTATTCAGCAGAGATCATGTCGACTGTGATCAAGTTGAATAACTGCGACTGTAGGTACATAGTGTACACGATTCTGTGTATTCTGTAGTTACGAGAATATCAGTTAATTTGCTCCACGTTGTTTGTACATATTAGTTAGTAGTACATACCCACAAATGTCTATGTACCGAGTTAATGTTATACAATGAACAAGCATGACACCGGGTTGTGATTCCGTTTCAAACAACGAAAGATTTGTTACGAGTTCCACATGATGTGGATCAGATGACGTGACGTTCATAATATTATTATCATTGAGCAATGAATCGCATTGTGTATATTATGTTATACTGACGGGCAAGAGAAGTGATCAATTAACGTCGTACTCAAATCCCACTCAATGTCAGGATCGTGATCGCGAGCTGGCCCTCACCGAGAGCAGCGCGTATTAGTTTCTTTGAAACGTAAGTATCAAAACTGTCTAATCTGCGAAGCGTGTCTAACAGCATGGATCAATTAAGGTCCTCGGTTCTTGTAAAACAACCACTAAGCTTGGCGCTCGCAGCGGCATGTGGTTGTAGGTACTGCGAATACACTCGAGCATTCCTTTTGAACGCAACACAAAACGCTAAACGTAAATTGAAACAATGCTCTGTAGATAATTATTATAACGAGGTGGAAGTGGTGGGATATGGCGTTATAATAAAGAGTATTCTATCTATCATACCTAACGTGCCTGAGCTTACAATCATGGCCGACGAGGACGAGCGTAAGCAGCTAGAAATAAGCTGAATCAGCCGCAGCGAGCCGAGGACACGCTGGAATTGATTAAAATCTGGGGAAAGATTAATCGTCATCAATCTTTTCTTGTTGGCGTGGAGTGAATTGTGCCCCCGGCCTGCCCCGCCTCACCCCGCACTGCCGCCGTCAGCCCCGAGCTGCCGATATTGAAGTTTCAATGAACGATTCTTAAACGAACATCAGTCGGCTGACTGTCAGAACTTTATTCTGATGCTAAATCGTACATTGTAATACGAGTTTGACGTTCAAAAGTGCCTTTTATGTGCTTCATTGAAATAAATTATTTGACTTTGATGCGCCGAGCGCTTGCATCGACTATGTAGTAGGTACTAGCTACCTTCTTTCACAGCGGCAACTGGCGAACTGTAGCGGTGCTGCTGTCTGTACTACAGTTCTCTACTGAACTGTCTTACTTGTCTGTCTGTCTTACGAACAAGTCCGAATCAAAGCGATATTTTTTTTTAGGTCTTATAGCCACGGCTTTATATCAGCAGCTATAGAAAGGTTTCCGCTCGCAAACGCTCCCGACGTGCTATAAAAGTATACACTATAGTTACACGTTCAAGTATAAGTTGTTATTAAAAAGTTCTTTGATATATTTCCCCCTTTTACTGCCAAAACTGTAAGAAACCTACATCAAAGTGGAAGCGTGATCGTATTCAGTGCTAACGAAACATCCGACGTTCGTACCTCCACCTGAGCCTTCCAGGAAACACATACGTTTCTTTACAGCGATCCCGCGCCTCGCCAACACAAGCATCGCTATTTATACGTATATGAACGGTATTACACATATATCTCTATTACATTCCGTATGGAAATTTACTTACGAACACAATAATACGTACGTACGTGTAGAGGTGGTGTTCGAGCGGGTCGAACCGCGGTGCTGGTCGGACTGCGACCAGATTCGCGTGTATTGCTGATATTTGATGCTTCTTGAATACGGAATATTATGAGATTGTTAACCTCACACGTTTAATGTATATACTCTGCTCTTCTCTCACTCGATCATTTCATCGTAGCGGATTCAAAAGATTTTCTGTTATAAACACAACATAACATCACGCCTGTATTTCCCAAAGGGTTCGGCAGCACCATAGTACGCCCACATTTCGCCAATTATGTTTGAGTCCCATGTAATAGTTTCTGTTATGTTCGAGTTATTTTACCCCTTTATCTAACTGGGTCGCTTTTTTTAAGTGCAACAACGCACGCCTCGACCGCTATGCTCATACGAATATACGAAGTATAACATGAATATTTCACAAACTGTACAACAATAAATTTCCCGTTTGGATATTGTGTAACTGGTGTGTAATTTTGTTCAGTGATTATCAACTATCGCATGAGCATCGCACTACTAGTTTATCGCATGATTAAACAAAATTACCACTATTACACAATACATAGGTACGGGCCCAGCCGGGGTGCCACACACAATACGAGGCGCGACGGAGTGCTCTCAATCTGTAGCAGTCTTCACAAAAGTGTAAACAGACTTGAAGATGACAGGTTTCACCGCTAACGTGCTTAGTTTAATGTTGCTAAGTGACATTAACAATGTTATTGTGCAGGCGGCAGGCGGCTGGCGGACCATTCATCAAACATTCGGAGCTCCCGGGTCGGCACCGCGCCCCCCAGTACGCACGCAGCGCGGCACGCGGCGGCAGGTGAATTTATAAATCGCGTGAGCTTCTCCACTTGTTTGCTGCGATTTGTATGCTCCCTGCCCCCCGCACCCCGCATGCCCCGCATGTCCCCCGGAGAATTCCAAGTGGCAGGTTCTGGAACAGTCGACACTGAAGTATCATTTCATGATCATGCGATTATTAGCGGCTTACTTATGGGCGTCGAAACAAAGAATTATATAGAATAAAAGAGAAAAAAAAAACGTGTCGGGCTGGACGATGATAATGAGTGGACTGGTAACAAAATATTAGCTCTGGGATGTTGGCTAGAATAGAATAATCGATACAAACAGTCATCCGTTATTGTTGTATGTTACAGTTGCGCCACTAAGCTGTCAGCTCTGCGGAGGGCGGTCGACTGTCACCGCTCTCATGATTACATATCTGTTTCTTCTATTTACTTTGGATCGCTGCTGTTCGGTGATAATCCGAGATTATTTTGAATGGCTACACAAATGAAAGAGAATCGTTCATTTTTCGCTTGTCATATGGAACAAAGTGGCGGTAAAATTTAAAGGACAACGTTTTTATGATCTAACTTTTAAATTCAACTTTTAGAAACAGCTAGTACGTACTTAAGCGCCCCATTTCGAAGACTATACAATTCACTGTGTAAATCATCAGAGTGGAAAATAATTTAATGAATGTTAGTAACAACGTGTGAGGTTCTCCCCTATCGAGCATCGAGAGTAAATAATATTATGTACTCGTAGGTACGTTAAGGAAATTCTGGCGTCATTTCTCATCCATGATTACCTGATATTATTTAGAATAGCAGAGTTTAATAGCCAGGCGCCGAGGAAAGGCAGCGCAACGATATACAAAGATTCCTTATATTTATGCGCAAATTCTACCACTCCGGTATTTCCCGCGAGAAATCAACTCACTCACGGAGAAAACGATACGAGTGCATAATTTCAGCAGAATTAGTAAGGAAACCGTAAATTTCAATTAAAACCTGAATAGTGTCGTCAACTTCCTAAATTCGCGTATTAGCAACTTGGTGACAACATTTACAATTCAATTAGAGCGCTATAAGGTCGCGTGCATCATGTATGAACGGAGGCTGCGCAGAGAGGAGCCGCGCTCTCCGTGGACTCGTACGAGAGGCCATTACGAGTATTAACTACGTCTGTAATCCTCCGATAATCTGGCTGAAGGGTCCCGAGTCGTGACATCTGACCGTTGGGCGGCACCTCCGCGCCCAATCTCGCCGAGAAGATACACGCCGCGGGGAGATAGATCACTAAAGGGATTATCGGGCAGTTACAAAAATAGGAGCGTGGAGTGGGCCGCGCGCCAACCAAACCAATCAATATGGCGCCGCGCCGAGCCGTACCCTAACCGCCACGCGCTCGCCATCGTGCTGTGCTCATAGTCTAACTAAGTGCACCATTTGCCCACATTAATTGTCATAGACATCTTTAACCGTGAATTCATAAAGGTCTTTAAATACCTCTGTGAACTTTAGTTTCGCCGCGGCTTCAAATATAAATTTTCGATGATAGTCCATTCTAGCCGATGGAGGATTGATAGCTTTTTCACTATGCAAAATTAATTAATAATCTATCATTTTCGAGTGAGATGGGCACGAGTTAAATCTCGTTGGTAATCTCGTCGATCGGAGGAAGGAAGCGCCGCTCGGCTTATGACGAATATAGATTAGCTCTCGAACAATTGATTCGATCTCTGAATAATGTATATCAAAAGGGTCACCCTACTGACTCGATTTGGTTTGTAATTAAAACATACTCGAGAGAGACTTGGATGACGGTGCACCTTAATGGAATAGGTCGTCTCGTAGTTAATATAAAAAGCGCTCAGGTATAGGTCAGGATGTGGAGGTTGTTGGAATGTTGGCGGCGTGACGCAGCGAAGCTGAGCGTGCGACACGACTTGAATGATGGATGAGAGATACGGTAGATCTCTTCAGACTTCATCCAACATTATTATCACATCACGCACTTCTTCATTAATTGAATATACTTTTACCAAATTCTGAATTTACCGGTCGTTCAGCATTATTTGCAGCTATAAGGTATACCTTAACCGACCGGTAACCGTGGACTCGTACGACTCTACGCGACATGGTGTATCCGTGCCATTCATATTGAAAACTTATTCAAAGGAGGTACTCGTGGCTAAATAATACCGCACGGGTCGATCGCAGCTACGCTCGATCGGTGGTCCGTGCCGTGGTCGTTTTGTGGATGGGTCATCGACCATCCATTACATATTGAGACCACTCCGTGCCTCAGAAAGCACGTTGCACTGTTGGTCCCGACTGTCATTCGTAGATCTTTGACAGTCGTTACGGGTAGTCAGAAGCCTAAAAGTCTGACAACCAGTCTTACCAACTGGGTTGTGAAGGTTAGACGGGTAGTCGCTCCATGTGAAATACTTGAATTCAGCTACATCCGGTTAGACTGGAAGCCGACCCCAATATAAATGGAAAAAGGCTAGGCAGATTGATTGAATAAGAATAAGAATAATTGATTTGTTTAAATTTATACAGGGTGTAAGGGACAGCCCTCCGCTAACTAACAGGATGCATTCAGCTCCTTATTTTGAATCATATTTTCACACGAGCAGAGCTCGGTCGCCCAAAGTTATATCAAGATAATGAATAATGACATGACATTATTGACATTAGAATAATGATTATGGCAGCATGGAATTAGTAAGTACCTACTATCATGGGGAAAGGAATTAGTAGTACTATCCTATACTATTAAATGAACATTCTCTATTTTCACCAAAGCAGAGCTCGGTCGCCCAGGTACTTTGTATTATATTAGTTAGTATTTTCTCGCGAGCTACAATTACTCAGGTTTCATACTTTGATTGACGGGATTTTTAAAAAACTAATTTGATGTTTTTTTTTTCGTTTCAGCTGCATTAAATCAATTTTTTGAAAAAAAAAACAGTATTAATCTCCATTAAATTATCTAAAAAATGGTATATCAATTTAAGTAGGTTCTGTGTACTAGCAGGAGTGTAACAATAAAAACAGTTGCAGAAAGGAGGCAAAACAACTTTTTCGATCGCAGAGCACTCTCTAATGCTTCGCATTATGAGTTGTGCGATTAATATAATGTGCGTCGCCATACTCAGATAATTTGTATGCTGAAGAAAGCGCTTACATTTATAGTTTAAACAACCTAATGCTTATTTTGACATGTCATAGTGAGTGTCATGTTGAGTCATAGTGACCGTTTATTGTATTTTGATACAACAATTTTATTTGATATTTCGTATTAATTCGGGTACCTACATAAAAATATTTATTTCCAAGAAAAGTCAATATGTATTGGCTACTTTGTAAGCTTAGAATATACACGCAGTTATTGATAATTTAACTGAGACTAGGTTAAGTGACGAAACAGTTTTATCTAGTACTTGTAATAATACTGTAAGAAATTCTTTAAACTTTTAGAATCGACAAAAAGGAAGCATATAATAAGAATATTTTACTCTATCACCAAAATATTAATAGCTTCTCTGGAAAAATCTTAGACGCAGAATTGTTAATAGTTAAATATCATATGGATATCTTATTTACTAAGCGTCTGCTGTCCGTCCGTCCGTCTATCTGTCAGCGGGCTGTATCATATGAACCGTAATTGGTAGACATTTGAAATTTTCACAGATTGTGTATTTCTATTGCCGCTATAACAACAGATAATAAAAATTTAATAACATTACAAATTAAAGGGGGTCGGTCCCCATACCATAAAATTTTGATTTTGAAAAAAATAATCTTCACTTGGAATGTGGGTGTCATTGTCTAGAACACATTGAGTACAAATATTATATGTGTCGGAGACAGGTATGTGATTATTTCGTTATTATCAGCAATATTTGAACTACTGCGGGCGTACTGTGGGTTGTGTTGGTTAACGCGTGTTAATTACAAATTAACACAATAATCACAAATTACAATTAACACAATAACTGAATGTTACGAATAGAGTACAGTTCCGCGACGTCTTAACTCCGATGCGATCAAAGACTCCTCTTCGCCGTGGCCTTAAAACATCACGAATCTGTAGAAGCGCGCTTTAGATGTGGGTAGATCACGTGATGACACCAGGCGGCGCGCTTGCGATTCATTTCGTTTCCGTACTAATGACGGGATCCGACATTATGTATACTTTTTTTTATTCTTCAAAAAAGAAGAAATAGGGGGCTGTACAAATTGTCAGTTTTAGACCATTTTAGTACGAGCACACATATATCATGTACCTTATACAGTATATTCAACAAATATTAAAAACACCGATTCATAAGGTATTTTAGTTAAATATGGGTGATTTTCCGCAACTGAAGAAAACAACTTTGTAATTACAAGTAAGTATCATTCATCAACACAGTAAGTATCATTAAGAAATACAAATGTATCTAGTTAGATTTCGGCGGTCGGGATTTTAGTTAAAAAAATATTTATTTATTACAATATTAATTTAATTATAAAATACAGGATATTAAGCCGATGGCTGATACAAGACTGAATATAATGCAAAGAAAATAATTCTATTGAATTTCCGGTAAATGCATAGTTGCAATACGACGCATGCTGACGGTGGCTGCATGCTCAGCGTAAACGCGTGTTACGATGAGTTAACTCCTCCCTCCATAAGATAGAAGCAACTCTTGCTTCTGGCGGCGTCCGCGCTGCCCTTGGTGTCTTCCGGGATGTTCTTAGTTTTCCATTGATACAGCTTCCAGGATGCTGCTGCGATCAGTAGGATATATAGTATGATTGTGTTCCAGCTCGGTGTAGCTGCTATGATTGTCCAATTGTCTTCTTCTGGTATGGATATGTCGCCTGCCTTATTGATCAGTTCATGGATGCTGTCTAGTGAGACGTCTTCTAATTGGAGTTCGTATTGTATTGATTGTTCTGGGACTTGATGCTGCTCGGGTAACGGTATGACCTCGTTGATGACGACCGTGTCAGTGTGAGATCGCAGTGTCCTGTTCATGATGTTCATCTGGCAGTCTTCTGTTAGTGTAACGAGATGAATTCCAGATAGCTTCTTGTAGTCTGTCTTGGTGCTACATTGTGTTTTGATGACTTCGTCTTCTCTGAGTACTAGTAGCCAGTTGTTATCTCCGATCTTCTGAACTTTTCCTCTTCTTAAGTTCATCTTAGCGTGAGTGCAGTTAGCTGGGCGATGCTGAATGAGTGATAGTATGCAGTCATCTGTGTCTTCGATTCTTCTGGTGTCGAGGAGCTTGCAGAGCTGGGTGTTGTCGGTCAGTGGCTGACAGTCTTCTTCCAAGTAAGCGTACTCATCGTTACCAAGTGCTAGGTATTTGGATTTAGGGATGATAGTAAGGTTATTTTTATTTGGGACTGAATAAAGGTGGATAAGGTCATATGTTTTTGGGGTAATTGAGGGAATTTCGAGAATAAAATTAACCGAGTGTTCTGTACTGTAAGCTTTAACTTTAATTGACTTCTCTATCCTGTATATGTTACTAGCACTAATACTTGCTACTGGTTTAAACAAAAGCGTATTTTCTAAGTTTATTAGCCATTTTATTAGATTCTGAGGGCTTATAATACTAGGATGCATGGTGCCCATCTGCGCAAAAGTCATAGCATCTTCTAATAACATTAATCTATCTAAAATTATCTGTAAACTAAAATCTATCTGTACGTAAATATCTAAGAAATGTAACTGGTTAGATAAGTCGTTGGAATTATTAGTAATATTTTGTAATAAACTAGCCAAATGTTTCTGATTATTATTTAATTTTGTCAATTGTTTACTGAATTCATCTATTGTATTATGTGCTAATATTAAAGATTTTCTTTGTGAATCCTGAACATTTTTAACTCCGTTTTTAATATTTAAAATTTCCTGTTCGAACTTAGCTGCATCTGCATGGTCTAAGTTACCAGTGATAGACTTAACGACAGTACCTAATCCATCTATAAGACCGCGTCGCTTTCTAACTTGCGGCTTTAAAAACATAAACTTATTACTTATAATACTAAGGCTATATTCTATTTGATTCCTATATGTTTTATGTAACTCTCTAGATGCTGTATTCTCAGCGTTTTTCGTGCTTGCATATAAGGACATTAATAGGATAGATGTAAAGTGCAGATTGGTAATGTTGTAAACGCAAGCAAGGCTAAAGTAGTTGTCTTGTTTAAAGAGTTGACCTTGTTTAAGGAGGAGGATCCCATTGTCGTTATCTACATGGGTAATGGTTACGGTTGCTGTTGTGTTGAGCACGATGGCTCCTGCGATGAAGGTCCTGCAACAAGATGAGGCCTCCGTAGTAGCTTGAAGTGAACTCTAATGGACTTAGAATTTGGATGATTACCTATTATTTCGGCCACGTTATTTGGGTGAAGGTGTATAATCTTGTATGGTCCTTTGAAGACTGGCTTGGTTTTGTCACTGCGTGCTGACTTTGCTACCTGTTTATAGACAGTTTCACCTACCTTGAATTTAATTTCTTCTGCTTCTTGGTTACGTTTCGCAATCACCTGTTCCTTGTTTTTGGACATGTGTGCAGCGATGCACTCTTGAACGGCCTCTGCATTGGCGCGATGTTTAATAACATAGTTCTGGTAAAATTCTTTTGGGTAGTACAACTCTAATGGGTTTCTGGATGCTGTGTGTCCGAATAATAACTCATGGGGTGTATAATCTGTTGCCGAATGGATAGCGTTGTTGTATGCTATTATAGAGTACTTCATGATTAGCTGTATAGGGTCATCTTTGTTGGTCATTTTTTGTATCCTAATCATTTCAGCTAGGGTAGAGTGCAAACGTTCAACCGGGGAGTTAGAATTAGGATTATAGGGCGTTGTAAAGTGTATATGGATGTTATGTAGTGCGCATATTTCTTTAATAACGTCGATGTCGAATTTGGTATCTGAATCTGTGGTTATTTTATCCGGTAAACCTAACACTGAGAAAACGTTTAGCAATGCTTCAGCTATATGAACACTGCTGCATGCTGTTAGTTGGACCGCTTGGGCGTATTTAGAGAAGTTATCAATGACTGTAAGGAACGTTGCGCCTCCAGTTGAATATAGGTCCATAAATATGTGTTCCATCGGTTTGCGAGGTGTATCGGTTATAGCTAAAGGTGGTTTAAGAGGGTTGCGTTCGTATTTAGATTTTAAACAAGTGTCGCATTGATTAACGAAGCTTTGAATGGTAAGGAGCATGTTTGGCCAGTGATAATTTCTGTGCAATTGCTTGTACGTCTCCTGAATACCACGATGAACAGTCTTACCTTCGTGATATTTCTTAATCAACTCTTGTTGTTCGGGTTTATTTTCTACTAGGGTTACGCGTGTTGTACATTTAAGTAGCTTAGGACCTCTTTCATTAAATATTGTTGTGTAAACTCTAGAAAAGGCATGGTATAGTTCTTCATTATAAAAGTAACAATGAAATACACGATCAGCGATGGTATGTTCTTTAAGGAATCTAATTATCTCTGACTCTGTGTTATTTACTGGGATAAAAACATCTTTTATAACTACTTTTGAATTAGTGGATCTGTTATCTGCTCTATACGTAGACCCGGGCGTTGACCTAACATGGAACTGTTTTAACTGCCTATCGATAGCGTCTGCAATTATGGGTATGCCTCTAGTTTCGTTGTCAGGCTGTGTATGTCTCGTTGACACTAATTCAGGTTCAGCTGATACTATACTCATACTATCTGTACCTATATGAGATTCGGGGATGCTTGGGTTTTGTGATTGTATAATATTTTCGTCGGGTGCTACTGTGTTTATTTGATTTTCAGCTTCCCTACGTGCGTTCTCGAATATTCTATTGATTATCTCATCATCCTCATTGTCATCTAAATTAACAGCTAGAGAATCTACACTGCCATGGAAGATTTTAACACGTGATAGAGCGTCTGCATTAGTATTTTGACGACCCTTCTTGTACACAACCTTATAATCATATTCCGAGAGTTTTAAACGCCATCTAGTCAATTTAGAGTTAGGATCTTTTAATGACATTAGCCAGGTGAGAGGCCTGTGGTCCGTGTAGATGATAAACTTTCTACCGTAAAGATAGGGTCTGAAGTATTTAATTGCCCACACTATGGCAAGTAACTCCTTTTCTATTGTAGAGTAACGAGATTCGGTGTCTGATAGTGTTCGGGACGCAAATGCTACTGGTTTATCAGATCCTACTATTCCTTGGGATAATACCGCACCTAATGCTACATCTGAAGCATCGGTGGTGAGTATGAAGGGCTCATTGAAATTCGGATACTGTAGTATTGGGGCGTTAGTTAAAATTTGTTTACACTTATTGAAAGCTTCTAAGAAATCCGGGGAGTGTATGACTTTACTGTTTTTCTTAAGGCAAAGGGTCATTGGTTTTGTAAATCTGGCGAAATCTTTTATGAATTTTCGGTAATATCCGACTAAACCTAAGAAAGCTTTTATTTCCTTTTGAGACTTAGGTAGGGGGAAGTTAAGTACGGCTTTTATCTTGTCTTTGTTTGGTTTTAAACCTTCATCAGTTAGTTCGTGTCCTAGGAAGTTAACCTGTTTTTGTAGGAACTGTGATTTGTCTAACTGGATCTTTAGATTATGTGTTTTGAATCGATCGAATACTTGTTTTAATTTTTCCATGTGTTGCTGCAATGATGTAGATATTATTATTACATCATCTAAGTAGGTGTATACATTATCTATGCCTCTTAATATATGATCCATTAGTCTTTGAAATGTACTTGGTGCGTTTTTAAGTCCGAAAGGCATTCTAAGAAACTCATAATGTCCTCGTTCAGTGGTAAATGCGGTTTTTTCAACATCATTAGGGTGCATCTCCACTTGGTGGAAACCACTAGCAAGGTCTAGTGTTGTGAAGTATTGCGCTCGTCCTAATCTATCTAGTATGTCGTGTATGTTTGGTAAGGGGTATTTATCTTCAACGATACGATCGTTCAGTCGTCTGTAATCAATTACAAGTCTCCATTTCACTTTGCCTGCGGAATCGGGCTTTTTGGGTACGATATGCACGGGGCATGACCAAGGAGATATGCTCTCTCGCACGATACCTTGCTGAAGGAGTTTATCTACTTGTTTACAAATTTCTTCGCGTTGTTGAGGAGCTTGTCTGTAACTACGTACAAAAACTGGTGTATTATCGCTTAATCTGAGCTCATGTTTAACAGCGTGTGTAAAAGTGAGTGGTATATCTTCTGCATAGAACAAGTCTCTATACTGATAACATAACCGGGTTATTTCGCGCCTTTCTTCCTCGTTCAAATGGTCTGTACGGATTTTCTGAAGGTTTTCATTTAGTATTTGATCGATATTAGTTTTAGCCTGTATGGTATTAATATTATGATTATTACTTTTGTTGACGTTGGAAAATTTCTCTAATTCAATTGGCGGGTTAAACGGGATACATTTCTTTTGATCGCTATGGTTAATTACCGATGTTTTAAAAGAACCGTTTGTGACGTTAACTATAGCTGCTGGGGACGTTAAACCATCTGACCAGATGAAATCGACGTGAAGGTATTGTCCATCTAAGTAGTTGGTACTTACTTTGACTATCTTTTCGCATCTAGGTTCGATACTTATCTTTTGGGGTGGAGAACTAAAGTGTATTGGTATTTCCGCTGTAGATGTACATAAAACATTATTATTTAAATCAATGTTACTCTTTAGTTTTTGCAGAAGGTCAATTCCGATAAGACCTTTATATTTAGGGTCAAAGTCGAATATTAAGAATTTATGTGTTATATCGCTATTAAACGCGGGAGGTAAGGGAAGGTAAACTACCTTGTCGTGAACTGATGAACTGTGTGCCGTATTAATTTGAAAGGGTTCTGTTTCTACGCAGTACTCGAATATAGTGCCTGCAACTACGTCAGTTGCTATAGTTGAATGACTGGCACCTGTATCTAATAGAAACTTACCGTCGAACTCTGGTAGTATTATGTACGGTAAATATTTTTTGGTCTGGAAATTTATTGAAACTAGGTCTGGTTGTCTCGGTTGGTGTCCAGGGTAAAATCCTGGTCACCGCCTACCTGTTGTTCGTCCGTGGTTGCATTCGGCTCGACCGATATGCCGTTATCGTCGATGACGTTGTTATATAGCCCCATATCACAGGATCCTGGTTGATCTTGAGCGGCCATCTGAATCGGTATGTAGAACAACTGCTGAGCGAACTGTGGGTTTTCTGGCTTACCTGTCGTACGCATTGTGACGTCCGATGATACTGGTGTGGGAACCGGTGGTTTTGGAATGTTAGGTTAATTCCTAAAGTTATTTGAACCATTTGGTCTAAAGTTACCTGATGCTGGTTTATTCTTCCAGGGCAATACGGATTGTACCCATTGTTGACGCTGTTCGGGAGTCATATTATTTTGTTGAGGTACAAAGTTTTGTGGAGGAATAATAAAGCCAGGTACAAATGGGTTTACTGTATTACGGATGGCATTATTATTGCCTGGTGGTTTAGATAACTCCTTTGGCTTTGCTTGTGACGTTGAAGGACTATTATTAATGTAATTAGCTCTATTATATGAAAGCCTAGCTTCTTCTTGTCTAGCCGCGATGATAGCTGCTTCGAAGTTGTCTGGTTTGGCGATTCGAACGCCCAACGAGACGTGGAAGTCTAACTGGTTTATATACTGCTCAATAACCATCTTTTCGTAATACGATTTATTACCATGCTCTCCTACGGAATACAGAGTATCCAACAGCTCACGGAGGCGTTTGCCAAAGCTTTCAGCGTCTTCTGCCTTAGACTTTCGTACTCGCGTTAGCTCCTGCATTACTTGTATTTCATTTCGTGGTTCGCCAAGGCGCCTAGTTAACGCGTTCTTAATTGATAGCCAGGAGTCCAAGTAGTCTTCGTACGCTATTGCGTCTACGGCTGGACCACTGAGCCTACTTTTAATTAAACAGACGAATGCTGGATGCGAGCGATCTGCCTCAGAGGTTAACTGTAATAGGTTTTCTACTTCCCTAATATAATAATTAAGTAATTTAGGATTGCCATCATATCTTGGCATTAGATCCGCGATTAGTTTGTATGGTTTATAGTTGGCATCATAATCCCTGAGCGACATTGTTTTTCTGAAGCTTGCCTGCCTAGTGGCGCTTAACGTAAAACAATAGAGGTGTCAAATTAAACACTTGGAATTTACTCGTGGGATACTTAACGCTACTTATTATAATTTTGTTGTTGCCTACTGCGATTTTAGCTTATAGACAGACACACATAGATTAATAAAAATACACAAATTAGAATAAGGCAGGAAATCGAGCAAGGACACTTGGTAAATAAGAGCACTTACCAAAGCTGCCACTGCATCTCCTGTCGAGTCTAGTCTCAGTCGACGCAGCTTCCTCCAATTCTCCGGAGATTTATCCCGATGACCGTATAGGTGTCCGACCGCGCGATAGGTTCTTTGTAGATCACGAAAAAACGATTTGAGAACCGTCGCTCATAAGATGAAGAGTTGGATTCGATCTTAGAACGTCGCGATCCTACCGACTGCGCCAGTTAGGTTTCGGCGGTCGGGATTTTAGTTAAAAAAATATTTATTTATTACAATATTAATTTAATTATAAAATACAGGATATTAAGCCGATGGCTGATACAAGACTGAATATAATGCAAAGAAAATAATTCTATTGAATTTCCGGTAAATGCATAGTTGCAATACGACGCATGCTGACGGTGGCTGCATGCTCAGCGTAAACGCGTGTTACGATGAGTTGGGACAATGGGATGAAAAATATTCTTCGTTTAGTATTTTAATTTATCTGAACTAAAAAACCGGCCAAGTGCGAGTCGGACTCGCATAAGAAAGTTCTGCGTTTCGGGCCACGCACAATGAAGAGTTCCGTAGTTGGGATGAATTTATCTCAAAAACAAACTTAACATTGAAGTTGAAAAACACGTTCTCCCGTACATCGATATACGTCATGGTCAATTTTCCAAAGGCAAATGTCATCGCAAAAAAATAAAATTGTGTGATAAAACTACAAATTAACGATTTTCGGACTTTTTCCTTTATATGTGCTATGTGACCTTGCTTCCTGCCAAATTCATGATTCTAGGTCAACGGGAAGTACCCTGTAGGTTTTGATTTATGTGCGAGTATCAAAATATGACGCATTAATGGCCGTATTTTGTTATTGCGTTGACTTAGAAGGTCGATTTTTTAAAGCTCCAAGGAACTATAGGCTTTGTATTTGATAACTTGATACCTCCACGCGTCTCCGAGAAAAAGGGTCTTGATAGACTGACGGACGGACAACGAAGTAATCCTATAATGGTTCCGTTTTTTTTTCCTTTTGAGGTACAAAACCCTAAAAATTAAAGGAAGAAACATGTTTTTTAATTTGTTCATTGTATGGTGGTACGGAACCCTTCGTGTGAAAAACAGAATCTTTACAGGATCCGTCGTGTGTCTGTCTGTCTGTCCGTCTAACACAGCCAATTTGCTCCGAATCTAATGGACCGATTGAGTTGTTTGATACACATGATTATGAATTTATGTGACCCAAACACGGACGTGTAAAGGCTCTTACAAACAGGCGCGACACGCGACGCGACACAAAGGTACGTCGCGTCGCGCAACGAGCGGTGTCTTTGTGTCGCGTCGCGTGTCGCGCCTTTTTGTAGGAGCCTTAACGTAAATAAATTAATTTTGAACTAGACGCAAAGAAAGATAATAAAAAATAAGAAAACACATAAATAACAAATTGGAGGAAAATATGCGTCACATCCACGCAAAACGGCCATCGCTCAGCATAAATGCTGCGACCCCAAACGAGACAGAGCCCCAGCGCTGATTTGCAGCAACAGCCGGGACTGACGTGATGACGTCAACCGGTGCAGCATATAGTGAAATAACAAATCAAAAATAAAATAAATACAATACTTAGTCCAAAATGTTTAGACTTTACACAAATATAATATTTAAAATGGCAACATTTCGTTCTGTCGGCGACTCATGCGCCGCAGACTTATTGCAATCTGTGCGCGTAGCTGTCATAAAACTATTTGCTTGACGTTTTGACATATTGGTTATTATGTACTGGTTACGTAATAATTATATTATCATGGCGCAATAGCGCGTACCTAATAAATGTTATGATATGATGCAATGTATAATAAGAATAATAACACAGGATGTATTGGACGATTTTAGGGTTTTTGTAAACAGTGTTTATGAAAGTGTTGGAAGGGTGTAGATGACAAACTCGGTGACAGGAGATCAAGTAAGTGCAAAATAATTATATTTATCAACGAACTTGAACTTTATTGCTGTTAAAATAAATGAAATTAGATTGGAGTTATATAAATATTCTTAGGGATCAGAAGCCTAATTATTTTTTTAAAAAGAAAACACGAAGCGGCCTACAACTATTTATTTAAATTTAGAAAAACCGTTACAAGGAAATCGTTCAATATGATCACTAGTACGCGTCCGTCAC
Organism: Omphaloscelis lunosa; assembly: GCA_916610215.1. Classification (NCBI taxonomy): domain Eukaryota; kingdom Metazoa; phylum Arthropoda; class Insecta; order Lepidoptera; family Noctuidae; genus Omphaloscelis; species Omphaloscelis lunosa. The sequence continues at coordinate 22,891,283 of OU744251.1, read as the reverse complement.
ATCCGAGCTCCGCAGCCAAAATGATCGAGGCGAGTGAGTACTCGGCTCATGGTGTGTCACCCCTTCCACTGACAGCGTCATCGCAGCGACGTGATGTCGCCGCCCTCTCAGCTGTCAAATCTTCCAAGAATCCTCTAAGACGGCCTCTCCTGACAGCTGAACGTCCTCGTCAGCTTGGCTTCCTGGCTTCGGCTTCTCGTCTGTCTGGCCACCACTGGATGGGTTCTCCAATGGTAGGGTTCCTTTCGCCTAGTCATCTTCATTTGACTCGTCATCTAAAACATACCAGCATAAGAACATCAACACAACATTCTGAAAGCTTAACTTGACTTAATGGGTAGCCCCATTGCAATGAAACTACCAGCGTTTTACTACAACTTCAAGCAATAACATCAAAATGGGTAACAGATAGGTTATCGTAACACCAATGAAAGAGTTCCGGACCTCAATTATTACTGAAACAATAACAAAATCACCTGGCAACCACTAGCGGGGTTCCAGTAATCAAAATAACCTGTTAACCACTATCGGGGTTCCAGTAATCAAAATCACCTCGCAACCACTATCGGGGTTCCAGTAACCAAAATCACCTGGCAACCACTATCTGGGTTCCAGTGACCACTGCCACTTGGCCATGAGTAAAAGCTGCCACAATGCTGCTTTTACTTAACACCACCGAGATGATCGAAGAAACTTCGCAAGCATCTGGGGTCCACTTACCACGCCACTGAACCATATGTTCTGCGGCGGTCTTTCTTGCCGTACGAGCCAGCAAGCAGCTCGAACTCGTACCGGTGATGTGGGAGTGCTCGTAACACCTTGTACGGGCCACGCATCCCGGAGTCCAACTTCCTCGTGCTCTGCGAGCCCTTGCTCACGAACACGAAACTGCCGACGACAAATATACGCGGCTGATGCCGACGCTCGTTAACGTACGTGTCCAGCAGCTGCTGATTTTCAACGAGCAACTCAGACACCCTCTGTCTTCTCAGCGTCAGAAGAGCTTCTCGGATGCGAGTCGTTCAGCGTGACGTCTCGCACAAGCGACCTCAGCACTGGAGTAGTCCCTTCAACGCCAGTCAATAGCTGCAGAGGTGAGGTGCGGGTCGTGGCCTGCCTCATTATGTTCAAGGTGAGCTGCACCTTCCACAACGTATCGGACCACTGCGCACCCTTGTTGTTTGCCTGTATCCGCAACATGTTGAGTACCATCCTGCAATAACGCTCGACCTGCCCGTTTTCACGGTGCATTTCAGGCGTGATAAAATGAATGTTACAGCTTAACTCAGTAACCCAGTCTCGAAAGGATGTACTTTCGAACATTCAATTTTTGACGGAGTACCAAATAGTGAAATGCTATTGGAAAGTACGCGTTTTAACTCGGCGGTATCTTGTCTGTACAGGGCGTACAACAGACAGTAATTGTAAAACCATCTACCACGAGGAGTATGTATCGGAAACCATTTGACTCCGTTCGAAAGTCTTCACCAGTTGGCGAGTACTTGTAGTACAACAAATCGTTCTTTATAAAAAAACGTGTAAGATCCAATTGACCATCCCTCAGCTTTTGCATCAAGCTTTGACTTTCAGAATCAGTCGTCTGAGCAATATTCGCCCAATTTCGCGGATTTCGAATTTGAAAAATAGTAGCGGGCTTAAAAAGTCTGCGTGTTGCATGAGGCAACCTTTTCGATACTCAAGCGTGAACTGAAAGTTTTGCATGTAAACCCACCAACGGGCCACACGAGGCAACAAGTCCTTTTTACGCTCAGTCAATTTCAATGAGTACAATCGGTTACTATTTTAAACTTTATGCCTATCAAATAATGCCAAAAGTGTTGTAACGCGCGAACGATTGCTAACGTCTCGAGTTCGTAACTGTGGAAACGGGACTCGGCACCCTGCGTTGACTTACTAAAATAGCCGATAACTCGCTTCCGTCTACCCTCATGTTCTTGCAATAAAAATGCACCAAAGCCGATTGCACTGGCATCCGTATGAAGCTCAGTGGGCAGATTGGGATTGAAGATTGCTAAAACAGTAAGACTTTTAATAACAAAATCATGTGCTAGGTCTTGCTCCGCGCCCCATACAAAAGGCTGACCTTTTCTAAGCAATTTGGCAATACAAGCAATTTTCGAAGCGTAACCAGCAATGTACCTCCGAAAATAGCCCGCCAAACCCAAAAATTGCCGAACGCCTCTCACATTAGATGGCTTAGGAGACTTAAATAAAGCTTCACTCTTACTAGGGCTCGGCCGTATCTGACCATGACCAATGAGCCTACCTAGGTATTCTAACTCTGTGTCTAAGAACGTGCATTTTTTTTTTAGATTTGCTGAAAATCCCGCGTCAATAAGTGTTTTTAATACCTCTCGCAAAGTTTTCAGACCATCACTGACAGAATTCGCCATTATTAACACATCATCTATATAAATTAACACATTACTGGTATCTAGCAGGTGCTTCAGAATTTTAGAGATGATTTTTTGAAAGACATTAGATGCATTAGCGAGTCTAAGGCATTTTTAAATATTCGTAATGCTTAGATCTTACTTGAATTATGGAAGAAAGTGCGTCCACAATGCTGTCCGCAGTGTCAACCTCCCGCGTTGTCCCAGTGGTCACGGTTTTAACCATAGCAAGTGTTTCCGTATTACTGGTAACAGGTGCCTCGGCCACCACGGAAGTTGTCAGTGGCGGAGTGCCGCCCGGATGTGAAGACATGGCAGTAGATGTACGCATAGTGTTTGAAGGAAACCGTTCCTCTAAAGCGCTCAATCGGACCAGTATTTCATTTAAAAGGCCGTGACGAGGGCTATCCCGGCGCCTACGCGAACTTTGAGAGTACTCTAATCTATCACGACGACCTCTAAAAGATCTACTACGCGATTGTCGATAACAGCTACGACGCCTTTTATGAACATCGCGATGATTATGCGAATCGTTTTCCCGAAATTATAACGTTTCTCGTAATAAGAGAAGTGAGTTTGTCTATGAAAGTCAATCACAAGAATCATTTCGAAAGTCACCGAGCCCTTCCGAGCTACAGGTATACACCTACGAGGTAAATAGAAACGGAGAAATGTTACTTTTGACAAAAAGTTATTCATCAGATCGACTTGAGAATGTTCCCCTGGAAGTACCTAGCGCCGAACATAGCTGGCAAGATAATGGCGCGACAGATACATTGACAGGTTCATCACTGACTGTTTTAAACGAATGTACCACTTCATCATTTTTAAACCAGCCTCAGCCACCTTCCAGCCCACGTCATAACTAGGAAAATATTATCGAGAGTACTGTAGAAGTCATACCTGGTGCAAAATCTCCTACAATTTTGAATCCATATGATTTTGAATTTGGAACTTCTCATATTGTTGAGGAGGAGACACGACGTGATACAGACTCTCCTACTATTTTGAACGCATATGATCTTAACTTAGAACCTGGGTTATCAACTTCTCATGTAGTACCCACAAGTAGTAGCACGAGTGATGATCGTAACTATGATCCAGATCAGACGTCCTGTTCTTCTGAAGATGATGATAGTTGTATAAATGAAGGAAATAGTACTGGAAGGAAGACAAAGAAAAGAAAAGGTTTAGCTGAATCAGAGACTTGAGAAAGCCCGTATGAATAAAAAGTTACGAGAACATGGAAAAGACTACATAGAGTGGAGAAGAAATGAAAATTCATGTAAAAATTCATAATGCACCACGAGCAGCAAGAAAGAGACTTGCAGTTCTGTATTTTGTCGCTCTTCCAAAGAACGCCACTGCCACGAATTTACATCAGAATGTAGACAGCGATTATTTGATCTATTTTGGTTTAAGTTGGCATCAAAAGAAAATGTTTGTGATTAATACTATTGACAAAATAAAAACTTTAAGACCCAACGGCAGTACCAGAAGAGGAGCGTCACTTCAATATTACTTGTAACAAGGGGATATAAAATTGAAAGTTTGTAAGAAAATGTACTTAAATACTTTAGGTATTGGAGAGTGGCCGGTCAGGAGCTGAGTTAATAAATCTGACAGTGGTATGTTTGCAAGAGAAAGTACTGAGCAAATAGAGAAAAAAAAGAGGGAAGAGAAGAAAAGACTGTCACGTGAATTTTTAGTCGAGTTTATAGAAAACTTACCAAAGCTCCCATCACACTACTGCCGCAAAGACACCAGTAAGGCATACTTAAAATCCATTCCCGGAGGTATGGCGGAAGTGTATAGGACCTACACTGAAGCGAGCACAATAAAAAACCTGGTACCGTTATGTCGAACTATGTTTGATAAGATTATAAAAGAAAAAATATTGGCTTCCAGCAGCCGAAAAAAGATTTATGTGATACCCCAAGTAACACAGTCATGCTGAATAAAGTTTGAGTAATAGCGATCCGCGAAACTATAAGCTGAAACTTTTGTCTGGATAATGTCTGAGTAAACGTCTATTCAGCTGTTATTCAAGCAATTTGGGCACATTTTTAAATGCTTTAGTCTGTATAACAGCGATGTAAAGTCTGGGTAATAGCTTAGTAATGACCCACTTAGCTTAGTAATATCTGAAAAAAAGCTGATATCTCTTTTATACAGCTGTTATTTCATATTTATTCAGACAAATGCATATGGATACTGATATTCAGAAATTATTCAGGATTAAGTTTATTTGCGTAGTACTTTTCAAACAAAATTAAGAGTTAAGTAGTAAAATAGAAAAAGTGGTGTCTGATACTTCATAGTTTAGCTGCATTAAATAAAATCAATAACGAGGTGCACGGTGAAACTGAGAATCAATATAAGTATATGTTATTATGTATAATAACCATGATACACGTCAAATATTATTGCGCAAATAGGTTTATCGTGAATAGCATATGAATTATCTCAACATTTTTCACGCGCCGCTTAGGTAATCATGTTTAATGATAGTAAATAAGACATAAATAAAGACTTTTAGAAGTGACAAAAGTACTGAGGATAAAACAGCTAATGCTTATCTTTCAAAAGTCATTAAATAAATTATAAATTGTAATTTTAACTGTAATTAATTATTAAAATAAGGCATTTGATATACATAATGATTCAATAGTTTACTTAAAAATAAGTTTTAATGGCGATTCATTATGAGCTGGATAAAAGTTCTCCACACAGCTATTTTACAGCATAACTCTGAATAACAAGTCACGCCTTTCTAATTATTAAGCTTTTATTTGAGAAATTGTGATTTGGTAATACAAATATCTGAATAACACTTGAATAAGTTACTAAATATGATTGATTATGCAGCTATAATTAAATGGGTCCCTAATCGGATCGCATTTGCAAAATGTGATCGAGCCATTTTCTCAGGAAAATTGATTGATTGACCTATTTATAAATTAAACTCAGAAAACTCTGTAAAACTTGTTTGAAAATGGTACTTTTACAAGTAATTGCGGAATAAGAATACATCATTCAGCTTCCATCTGTGTTAGTTAGCTATAAACTACGACTTTATGCCATTATATCGAAGTAAGCTCTATAAAAAACCCAGAAAACACTTTTATACAGTAGCTGAATAATTGATAAAATGTGGAACCTTATGTGACATGAAGACAAAATAAAAGCGGTTATTCAAAATCAAGCTTTTAATGGATATTAACTACACCATTATTCAGAAGACAGTTGCTTAGGACTCTATTTCAGAGCATATAGTGGTTTCATAAGCAAAAAGCTGAGTAAAGTTTGTATAATTATTATTAGATAACCACGTCAATTCAGCTACTTATACTATTATACAGATAAATGCTGTCACAGGCACTCTTTTTCAAATTAAAGTCATCTGTAATGCTTTAGGCTTAATAACATCTATGTTATATGCGGTATAGAAGTTATTACTAAGCTTTAAGAAAAATAGTCAACTTAATACAACTTTTACTAAGCTTAAAGAGTATAAAGGCCGAAAGAGAATATTATTCAGAATTTGGTTCTTTCAATAGCCACTTACTCACATGTTATGTAGCTTATAAGCTGTAAACATTTGCGAATTGCTATTACTCAAACTTTATTCAGCATGACTGTGTTACTTGGGACGTGTCTAAGCTACCACACTAAACAAATATCGGAACAGCAATATAAAGATCAGCTGAGGAAACAAAATGCTAGAGAAGAAAAAGAAAATGATTTAAAGGAGGCAGGTGAAGGAAAATGTATTGTCTTAGAACAGGATGTTCAAGTTGTGAAAGTATGTCCTTGCATAAGAGCCAGCAGCGCCTATTACCGAAGAAAGTTGATCAACCACAATTTTACGGTTTATGAATATCCATCCAAAAAAGTAAGATGTTATTGGTTTTCAGAAGTCAACTCTGATGCTCAGGCATCAGTTTTTGTTAGTTGCATATTAGACTACCTACATGATATGATTTTCAACTCTGAAGGCGAATTTGTAACAAAGCCTATCATTATTTGGAGTGACGGTTGCACCTATCAAAATAGGAATGCAGTATTAGCAAATGCTCTATCCAACTTTGCTGCTATGAATAATGTGGTTATTTACCACAAATATCTAGAACCTGGACACACGCAGATGGAAGTGGATAGCGTTCATGCTGCCATCGAACGTGGCATCCAAAAATGTGAAGCTATTTATGTTCCATCGCAATATGCAGACATAACTAAGAAATCACGCAAAGACCCATACGAAGTCAAGATGTTAAAATTTGACTTTTTCAAAAAGTTTGATGATCTTAAAGTTTTATTGTACAAACCAGATGGCAAAAGTTCCTATAAACAATTATTCTTTTGGCAACAAAGAATAATTTTCGTCGCAAATTTACATTTGCGACGAAAATTGTTTATAGGAACTTATTAGGTAGGCTTAGTTAGTTGGCCAAGAAATATTAATTTTCCCATAACAACCTACGAGCAACTTTTTAAGGACTCGCCTAAACTTACTTCATGCAAATTTAATGACTTGCAAGTTCTTAAAACTGTAATACCTTCGGATTATCACTCTTTTTATGATAATTTGCCACACATGTAATTGTTTCAATCTAATAAAATAGTGATTTTTTTTTAATTGACAACTCTTCAGTAAGTGTTGACTGCTCGTAACACGTCAGTAGTGAGGTTTTTTTAATATTGTTTACTCGTAACTGTTTGTGTATTGATTATTTAATGAAACACCTATGTGTGCATTTTATTGTTTTAAATTCCATCAAAAGATAATTTGATTACCTACCAACTACTTTTTTATTTTATTTTTTAATAATTTATTTTCGAAATTATATAGTTTTTTCCCTCTCCTGTAAAATTTGACATATTGCAGTTACATCTTGTCAACCTTTGACCATCGATGTTAAAACCTTAGGTTAAAAACAAGTGAAATGCCTAAAATAAGTGGTTCTAGCGACGAGGACGTTTATTTGACGTCAACAGAATTGACTGAAACTGTTAATAATGCGCAAATGAGTTTTCTCCCTCAACAATCACGCGAGAAGTATTTGAAACAGTATGATATGTTTAACACGTGGCGACTAGCTGGCATATTTTATTGAATTATCCGAGACCAAGAAATCAAGCACTCTATGGAGTACGTATTCAATACTAAAAGCAACAATAAAGATAAAAAAATACATACATATTGACACCTATCCTAAATTAGTGGCATTTTTAAAAAGAGCCTCATCTGGTCATTAACCAAAAAAATCGAAGGTTTTCACAGCATCTGAAATTGAGAAGTTTCTTAACGAAGCACCTGATTCCGTATATTTGGCGACGTAAGTCAGTTGAACGTTCTGTATTTACTTAAGTATATTAATCAACTACTTAACATAATCTAATACGTACTTAGTAGATGTTGATAAGCATAATAATTATGCATGCATATCAATTTTATTAATTTATCTACTCTTTACGTTACAAGTTGTTTTTTATTGATATAAACGGAGCATGTCGAACTAATGAACTAACACAACTTAATGACAAAAACATTGAGAAACATTTAGATGACTTATTATTAATTAATTTACCTAATAAAAATACAAAAAGAGACCGCAACTTCATCATTCGCAAGAAATACGTAACAATTGTTGAGAAATATCAAGCCTTACGCCCGCCTAACACTCCAATCAATCGATTTTTTATACAATATCACAACGAAAAGTGTGTTAGACAGCCTATGGATGCTAAAATCTGCAGTATCCCATGAGAAACAGAAACATTTCTTGAACTTCCAGAACTCGTTGTACACGGGTCATTGTTTTCAACGAACTTCAGTCACACTTTTGGCCGATTCAGGAGCTGATCTCCTGTCCCTTAAGCGCCATGGAGGCCGTTACGAAACACCTAACGATCGCCCTTTCTCGCCAACATTTACCCCAAAGGAATTCGATGAATCGGTACAACTATTATGACAGATAGTTTACCGAAAAACAGTACATAAGTCACTAACGCCAACATTACAAAAATATTAACTCAACTTAAGTAACTGTAGCAATGTTACTTTCATTTTTTTTTAATGTTACCTAAATATTTTTTGTTATATTAAAGATTATTCTGTGATACTTACCTATCATAATGTAGTAATAAATATAAAGTTAATACCTAAGTTCGAAGGGCAAATCGACTAGTAAGAGTGATCCCTTTAATTACATACCTTTATTTTTACTACCAGCATTGAGAAAAAATATATGAATAAATCATGCCAGACCACATGTTATCAAATTTTAATCCATGTACCTTCTATAAAGCTACCATTTACTGAGTACGTCTTTCATTGACTTAAATGTGCCCTGGCGGCTGGGAGTATGTCATGCGCACTCAAATGTCTCGCTGGTGGTGACGAGTGTTGGGTCGTTACGTTCCCTTAAAAATGGTTGAGCTAAATGGTACAGATACATGCGTCATGTTCGTGAACGGGTGCCGTCAGTAAGGACTGATCTTATCTTAGCTGCCACGGCTAATTTTAATTTATTTTAATTTTTGAATCGTTTTTATCTTTTTATTACGGACGCTTTTAACGTGCACGTCTTTCTACATTGTTCTCATATGTATAATTTCAACATGAATGATGTAACCAATATTTTGTAACAATGCTATGATTTAAAAGAGTTTTCGTGGAGTTTCTTTCCTGTTCTTCTTCTTAGGAACCTACTACGCTGAGCAACTAGCTTCATCTTTCTGACTGACCGACTCCTTGACAATTCAAAAGCGCCTGTAAATGGTTTAATTGAAATAAAGGCTTTGAGTTTGAGTTTATTAATGATCTTCCTTATGTGACTGTACCTGAATTACCCTAGGCTGATAAAATTATCGTTTTTCCTAATTATGCTAATATTAGTGGTTAGGTCGGTTCCCCTCTTAGGGGAAGGGCCGCACTCCACCCCGTACGGCCCTGTAGAGCTCGTCTCCAGACTGGTCACTCTCCCACCAATATAAGATAGAATGGATTCCGATAGTCTAAACTGCCTTGTTCCGATTGAATTAAGTTAAGGGAGGGAATGGATACAAGGCGAGACTAGTATTAGGAATTTACAGTTAGTAAACATACGTATTATAATATGAAGCTAAGAAGATAAGAGGGTATGCAAAAGTATATAATATAATATTATGTTTTAGTATTATAAATATTGGAACGCCAACGTCTCCTCCTCTTGCAGTTGAACACCAATACCTGCAATACAGTCTTGGTAAGATGAAGGGGTAAAGGGACCGTTACGCTTGCGCTTTAAATCACTATTTATAACTACGTTAATTTGTCTGTTTATGATGTACCCACTGCAGTGAGACCGGGAACCGTTTTACAACGTTTTGTCTAATTGTACGTGTTCTGCTAGACCTAACGCATAGAACCTCTGAGGGACGATACGATTTAACGGAACACGTTCCCTAAGCATTAAATAAATGTCTTACTCAATCCTAAGACAGAGTACTGCGAAGTCACTGTTATTGAGGAAGGCAAGTATTGAGTGGCTTTAATCGCGTACTTATGTGAAAGACACCCTTACGGCGGCCTAGCCCCCTTTTATTAAAATAATACAAAACTAGCACAAGCGCACCGTGGACTCAGTCTCTAGCAGAATACATTACGATCGTACCTGGTGAACGCCGAAGTGGTGGTTCGTCACTTCTCACTCCCTTAATCTGCCCATTTAGAGGATGCGGTGCGGCTGTTAGCGGCTTTGCGTCCCAATAGCATGTCTCGATAAATAGTGACGATTTAGTAATAGTCCTACAGAACGGACGGGGTTTTTTATCGAGACACGGTCCCTAGCGTTCTTTGAACGTCTACCAATTCAGTTTGGGGTACTTGGTGAAGCCTACCCCCGCTCCCTGGGAATGTGCGTCATTTATGAAAATATTATGTACGTAAGGAAAAATCCACATCTTTTTAATAAAATAAGTGATTTAATACTAGAAATAAAGATAAACTAGATCAACCATTTTTCAGATTATCTAAAGTACATACATATTTTATGGGGTACTGTGTTAAATGTTACAACAAAATACCTTGTGACATATTGCAATTAAATGAAAGAAAATTTAAAACTCAGATTAAAAGTACACTTTGTAAACAAGCATATTACAAATTAAAGGATTATATCCAAGATAAGAGTGCTTGGAAACATGCTGGTCCTGCTCCATAGGACAATTTAGAATCAAGACAAAATCAAACAGGTTGCTAATTTAATTGTAAAATTTATAATTTTGTATTATATGACATTGATTTACATTCTGTGTTTACTTCCTCACACACTGACTTATTAATTTTAAAAACATTAGGAAAATCGTCTACTTTTACTATGTTTGTAAATATGTGAGCACCATGTATCTATCATATAATTAAATTATCTGTCGTTGCTTCATTTTTAATTCTTTTTACCTATTGTGGTATAGTAATTTTATTCTAGGTGCATCGTCTTCACATATAATTATTTAAGTAATGTACGTACTTATACAAACTATTGTAAAACATTTTAAAAGAGTAACGGTGGAGTTTCTTGCCCATTCTTCTCCATACGAAAACTACCTTTTGGAAGGGGCGACTAGAATCAATTATATTATTCTGTAAATTTTGACGTTCAAAAGTGCCATACATGGGCCTATTTGAAATAAATGTTTTGACTTTGACTTTGACTTTGACAAGCCTCACGCAAAGTATTCTGTGGCGAGACCTTTTTGGATACAGAAATCATCACTAACGTTTGGTTGTTTTATAATGCAATTACGCATTGGCTTTATAGCCTAGTTCAGCTTTAAATGAGCTGTGAGTATTTATGGTTCTGCCTTCCAAATGTAGTGCGTCAGCTCAAGGTCACCAGTCGTCAAAGGTCAGGAGCATTACTGCTCAAAGTCAAGTATGGTGGAAGGCCTTCACCATTTCCCTATAGCCAAATGCAAGTGACAATAATCTGCCGAGGTATGGATTAGGATATGGACACGTAATACACGGGAATGTAGCGTTAATCATAAAATACGATACTAAATAAGAGTTAGCTCGACATTCTGGAATAAAGTATCATTAACAGCTGGTCAGCGATATCACGTAACTGTTACCTATAATAACAATGCAATCAAATTGCAAGAATAATTATAATGGTGAGAGAATTAGATTACAACTCACTTAAAAAATACAGCACACATTACCAGTTTTGCCTCAGACTCAGCTCCCGCTCTCTTACCACCAATCGCACCAACAAACACACACTCACACATATTACATTAGGTATTAAATAATCTGATAACCTGGGTTTTAACCCAACTATATTTAACTTAATAACTAATACTCGTTATCTCGCGACAGCCCACTCGGACATGGCCTCTCGGTATTCACCAAGCCTACTAAATTAACTAGCCTAGACTCGGACGTCCGTATCCTTTCGTGGTCTAAACCTCATTGCCCTTGGTATTTACCAATCCTTCTAAATTCCTTAAAACACCATGTTTATCTCAGCCCCTTTTCTGAGTGTTTCTCACAAAGACTTAAAACGCTTTTTGCTTGCTTTGTTCCTTGCCTGCATAGATTGGGTCTCGAGGACACTTATGATTAGCAGATGTGGCTGCAATAATGTCCGTTGCTCGGGGTCCAGGGACTGCCAAGCTTTTGAGACGGTATAGCCAAAAGTTACAATTTATATATATTTTATATATATGAGATAATTTATATATATTTAATAGTATATATATGAGAACATTATGTATGTTCGAAAAAATCTCCATCTTTTTAGTAAGATAAGTGACAGGCATAATTTTAACACTAGAAATAGGAATAAATTAGATCAACCACGTTTTAGATTGTCTAAAGTACACACTTCTTTTATGGGGTACTGTGTAAAATGTTATAATAAAATACCACTCGATATTCTTCAACTAAATGAGAAGAAATTTAAAACATGCATTAAACGCACACTATGTAGACAAGCATATTATAAGTTAGATGATTATATCGTAGATAAAAATGCTTGGCTTAATGCTGGTCCTGCTCCACAGCCGCTTGGGCTCACTAGTTAAAATTTTAATATTTGGAAGAGTTGCTTCCCCTTTTTAAAAAAAAAATATTTTGACATTAGGAACTTAATGTTCATTTTTGTTTTACCAACTTAATTGTTGAATGCTCCAATTAAGTAATGATTTTCTTTCTTTTTGGTGGTTAAATTCTTTTATTTTTTTAGATACATTGCAAACTATAGTTTTGTATAATTTAGAAGCATTTTTATTTTTGTAAATGTGAGACCATGGAGCCGTTTATTAACTTATTAAGATGTATGTTGACTTGAAATAGCATGGCAGTTGAGAATATGTCATGCTCACTTAAATGTCTCGCTGATGGTGGCGAGTGTGTTGGATCATTCGGCTCCCTACAAAATGGTTGAGCTGGATGGTGCTGATCCACGCGTCATGTTCGTAAACGGGCGCCGTCAGTTGAAACTGGTCATCTCTTATCTGCCAGGGCTTATTTTTAATCTTATATTTTCAATTGCTTTTGATTATTTTTTGTACATTGTTCTCACATATAGAAGCAACAAGAATGATGTACCCAGGATTTTGTAATATCTATATTTAAAAGAGTGTCCTTGGAGTTTCTTGCCCGTTCTTCTCCATAGAGATCTACGTTTTGGAATGGGCAATTAGCTTCAACTTTCTGACTAACTGACCGACTCTTTGACAATTCAAAAGTGCCTGTAAATGGTTTAATTGAAATAAATGCTTTGAGTTTGAGTTTGAGTTTTGAGTTTATTATAAAACATTCGATTATGTCTTAGCACAAAATCGATTAGAGTAGCTATGATTCTAGCTAGCCGCTAGAATTATAAAATAATTAATCTAATAATATAACTACAGTTATCGGATATTAAATAGTAGCATCAATGGCTTATCAATTTATCATGCCTTTTGAAAGTTTGTTTGAATCTGGCTCATAAGTTGTTGTTTTAAATATCTAGTATGACTCTAGATTTATATTTGTTAGTTGATCCATATTCCTTCCTTTTTATTATATTTATGCAAGACTACGCTTGCTCGCACGTAGTTTGAGAACCGCGTGTTGTGTACCCCTGCCTTGGTCTCAGTTCTTAGAATTTGCAGGCTTGTTACCCATAAAATATAAATGAATAGGTTTCTAAGAGGTTCAATATTTTTTTCAATTTTAAAATAAAAGGATATTTTGTTATTAATTAGGGTAACGTGTCAAACTGTCAGACCATAAAATATAGATTTAATGTGTTTCTGAGAAGCCCGAACCATGTGCCGATTTTAAAATAAATATAATATTTTGTTATTAAATAGGAGCAAATGGCAGACAATCACACTTACATGATGGCTAACTTATCGGATATAATTCTATACGCTGATGATACGTCTCTTTTATATAGACAGAAAAGATACGGATACCCTACATGTCAACGATAGTCAGTCAGGCAGTTCTTTTGAAATGGTTCGCGGCTAGTGGTGGTTGGTTTGGTGGATCTTTTACTTAATGCGAACAAAACTAAATGTCTTAATTTCTCATTATCATAATGTACCCCAAATGGGTCTAAATTTAAAACTTGACGTCAAGAAACTAGATGCTATTACGTAAGCCCCGTATAGGTACATTTACTGGGTACAAATGTAAATAGAGGCTCGTAATTTAAAGAGTATTACAAACCCATAAAAGATGAGTTACAGACTATAGTGCTACTATTGTACACCCACAGTAATTATTATACCAGTACATATTTCGGTCGGAGTCAGGTGTGATTCTCTCTCGTTAGACATCAGTACAAAGCTGCACAAACGTCACGGGTCCTAGGTGTCTCAACGACTAATTAGTTCCGTCACCTGTAGGACTATTAATGGCTCCGAGCCCTAGATTCCAGATTGATTCACATCCCGCTGCAATCTAAATCGCTCAACCTAATGAAAACTGAAACCACAATTTGAACATTCATTTCTATTGACAAAGTTAGACGCCGGCAAAGATTTGCGAAAATCATTGTTTACCATCCGTAGTAAGTGATGTTGTGATTAAATTTTAAGAGATGCCGCAGCGAGGGGCACTGGAATTAGATGAAATACTCGCCATCATCGACCGACATAAACATTACAAACGTAATTACGTTATTAATTTCCTGAGTGAGGGGCGCGGGGAGCGGCGGGGAAAGGGGGAGGGGGGAGCCGCTCTACTGAGCGCCATCCCTACGTGACGCGATAGAGAATGAACAAAATAAACACTATATGTCGTGCGATGATACTTCATTGTGTATGTTTTATCGCGAGTTCATCTAAACAGCGTTCTTATCTGAATGTTTTATTCATAAAGTTTCTTCAAGAATTTCTTTTGCAAGTAAAACAAAATAGACGTGTAACTTACCCAGACGAATATTGTATAAAGCAAGGGGTAACAAAGTATTCAACATAATGAACAGCGCGAAGTGTACCCGGCTGCTGGCTACCAATGATACAACATAAAGCTGTCATTGTCGTCGTTACAGATCTGTTCTATTGTAATAAAGATAAGGTGATAAATGTGTGCGTAGCGGCGGCAGCGACTGCGACCGGCGCGGCGTCTGCGACCGGCGCGGCGGCGGCGACCGGCGCGGCGACTGCGACCGGGCGGCGCGGCGACTGCGAACGGCGCGGCGGCGGCGACGACAATTTGGCGAGCATTGTGCGCCCGCTCTTAATGGCTCCAATACTACAGTAGCACTAAACTTTATGTCTCGACGAGTTACGTCCACTACAAGTAACGGTCTGATGATTGTGCGAGAAAGCTTACAGTGTAGCCTGCAGTACTTAAACGTTGGCAAACGGATGGCTCTCGCGAGGATTAGGTACAAGGTCGGGCGATCTGTATGTTCGACGATCTTGTTTCGATAACTGGAAAAGTACCTAAGCGAACACATAATAAAATAACCCATATTCTATGCATCATTGTATTCTTTCAGTTATAGCGTAATGGTTTCCAATAAAGGAGATCAATGATAGGTACCTACGTATTATTTCTACAAGTGGGTGTATCCTACGTAACGTAGGTACCTATGTAAGTCGGCGACACTTCATTCCGGCAAACGATATTGTTATGGAAATTTTATCGAAGCCACTTCGAGGTATGTAAACAACATGAATCACTTTCGATCTACATTTTATTTCGGTGTGATCCAATGATTATAATATGTTCTAACTAAAGAATTATTACACACGTTTGTGAAGTCTCCTACCAATTTAATTTGCAGTTGGTTTCGTAGTGTGGTGTGTGTTAATATCGTAGCTATACATTGCTCGTGCACACGTAGTGCCACAACGCAATCTATCCCGAGCTTCGGGGGGGGTTCACCACAATACCGTTTCGAGGGATAATTATTTGGAACTCCCGACCTATTGACCCCAGTCTCAACCACTGCTCCACAAACTGTCGCTTCCCAACAATTTCTACTTAAAACTTTGCAATATCACAACGTTAGCTAATGAAATCTGTCAGTTTCCCGCGGCTTCACAATTTAGATTAATGTTCTTAAAACTTTTGTACCGTCAAAGGGTAAACCCCAAGCGCAAAAAGGAGCACACGGATCGGCCAGTGCGCAGTAACTGGCGATCGCCTATACCTACTTCTCTTTCATACCTCAAACCGCTGACGCATAACATTCATACTTACATTGTCCCTACAACCCGGTAAATGGTACCTTTTTAGTACATAGTGCCACACCTGTGCTATGCAGTATATAATACAAAGGAACTTGAGTTTATACAATGATGGTCTTACAATCTTCAACAGCTCTAACAGTATTTGCAAATGTTAATCAATTGGTTGTGGTTGTGCAGCAGGATCAGCATTGAGCCAAGCATTTTTATCAGCGATGTAATCACCTAACTTATAATATAGGCCTGCCTGCATAATGTGCGTTTTATCCAAGATTTGAATTTCGTCTCATTCAGTTGAAGTATGTAGGGAGGAATTTTATTGTAACATTTTAAACAGTACCCCATGAAACATGAATCTACTTTGGCCAATCTGAAACCTGGTTGAACTAATAGGTCCCTATTTCTTGTACTATTATTATGTCTATCACCTCTTTTACTAAAAAGTTGTAAATTGTGTCGTACGGACATGATGTTTTCACACATATATTGACAAGGTACCGCCATGATGTTAAAATCCTTAAACATTTCCCTTAGAGAATCGCGCCTACGGAGACATGACTCTGATCGCTCTTTTCTGCAGAATAAAAATAGACTCGATGTGTGCAGCCGTCCCCACAGTAAAATACCGTAACACATGCGGTATCTACATCAGTAAATTGACGGATTTTTCTGCAGTATATGCTACGGAACTTAGCCTTCCTGCAATAGATGAGGACTACAATAAAAAAAAATACTACAATAGAT
Organism: Omphaloscelis lunosa; assembly: GCA_916610215.1. Taxonomy (NCBI): domain Eukaryota; kingdom Metazoa; phylum Arthropoda; class Insecta; order Lepidoptera; family Noctuidae; genus Omphaloscelis; species Omphaloscelis lunosa. Next base: position 22,874,445 of record OU744251.1, on the reverse strand, counting down.
GAGGACATTAAATGAGGACCCCATTGTAGCCTTGAGTCGAGCATGATCCCCAGGAAAACAGTTTTATCGACAAATTTTTGTTTCTCTTGATTCAATACTATCTCACAATCACTACATTTGACATTTGGTAAGGAAAATTTTATGCACTTATTTTTTTTTTTTTTTTTCATTTAGTACAAAATTATTAGCAGTAAACCAATTTTGCCTGCAGTAGGGCGTTATTTACGTCATCAAAATTTGTAGTACGTCTATCTACCTTAAAAATTAAGGTAGTATCGTCAGCAAATAACACCATTTCTGGTTGATTTTTTAAATAAATAATTAAAATACACTAAAAACCGGCCAAGTGTGAATTGGACTCGCGCACAAAGGGTTATGTACCATTATCTAGAAAAACGAGCAAAAAAAATCACGTTAGTTGTATGGGAGCCCCCTTAAATATTAATTTTATTCTGTTTTTTTAGTGTTTTGTTGTTATAGCGGCAACAGAAAAACATCATCTGTGAAATTTTCAACTATCTAACTATCACGGTTCATGAGATACAGCCTGGTGACAGACGGACAGACAGACGGACGGATAGCGGAGTCTTAGTAATAGGGTCCCGTTTTACTATTTGGGTACGGAACCCTAAAAAGTGGAATAGACCCAATGTCGAGCCTTGTGGCACACCTATTTTTACTTTTAAACCTAGTGAATTGATATCGTTTATTTGAACTTGCTGTTGTCTAAGATTAAAATAAGATTTGACTAAATTGAGCGCAAGTTTTCCAAGTCCGTAATGCTCAAGTTTAAAAGTAAGGTTTCTTGATCAAAGCAATCAAATGCCTTGGAGAGGTCACAAAAGATTCCTGTAGCGTCTTGGGCCTCGTTCCACGCGTTAAAAATGTGTCTTAATAAGGTTACACCGGCGTCGGTCGTACAACATACTTTGGTGAAAAGTGCGCGTGGCGTGTACCACCTGGCGCGTGGCTGGCTGCCAACCACGACCCATCTACTGAATCATAACAATGACCCTTTCTTCAGCACGGAAATAACCAAAACAGATAAAATTAAAACTTCTGTAAGTATGTACCGAATTCAACCCCGAGTACGGAAATGGAAGGAAAATGAGTTTAACAGTTAATGTAACTATTATTTATACAAATTTTCAAGTTAATCAAGCCGCAAAGTAAAATCCTCCACTGTAAAAATAAATACCCCGTTTCAGTCCGTTAGTGGCAGATTTAAAAAAAAAACCTGATACAGGTTTACATATATTTTCAGTTTTACTTATAAATACTAAGTTTTGAGTTAATCAGACCGCTCGTTAAAATTCTTCCATACAAACTTTGACACCCCCCAATACTCTTTTTTTAGTTAGTTTATAAAAAAAAAAATGACAAACTTTATAATTTATATAGATAAAATTTTTCATAGAAACAAAATCCACCTTTTTCACCTCTTTAAAGGTCGAATTTCCAAAAATCCGTTCTTAGCGGTCTAGCTACTATAAACTACCTCCCTGCTAAATTTCATCTTTATATGTCAAGCTGTTTTCGATATTTCGTGATAAATGAGTGAGTGAATGACCTATCACTTTTATGTAATTAGATTTAGATAGATAGATTACTATAGCAGCATGCTACTGCGGGTAGGATTGCGGATATGAATATTTTTCTCATTTTAGTTTTTTCTTAGTTGTGTGGGTTATAAAATTATATTTGTACTACAACCATATCGCCTTGCAGATCAATACTTAAACAAAGTATTGACATGGCATCGCAATGATGCAGTACAAATAAATAAGTAATAATTGTGAAAATCAGGAGCACAGAACATGCGCACCGGACAGCACAGTCTGGAAAGGTTTATCAAGCACTCATACAGCAGCGCATTTTATTCATATCGACAATTTACTTCTTCTGAATATATTTTTAAAGACATTACCTACTGTTGCAATACAGTTTACATCAAACCTTTAAATTCTGGAGAATTACTGCTTTTTCTCGCTCCGAGTAGAACATACTGCGCTTTTTCATAAGAACTTGAGGCTGGGAGATGGAAAGGCGAGTTTCGTGTATCTGTGTGTGTGATAGACGAACCAACGTTTACATATATATAGCACTGTGTACAGATTAGTACAAACTTCTAACTAAATTGAAGTTCATCACACGAAGCCTCGCGAGAATACGACAAACTATATAGTTTAATAGCTGTCAAGAAGCGAATATCAAACCTAACACCACATACCGCGACCGATAACTAAACTAACTAAGTTTGTTCTAGAATATGAGACTTTTTCAACTGTTGTAGCCAGATAGTCATTAAATTCATTTACAGTACCTGACTGGCAACACTGCCCGAGTGACATGTCAGATTTTTTATTCCGTGTTTTAAAAATAAATTAAATTAGTAATTATGATAATTTAAGGTGTAATTTTATATGTAAACTTAATATCATTGCATAAATACTCAGGATTATTGTTTTACTGTAAATATATAAAGTAAAACACAGTGTTTGGTTAACTACCGGTAACCTAAAATCAACAGCTGACGTTTGAACTGCGGATTAAAACGGGGAGTATTACTTTACTTTTATTTTATAATAGCACAAAATCGTCTGATTAACTCTGTTCACGTTCTGGTTAAGTCTTAACATAAATAGTTTGCTGATTTATGACTCTGCATTAGGTCTAAATCGCATTGTTTACATTGCAGAAAACGAATCTTAGCGAAGATTCTGATAATCTCAATCTGATTTATAATATAATATACATTTAAAAATAAATACGTTCATGATCGTTAGTTTTGCATTGTCTAAAGGCTCTTTCAAACAGGCGCAACACGCGACGCGACACAAAGACACCGCTCGTCGCGCGACGAGCGGTGTCTGTGTGTCGCGTCGCGTGTCGCGCCTGTTTGAAAGAGCCTTTATACTGTAAAATATCGAATAATAAATTAAAATCTAGGCAACCTACCCACATAAGAAAAAGTAAATCCTACGACAATAAAAGCATCAAAATTTTACATTTAATTTGATAATATAGCTTTGATAATAATAGCTCTTCAAGCTAATTAGTAGCCTACCTTATTTCACCACTAAACAACCTTCTCCCATTTTCACTTTCATTTCCAACTTTACTTTGTCTGTCCTTCTTGTTCACCGTTTCTTTCTTCTAATTTCAGTATCAATCCTGAAACCATGCCTGTGATGACCCGTAAGGCTACTGCTCAGGATATGGAACGTAAATTGAGAATGGCCCTCCAAAACCTTGAAGCATCTAAACTCCAATATAATCAATTGTTACAAGAGAGTGAGGAAAGTGAGGAGGAAGTTAAGAAGATAGTCAACAAAAACTCAAGCCTTAAACGGGAGCTAGCAGATCTACATCAGCAATATCTTAATGTTGTTGATGAACGCGATCAACTGAAGGTGGTCACGGATGGTTTCAGCAACTGTAGTAACTTGTATGAGGAGGCTTTAAGCAAAGTTAGGGACCTAGAAGATGAATTAATTTATGCTAATAGTCGTATTGTCCAGTTAGAGAAAGAAAAATAATGTATTCAGGTTAAAGAAACTAATCACTTATATAATGAATTATTGAATACTAATTGTAACCCTCATTCCATAATAACTATTGACCTTACTGAAGATTCCTTGATGAAACAGAATTATAGTTTTAAAGTTAGTCATAAAAAAATGAAAAAATATGCAAAACTGAATAGAATAATTAAAAAATATAATCAAATTAAGAGACAACAAAAACACTTTTCCAAAAATATTCCATGGAGAAAGGAACGTGTTGATCTGATCAATAAATTAAACAATTATCAAATCAAATTGGAAGACAGCAAAAACATCTATGAAATTGATACACAGCGCTTACAGTCTGACATACAGGTACTTGAGGGCAGACTTAGTTCCCTTTTCATTAAATATGTGGGCTCGCAGAACCAAATTAAAGAACATATCCTTGCTGCTAATGAGTTAGTTATGTGTCAGTGTATTTGTCAGAAGTTCTCAAATCCTGAAGCTGTCCAGCCTGAGGCAACGGAGGACCCGTCCCAGACTGAGAGTTTGTCTCAAGACTGTATCCTGAACCAAGAAATACCTGATATTGTGCAAGAATTAACACAAGTGGTACAGTCAGTAGCTAGTAGTATTTCCTCTTGTAGTAGTCAAGTTTGCCATCAGTCGGTTATGTTTTCAGATAGTATAGGAAGAGGGTTAGGGAAATTAATTAGTAACAACTTGAGTTTTTCTACTCTAAACCATTGTTTACCTTTTTTTTTTTTTTTTTTTTTTTTTGAGGGTGGGAAATCATCAAATAACTTCTCCCGCTCTGGGCGGAGCGGGAGGGCGTGTCAGACTCTTACTGACTAAAACCCACCCGTGTTCCTTCGGTTGCCCTGTCGCCGGGGGCCACGATCTCCCTTTCGGTTTTCTTCGCAACCCCGGCAGGCATCGGTCCTAGTGGACCCCTTCAATTATGCTGACATCTCTTTGAGGCGCGCGTGGAACACAACGCGCCGTCGACCCGGGCCTGGTCCTTATCGGACGGTGAGCCACCCATTGCTCACCGCCCGCAAGCCCGCGCCTACGGTGGCCGGAAATCGCCCCGCGATTCCCGACGCCCTGGGCGTCTCCTCCTGCGGCGGTTAGGGGCGTGAGGGCGCGAAGTTTGCCTCTCCCTCACGCGTTCCGCCTCCTCCTTCGCGAGCATTACCGCTTCGCAGAAGGAGGTGACGGCCTCCCATTTCCTCTCGCTCCGTACCATAGCCTGAACCAGGGAACCATTGTTTACCTGGGATATCCTTCAAAGAAATAATGACATTAATTACAAGAAATCAATATGATTCTAATACCAACATAACTGTATTTGTAGGTAATAATTCCCAGGTCAAAAAAGGAGATATCACTGACAGTGTTACTGAGATTTTAAAGATAAATTGTGATAAAATTATTTTGTGTGCTTTTCCATATTTTGAGAAGTTATCAAATAGAAAAAACAATTATATACATATGCTTAATAAGCATATCCAGTTCTTAGTAAGTCATTACAGTGACAAACTTATATTTTTTGACACCAACAATTTTGTTGATAAGTTGAAATCGACAAGGAATACAGTGTATCTGCCCATTAGGTTTAGACATAAAATAGCGAGGCTATTAGCTTATATAAACTCAGACATAAGTAGTATGTCGAAGTCTTGTACTATAATTAACACCGCAATCATTAGTAATAATTCTAATGTACAGGTGGCCACCTTAAATAACTGTAGCACTAATGCTATAAATGTTTACAATAACTGTACGAAGGAGGAGCCATGTGTCACTATGGGGAATAGTGTGGGGTCCACAAGTAGTAGGATCTCATTGCCTGGTGATAGCATGGGAGTCTTGGGGCTCACTCTGGATGTTAATGTAAATTTAAATTTAAACTAGATAGTAAGACAATAGAAGATACAAGTAACACTATAGTTATACCTACCAACAAGAAGGTGTCTTCTTGCTCTCAAATGGTTAATTGTAAAAAAAGAGTCTAAGCAGAATTCCTTGAAATTATTTCATCAAAATATTCAAGGTTTTTCTGCAAAACAATTAGAAATTGAATTATTTTTGGAAAAAACAAAGTTTGAAATTATTTGCTTAACTGAACATTGGTTGAAAGAATATGAAATGCTAATAAATTATAAAAATTATAGTGTGGGCAGTTGTTTTAACCGAAAATCTCTCCTGCGTGGGGGTTCACTAATCTTGGTTAAAAATTCCATTAAATTTAAGACTCGTAAAGATATAGTTGATCTGTCGGTTGAACATATCGTCGAATTGTCCTGTGTTGAGCTAGATAAGCATGTTAAAGTGTGCGTTTACAGACCCCCAAATTATCAAAACTACTCCATATTTGAGTCAGTAATGGAAGATGTTCTAGCAAAACTTGCATCGGGAAAAAAATCACTAATTATCTGTGGTGACTTCAATATTAATATCTTAGAAAATAGTTCAAATAGTAGTCGATTATTAAGTCTCTTTAAATCATTCAATTTATCAAATGTGTTTTCAGAACCAACCCGCATAACTACAAATACTGCTACATGTATCGATAATGTTTATTGTTGTTGTGACTACTTACATAAAGCCATTGTAAATTATCTCCCTTCTGATCATAGTGGTCAAACGGTTACTTTCAAGTCCATTACACCATTACAAAGAATTCAGATACAATCTAGACAAATAACAACCAGCAATCTAAGTAGATTTAATAATAACTTAATTAGTAAGTTAAGTATACCGGGTCATATTATAAAAAATGCAAATGAATTATATGAGGAATTCTTTTCGGTAGTGCGCACCGAGTTCAATAATACTTTAAAAAAGAAAACTAAAACTATTTGCCCAAATTTTTTGTTCAGTGATTGGGCAACCAAGGGTATTAGGAAAAGTAGGGAAAAATTGTTTGAGCTGTATGGCCTTAAGCCTTATATTAACTCTGAAACTTTTAATAAATATGTTGCTACTTACTCTAAAACTTTTAAAAATACCTGCAAGGTAGCTAAAGCCTTGTACATTAGCAACAAGATCAAATCAGCCGATAATAAAATAAAGACTGTTTGGAAAATTATCAATGACGAGACTAACAGGAATAAAAGACATAATAATGATTTCACACTAGAAACTTCAAGTGGTCTCATAAGCACTAACAAAGAAGTTGCTCAAGAATTCGTAAATTTCTTTACCAGTATTCCACTTATAACTACTGACACCTTAAATTCCTCGCCCTCGCGTTCTATTGATTTATTAAGAGCAAACGTTTCATCCTGTCCGATTGAATTTAAATTCAAACATATAAGCCCTATAACAGTAATAAAAGCTTTCAAGCAAATAAAGATCAAATTAACCGAAGATCTATGGGGAATGTCAATCAAAGTTTGTACATCCATTATTGAGACTATAGCGCCGTACTTAGCCTTAATATTTAATTTGTGTGTGGATTAAGGAGTCTTCCCTGATCTAATGAAATATAGTAAGGTAATACCACTTTTTAAATCGGGGGACAGTAAAGACACCAATAATTATAGACCCGTATCCGTATTGCCGGTTTTCAGCAAGTTGTTTGAAAAAGTAATGCTTAATCAAATGCTCAATCATTTTAACACCAATAAAATCTTACATGAGCAACAGTATGATTTCACCAAGGGGCGTTGTACGACTGACGCCGGTGTCACCTTATTAAAGCACATATTTACGGCGTGGGAAGAGGCCCAAGACGCCATAGGATTTTTTTGTGACCTCTCCAAGGCATTTGATTGCGTCGTCCACGAAACCTTAATCTCGAAACTTGAGCATTACGGACTTGGAACACTTGCGCTTAGTTTAGTAAAATCTTATTTAAATGGTAGACAGCAGCAAGTTCAAATAAATGGTGTCAATTCACTTGCTTTAAAAGTAAAAATGGGTGTTCCACAAGGATCGATATTAGGTCCTTTCCTCTTTTTAGTATATATTAACGATCTGCCCCATTTGTTAAAAACCCAACCGCAAATGGTGTTATTTGCTGATGATACTTCCTTAATTTTTAAAATTAATAGACGTGCATCAAATCTTGACGACGTAAATAACGCCCTGTTGCAAGTCCAAAATTGGTTCACTGCTAATAATTTAGTATTAAATGGTAAAAAAACTAAATGCATAAGATTTTCTTTACCAAATGTCAAAAGTAGTAATTGTGAGATAGTATTGAATCAAGAGAGACTAGAATTTGTCGATAAAACTGTTTTCCTGGGGATCACGCTCGACTCAAGGCTTCAATGGGGTCCTTATTTAACATCCCTTTCAGGACGGCTAAGTTCAGCAGCATATGCTGTGAGAAAAATACGTCAATTTACTGATGTAGATACCGCGAGGCTAGTCTATTTCAGTTACTTTCATAGTATTATGTCGTATGGTATTTTACTATGGGGTCGGGCTGCAGACATCGAGTCTATTTTTATTCTGCAGAAAAGAGCCATCAGAGCCATATATGGCCTCCGCAGGCGCGACTCTCTAAGGGAACTGTTTAAAGATATTAACATCATGACGGTACCTTGTCAATATATATATGAAAACATTATGTACGTAAGGAAAAATCTACATCTTTTTAGTAAAAGAGGTGCAAGACACAATTATATCACTAGAAATAGGGAGCAATTAGTTCAACCAGGTTTCAGATTGGCTAAAGTGGACTCATCTTTCATGGGGTACTGTTTAAAATGTTACAATAAAATACCTCCCCACATACTTCAACTGAATGAAACGAAATTTAAATCTTATATAAAACGCACACTATGCAGCCAAGCATATTATAATTTGGGGGATTACATCGCTGATATAAATGCTTGGCTAAACGCTGGTCCTGCTCCACAAGGGCGCATAAACTAATTGATTAGCATTTGGAAATACTGTTGGAGTTGCTGAAGATTTAGAAACTACTCATCTTTGCATTGTATAAATTCAATCCCTTTCAAATTGTATAATTTCATAACATGTGTGAGTACTATGTACCTACTTTAAAGCTACCATTTACTAGGTACGTCTTTCATTGACTTGAATGTGCCCTTGCGGCTGACAATATGTCATACTCACTCTAATGTCTCGCTGACGGTGGCGTGTGTGTTGGATCATTTAGCTCCCTTCAAAATGGTTGAGCTGAATGGTGCTAATCCATGCGTCATGTTCGTGAACGGGCGCTGTCAGTAGGGACTGGTCATCTTCTAGCTGCCATGGCTTTTTTAATTTGATTTTTGAATTGTTTTATTTTTTATTACGGACGCTTTTATCGTTGTGCATCGTTCTCACATTTATAACTTTAACATGAATGATGTAACCAATATTTTGTAAACATATTGTGATTTAAAAGAGTGTCCATGGAGTTTCTTGCCCATTCTTCTCCATAGGTACCTACTACGCTTTGGAATGGGCAACTAGCTTCATCTTTCTGACTGACCGACCCCTTGACAATTCAAAAGTGCCTGTAATTGGTTTATTTGAAATAAATGCTTTGACTTTGAGTTGAGTTTGAAAATGACGAAATTAAAACTCTGAGTGTTCTCGAGCGTTCGTCGAATCGTGATGTTTGCACAAATGTAATATTTTCAAATTCACCCGGGTAGAGCTCGGAAATTATCCCACGGAAACATCCTACCAAAAGTATCCTATGTCCTAACCCGGGTTATGGTCTACCTGCGTGCTATTTCATCGAAATCGTTCAGGAGTTAAGATGTGAAAAGACGGACCGACTGACAGCCAGACAGAATTATATTTATAAATTTATTAAAGAAAGTACGGATTATGATATGGATGTGGTATTTCTGCGTGATTCAAAGCAGCCTCCCTGAAAATCCACCGCAAAAACACGACTGCGAGCTCCGGCAACAACACAGCTGCGTGCTCCGGATCAACACAGCTGCGAGCTCCGGTAAAAACGTGGCTGCGGGCTCCGGCAACAACACGGCTGCGTACTCCGGCAACAACACGGCTGCGTGCTCCGGCAACAACACGGCTGCGGGCTCCGGCAACATATCATAAAGTCCGCTATTATATAATAAACAATACAATTAAACCCAGAGATGATTATCTGATGGCGACCAGATAATCTTCTCTGCGTTTCATTGTATTGTTTCCTCGGCCACGTTGCCCATCTACCCGTCGGTAGAGGTAGCTCGAGTCAACGCGGCCGAGGTCACTACCTGGACACATTCGATACAGTAACGTGCAGTTAGAGCAATTCATCCCACTGGACAAGAGAAAGGCCAGTCTTAGATAAATGTAATTTTAACAACTAACACGTAACTGTTTCCTTCAGTGTTATTCGAAGTAGTGTTTAAGGGAATCCCCAATTTCCTTACCAATCACTACTAGCTTGCACGATTATCGAACTTCAATTCAAAAATTCAATTCAAAATATTTTTATGTCACATAAACATACATGAAACGAAAACTTATGAAACGTCAGAAGCTAGGTGCACGGTTTCAATTGGTCGTTTCCTATAGAGAAGAGCCGGTAAGAAACTCCACGGTTACTCTTTTAAAAATAATTGGCTTTTATAATTCTTTCAAATAACAGTTTGCCTAGGTGTGGGAGGACAGTGTAGATCTTTCAATAAGTACCAGGTACTTCAGAAAATAGAAAATGGTCAACAAATCTATAGTCCACTAAGCCTACAGCGTTCTCACATTCACAAAATAGAAAAGAATCAGTACAAAAGATATATAAATTAATAAAAATAAAAACCTATTTTAATTAAACTAAATTACATTATTGCTATTACAACTGTAATACATCTGAATAATTATCATGTGCACAAGAGCCACTAATAAAGAGAGAAATTAACTCGTAGGTATATAATGTAGAATAATAATGTAGAAAATAGTAATTAAAATAAACATGGTAATTTGGGAGCAGTTAATAGACTCTTACATAATTATGCCATTAATGAGATACCAGGGAAGCCACATGTGCAGAAGGAATTATTGCCAAACTTCCTTGTCTTCAACGTAATATGCTTTCTTGATAAGGACACGTTTGATGTGGGTTACGAACTTCCCATCGCTAAGTTCTGTATCAGACTTTGGAAACTTGTTGTAAAAGCGGATACTATTTATAAGAAATGACTTGCTTGTTTTAGTTAATCTAAATTTGGGTATCACAATTTCATGTCTACTACGTGTATTTATATTATGGAAATCACTTCTTATTTTGAAAAGTCCTAAGTTTTTGCAATCATACAAAATACTTTCTAAGATATAAAGAGAAGGCAGAGTCAGTATATCAATTGCTTTAAAGTTGTCTTTAAGGGACTCGCGAGGACCCATTTTATAGATCGCGCGGATTGCCCTCTTTTGTAAAATGAAAATTGAATCTACGTCAGCTGCCAATCCCCACAGCAGAACGCCATAATACATAATACTATGGAAATAAGCAAAGTATACTAACCTAGCTGTGCCTATATCAGTCAACTGCCTTATTTTTCTAACTGCATATGCAGTTGAACTTAATCTACCTGAAATAGTTCTAATGTGGGCGCCCCATTGCAATTTTGAATCTAAAGTAATTCTTAAGAATATAGTTTCCGTTATTGCATCTAGTTTTTTGCCATCAAGTTTTAGATTTAGACCTACTTGAGGTACATTTGGTAATGAAAACCTAATACATTTAGTTTTGTTCGCATTAAGTAAAAGATTATTAGCTGCGAACCATTTTCAAAGAACAGCCAGACTATCATTGACATGTAAGACATTTGTATCTTTCCTGTCTATTTTAAAAATAAGATAAGTATCGTCAGCAAATAGAATTATATCCGATAAGTTAGCAATCATGTAAGGAAGATCATTTATATAAACTAGAAATAAGAAAGGGCCGAGAACTGAACCTGAGGCACGCCCATTTTAACGAGACCCCGTAGACGTCGCCCCATTAACGTTTACTTTTGCTCCCTGTTGGATAGATAAGAAAGAACAAGATCAGCAGCTTGTCCACGAATTCCGTAGTGGTGTAATTTACAGATCAGTGTATTATGGTCAACGCAGTCAAACGCTTTTGAGAGTTCACAGAAAATGCCAATTGCATCCTGGGACTTCTCCCAGGATTCCAAAATATGAGTGATGAGTTTTACTCCTGCGTCAGTCGTCGACCTAGCTTTCGTGAAACCAAACTGGTGACTATGTAAAATCCCATTTGAATTAAAATGTGACAACATCTGGTCTAGCATGATTTTTTCATATATTTTACTCAATGCTGGTAGCACAGATATTGGTCTATAATTTGAGGGATCACTCTTACTACCCGATTTGAAAATTGGTACTACTTTACTATGTTTCATTAAATCAGGAAACGTACCGCTATCTAAACATTGATTAAATATGCCAGTTAGGACAGGCGCAATTGGGTTAATGATATCTTCAAGAACCTTAACGGAATCCCCCATAAGTCTTCAGTTTTTTTTATGTTAAGACTTTTGAATGCTTTTTTAATTGTGAAAATAAAAATGGGCTTGAATTCAAAACTCGGAATGTTCTTATTGAACTGTTCTTTTAGAAGAGATTCAGCTAGTATAGATGATGAGGGGAGAGATTTCGTAACCTCTATTGGGATGTTGGTAAAGATTTTTTCTAATGTCTCAGCAACTTTTAATTTATCTGAAATGGTTTCATTATCAATTTTTAAAGAAAATTCATTCTGATCTCGCTGTTTTGTGTTACCAGTTTCTTTGTTAATTACCTGCCACACAGCTTTTATTTTATTGTTAGAAATATTAATTTTGTTACTTATTAATTTAGATTTAGCTTGGGGGGTCTTTGACTGGACGTCGTAGCGGAAGGACGTCTCGAGCGCTCCGCGTTGTAGTTTTTTTTGTATCGTTTGGCGTGCGCCGGCCGTAAAATAACATCGTGATAATTGCCGCTCAAAAAACTCGACCAGTGTTTTTGTTGATTGATGTGGCTGTGACGTTAAGTGTCGATAAATAAATACTAATATTAATACAGTGCAAAAGTGAGGTGTGCTAGGCATTCTTGAACCTATGCGAGCAATCCAGGGCAAACGAGGGTCTAATCGTTTGCCGAAGGTTCCAGGACCACTCAACGACGGATCCAGAATAATCCGGTGAGCTCATTCCATGTCTTTCAGGGCGTTGCTTCCCTCTGCAAAATACACAACTTGACCTGAGTAAGACTGCGTCAACAGACGCGCAGAGCCAACTATTTCATAAGCTACCTACCTAATGATCACCTAATCAATACATTGAATTCCAGTATTACAAACTCAACGATAAAGTTGGCTCCAACGATAGATTCAGATACCAAAACGACTAGCATTTTGAATAGTTTCTAGCAAGTGTAGCGACCAAGAGGACTGAGTTCAACTCTCGACTCTATTTCGATTACGTGGCTAAAATCCAGTGGCAAAGTTCGGTACATTATTTGATAGATTAAGGTACAATATCGTGAGCGTGAATCTGCAGTTGAGTAGTGACTGATGAAGTTTGGAGGTTTGATGCTACGCGCAAAATAAAAAATTATTTTTAAGCTTCAGGTACAAGATTGTATGTGCATAGTAAAAGTAGAATGGCAAAATAAAATAAGATACTGTATGACTCCAACAAAATAATAGTGTCACTTTTTGATTTCGTACAAAAATATATTACACAAAACTTCTTAGTTTAACCTGATCCATAACTTTATGCATGCTGATAATTATAACTTAAGTCACAGAAACTATTCTAAACAAATTGACAATTTCTCTAGCAACCCTTTTTTTGTCCGAGGCAATCCTTTTTTTTGCTTTACTTTTTGTTGAACAATTTACCCGAGTCTTTGTGACGAAAGGCACATGAGCATTTAAGCTGAAATCCATTCAACAAAACAAAAAAAAAACTCCGTAATAAGATAAATTTCTATAGAAAAATAAAAACTGTCTCGAAACTAAACTCGCACGTGCGGGCAACGGGAGGCGCTGCGGGGTATTCTGACTTTTAAACAATAGTTTTACAATGGTAATTATAGCGCCCATGAGAAAAGATGGGAATTGTCTGTATAGAGCGATAGCCCACCAAATAAACAATATAATGGGACTGACTTTCAAACATATGTCTGTCCGAAGAGACCTCGCTAGCTATGTTTCGGATAACCGCGGTGACGCCAGAATTTGCTTAGCACTTAGAAATAACATTAAAGATTTTATTCATAACAGCAAGATTTCTTAGGAACAAATGATAACAAAATACATAACCGCGCAGTTTAATGAGACGTTCTGGGGAGGAGAAGACATCCTAATCGCCGCAGCTGAATTCTATCTCGTAAATGTGCATGTGCACATAAATCACGAGAACACACTAGTGTATTCACCTACCGGCGTTCCAGTACCCGGAGACATACATATCCTTTACAAAGACCAACATTATGATAGCTTGGTCATGATCGCCGCCGAACAGTACGACAATAACCTGCAAAGTCTAACGCAAGAAACAACCCACAACATAACACCACAATATACCAAAACTGTTGGTAATAAATACAAAAAAGTGACGAGCAAGGACAATCTACAAAACCTCGATTCCGCAACAGCCCCCAATTAGCTAAATCATTAACACCGTGTGAACAGTTAGCATCAACATTAGGTACACCGATATCGGATGAAGTTGCGGATGACACTGGATACACAATACTTAGAAATCAGCCTTCTACCGCAACCAAGTACACTTGCTCAGACCTGCGTATTGCAACTTGGAACGTCCGTGGGGCCTCGAAACCAGCGAAAAAAGATAAAATAGATACGAAACTTTCAAATAGGGGTATTCACGTAGCCTGCCTACAAGAAACAGGGATGAACTTAGGAACGTACAACTCCACCCACTACGAATGGCACCTATCTGGTAAAGCTCACCGGGGACTTGCAATTGTAATAAGAAAGGATGCCCAAATCGAAATAATAAGCAGTAAAAACGATACCGACGTGATGTCAATTACTCTTAATGTTGATAGGGGAAGTGACAATCCTACTCCGCTTTATATAATTAACTCCCACATCAATAGTTGTACCTCTAAAGCAACCAGATCCTTCACAGGTGTATTAAACTTGATTAGACAAAAACCAAGGAAATGTACGTTAGTAATCCTAGGCGACTTTAACGCCCATATTGGTAGACAAGATACAATAAGTTTCCAACGCAAAGGGCTGATTCACCAAAATCTTCATCATGACTATTCCAATTACAACGGGGAAATGTTAATGAATATAGTCAACAGGGAAAAACTACAAATAGAAACAATAAAAGCGAAATCATCATGCAGGATAACATGGTCAAAGGGCACGCAAAAATCACAATTGGATCATATTATTACGCCACAGGCAACAGAAAAACTCTTTAATTATATTAAAGGCGAATGGGCAGGTAGGGCCTTATCCGACCTAAAATAATTTGGGGGCAGCTAAGAACAAGTCGAATTATAAACAAAGATGACAGCACCAAACACAAATCACAAAAGAAGGATACAACAATTTTTACCAAGGATTTCAATTACAAACATTGTTAATATGCTGCTCTCAACATCAAATCCACTAAAATAAAATACCAAGCTTGCATAATCAAAAAACTGAAAAACATAGGAGTCGACTCAACGAATGAAAGCATCGAAATACCATGGGGTACCATAACTGGAGTATTTAAAGCGGCTGCCCAGGAAACCTTGATTTTTCAGCCGAGTCACAGTAGGGATCATCGTATAGCTCTTGCTAACCTCCAAAAGGCCAAATTCTTACAAAGAAGACAACTAGATAACCCAAATAGACATTATCGTGTAAAAGAATGTCAGGCAATACTTCAAAAGATTAAACACCAAGAAGAAAACAAAGAGTGCAGTGCCTTCTTTACTGGACTGGGGAAAAAGCATCCTTCAAAACGCATGCAGATACTATATTTATTTTACAGGAAAAACAAGCAAACAACAAAACGCCGGAAAAGAAACGCGTATATACCAATGTCTAAATGGGAGAAAACTCTAAAAAAATCCGAGGGCCCACCTATAACAACGGTTAACATAACAAAGCCGTTAACCGTTGCGCAGAATGAAGGACCCACGGTGGATGATGTAATGGATATCATTAACAAAATGCGGTCCGGGACAGCGCCCGGAACAGACCAAATAGTAATCGAGCTCTACAAAGCGATGCCCCAAATATTACAGGAAGCCGTCACCAAGCATATAAACAAAGCCTGGACACATAATGAAACACCCGACACGTGGCTAGAAACAGTGCAGGTACCAATTCCGAAGAAAAGCAACCCTAAAGATTCAAATGACTATCGACGAATATCGGTGTGCAATACGGGTTACAGAATCTACGCCTCCTACGTATTAAAAAAGTTAGATTCAATAATAAAAGAACTAGGCAACTACCAAGCGGCCTTTTTCAACAATAGATCTACAGATGATCATATATTTACGTTAAAAAGGTTGTTAGACGAAGAATGGCGCGCAGGTAAAAGAATTTATGTACTCGCTTTGGACATAGAAAAAGCTTTTGATAACGTCGACCTCCAAGCACTGCGAGACATTTTAATACAAAGAACTAACAAGCCACTAACCAACAGGATAATCAAGGTTTGCATGAATGAACGAACACATATCAAATGGTGTGGTCAGCAAAGCAGTTGGATTATCAAAGGAAACAAGGTTGCCCGTTGTCCCCTCGCCTTTTTACACTAGTCATGGACGAGGTCCTCAGAACCCTCGAAGAGGAAACTCAATTAATCAAACTAGACCAAGATCATGAAATCTCACTCCCCCTGGTGCTATCATTCGCGGACGACCTCATCTTTATTACAGATGATCTAAAAGGGTTAGAAGGAATAGTATACAATATTAAACCCCTACTAGCTAGTGTCGGCCTCCAAATAAACGAAACAAAAACAAAAATATTAATTAGAGACCCCATAGCTAAACGGAAAACAACTTGCGTGTCAATGAACGGATTAAATCTACATACGGTCGATGAAATTAAATACCTGGGCACATACATAACATCTACACTAAGGAGGAGAAGCACAATTAGAAAACGGTGTGAACAGGCCACCAGAAACGCAAAGTCACTATTACCATTCATAATAAACTCAAAATGGACTGGAAACTAGCCAGACTCATGTATCGAATGGTGATCGTACCTTGCATGATATACGGTTTGAAAGTTTCGGCAATCACCAAAGCTAACAGGTCAAGACTGAGAAGATATGAGAGAGTTATCATGAGAGACTTGATTAACCATGCCAGAAATAAACCAAGATAAAAGAGAATTCACGAAATCTTATACGGAAAAACAGTAACCAAACGCATCAAGAATCATAGGATGTGCTATCTCGCACACGTTCACAGACGCAGCAAACCACACCTATTACACGCAGCAATACAGTACAAGGCCAAATCTAAGAAAGTTGGCCGTCCTATTTATACATGGAACGACAACCTTAAACAAGACTTGACGTACTTCGACAAGGAAATCAACTTTTGGATGGACACGGCTGCAGATCGATATAAGATTATGAAGGCTGCCAGCGAGATTTACAAGAAACCTGAAACGGATAGCAGCGAGGCTTCTGACGGAGACATAGACACACCTAAAAAAAAACACAGCACAGCAACGATATAGAAAAAGGCCGAAAAAGCAGCGTAACGTAATCAGAAGATTCACCGGTGAAGATGGACCTGAACCAACATAACGGCGACGTCATAAAAAGATGCCCATCCATAGATAGATATCACCCGTCTCTCCACTATTCCATTGCTTACTCAAGGATGCATATCCGGCAGGCTCTCAAATCCCTCCTTATCCTAAGGGCACGTCTTCCCTACCATTACCGCGCCACCCGGTCTACTCCCTGATATGCAATGGCCTATGTAGCAACATGAAACATGAGGCTCCAGGGGCTAGTGCAAATCTCGGGGTTCATTCGATTTATCGAGTCTGGTTATGTTGGGATCTTGTGAATCAAAACTAGCTGTTGAAAGATTGCTAAGAACATTATTATTAAATATCTTCAATTTATTTTTAGTAAGAGGTCTTAACTATCTAAACGTAACTTTTTATCTGATTCAAAGGATATAAGTTGACCTGTATGATCAGACCTGACGCCACTAATTAGGGACCAATCTTTTATTTTAAAATTAGTAAATACATTGTCTATGCATGTATCCGAGGTTCCTGTTATTCTAGTTGCTACATTAAATATACATTTTAAATTGAAAGATTTAAACAATGAGATAAGCTTACATTTTTATCCGGTGAATTTACTAATAGATCAATATTTAGGTCACCACAAACAAAAACTATTTTATTATCTCTAAAAAGTTAAGTCAGTATTTCTTCCATTATGATTAAAAATGATGACAAGTTTTAGGCTAGCGGTCTATAAACACAAGAAAATATGGCCTTCAGGCTACCTCACATAAGCGATCAACAGAGCAAGCAGTGATATCCTTCCTTTCCTTATATGTGAGAAAACTATTACATAATATCAAGGCACCACGCCCTAATGAAGACCGGTTGTACGCACTGGCAACTGAAAAATGATTTACATTACAGATATTCTATTTCACGAAGTCCGTTCGGCTTTGATTGTAGTAGTGACGTATCCCGACAAGCGCGCTTGTGTGTGTAAACGTAGGTAACGTTAGCAAAAAAATCTGTTATATATTCAAGTCGAGATTTAATAACCTAAATAAAATTTTGGTTTTAAAAGTATATACATTTTGTAAATAAATTAGATTAGGTTGCAATAAATACAAAAATATTAAGAATATGTAGGCATTTAATTAAGCATTGGTGTTACAGAATGGAAACGAAACAAGTAGGACTATTCAGTATTTTTAATCACTATCAGATAAATTTTTGATTTCCGATTCCGTTTTGCTGTCGTCAGAATCATCTTGTACATTGATTATAAATTCAAAATCGAGATCCAAATATTTCAAGTAGCCTTTTTCAATTTTTTCAACATAAGCACAAGTTTTTTGCCACGTTTCACTGCTAACTTGGCCCAAACAATCATTGATCAGTCTTTCCGTATTCGTCATATTTTGCTCGATATTTTTAGATGCGACATAATTTTTAACTATCCCCCAAATATTTTCAATCGCATTTAATTCTGGGTGATAAGGGGGAAAGCGTAAGACATCAAAACCCTTGCTTTTTATAAAATCGTCAATCTTGTAGATTACGTGTTGGGCTTTGTACTTCTTTATTGTATCGTACAATTCCAATTTAAGAAGAGATTCATCAAATGCTATATCCCTTATCCCTGAGCCATTGCTGCATATCGGCTTTCTTTGTAGATTGCGTCGGTAGTCGTTCAGCCCGTGTGTTGTGATAAGATGCATTGTCTAAGACAATGACAGAGCGCGGAAGTAAATTGAGTAGCAACTTTTCATTTAGCCATTTTACATAGTTATCATAGCGCATATTTGAATGATAATCACCAGCTGTTGAGTTGGCCTTATAAACCAAGGAAGCATTTTCAATAAAACCATCCTTGGTTCCCGCGTGCACTAAAATAAAGCGAGTGCTTGTGCTAATTTTGTTTAAAAACGGAGTTCTTTCCTTTTTTTTTGCCCAGGTGTTGTTTCGCACGTGTGTCGAAAGGACGTAGCTCTCATCGGTGTAGACAATGGGCCGACTTTGAGAGCGGTACTCTGTTATTTTTTTTAAATATTTTAAACGCCACATTTGTATATCATGACGCTCCGTCAAGACTTTACGGTTGTTCTCTGTTTTGCGCCACTTGTAACCTAATTTCAACAGTAACTTGCGAACAGTTTCTAAACAACCTTCGAATCCGATTTTTTCATTCAATGCTGTTCTTAACTTAGCTAATGTTGGAATTTCTTTATGGACAATATGGAAATCTTGTACAGTACTGCGAACCACATCGGCTGTAAAATTATCTATATCCACTTTATTATCTCGCTTTCTCCTTTTCTTCATAGGTGAAGTGAATTTTGATGAAGTGGATGGTAATTCCTTCTCTTCTTTTAATATTCTTTGAACTGTTTTTTGGCTCACACCCGTAGCTTCAGCTGTACGGCGTGTAATGTCTCGTAAATGAGACAAATCACAGTTGAGTTCCATTCATAATTTTGTAAATTCATATTCTTCTCGCAGAAAATGATAAACACTAGCTATCATGTTTCGACCCTAAAACAAAATGTAATAAAAATAATTAAGTAATATAAACATTTTATAACACAAAAAAACATTAATTTTATAAATACTTCTATTGCTATATTAAGTATCTTTGTATAACATTTTAATTGAAAACGTATAAATAAATATTACCTCACTATGGACAACTCTTCTTCGTTTTGTTGCCATGCTGACCTTACTCCGTGAAACAATTTGGCGCGAACTAAAAACCACTACTGATCCGGACCGTGTCCCGATCGACACTGAGCGCTCTCGAGGTTACGCACAAACTCAAACTCAAACTCAAAGCATTTATTTCAATTTAACCATTTACAGGCACTTTTGAATTGTCAAAGAGTCGGTCAGTTAGTCAGAAAGTTGACCCATCCAAAACGTAGATCTCTATGGAGAAGAACGGGCAAGAAACTCCAAGGACACTCTTTTAAATATAGATATTACAAAATCCTGGGTATATCATTCTTGTTGCTTCTATATGTGAGAACAATGTACAAAAAATATTCAAAAGCAATTGAAAATATAAGATTAAAAATAAGCCCTGGCAGATAAGAGATGACCAGTTTCAACTGACGGCGCCCGTTTACGAACATGACGCGTGGATCAGCACCATCCAGCTCAACCATTTTGTAGGGAGCCGAATGATCCAACACACTCGCCACCATCAGCGAGACATTTAAGTGAGCATGACATATTCTCAACTGCCATGCTATTTCAAGTCAACATACATCTTAATAATTTAATAAACGGCTCCATGGTCTCACATTTACAAAAATAAAAATGCTTCTAAATTATACAAAACTATAGTTTGCAATGTATCTAAAAAAAAAAAAAAGAATTTAACCACCAAAAAGAAAGAAAATCATTACTTAATTGGAGCATTCAACAATTAAGTTGGTAAAACAAAAATGATCATTAAGTTCCTAATGTCAAAATATATTTTTTTTTTTAAAAAGGGGAAGCAACTCTTCCAAATATTAAAATTTTAACTAGTGAGCCCAAGCGGCTGTGGAGCAGGACCAGCATTAAGCCAAGCATTTTTATCTACGATATAATCATCTTACTTATAATATGCTTGTCTACATAGTGTGCGTTTAATGCATGTTTTAAATTTCTTCTCATTTAGTTGAAGAATATCGAGTGGTATTTTATTATAACATTTTACACAGTACCCCATAAAAGAAGTGTGTACTTTAGACAATCTAAAACGTGATTGATCTAATTTGTTCCTATTTCTAGTGTTAAAATTATGCCTGTCGCTTATCTTACTAAAAAGATGGAGATTTTTTCGAACATACATAATGTTCTCATATATATACTGACAAGGTACCGTCATGATGTTAATTTTCTTAAACAGTTCCCTTAGAGACTCGCGTCTGCGGAGGTTGTAGATGGCTCTGACGGCCCTCTTTTGCAGAATAAAGATAGAATCAATATCTGCAGCCCGTCCCCACAACAAAATACCGTAAGACATTATGCTATGAAAGTAACTAAAATAGACCAGTCTCGCGGAATCTACGTCTGTTAGTTGGCGGATTTTCCAAACAGCGTAAGCGGCTGAACTTAGCCGCCCTGCAAGTGATGTTAAGTGAGGACCCCACTGTAGTTTAGAGTCAAGCGTTATCCCCAGGAAAACAGTCTTTTCGACGAATTCTAGTGTCTCCTTATTCAATACAACGTGACATTCACTACTTCTAACATTCGGTAACGCGAATCTTATGCATTTAGTTTTCTTCTAATTTAATACCAAATTATTTATAGTAAACCAATTATGGACCTTAAGCATAGCGTTATTTACGTCGTCAAGCTCCTGTGCATGTCTGTTTACTTTAAAAATGAGTGATGTGTCATCAGCAAATAACACCATTTGTGGTCGGGTTTTCAGTAAATTAGGTAAATCATTTATGTATACTAAAAATAGGAATGGACCCAATATCGAGCCCTGTGGAACACCCATTTTGACTTTTAAACCCAATGAATTTACACCGTTTATTTGAACTTGCTGCAGTCTATCATTCAAATATGATTTTACTAAGCTCAGCGCAAGTTTATCTAGTCCGTAATGTTCAAGTTTCAAGAGCAGCGTTTCATGATCTACGCAATCAAATGCCTTGGATAGGTCGCAAAAGATGCCTATTGCATCTCGTGCCTCTTCCCATGCATTAAATATGTGTTTTAATAAAGTGACACCGGCGTCGGTTGTGCAACGTCCTTTGGTGAAACCATACTGTTGATCGTGTAGGATGTTATTACGATTAAAATGATTGAGCATTTGATTTAACATTACTTTTTCAAAGACCTTGCTGAAAACCGGCAAAACCGATACGGGTCTATAATTATTTGTGTTTTTGCTGTCCCCGGATTTTAAAAGTGGAATAACTTTACTGTATTTCATTAAATCCGGGAATATCCCCTGATCTATACATAAATTAAATATTAAAGCTAAATAGGGTGCAATTGTCTCAATAATTGATTGACAAACTTTAGTAGACATGCCCCACAGATCTTCGGTCATTTTAATTTTTAGTTGCTTAAAAGCCTTTACGACGACCACAGGGTTTATATGTTTAAATTTAAATTCCACAGGACAGGCTGAAACATTTGCTTTTAATAAATCAATAGCAAGTGAAGGGGAGGAATTTAAAGTTTCAGTAGTTTTAATTGGAATATTGGTAAAGAAAGTTGCAAATTCCTGAGCAACATCGATGTTATCGCTAATGAGACCGCGGGAAGTGTCCAGTGTGTAATCTGTATTATGTCTTTTGTTCTTGTTTGTTTCATTGTTAATAATTTTCCAAACTGTCTTTATTTTATTATCTGCTGTTTAATCTTGTTGCTAATGAAAGAAGCTTTAGCTGCTTTGCAGATATTTTTAAACGTTTTAGAGTAAGTAGCAACATACTTACTAAAAGTTTCCGTCTTAATATACGGCTTAAGGCCATACAGTTCAAATAATGTTTCCCTACTTTTCCTGATACCTTTAGTTGCCCAGTCACTGAATAAAAACTTAGGGCAAATAGTTTTAGTTTTTTTCTTAAAAGACTTATTAAACTCTGCTTGCACTAATGAAAAGAATTGTTCATACAAAATATTGCCATTGGACATATTTAGACCCTGATCACTTAACTTGCTGATTAAAGTGCTATTAAACTTATTTAAATTACCTGTTGTTATTGGTCTAGTTTGTATCTGCACTTTTAGTATTGGTGTGTTTGATTCAAAAATAACGGTTTGACCGCTGTGATCAGAAGGGAGATAATTAACAATGGCTTTATCTAAATAGTCGCAGCAACAAAAGACATTATCAATACATGTAGCAGTAGTCAAAGTTATTCGCGTTGGTTCTAAAAACACATTTGACAGATTGAATGATTTGAAGAGGCTTAATAATCTAGTGCTATTTGAATTATTTTCCAAAATATTAATATTAAAGTCACCACAAATAATTACTGATTTATTACCAGTTGTAAGTTTTGCCAAAACATCTTCCATTACTGATTCAAATATAGAGTAGTTTTGATAATTTGGAGGTCTGTATACGCACACTATAAAATGCTTATCTAGCTCAACACAGGACAGTTCAATGCTATGATCCACCGATAGTTCAACTATGTCATTACGATTCTTAGATTTTATACAGTTTTTAATTATGATTAATGAACCTCCACGTAGCATGGATTTTTGGTTAAAACAACTGCCCACACTACAATTCTCAAAATTAATTAACATTTCATAATCTTTCAACCAGTGTTCAGTTATACAAATAATATCAAACATTGTTTTTTCTAAAAAAAATTCAATTTCTAATTGTTTGGAAGAAAAACCTTGAATATTTTGATGAAATAATTTCAAGGAATTCTGCTTAGCCCCTTTTTTACAATTAACTAATTGATTGCTAAAAGATACCTTGTTGATGGTGAGATCAAAAAAATTGTTACTGGTACCTTCTGTTGTCTTACTGACTAGTTTAAAATATTACTAACCACCTTAATATTAGTATTATTACTAATTTTTGTGGTGCTATTTACAAAATACTTCGACATACTACTATGTCTGAGTTTATATTAAAAGCTAATAGCGATGCTATTTGACGTCTAAAACTAATAGGCAGATACGGAGTATCCCTAGTCGATTTTAATTTCTCATGTGTTGGTGTCAAAAAATATAAGTTTATCACTATAGTGATTAACTAATAAATGCATGTGGTTATTTAACATATGTATATTATGATTTTGCCTACTTGACAAGTGCTCAAAGTATGGAAAAGCACACAATATTATTTTCTGACAATTAATCTTCAAGATTTCAGTGACACTGTCAGTGATATCATCTTTTTTTACATTAGTACTATTGCCTACAAATACAGAAATAATGGCTTTCGGATCATATTTATTCCCTATTATTGATGAAATTATCTCCTCGTAGGATTTCCCTGGTATACAATAATTAACTGAAGTTTGACTCAGGTTGTTACTTAATAATTTACCTAAACTTCTCCCTAAACTATCTGAAAACATAATAGAACAATAACAATCTTTACTAGAATAAGGGAGAGAACAAGTATCTGTCTGTGTTACTTGAGATAAAGCCTGTATAACATGTGGTGTATCTTGATCAGGGATACAGTCCTGAGGCTCTCTAGACTGGGACGGGTCCTCCGTTGCCTCAGGTTGAAGAGCCTCAAGGTTGGATGCCCTTTGACAAGAACATTGAGTTGTGCTAAGAGTGATCGGGACCACTCTGTCTGCCTCATCGTTACACATTTCTACTAACTTGTTGGCAGCAAGGATATGTTCCTTTATTTGTTTTTGAGAGCTCACATACTTAATATAAAGTGAATGTAGTGACTCTTCAAGTACCTCAATTCCAGACTGTAATCGTTGGGTGTCAATTTGATAAATGTTTTTACTGTCTTCTAATTTAATTTGATAGTTTTTTAATTTATTTATTAGAAAGACACGTTCTTTCCTTAGTTTAATATTATTGGAACTATGCTTTTGTTGTTTCTTGAATTTATTGCATTTATTTATGATTTTATTTAGTTTTGCATATTTTTTTATTTTATTTAGACTTACTTTATAACAACTTTTATTATATTTCAATATAGAATCTTCAGTAAGGTCTATTGTTATTAAGGAATGAGGGGTACAATTACTATTGGATAATTCATCATACAAGTTATTAGTTTCCTTAACCCGAGTACAATTTTTTTGTTTCTGTAACTTAGTAATTCGTAGATTTGCATGAATTAGTTCATCTTCTAGATCCCTAACCTTACACAGAGCCTCCTCATATAAGTTACTACAGTTATTAAAACCATCTGTGACCAGCCGCAGTTTGTCCGGTTCATCAACAACATCTAGGTAAACTAGGTATTACACAAAAACAATGTGCATGTGCACGCTTGACAACATTCATAGCCAAACGGACTTCGTGACATAGAACATCTGTAAACGAAATTCTATCTGGTTTTAACCAGGTTTCACAAAAACATAAGATATCCATACGATATTTGTCTAGTAACATTTCCACATCAAGGATTTTGCCAGAGATGCGATTTATATTTTGGTGGTAAAGTAAAATATTCTTATTATGCTTCTCTTTTAACGATTCTAAAAGTTTAAAGAATTTATTACAGTATTATTAGAAGTACTAGATAATGCTGTTTCGTCACTTAAGCTAATCTCAGTTAAAACATTAATAACTACGTGTATATTGTAAGCTAATAAAGTAGCTAATACATGTTGGCTTTTCTTAGGTAAAAATATATGCTCTTGAGTCAACACAAAGTCTTTAATAAAATTGTTAGTATCAAAATACAATGAACGGTCACTATGTCATGCCAAAATATGCATAAGGTTATTTAAGCTAAAAATGTAGTTGTTATCTTTCTCATATCAGAATATGGCAATGCACATAATATTAATTTACCTAATTTTAATTTAAGTAAGGTGTCAATACCATTAACTATGTCCCTTTTAGTGATACTCAGACTGTTTCCAATTAAAGAACTACAGTAGTCTGCTTATTCATTGGTGTATGTTTTATTTTATGAACAACCTCATTAAAATGCAGGTTATGGTAACAACAGTTAACTATAGTATATTCAGACCGATTATTTAACAATGATCCAAAACCTGCTCCTAACCTATCTGAATAGACCAAAACATTACTCTGAGTGGGATTGAGTTTCTAAAGTATGAGTTAAAGGTCTTAGTGTTTAAAAAGCCTCGACCTCCACACTTTCGCGGGATATACAGTCTCATTACTGATCCGTGGGTGATGCATTCGATATGCAGTCAGCAACGTACGGACCCTCCTATCCAAGGCGTCGAGTTCGGTCTGAGTCCATTTGAGTATGCCGAAAGAGTCGTTGAAGGCGCGCACCTTGTTTCCGCCTGATAGAAGACTATTTATATATAGTATGTATTATTAGTAATTCATTAACCCTCTGGTTGTCGAGGCCGCCAGTTATGTCCCAAGTAGGATTAGCCGTACCCGCCGACCTAGGCACATTCTCACCGACACTGATGACCCCATAACCCTCCTTCAGGAGAGCAATAGGGCTACTAGTACTATACACAGACACAGACGCCTCCTGTCATTCCGACCTCGCCGTCGAGGTTCTTTGCGATCGCGTCCGCGCCCCCGAGTAAATGATACTCCTCCCCGACCCTTGCTCGATAACGAGGTGCCAGCAGTGGTTTCAGCTGTGCACGTAGCTTTAAATTCCCCGATTAATAATAATGATCAAAACTTTGATCCAGCCCGTCCCATCTTTGATGTCCTCCCTCCGGTGACGCCCTAAGCCGAGGCTCGTACCCCACAGGGGGTGCCCTTAGCGAGCGTTCACCTAGCTTTTAAGCTTAGTTTTGTATGCCCCTGGCTGGAGGCTTTGAGTGTAGCAGCTTAAGGCAACTACAGGATTGACCGGTTAAGTAGTCATGACCTCAGAGGTCAGCTACGAGATGCCCAACAGAAAAAAAAAAAAGTAGTTCATTATTAGCTACCTTATTTCTACTAAGAAAGTTAAGGACATACTAAGATTAGAGGTAACAAAGTTTCATCAGTTCGACAATAAGATTGGTTTTAAACAATGGTGAGTAGCAAATTAAGAATAAATATGTGTGAAGTAAAGTTTGTAGTGTATGTTAAATGTCTGGGGCAAGTGTTTTCGTCGTCAATTTTGCTTCCACAATTTGCAAGCAAAATGAGACATAAACGGTGCCGGTGTTTACTGGACGTAGCTCATAACTCTGAGCAGTGGAGTTTCGCTGCGGCATTCGTTTCGATCGGGCGCGTGCAGTAAACGTTATTCGCACCTCATTAGTTAATGAGCTTGTTGTTCTCAGTTGTCGTCGTTGACCTTGAAGCGGACTAGTACATCGTTAACTAATAGAATATGTGTATCATAATAATTGTTTACAATGGAGGATGATAATGAACTTTTTAACAAAAATGTTGATTTAAGGAGTGTTTTGACTAGCAGCAGCAATTCATCAACGGAACAAGACGTGGTGGAGCAATATAATATGGACGTGGCAACAAAGCAAGATTCGGTGAGACCGATAAAACGGGACAGAGAGGAGTACGAGACAGAATGGACTTTAGTGCAAAATAAGGAAAAGAAGGTCAAAGAAAGCAGTGTTGAGGTTTACATTTCCGCTAAAAAAAAGCTACCAAGGCAGTTTGGTCTTGCAAGATTATTGAAAGAAAAGGGTATGAGAGATATAATGAAGGTAAAATACATCAATAATTACAGAGTTCGTATTGATTGTACAAACGAGTTGTGCGCAATTAAGCTCGAAACTTGTAAAGACCTTATTGAATTGGGTTGGAGATTTAGTAGACCAGATATCAAAACCTATTCATACGGTGTCATCAAAGACGTTGATATCGACCTAACTGAAGATGACCTTAAGAGTTGCATAACTTGCACAGAGATGTTTGAGTTGGTTTCATTGCAGCGACTAAAGAGGCGTAATATTAATGAGTCGTCAGAAGATTTATGGATTACGAGTGAAGCAGTTCGGTTGTGTTTCAAAGGAGACCTTTTACCAGCATATGTTTACGCAGATGGATTGAGGATTAAGGTGGAGCCATTTGTATTCCCCGTGTCGCAATGCTCACGTTGTTGGAAGTTTGGGCATACAGCTAGAGTATGCCCAAATAAGAATACACTATGCCCAAAATGTGGTAGTAATGACCCGAACTGTGAAATACAAAGCTTCAAATGCTTAAATTGTGGCGGACAACACATGGCGTTGTCTAAAATTTGCCCTGCATATTTAAAAGAAAAGAAACTCAAGGAACTTATGGCAGAGTTTAATTGTACTTATAGAAAGGCCTTATCGTTATATGTAGTCCCTTCTCCATACAGAGAAAAGACGGAACCTATTAACTTCACAAACATAGATAATCTTTTTCCTCCGTTGCATAATAACATCGAACCCACACAGAGATCAAACTTACCTGTATTTGCAGAGACCGTCAAAACGAAAGCAATTGTTCATAGTCCACCTTCTACAAAAAAAGAAAAAAAACAAGAAAAGGCACGGGCTGCTAAAGAAGAGGATTGGATGCACTGGTTACCAACAGGGGAGGAATCAGAGAATTCGAAGGAATCAAGCAATCGTGATGATCCCGAGGTGACTCAAAAGAGAGAGGTGCATTTTGATGAGCTAATAGCTAGGCTAAAGGAGATCGTGTTTTTGAAGAGACGTTCTATAGCAGAAAAAATTAAAATGGCGTTTCAATGTTGTGTAGAATGGTTGATTTTAGTGGTTGTTGATAACGTGTCGGATTGGCGAATGATGAAGAAATTGTTTAAATTATTTAATGGATAATAACGAAACTAGTATCAAACTAAACTTTCTTCAATGGAATGCTCAAAGCGTTAAACCTAAAATAATTTTATTGGAACAACTGTTGAATCAGGAACATATACACATTACAGCCATAAGTGAAACTTGGCTGGATACAGAAACTTGCATGAGGCTAAGCAACTACACAATCTATCGGAAAGACAGGTTTGATGGCTACGGAGGGGTTGCAATTCTAACCCACAAATCCATAAAATCTCAAATGTATGAAGTCCAACTCAGTAACCAAGGTATAGAATTAGTATGCGTAAAAGTATTCAACTGTGGCGTCATTAAAAATATTACTTCTGTTTATTGTCCCTCGTCGATCAGAACTTCTCAAAACGATTGGGATGCTTTACTTTCTATTTCTACTAAAAATACGATCATTCTTGGAGATTTCAATGGACACCATTCTAATTAGTCATATAAAACGGACAGTAGGGGCGTTCAAATTTTTGAAGCATTAATGGACAATAATTTTACTACTTTAAATAATGGTACCCCAACCCGAATAAAAATGGTTAACTTGGAATGCCAAAAGTCTGCACCCGACATTTCTATGGTATCATCTGATATAGCTTTGATGTTCGACTGGTCCGTCATGAATGAGACATTAGGCAGTGATCATAGGGCTATTAAAATCACTTCAAATATTCAGTCTAATACTTCACCATTAGTCCGTAAGAATTTAAAAAATGCTGATTGGATTTCATACAGTAAGATACTCAACACTTTATTTTTAAAATTTACATTCGTGGGGGACTTACAGGGCGATTATGACAAATTCATTGAATATTTAAACTTGGCCGCCGATGTTTGTATCCCTGTAATCAAGATTAACCTAAATCC
Organism: Omphaloscelis lunosa; assembly: GCA_916610215.1. Lineage (NCBI taxonomy): Eukaryota > Metazoa > Arthropoda > Insecta > Lepidoptera > Noctuidae > Omphaloscelis > Omphaloscelis lunosa. The sequence continues at coordinate 22,845,028 of OU744251.1, read as the reverse complement.
AGATAGTAAATTTATACCTAAACCTTATTGGAAGCCAAAGCTATCTAAATGTGTGGCTGAGCGTCGATTGGCTTTATCTAAATTCAGACGTAATCCAAACCCTCAAAATTACGAAACATTGCAAAATAAGATTTTTGAATCTCAGAGAATGATTCGGATGGCTAAAAGTAAAGGGTTTAGCGACTTTTGTTCGTCACTAGATTGTTCTACATCTCAGTCTACCGTATGGCGGAAAATGAAGTGGCTGAAGGGACACAAATATTCACCACAATACGTAGATAAACACAAAGCTACTTATTTGCTTCTTAGTTTAACGCCGGACTTTGTATCCCCGTGCGACTTGGCTTTTGACATGAATTACTCTGAGCTGGATGCTGTTGTTACTCCTTCAGAATTTCATAAATGTGTCCGATCGAAAGATACTGCACCAGGAGGCGACAATATTTCTTACTCCATGATCAATAGGTTACCACAAAATGGTAAAAAGATATTAATGCAACTGTATAATAGAATTTTCACTGCGGGTTTTGTTCCTAAGCAATGGCGCGATATTGTAATTGTGCCCATTCCTAAACCGGGACGGGACTCACAAAGCTTATCATCTCTGCGTCCTATTTCAATGATCTCATGCGTTTGTAAAGTTTTTCATAACATTTTAATGAACAGATTAGAGTGGTTTATCGAGAAACATATGCTTTTATCAATTGTATTAATTTGTAGCTACATCTGGAATTTTCTCAAGCTGAGAAACCTTAAAATAACAGTAGGTAATCACGTCATTAGTCGCACGTCCGGTCGGGGATTGGCACAAGGCGATCCATTGTCACCCTTACTTTTTAATTTGGCAACCATGGAAGTATGTCATAGTAGTGGGAACGTATTTCTGTCGCAGTACGCGGATGACTTTGTGTTGTATACCACTTGCAGTGATGTCGCATCGGCACAACAACGATTACAGCCCGCTTTAAATAAAATTACTAAACTTCTTTTGGATTTGGGTCTTGAGATATCCCCTCTAAAAAGCAGTGTCTGTATTTTAAGAATGGTGTGTCAAGAGAGACAGTTACTTTAAGAATCGATGAGGTATCGCTGCCGGTGGTACACAATGTAAAATATTTGGGGGTTTGGCTTGACCGATCACTTAGATGGGCTAAGCATATTAATGAGACTCGAGAGAAGGTGTTAAAATTGGTTAATGTTTTTAAAATTCTTTCGGGATCTGGATGGGGAGTACATCCCAAACATCTGAGGCGGTTATATATCTCAACAATTCGGAGTAGAATCAATTACGCTTGTTTCCTTTATGATAGTAGCTGTGAAACTCACCTCAGTAAATTAGACAGGGTTCAAAACGTTTGCATGAGGGTTATCGGTGGCTTTATTAGAACCACAGCGATTCACGTTATGGAAAATGAACTAAATCTGCAACCGTTGAAGTTTCGCAGATACTATCTAGCGGGTAAATTCTGGCTTAAAATGAAATCGTATGCTGAAAATAATATCATTGCTGTGTTGGAAGAACTGCAAACACATTGTCGACAATCACACTGGAGAAGAAAGGTGCCCTTGTTAGTCAAAATTCATGAGTCTCTTGATTTACTACCTGTCTACACGAGCCCAAAGCTGGAAATGTTCTCATTGGACACTTGGGTTCACAGGATTGATCTATCTCAAGTCATATTTCCTAGATTAGATGGTTTGATAACGGCTAAAAAACACTACCAAAATTCAAAACTGAGTGAGCTATGTACCATATTTTTAAATAAGACGTACTCGGGTTTCTACAGAATATACACAGATGGATCCAAAAACAAAATAGGTTCGGAAGCAGCGTTTTTCGATCCGCAAACTAAAAACGCAGTGCAATTAAAGGTAAACTCAAAATGCAATATAATGTGTACTGAACTTGTGGCAATCGATGAAGCATTGTCTTACATTGACTCATTTGAAAGCGGCAATTATGTTATTTTGAGTGATTCGAGAAGCGCTCTTCAACATTTGGCTCGGTGTACCTCGAGTTTTCGGGGTACTCCGATGGCCTACAGCGTGATCAAATCTATTTGTAAGCTTATTTCTAAGAATAAGAATATTGTACTGCAATGGATACCGGCTCATGTTGGCTTGGAAGATAATGAAGTAATGGATCGGCTGGCGAAGGATGCTTGCGATGATGGATTGGTCTGTCCATACTTTCCCCAGCACAGTGATTATTTGTGTAAAGTTAAAGCAGAATGCACTAAAATGTGGCACGAACACTTCGATCAGAGGTCACTGAGCAAGGGAATCTGGTATCGGACAATCCAGCCTGCACTTTCTCGCTGTTCATGGTTCGACCAGGCAAACATGAGTCGTCAGGAAATTGTAATGGCTCTTCTGATTCGAGCGGGACACATTCCAATGAACAGTTTCGCATTTCTTATGGGTAAAGTTAATTCACCAAATTGTCCGGAGTGTAATATAGTGGAAGACACTTACCTATACTGATGGAATGCGTCCGGAACGAGTCCGAAAGAATCACACTGTTATCAAAATCACTGGATGTTGGAAGGTGTAATAGCATGCTTGCGTCCCCATTGTCGACGGACGCAAGATACTTGTATAAGTTAGCAAAAATAGGATTAAGATTATAAGGAATAATTGTTTGTACCGATGAGGGTGGCATAATCAGTTTTTGATTAAACCCTCTATAAAAAAAAAAGAAAAAAAAAAAAAAACTCTGAGCAGTGTTTACAGATGTTGCAAAGTGTGTAAATATAACTACAATATTGAATAGTTTAAAACAAAATACTCCCCGGGTTCGATGAATTCAAATTCGCAATCCAAACGTTAACAGCCAATTGATGTCTTATCGAATTATCGATTATTACGTGTTATCTCAACAAAAACACGGCACAAACACTGAGTGTGACACTTTTTACTTAGATTCTAAGGTAAAGAATATATTTTACACTAATTAAACACAAATAATTAATCACAGGGACACCTCTGCCCAACCCTTCGGGGAAACAAGGCGTGATGTTATGTTATGTTATGTAATTAATAATTTAAAGTAATTTAACTAAGAGGTCGTTGTTCACGGCCTGTCACAAGTCGCCTATCCCTATTAACATTGTCGTATATGCATTTTTGCCATTTTCTTTTTATTTAATTAATCACTCTTAAAAAGTCCCTTCTTTTGGTAGCTGCCACAAAAAAAAATGTTTTACAAGTAATTTCTTAAATAGCCACGTTAACATTGTCGGATGTTGTCACAACCGTCAGTTAACAATGACGGATGTCAACTCGCGACATCGTTTGCGGGGTGCGAGGGGCGGCAGTCCGTGCGGTTGTGCCAGTACGGACCATGTTACACGGGCGATCGCACGTTGTGTAATGCCAAAGATAATTATTTATAATTTGTTGCTCTTAAGTAATAATTATTAAGAATAATGTTTAAAATGTCCGCCCGCTTAAGGTCCGCCCGCTTAATAAAACTAGCCAATGAAAAACCTGAACAAAATTTCATGGAACACGGGAGTATTGATATAAATATTTCGACTGCAGACGAAGATGAAGAAACAAGTAAATATTCATTATTATTTTATTACTAAAATAGCTTTTCGAACATGATCCTAATTATTTAAAAACAAACTAATTACAATACCTACTTATCTAAGTAAGTATTGTAATTAGTTCGATTAAAATTGTAGGAAGTGACATAACCGACATTGTTAACCGTCTTTTAAGGAGTAAAATATGTCGGTAGTACCACATCCAACATTGTTAATCGTTTATTGTGAGGTGAAGAATGTCGGTAATACCAGACCCGACTTTTTTGGTTGTTTTAATTTATGTTCAATTTGTCGGATGTGTTACTTCCAACTTTGTTAACGGTACTTATTTTAAAACTTTTTGTTGGAAGAGGTACATATTGCTTTGTTCACCGATTAATTATATACTTTGTGTGTTGGTTGTGGCATTTTAATTTTTGGTTTTTATTATTGTTGTTACAAAAATGCATTTTGACGCTTTTATTTCATCTACACTGGCTTGGTTCTTGTCAAATAAAATTTTCGCACTACAAGATACACAAAAATGTACCATTTTTTTTTATTGCTTATCTAACTTTTTTTTCAGTTAATAGAGAATCTCCTCTACCAAGTGGTTTTCAAGATCAGTTCAATAAGTTGAATGAAATGCTGGGTGACGTTTTCAATGAAGATGAAACTCTGGAAACAGAAAATAATGAACCCACTGTTTCGACATCTAGTTATTTTTAAATTCCTACTGAATGTAATGTTGCTATTGACCACGAAAAAATATCAAAAACCCCAATGCCGTCCCCATCTTCTCATGAAATTAACAATGACGCCTTCAGTGCCACTTATTCTCAAAGTGAGTTCGCAGTTTCAGAAGACATGGCACCACCGCCACCAATCTTGACCAACGACGACTTATATGGAAACTTACCCACACCTTCTGTGACTTCCTTTACAAGTGTTTATACTCCCACTTCTACTAAACAAAGTCGCCAGTCTACTTTTAAAACTGATAAAGGCAAGAAAAGACACATACGTAAAGAAAATTGGGTGGTAAATAAGAGAAAGGCTTTAAAAAATCAGGGAAAGAGTTTTACAAATCACAGAGGAAAACAAGTACAAGAAAAGCAGTTAAAAGATCCATGTAATGAAAAGTGTCGAATGAAATGTTCCACGAAATTCAGTGAGATTCAGCGAAATACAATTTTTAAAAAAATTTGGAATCTCGGAGACCGTCAAAAGCAATGGCAATTCGTTATTATGTATACGCAAAAAGTACCAAAACGCCGTCAAACAACCGAAGTAACTAAACATGACCGTAAAAATACTTTTAACTATTTTCTTTCTACCGAGGATAAACAAAAAACAAAGGTATGTAAGACCATGTTCTTGAATACAATTTCTACGGGAGAGCGAATCGTGTCTACGTCGTGGAAGAAATATGATGGACAAATAACGGTATCGGAGGATAAGCGAGGAAAATATATACATAGAAATAGTGTAATAGATGAAGAGATGATCAGAAGCGTATGTGATCACGTCAAATCATTTTCTTTGGTGGAATCCCATTACATCAGGAAAAATTCAAAGAAATTATACTTGGAGGATGTGAAAAGTGCATCTCGTATGTTTAATTTGTATTGTGAATGGTTTGACAGTGACAAATATAGCAGCAAAGCATCAACAAAACGGCAATATCGTGATATTCTTAATACAAATTTTAACATAGGCTTTCATAAGCCTAAGAAAGATCTGTGTGATATCTGTCACGTCTATTTTAATAAAGAAATTCCTACAGAAGAAGAAAAATCTGCATTTTTAAAACATCAATCTGCCAAAAAAACCGCGCGTCGCTTAAAACAGCAAGACAAAAATGAAGCAATATTAAATGAAGAGATAGTTGTAGCAACTTTCGACTTTGAAAAAGTTTTAATTACGCCACACGGAGACGTACCTAAGTGTTTTTTACTATAAAAGAAAATTATCTACACTTAACTTCACCTTATACGAGTTAGCTACAAAAGAAGCTACTTGCTTTATGTGGCACGAGGCAATAGCAAAACGGGGCGCAAACGAAGTCTCTAGTTGTCTCTATCAGTTTATGAAACAAAAAGTTTTACAAAATGGAGTAAAAACTTTCCGTTTCTGGTCAGATAATTGTGCGGGGCAAAACAGGAACCGCATTGTTTTTGCCCTTTACCTTATAGCTGCGAAAGAATTTGGAGTCACAATCACCCATCGTTTTATGGAGAAGGGTCACACCCAAAACGAGGGTGATAGTGTCCATTCTACTATTGAGCGCGCTAGTGATCGCAGGCTGATCTATGTTCCAGAAGAATGGTACTGTCTTGTTCGCTGGGCTAAAGCTGAGGGTAACCCTTATGTAGTAAAAGAGATGACAACCTCTGACATATTTGACTTTAAATCTCTGTTAGCAAATAAAAATTGGTCGAAAAACAGTGACAATGAGAAAATCCAGAGGACTCGCTTAAGAGAGGTGACGGTACATGCACAGCACTATGATAGGATTGAATATAAGTATAATTTTCAAGATGAACCGAAAACTATAATAGTATTGAGATCTGGTAACCGAAACACTGGAAGGCTGGCTCGTGAATTTCAAATCAAGCAGGCTTATAATGGGGATATTTCTATCAGTCATGATAAATATAAGATTTAATTAACATGTGTCAAAGTGGAGTAATTCCGGAGAAATATCACAACTTTTACCAAAATTTAAAATCTGATCAAAATGCCCAAGAGCCACGTGAAGTCAGTGACAGTGATGATTGATGATTAATTAAAAATGTTACTCTTTTACTACTGATTATTTTGTTCCTATATATTAAGAAAACCTAAAATGTGATGATTAAGTGCCACTGTTAAAATTGTTATTTTGATTAATACTTATTGAGACTGATTAGTTAATTTAGTTATAATAGAGTATTTTTATAAACTTTTTTACTGAATGTAAGATTATTATTGTAAGTGAGACCGATTTAATTATTTATCCTCATAGTCACTTCATATTAATATAAGGGTTTTTATGGTGTAAGACTATGCGGGTGTCCCATTTTAAAACCTAGATTTTGAAATGGGGCAGTCATATGTAGCTCAAGCTGTTTCTATCTTATTTTCCTAGTCTGCAATTTTATAAGTTTTTTTTTTTAAGTCTCTGTACGTCACACGGTTTTTCATTTTTTTATCTTTTTAAAGTTTTTATTAATGAATAATAAAGCAATTCGTTTCATTTTAAGGCTGTGTATTGTGAAGCTGGGTTGTTTAATTTTGTATTGTACTGATTAGATTTTTTACTTTTATAAGGTCGTTTTGAAGCAGTTTTATTTTTTAAGCTCCTTAAGTTTTCTTTTGATTGATTTTGATTTTTTAAATAAATATCTAAAAAAGATATAAAAAAAATGTTTTATTTATAATTTCGATTTAGATACGACAGACATTGGTCTAGGATTTACTATTAACAGTGATGTATATGGCACTTCCAACAAATAATCAATTACTTTGTACACGTAACATTGTCGTATGTGGCACTTCCAACAAATAACCAATTAGTTTGTACACGTAACATCGTCGTTTATGGTAGATCCGACAAAATACAAGTGATTTGGTACGCTTAAAAAAGTCATTTCTGACTTTTAACATGCTAACAAAAACAATAATAGTAGTTTATTACCATGTAAGTAAACTCATAAACATGTATAAAAATTCTGTTGATTTTTGTTAACCTAGCTCGTATATTTAAAAAAATATCAACAATTCAAACTTTAACGCGCTCTCTTGTAATGTTGCTGATTTTCACATCCGACAATGTTAATAGGGATAGGCGAAGTGTTGCCAGTTGACAAAGTCTACTACTACATACGAACTAGGACATACCTACCCTTTGATCAACATGCGCTGAATAATGTAGCAGACTAGATGATTTAGCTAATCTCGGAGACCCATGCTTGCGTCTAGTTGTCGGCAAATGATTATGAACTCTCTGTTCAAGCGCTCTGTACGAGATCCTCGTATGAATGCGTGGAGCCTGCTGTGAGACGGCGAGTGAACTCACTTGAACAGATGACAGTTAAACTAAGTTGATGGCCCAAGGAGCGCACTTCTCTAAACAATTGATACAACAGTTCCCGCTGCCGACGCCACGCGACAAAGACTCCGACTGTGAGTGACACTCGACTACTAAGTGCTCCCTTTATTAGCTACAAGAGCCACAATGTGCCGATTAAAGGTGTTCTCAATGTATTTGACGACGCAGTATTGAAATTATTCCTGAACTAGCGACTTGCCCCTGCTTCACAAAGGTGCGCCGCGTGATCTACTGATGTCGTTTCATGTCAAAACACTGAGATTTCTTTAATATATTTAAATTAAATAAGATAATTATACATACTCGTAAAAGTCGTAAACCTTACGAAATCAAAGCTCTAGACTAGAATAGAATAATATTTATTTGCTTAAAAACATGGTATAAAAAGATGGTAAAATACAAAAAAAAGCGTACATGTTTTTTGCTTAACAGTCATAAGCGTACAAATTTTCACAAACATTTAAAATTTATTTTCAAAGAAGTCTTCGATACTATAAAAACTATGACTACACAACCATACGGCAATTTATTTTTGAAGAATCTCTTAACTAATGTCTTGAGATCACTAAATGTTGGTGAAAACCACATCAACATCCATTGTGCACATAGGAATTACAAGTTACAATAATGATAACAATGCAAATTGCAACGGTAGGTTAGAAGAAAACAGACAGACACGAAAATCGTATTTTTAAAATACTTTTGAGAATTTTGAGAAGTATGTTGTTCGTCACTTGTTTATTGGTTGCGTCACAGTCAAATATGGACAAGTGATGGCCCATGCACGGTCATCTCGATTAGTTACATGACATCTGCAACACTTCCGAACGCAATCACTTTGTTACATAAACGATAATCACTATGAATACCCTCTAGGCATGATGATACGAGTGAGGGTGGACCCGGGGCTCGTTCATCATTTCACACGCTCGAAACACATTTGGGCGTTGAGAGCCAGACGATGATGACAGACGTACGAGGCATAATGCTGCCTCGTGCAACTACAATAAGATTGTTCGCGCGTCAAAACAGATATTCGTCAGTTTTAATCGTATTAAGTGTAATCTCGCCGAAACGCTTTGAAAAGTTAATTATGACGAGATCCGTCTTCTTTATTACCTCATCTGTTCTCGAAAGCTACATTCAAACGATCCGCACGTTCAGTCGCGCCACTTGTTTCGTGATTTTGTATGTTTATTCAATCAATATGGAGCATCCGACTTTATGCAACATAAAGCTTTAAGCAAACTGTGATCATTTACATGAGCTTGTGGCGGCATCTACACGACACATGCGAACTATGCATCAAAGACCTGACATCACATGAATCCTACATCGCGCATGTAGCATTTACCGCGCGATCAATATACACTCGAGAGCAATGAATCCGGGTCACTTAAAGAATGTTAAAAATCTCGGAAACTAAAAATGATAGGTTAATGCAATAAATTGTATTTAATAGACAATGTAATACTCCTTAAATGAAAGTAAAAAAAATATGAGTCACCATACATTTTATTAACACAAAATTACATAAAGAAAAAAACTGCTGATCTCTCCTTAAAACAAAAATAGGAAACATGAAATTTTTGAACTTTATTACGATTTTCTTGAATTTTAATACTTCGTATTGCCTCCTCGTGCTTCCATTACTGCGTTTACGCGGTTTGGCATGCTGTACACCAAGTTCCTTATACGATTTTGGGGAATATTCTCCCATTCCTCTGTGAGAGCAATTTTGAGCTCACGAAGCGTGATTGGGGGAGGGTTTCGTTGTTTTACGCATCTGCCTAGCTCGTCCCAAGCATGCTCGATCGGGTTGATATCCGGGCTGCGCGCTGGCCACTCCATACTAGTAATGTTCATCTCTTGAAGGTAGTCATTCACAATCCTACCTGTATGAGGTCGGGCATTGTCATGCATAAATATAGCATCCTCACCTAAATTGACCATAAATGGACCAACGTGATCATTGAGGATTTCTTCCACATATCTTACGCTAGTTAAAGAGCCGTTTTCTATGATCACCAGCTCTGTGCGACTTTCAGAAGAAATTCCGGCCCACGCAAGTACAGACCCACCACCGTAGGCTACTTTTTCTTCGATGCATGCTTGCTTGAATCTTTCCCCTGGTCTTCGATACACTCTGTGTCTTCCATTGTGCTTGTAGAGCATAAATTTTGATTCGTCGGAGAACATAACTTTTGACCAATCTTCAATATTCCAATTTACGTGGCTCTGGGCATATCTTAGTCTTGAAATACGATGCCCACGCTCCAGTTTAGGGCCGTTTGCAGGTCTAAGGGGTTTTAAGTTAGATTCAGCAAGCCGACGTCTTACTGTCCATGCACTTGGGTTACTTCCTCCGAGGCGTCGAAACTGATTTGTGAGTTCAGTTCCTGTGAGAAAGCGATTTCGAAGCATGGTGTTCACCAAGTATCGGTCTTCTCGTGCTGTGGTACACCTGGTTCTGCCCGTTCCTGGTCTGCGTAGGTTAGAACCAGTTTCTTCGTAACGTCGGAGAACTCTTTGTACTGTTGACAGCGACACACCGACAGTCCTGGCTGTATCGCGCTGACTCCGGCCGGTTTCCAGCATTGTAAGTATTCTGGTGCATTCTTCAGGCGTAAGCGACATAATTTCAGCTTGAATAATGAATATAGAGCACTATCAACATGGTTTATGTACCCACATAAATGGCAGATTACAAACAAAAGCAAAACCAAATGCTGTAATTTCGTAGTTCCATCTTCGAAAGTGGCCCTTTTTCAAATTTGATTTTTTATGATATAACTTTACAATAACTAAGAAGTTTTAATACCTTCATTTAAGGAGTATTACATTGTCTATTAAGAGTCCTATTACACTTTTTACGCAAATTCATGATTTTTGACATTGTAATTTTCAGCAACAGTCATATATTTTAATTATTTGATTATGAATAACGATAGTGCTATTCTCTTTCTTGTAAGTTGGAGTTACACATTTTAATTTTTCTTTTCGTGTAATTTACTATAAATATTTTACGAACTCAGTTTACAAGAAAATCCGTTGGCGATGGAACTTTGACGCTTAAATTCACTTTGTTCCATTCAATTCAAATAAAAGCTAAAATTACTAAAAGATAAGTTGAATGTTTTACTTGTTTATTAGAGTTCTAGAATTTCTTTAAATTTCTTGAGTTTTCATAGAAAAAATCATAAAGAAAAGCAAAAAATGTCTTGATTCAGGGTCCATTATATTCCAAATAAACAAAATTTTATCAAATAAACTAATAACGTTTAAAACTTCTATCTACAATGAATATTTTTCATTAGTTTTCGTTTCTCAATATAATAAGAAAAAATTACCATAAATAAAATTAAAGTACTATATATTCCGCGTCAATTCAGCAAATCACTTGAAAATAATGTGTAACTCCAACTTATAAGAAAGAGAATGGCACTATCGTTATTGTAATTAAATAATTAAAATATCATAATGTTAATGAAAATTACAACGTCAAAAATTACGAATTTCCGTAAAAAAATGTAATAGGACTCTTAAATACAATTTATTGCATTAACCTAGCATTTTTAGTTTCCGAGATTTTTAGGATTCTTTAAGTGACCCGGATTCATTGCTCTCGAGTGTATATATAACATTCCGACTTCAATCGTCGCGCAGTTGCCCACTAAATATGTCACCCGTCTGGTCGGACGGTTTTCCCTTTTCAATAGACGATGAGTGAACTGTACACCTTATTCCTCGTACCTCTATACCGGTGACCCCGAGTATGAACGTCAGCGCAACCTTCGTGCGACAAGTTCAGTATGACGTCATTATCATCACTCCCGCAAGCTTTCGTGAGGCGACTCACACTGCCAGCCAGTACCTACGGCTTCAACGGGTATCCTGACCACCAGCATGCAGTGGACGCGTATTCTTGATCATCGCCCTCAACCGCATCAGCAACCTTGGCACAGCACACTGCATTTTCGGCCGGTCCACAAGCAGAGCCCTTTTGTACCCTCTCCTGGTCGACACCAATAGTCAGCCACAACCCGGCGCTGTTCCACATCAGACTCACTGGATCATAACGCAGCGCCACCCGAAGTCACTGGGGAATCACCTCCGGTCTCCGAAGGGGAGTGATGTGGCGGACGACATCGCAAATGGCCGTCCAGTACCAGTCCATTAAAGCAAAAGCCGTCCAATTCCACCATGCTATTATAAATCTAGAAAACAAACTTGACCTTTCGTAGCAGCTACAGGAGCTTAAGTCGAGAATCGGAGATTCATATAAACCTGCCCTAGGACCTTCCTTTTCTGATATGATAAAGAAAGGTGGCAACAACTACATCCAGCCAATTAAGTTCAGTGGCTATCTATCCGAACGACAAATTGAAGACCAGTGATGAGACAAAATCTCTGGTCCAAAAAAATATTTGCCCAGAAAAAATACAACTTCACGTGAGGGGCCTGCGCAAGACTAAAAACGGCGGAGTGATTATCAGCACCGAAACGAAGGACGACATTGAAAAGCTCAGACAGTCGGTGCAGCTCACAAGGTCGGGTCTAACCGTCGACGAGCCTCATAAAAGAAAGCCCAGAGTAGTCATCATAGGAGTGCCGACATCCATGACAGAAAATGAAGTCTTTACATGTCTATACCATCAAAATTTGGCCGAAAAACTTCAGGACTGCAGTCTTGAGTCATTTATGAGCTCCATCAAGCTAAGCCATAAGTCAGGAAAGAAGGACACCGAGACCTGCAATTATACAGTAGAAGTATCTCCGCTTATTCGAAAAGCTCTAATGTCAAAAGAACGTGTTTTTGTGAATTGGTCATCATGCCCTGTCAGAGACTTCACTTTAGTCACACGCTGCTATAAGTGTCAGCAGTATGGACACGCTGCCAAGTCATGTCGACAGACATCTTACACCTGCGGCCACTGTGGTGATCAAGGTCACTCGATCAAAGATTGTCCAAAGAAGGCAAATGAACCAAAATGCGCTACTTGCTCGCATTTCAAAAAGCCAGACAAACACATAGCAGGTGCTACTGACTACTGAACTGACTACGTACTACTGAAAATAATTGCTGAGAAAAGATACATTAATTCTATTGATTATGGAGGCGCCTAAGAGCGCCGTTTATAAGTTATTTTTAGACCTTATACTTATTTTTGATTTCTATTTTTTTTATTTATTATGATTAACACGCTAATTAATGACTTAGATAATTTCTCTGTATCTGAGTCAAAAGTTTGTGAAGCGGAACATTGCAAACAATATCTCTCCGACTATAAAACTCCGTTAACCGTACTAACACAAAATATTCGTAGCATATTTAAGAATTTTTATAGTTTTTGCACTTTTCAACAACGGATAAACATAAATTGTGACATAATTATTTTGACCGAATGTTGGCTTGCCAAGCAGTATAACAAACCACTAATCACGGGATATAATATGTACAAAAGTAGTATAAATTACAATCAAAATGTCATCTCAATGTCTCCGTTGAGGAACCTAATATGGTCGACTGTAACAGTTTGTTAGTCAAAATTTGATCAGAATTTGCGATATTAGCAATATATCGACTTCCTTCCTTTAAAAATATCAGCAATTTTACTAACTCTCTGAATGACACCTGGCAAAACCTGTCATCCTTCAAAAACACGATTTTAATTGGTGATATTAACATTCAATGATATTATACTAAACAGATATGTTGTGAGCGCGCAATCGTGAAGACTTGAAAACGTCCTAATTGGGACGTATTGACTTTAGTGTGCAACACGCATGGTGACGAGTAATACGCTTAGTTGAAGCAGCAAAAAAATTCAAAACATGCCATCGTGTGTATTTAGAAAGTGTACCAATTATGATACCAACGTTAATAAAACACAAGGGATCTCATACCATATATAAGTACGCAATATACTTCGATTTATTCATATATTTAAATTATTTTCCTAATATTCTGATATTTGGAGGTTAGAAAAAAGAAAGAAATGGAAATACATTTTTTGTCGTGAGTATGACAAGGACGCATTCACTTCGGACAAAGAATAAAAGTACAGATGCGAATATCGTAGGCAGTAAAGTCATCGTTACCCCACAGTTATGTTTTCCTTTTTTTCTAACCTTGTATTATTTAATAATTTTGTTTTATGTAATAATTGATATAAATAGAAATTAAACATGTCATGTGCAGGAAAAGAAAATATCTATTCTAAAATAAAATATCTATCTTAATAAGCTTATCATTACCATAATATATCACAGAGAATATTAAAATAAAACTATTTCTATTTTTTTTCACCACATTTAGGAGTCCGATAATCGGTGACCGATTTTTGTAGGAGCCAAATGAAACAGTAGATATCAAATGTATCATCGCACACGTCCTACAAAACGTCGGTCTAAGGCAAAATAATCTGACCGATTGTAAGACCTACAAAAACTATAATAATAATAATAATAAAATAAACCGAACCTGGATCCTGAAAACTACACAAAAAACTAGTAAAGAGTTCAAACTGACCAAAATGAAATAGAATTATTCTAAAAACTGCCGAATCGGAGGTGACATGACAGATGTCACCTCCGATAAAACAATGAACGGGAAAATGAAGAATTAATGTTGACACGATCAGCAGCTCGACGTGCACGCCTACCACCTCCGGACTCACCGCTCAGCTCCGCCTCGTCGCCGCCGGTACTCAGCCCCACTGTGAATGCTGTGATGACACCGGCCGCGGCAGTTGCGTCGAGCTCGAGCGACGAGTATTTTTCCCCGCCCACGACGCCGCCACCTGCTCGCCGACGGGGAAGACGCCGGCCGCCGGACGGTTTAGGACCTCGAGGCCCACCGGCCTCTGATAGGGTCCCAGCTCCCGGCGGAAGTGTGCAGCGCATGAGATGGACACGATCCATTAACGAAAACGTCATGCGCTCATACTATGGGGCTACAGAGGGGGGAAACAATCTGACCGCGTACCGTGTTCGGATGCTCTCTCTTTTCCAGGTGCTTGAGCCAGCTGTCAACGTTTCGGCACAACGACTGTCGGATCAGGTGCGGGTCATCCAGCGTAATCATATGTTGGATGACACTGTACTTGATCGCCTGCGAAGTGAAATGCAAAGTAGCCATGTCATCGCCCCCCCGGTGCGGAGTGTTATAGTACCATCACAGATTATTACAAGTCAAGCTGACGAGAGGATTGATGACAGGGCTACAAATGTAAGTACCCAGTGCAATGAAGAATTGAGGAGTGCTTTGGAGGGTGCGATTCACGAATATCGGTTTATGTCGCCCGAACTTAGACCACGTTTACCTCGTTTGCCCATGCATAACAAAAATAGGGCGCTGGTGGCGGCTCTGGATTCGCAGTTGTCAAACTATTTTGATGACTGCGAAGACCTCACTGATACACATTCAATTCTGTACTGCGCGGCTGTAGCGGTATGTCGTGTAGCTCACGTCAAATTTTCTAATGACTCTAGAGCTACACGACCAAAACCAGCCGTACCAGCTTGGCAGTGCAGAATTGAGCGCCGTATTTGTGGGGCCAGAACGCTCATTGGCAAACTAATCTGCTTCAGGGAGGGCAATACTCGCCCTAGAGTGATGCGCTTTGTGAGGCGGGCGTTCTTAGGGACTGATATCAGCCCTCAGGACTATATGACCCGTGTCACAGAGCGCATCGACTTCCTGAAGCAGAAAGTGTATGCATGGGCGAACCGTATTCGTAGGTATAAGCGGCGAGTAGAACGATACACTCAGAATCGCACCTTCCAGAGCGATGAAAGGTGGGTTTATAGGGCTTGGGAGCGACCAAACCAAGGTGTGACTGACACGCATCTACCGGATGAAGATGCCATGTGCTCTTTCTGGCGCAGCATCTGGTCGGTACCTGTCAGTCACACCGAAGGTGATTGGACTCGGGAAATCGAGCAAGCCTGCGATTCAATACCAGAAATGGGGGCTATTACTATCTGCCCCCAAGATGTAGCTCGTGCAGTCCGTCCGTTACCTAACTGGAAGTCTCCAGGGCCGGACGGGCTGCACAACTTCTGGATCAAATGGTTCGTAAGATCGCATGCTCGCTTGGCGGCTCAGTACCAGACTGCTTTGGAGTCTGGTTCGCTACCCCAGTTCCTAACGACAGGAGTTACCCACCTGCTCCATAAATCTGGTAGCACCGCGGAACCCAAAAATTATAGACCGATCACGTGTTTACCGACGGTCTATAAAGTTCTTACATCCGTTTTGAGAGCTAAAATTAACAAACATATTGACACCAACTCCATCATGTCTGCCTCTCAAAATGGATGTAGGAACGGGTCCCGCGGTACTAAGGAGCTACTCCTTATTGATATGGCCATTAGCCAACAGGTTCGCCGTTCCCGAAAGGATCTGTCGACATGCTGGATAGATTATAAGAAGGCCTATGACTCGGTGCCACATACATGGCTCATGAGGGTGCTGGAGTTGTATAAAGTAGATATAACTCTGCGCACTTTCCTGATGTCGTGTATGGGGCAATGGAGGACGGTCCTTCGCTATCCAGGATGTCGAAATATCCAGAGGAATAGCGAGCCGATAAGGATCGAGCGAGGCATATTTCAGGGCGACAGTTTGAGTCCGCTCTGGTTCTGCTTAGCCCTGAATCCTCTAAGCACACTGCTGGAGGCTTCAGGTCTTGGCTATCGGTTGAGGAGAGGTGGTCAGGTTATATCTCACCTCCTCTACATGGACGACCTAAAACTCTTTGCCCCCAACAACTTGCAACTGATGGAGCTACTGAAAGTAACTGAAACTTTTAGTAGCGCCATCAGGATGGAATTTGGTGTGGACAAATGTGCGGTCATGCATGTAAAGCGAGGGAAGATTATGGAATCCGTGGGAACCCAACTCTCGGATTCCATAAACCTTAGAGCCCTCTCCGCATCCGAAACCTATAAGTATTTGGGTATGTCGGAAGCGTTGGGCATCAATGTTACTGACATGAAGCAATCGTTGAAGGAGCGCTTCTTTGGCCGCCTGAAAAAAGTATTAAAGTATAAAAAGGCGGAAACAAGGTGCGCGCCTTCAACGGTTGGGTTATGCCGGTTTTGATGTACTCTTTCGGCATACTCAAATGGAGTCAGACCGAACTCGACGCCTTGGATAGGAGGGTCCGTACGTTGCTGACTGCATATCGAATGCATCACCCACGGTCATCAGTAATGAGATTGTATATCCCGCGAAAGTGTGGTGGTCGAGGCTTTTTAAACGCTAAGACCCTCCACAATCGCGAGATATGCAGTCTCAGGGAATATTTCCTAGAAGCCGACGTGGGGATGCATCGAGATGTGGTCGTGGTGGACAAGGGCCTCACCCCGCTCTCCTTGGCTAAAGAGAACTGGCGCAAGCCTGTAGTGCTTGACACTAAGAACCGCATGGAGATATGGCAGAGTAAGGAGCTTCACGGACGCTACTTCCGGGCCCTGCATGGGCCCGATGTAGATTTACCAGCGTCCGTAGCCTGGCTGCGTTGTGGTGACCTCTTTGGGGAAACCGAAGGTTTTGTCTGTGCAATTATGGACGAAGTTATGATGACGAACAATTACCGGAGATTCATTGTGAAGGACGGCACGGTTGACATCTGTCGGGCATGCCACCGTCCGGGAGAATCAATCCGACATATTATCTCCGGGTGTTCTCGTCTAGCTAATGAAGAGTACTTGCATAGACACAACCTTGTAGCCAGGATTATCCACCAGCAACTTGCTCTGAAGTACAGCTTTGTGGAATCGGAAGTGCCGTACTACAGGTATGTGCCCGACCCAGTTCTCGAAAATGGAAATATCACATTGTACTGGGATCGATCCATCATCACTGACAGAACTATTGTTGCCAATAAGCCTGATATAGTGGTGGTGGATCGAGGAGAGCGGAGCGCAATGATTATTGACATAACGGTCCCGCATGACGAGAACCTCGTGAAAGCTGAGAAAGATAAACAAATCAAGTATCTTGACTTGGCTCGCGAGGTTGTCGACATGTGGGATGTGGATTCAGCAATCATTGTGCCGATAGTCGTGACAGCCAATGGCTTAATCGCCAAGAGCCTCGACCAACACCTAAGGAGGCTCTCGTTGGGCAGCTGGATCAAGGGCTTGGTTCAGAAAGCGGTACTCCTGGACACGGCTCGCATTGTCAGAAGGTTCCTCTCTCTGGAGCCCTGACCGCCGGTAGCTTGGACCCTGTTCCCGATACCGGTGGGCTACTATTTTTTATATTTTTAAATGTTTTTATATTTTTTATATGTTCTAATATTTAAAAATATAATTTATAAGTATGTATATGAAATAAAGGACATAATAATAACTATAATATAGTTTTTCCGTATAAACCGAACCTGGATTTATCTAAAAACCAAGTAAAGAGTTCAAAATGCAATAGAATTATTCCAAAAACTGCCGAATCGGAGGTGACATGACAGATGTCACCTCCGATAAAACAATGAACGAGAAAATGAAGATTACAGAAGTGATGAAGATCTAATGTTGACACGATTAGCAGCTCGACGTGCACGCCTACCACCTCCGGACTCGCCGCTCAGCTCCGCCTCGTCGCCGCCGGTACGCAGCCCCACTGTGAACGCTGTGATGACACCGGCCGCGGCAGTTGCGTCGAGCTCGAGCGACGAGTATTTCTCCCCGCCCACGACGCCACCACCTGCTCGCCGACGGGGAAGACGCCGGCCGCCGGATGGCTTAGGACCTCGAGGCCCACCGGCCTCTGATAGGGTCCCAGCTCCCGGCGGAAGTGTGCAGCGCATGAGATGGACACGATCCATTAACGAAAACGTCATGCGCTCATACTATGGGGCTACAGAGGGGGGAAACAATCTGACCGCGTACCGTGTTCGGATGCTCTCTCTTTTCCAGGTGCTTGAGCCAGCTGTCAACGTTTCGGCACAACGACTGTCGGATCAGGTGCGGGTCATCCAGCGTAATCATATGTTGGATGACACTGTACTTGATCGCCTGCGAAGTGAAATGCAAAGTAGCCATGTCATCGCTCCCCCATTGCGAAGTGTTATAATACCATCACAGATGTCAAGTGTCATCACAAGTCAAGCTGACGAGAGGATTGATGACAGGGCTACAAATGTAAGTACCCAGTGCAATGAAGACTTGAGGAGTGCTTTAGAGGGTGCGATTCAGGAATATCGATTCATGTCGCCCGAACTTAGACCACGTTTACCTCGTTTGCCCATGCATAGCAAAAATAAGGCGCTGGTGGCGGTTCTGGATTCGCAGTTGTCAAACTATTTTGATGACTGCGAAGACCTCACTGATACACATTCAATTCTGTACTGCGCGGCTGTAGCGGTATGTCGTGTAGCTCACCTCAAATTCTCTAATGACTCTAGAGCTACACGACCAAAACCAGCCGCACCAGCTTGGCAGTGCAGAATTGAACGCCGAATTAGTGGGGCCAGAACGCTCATCGGCAAACTAATCTGCTTCAGGGAGGGCAATACTCGCCCTAGAGTGATGCGCTTTGTGAGGCGGGCGTTCTTAGGGACTGATATCAGCCCTCAGGACTATATGACCCGTGTCACAGAGCGCATCGACTTCCTGAAGCAGAAAGTGTATGCATGGGCAAACCGTATTCGTAGGTATAAGCGGCGAGTAGAACGATACACTCAGAATCGCACCTTCCAGAGCGATGAAAGGTGGGTTTATAGGGCTTGGGAGCGACCAGACCAAGGTGTGGCTGACACGCATCTGCCGGATGATGATGCCATGTGCTCTTTCTGGCGCAGCATCTGGTCGGTACCTGTCAGTCACACCGAAGGTGATTGGACTCGGGAAGTCGAGCGAGCCTGCGATCCAATACCAGAAATGGGGGCTATTACTATCTGCCCCCAAGATGTAGCTCGTGCAGTCCGTCCGTTGCCTAACTGGAAGTCTCCAGGGCCGGACGGGCTGCACAACTTCTGGATCAAATGGTTCGTAAGATCGCATGCTCGCTTGGCGGCTCAGTACCAGACTGCTTTGGAGTCTGGTTCGCTACCCCAGTTCCTAACGACAGGAGTTACCCACCTGCTCCATAAATCTGGTAGCACCGCGGAACCCAAAAATTATAGACCGATCACGTGTTTACCGACGGTCTATAAAGTTCTTACATCCATTTTGAGAGCTAAAATTAACAAACATATTGACACCAACTCCATCATGTCTGTCTCTCAAAATGGATGTAGGAACGGGTCCCGCGGTACTAAGGAGCTACTCCTCATTGATATGGCCATTAGCCAACAGGTTCGCCGTTCCCGAAAGGATCTGTCGACATGCTGGATAGATTATAAGAAGGCCTATGACTCGGTGCCACATACATGGCTCATGAGGGTGCTGGAGTTGTATAAAGTACATACAACTCTGCGCACTTTCCTGATGTCGTGTATGGGGCAATGGAGGACGGTCCTTCGCTATCCAGGATGTCGAAATATCCAGAGGAATAGCGAGCCGATAAGGATCGAGCGAGGCATATTTCAAGGCGACAGTTTGAGTCCGCTCTGGTTCTGCTTAGCTCTGAATCCTCTAAGCACACTGCTGGAGGATTCAGGTCTTGGCTATCGGTTGAGGAGAGGTGGTCAGGTTATATCTCACCTCCTCTACATGGACGACCTAAAACTCTTTGCCCCCAACAATTTGCAACTGATGGAGCGACTGAAAGTAACTGAAACTTTCAGTAGCGCCATCAGGATGGAATTTGGTGTGGACAAATGTGCGGTCATGCATGTAAAGCGAGGAGAGATTATGGAATCCGTGGGAACCCAACTCTCGGATTCCATAAACCTTAGAGCCCTCTCCGCATCCGAAACCTATAAGTATTTGGGTATGTCGGAAGCGTTGGGCATCAATGTTACTGACATGAAGCAATCGTTGAAGGAGCGCTTCTTTGGCCGCCTGAAAAAAGTATTAAATAGTCTTCTATCAGGCGGAAACAAGGTGCGCGCCTTCAACGGTTGGGTTATGCCGGTTTTGATGTACTCTTTCGGCATACTCAAATGGACTCAGACCGAACTCGACGCCTTGGATAGGAGGGTCCGTACGTTGCTGACTGCATATCGAATGCATCACCCACGGTCATCAGTAATGAGACTGTATATCCCTCGAAAGTGTGGAGGTCGAGGCTTTTTAAACGCTAAGACCCTCCACAATCGCGAGATATGCAGTCTCAGGGAATATTTCCTTGGAGTCGACGTGGGGATGCATCGAGATGTGGTCGTGGTGGACAAGGGCCTTACCCCGCTCTCCTTGGCTAAAGAGAACTGGCGCAAGCCTGTAGTGCTTGACACTAAAGATCGCATGGAGATATGGCAGAGTAAGGAGCTTCACGGACGCTACTTCCGGGCCCTGCATGGGCCCGATGTAGATTTACCAGCGTCCGTAACCTGGCTGCGTTTTGGTGACCTCTTTGGGGAAACCGAAGGTTTTGTCTGTGCAATTATGGACGAAGTTATGATGACGAACAATTACCGGAGATTCATTGTGAAGGACGGCACGGTTGACATCTGTCGGGCATGCCACCGTCCGGGAGAATCAATCCGACATATTATCTCCGGGTGTTCTCGTCTAGCTAATGAAGAGTACTTGCATAGACACAACCTTGTAGCCAGGATTATCCACCAGCAACTTGCTCTGAAATACAGCCTTGTGGAATCGGAAGTGCCGTACTACAGGTATGTGCCCGACCCAGTTCTCGAAAATGGAAATATCACATTGTACTGGGATCGATCCATCATCACTGACAGAACTATTGCTGCCAATAAGCCTGATATAGTGGTGGTGGATCGAGGAGAACGGCGCACAATGATTATTGACATAACGGTCCCGCATGACGAGAACCTCGTGAAAGCTGAGAAAGATAAACAAATCAAGTATCTTGACTTGGCTCGCGAGGTTGTCGACATGTGGGATGTAGATTCAGCAATCATTGTGCCGATAGTCGTGACAGCCAATGGCTTAATCGCCAAGAGCCTCGACCAACACCTAAGGAGGCTCTCGTTGGGCAGCTGGATCAAGGGCTTGATCCAGAGAGCGGTACTCCTAGACACGGCTCGCATTGTCAGAAGGTTCCTCTCCCTGGAGCCCTGACCGCCGGTAGCTTGGACCCTGTTCCCGATACCGGTGGGCTACTATTTTTTATATTTTTAAATGTTTTTATATTTTATATGTTTTAATATTTAAAAATATAAATTATATGTATTTAAATGAAATAAAGGAGATAATAATAACTTCTTACATCCATTTTGAGAACGAAAATTAACACACACATTGATAGTAATTCAATTATGTCAGTCTCTCAAAATGGATGTAGGAACGGATCCCGCGGTACTAAGGAGCTTCTCCTCATCGACATGGCCATAAGCCAACAGGTTCGTCGATCCCGCAAGGATCTGTCGACATGCTGGATAGACTATAACAAGGCCTATGACTCGGTGCCACATACATGGCTCATGAGGGTGCTGGAGTTGTATAAAGTAGATACAACTCTGCGCACCTTCCTGATGTCGTGCATGGGGCAATGGAGGACGGTCCTTCGCTACCCAGGATGTCGACGGACCCAGGGGAATGACGAGCCTGTATGGATTAAACGGGGAATATTCCAGGGCGACAGTTTAAGTCCACTTTGGTTTTGCTTAGCTCTGAATCCTCTAAGCACACTGCTAGAGGATTCAGGTCTGGGCTATAGGCTGAGGAGAGGTGGTCAGGTCATATCTCACCTCCTCTACATGGATGACTTGAAACTCTTTGCCCCCAACAAGTTGCGACTGATGGAGCTACTGAAGGTAACTGAAACATTCAGTGGCGCCATCAGGATGGAATTTGGTGTGGACAAATGTGCAGTCATGCATGTAAAGCGAGGGGAGATTATGGAATCCGAGGGAATCCAACTCTCGGACTCCATACACCTTAGACCCCTCTCCTCAGCCGAAAACTATAGGTATTTGGGTATGTCGGAATCGTTAGGCATCAACGTTGCTGACATGAAGCAATCGTTGAAGGAGCGCTTCTTTGGTCGCCTGAAGAAGGTATTAATTAGTTTTCTTTCAGGCGGAAACAAGGTGCGCGCCTTCAACGGTTGGGTCATGCCGGTCTTGATGTACTCTTTCGGCATACTCAAATGGACTCAGACCGAACTTGACGCCCTGGACAGGAGGGTACGTACACTCCTGACCGCAAACCGGATGCATCACCCACGTTCATCAGTGATGAGACTGTACATCCCGCGGAAATGCGGAGGTCGAGGGTTTTTAAATGCAAAGACCCTCCACAACCGCGAGGTGTGCAGCCTCAGGGAATATTTTTTTAAAGCCGATGTGGGTATGCACCGAGATGTGGTCGCAGTGGACAACGGGCTCACCCCGCTCTCCATGGCTAAAGAGAACTGGCGCAAACCTGTAGTACTTACTACAGATGACCGCAAGGAGATATGGCAAAGCAAGGCGCTTCACGGGCGCTTCTATCGGGCTCTTCACGAGCCCAGTGTAGATTTCTTAGCGTCCGTATCCTGGCTACGTTTCGGTGACCTTTTCGGGGAAACCGAAGGTTTCATCTGTGCAATTATGGACGAAGTTATCTTGACGAATAACTACCGGAGACATATTATGAAGGACGGTACGGTTGACGTGTGTCGGGCATGCCATCGTCCGGGTGAGTCCATCAGACATATTATCTCTGGTTGTTCGCGTCTAGCTAACGGCGAGTACTTGCACAGACATAACCAAGTGGCCAGGATTATTCACCAGCAACTTGCTTTGAAATATAAACTTGTAGACTCTGAGGTACCGTATTACAAGTATGTGCCCGACCCAGTTCTCGAAAATGACCATGCCACGTTGTACTGGGATCGGTCTATCATTACTGACAGGACTATTGTTGCCAATAAACCTGATATAGTGGTGATAGACCGATTAGCGCGCCACGCAATGATAGTCGATGTTACCATTCCACATGACGAGAACCTCGTGAAAGCTGAGAAAGAGAAACAAATAAAATATCTCGACTTAGCACACGAGGTTGTTGGCATGTGGAATGTGAGCTCAGCTATCATTGTGCCGATTGTCGTAACGGCTAATGGCCTAATGGCCAAAAGCCTCGATCACCATCTCTCGAGGCTCTCGTTAGGCGGTTGGATCAAACGCCTGATTCAGAAAGCAGTACTCCTCGATACGGCCCGCATTGTGAGGAGGTTCCTGTCTCTGCAGCCCTAACCACCGGTAGCTTGGACCCTGCTCCCGACACCGGCGGAAATCTATTTTTTATATTTTTAAATGTTTTTTTATACTTTTATTTTAAGAAATATTTAAAAATGTAAATTTTAAGATTTTAAATGAATAAACGGAATAATAATAAAGATTTCTTAGCGTCCGTATCCTGGCTACGTTTCGGTGACCTTTTCGGGGAAACCGAAGGTTTCATCTGTGCAATTATGGACGAAGTTATCTTGACGAATAACTACCGGAGATATATTATGAAGGACGGTACGGTTGACGTGTGTCGGGCATGCCATCGTCCGGGTGAGTCCATCAGACATATTATCTCTGGTTGTTCGCGTCTAGCTAACGGCGAGTACTTGCACAGACATAACCAAGTGGCCAGGATTATTCACCAGCAACTTGCTTTGAAATATAAACTTGTAGACTCTGAGGTACCGTATTACAAGTATGTGCCCGACCCAGTTCTTGAAAATGACCATGTCACGTTGTACTGGGATCGGTCTATCATTACTGACAGGACTATTGTTGCCAATAAGCCTGATATAGTGGTGATAGACCGATTAGCGCGCCACGCAATGATAGTCGATGTTACCATTCCACATGACGAGAACCTCGTGAAAGCTGAGAAAGAGAAACAAATAAAATATCTCGACTTAGCACACGAGGTTGTTGACATGTGGAATGTGAGCTCAGCTATCATTGTGCCGATTGTCGTAACGGCTAATGGCCTGATGGCCAAAAGCCTCGATCAAAATCTCTCGAGGCTCTCGTTAGACGGTTGGATCAAACGCCTGATTCAGAAAGCAGTACTCCTCGATACGGCCCGCATTGTGAGGAGGTTCCTGTCTCTGCAGCCCTAACCACCGGTAGCTTGGACCCTGCTCCCGACACCGGCGGAATTCTATTTTTTATATTTTTAAATGTTTTTATATTTTATATGTTTTAATATTTAAAAATGTAATTAATAGGCATTTAAATGGAATAAAGATAATAATATTTTTTTTGGTAAATCAGAACTCGAAAACAATCTAAAAAGGCTACAAATCATAATAAAACATAAAAAAGATCAAAATGAGTAAAGAAATAGACAAAAATCAAAAAATGCCGTAACGGGGGTGACGTGACAGATGTCACCCCCAATAAAAACAAGGAAAATTGGAATTGGAAGAATTGGAACTAAATGTTGACGAGATCGGCCGCACGTTTAGCACGCCCACCACCTCCGGACTCCTCGCTCAGCTCCGCCTCGCCGCCGCCGGTACCCAGCCCCACTGTGAGCGCTACGACGACACCGGCCGCGGTAGTTGCGTCGAGCTCGAGCGACGAGTATTTTTCCCCGCCGACGTCGCCAACACCTGTACGTCGGCAGGGGAGAGGCTTGCCACCGAAGAGCTTGGGACTTAGGGGCCAACCGGCCCCGAGCCGCGTCCCCGCTGCCGGTGGTTGTGTGCAGCGCATGAGATGGACTCAGTCTATGAACGAGAACGTCATGCGCGCATATTACGGGTCTACAGAGGGAGGAACTAACCTCACTGCGTACCGTGTTAGGATGCTGTCTCTGTTTCAGGAACTAGAGCCAACCGTCAACGTCTCGGCCCAACGACTGTCGGATCAGGTGCGTGTCATCCAACGCAACCATAGGTTGGACGATACCGCACTTGATAGGCTGCGCTCAGAGGTACTGAGCAACCATATCGTATCAACTCGGGCACAAACCGCGGCACAAGCGTCAAATATTGATGCAACCCCGCCGCGGTTCAATCATGGTGTTGAAGAGGAGGATGATAGGGTTGCCACAGTAAGTAGCCAGTGTAACAACCGATTGAGGAGCGCACTGGAGGATGCGTTTCGCGAGTATAGGTACACTCCGACCGAACTTAGACCACGATTACCACGCCTACCCATGCACAACAAAAATAGGGTGCTGGTGTGTGCCCTGGACTCGCAGCTTACGAATTTTTTCGAGAGCAGCGAGGATCTCATTGATACACACTCGATCCTGTATTGCGCGGCTGTTGCGGCATGTCGTTTAGCTAACGTCAAGTTTCCAAACTGCGACGGAGCTACTCGACCCAAACCAGTCGTACCAGCCTGGCAGTGCAGGATCGAGTGACGTATCGATGGGGCCAGGGTTCTCATCGGCAAACTATACTGCTTCAGGGAGGGAAATACACGACCACGAGTGATGCGCTTTGTAAGGCGGGCATTCTCGGGGACTGGAATCAGTCCACAAGACTATATGTCCCGTGTCACAGAGCGCATCGACTTCCTGAAGCAGAAAGTTTGTGCATGGGCGAGTCGTATTCGGCGGTATAAGCGGCGGGTTGATCGATACATGCAGAATCGCGTGTTCCAGAGCGATGAGAGGTGGGTATATAGAGCTTGGGAGCGACCTGAACAAAATGTGACAGACGTGTGCCGCCCGGATGATGCTGCCACAAGTGCATTCTGGCGCAGCATCTGGTCGGTGCCCGTTTGTCATACTGAGGCTGGCTGGATGCAGGATGTCGAACGAGTGTGTGAAACTATACCAGTAATGGATGCTGTGTTCATCACACCATTAGACGTAGCCAGAGCAGTCCGTCCGTTACCGAATTGGAAATCACCGGGACCGGACGGACTGCACAACTTTTGGTTAAAATGGCTGAGTAGTTCGCACACTCGCCTGGCATCCCAATTCCAATCATCCCTAGAGTCTGGGTCGCTACCTCAGTTTCTAACAACAGGCGTTACCCACCATAAGTCAGGTAATCCCGCGGAACCCAAGAATTATAGACCGATCACATGTTTGTCGACGGTCTATAAACTTCTTACATCCATTTTGAGAACGAAAATTAACACACACATTGATAGTAATTCAATTATGTCAGTCTCTCAAAATGGATGTAGGAACGGATCCCGCGGTACTAAGGAGCTTCTCCTCATCGACATGGCCATAAGCCAACAGGTTCGTCGATCCCGCAAGGATCTGTCGACATGCTGGATAGACTATAAGAAGGCCTATGACTCGGTGCCACATACATGGCTCATGAGGGTGCTGGAGTTGTATAAAGTAGATACAACTCTGCGCACCTTCCTGATGTCGTGCATGGGGCAATGGAGGACGGTCCTTCGCTACCCAGGATGTCGACGGACCCAGGGGAATGACGAGCCTGTATGGATTAAACGGGGAATATTCCAGGGCGACAGTTTAAGTCCACTTTGGTTTTGCTTAGCTCTGAATCCTCTAAGCACACTGCTAGAGGATTCAGGTCTGGGCTATAGGCTGAGGAGAGGTGGTCAGGTCATATCTCACCTCCTCTACATGGATGACTTGAAACTCTTTGCCCCCAACAAGTTGCGACTGATGGAGCTACTGAAGGTAACTGAAACATTCAGTGGCGCCATCAGGATGGAATTTTGTGTGGACAAATGTGCAGTCATGCATGTAAAGCGAGGGGAGATCATGGAATCCGAGGGAATCCAACTCTCGGACTCCATACACCTTAGATCCCTCTCCTCAGCCGAAAACTATAGGTATTTGGGTATGTCGGAATCGTTAGGCATCAACGTTGCTGACATGAAGCAATCGTTGAAGGAGCGCTTCTTTGGTCGCCTGAAGAAGGTATTAATTAGTTTTCTTTCAGGCGGAAACAAGGTGCGCGCCTTCAACGGTTGGGTCATGCCGGTCTTGATGTACTCTTTCGGCATACTAATAATAATAATAATTATTAATATAATAATTATTTATTTATTTTCTTACCACAAATTACAGGGATAGTAATACATAGTCTTCAGACACAATTTCATAATTAATTTGTGGAAGACTGGTGCCTAAACTAAGTTTTTTACAAAACCTGTATATCAGGTCACCAGGCCCCCAAATCAAAGTTGTACATTATTTTTGTTGCACTGGAGACCATCGGGTTCATATATCATATTTACATAAAAATCTCCCACATTATAATATTGCAGTAGTGCTCATTTAGCTTGGTTTATAGAAATCGTGAAATGAGGTAATTTATTAAGAATACATGCAAGGGAGGATGTATGTGAATGTATATGAAAGCGTGTGGGGTGAGTTTGTGTGATGTGGAGTGAATGTGTGTGTGTGGTTTGGGATGCTTGTATATGCGTTGCAAAGGGAATTTTGTGTCATGAAATAGTTTTGAAAAGATCTTCAATTTGTGTATAATCTAATGTAATAAGCCATTCAGTTATTTTCCTTTTAAAAGCTATTTTGTTAAGGTTATGAAGAGAGAGTAAATCATTTAGTCTGTTGTATAGAAAAGGGCCAAGAAAAGAAAAGAAATTTCGTGCAAATTTGGATTTTACTGATCTAGGTTGGCATATATTTCTTCTTCTTCTTCTCATGTCAGAATCTTGATCGGTATTTATAAAAGGAATAAGAGATCGTTGTTTCAAAGCAACATGGAGAATAAAAAGCTGCCGAATTGAGAGGACTTTAGCAGACCTATAAACTTCTACAGTGGGATGGCGGAAAGGAAGGAATAGTGCAACTTTAAGGACCGCCCTTTGAGCCCTCTCAAGTGCTAAGAGGTTAGTTTTAAACGTTCCACCCCATGAAGTGATGCAGTATGTCAGGAGGGATTGGCACAAAGCACAATAAACAGATTGTAGTTGCTTGGAGTTAAGGATTGACCGAAGATTTTTAACCACAAAGATAAATTTCCGTATTCTGCTAGTCAGACAATTTATATGTTCGGCAAAGTTTAATTTAGAATCCAAAGTGACCCCCAAGTACTTAAAATGGTCCACTTTCTGCAATTTAGAACAAGAACAATCACCGTTATGAGGGAATGAACAGGTGTGAGCAAGAATGGAGAATGTTTGGAGAGATGACTGCGGACTAGTCCTTAATGGTCCTTAATGGTTACTTGGTTTTAGTGGAATTTAAGGTGAGTATGTTAGTTCTTAGCCAATCATTTACAGTATTAAACCCAACTTGTGCGTACTTATGCACTTCTTCCCATGAGTCAGCACTGAAAAGAAGCACAGTGTCATCCGCAAAGGTAATAATACGACCATTTTGAAGACAGAGATTGCAGAGGTCGTTAATATACACCAGAAATAATGTGGGCCCCAGGATGCTACCCTGAGGAACTCCAAAAGCTACGGGAAGAGTGTCACTAAAGTGGTTATCAATTTTAACAATTTGCGTGCGGTTATTTAAGTAATCTTTGAAGAGTGACAATTGATTTTCACGTATACCGAGGTTTTCAAGCTTACGAAGCAAGATCGGGACCGACACTGTATCAAAGGCTTTAGCTAGGTCTAAAAAGATGGCTAACGACTTCTTTCGATCATCCATGTTAGAAACAATAGAGTTTGTTAATTCGTGCACTGCCATGGCTGTCGATTTCCCTGCACGAAAACCGAACTGAAACTGGGACAGCAGGTTGTTTGATTCTAGATATTTCACTAACCTGGTGTTCAATAGCCGTTCCAGAATTTTTGATAAGGCAGGCAGAATCGCTATTGGTCTATAATTATTAACACAGTGTCGGTCCCCACTCTTGTGAATCGGATGGATAAGTGCCTTTTTAAACGCAAGTGGAAAGGTACCAGTTTCTATCGCCAAGTTGCAGATATGTGTAATCGAGGGTACCAAAAGATTATTATGAGCAATGAGAAGGTTTGAAGAAATATTGTCGTAGCCCACGGCGCAGTCGCGCTTGAGAGAGGTAATAATGGCAGCTACCTCATGCTCATCAGCGGGCAGGATAACCATGGAATGTGAAAAAGTTGGTGGGTGGGTACTAGCAGGGGGGTCAACATAACCCTGCTGTTGGGCGGTTATTTTACCAGCCAGGGTTGAGCCAATATTGGCAAAAAAATGATTTACATTGTTTAAGCAATTAACTGGTTGATCCTGCGGGCTTATTAACTCAGTTGGTGATGTTTTGGGTCTTGATCTATTTGAAACTTTATTTATTATTTTCCAGAGGCGGCGGTTGTCCTTTCCCGCCTTTTTTACTTCTTCTCTTTCAAATTCCCTTTTAACTTTTTTCAAAATTTTGTTGGAATAATTTCGATACCTTGTGTATGTTGTCTTTAGTATTACATTGTCAGGATGTTTTTTTAATTTTTTATTTAGATTGTCTCTGTTCTTTATACATCTTAGGAGACCTGGAGTTATCCAGGGTTTAATAATTGTTATCCGCGAGGAGACGGTAATTATTTTAGTGTTTGACTCCACTACAGTTTTCAGGATGCGAACCAGTTTGTCAGCTGCTACGTTTGCATCATTTGCCTCTAGAACTGGTTGAAAGTTTGCCCCATTTAAGTCGGAAAGTAATCCAAGTGAAACTATCCGTGAGGTCTTGTGTTTCATGTGTCTAGGAAAACATTGATTCAACGAAAGGATGACAGTATAATGATCTGTGAGGGTTGTTTGAGCTATAAAAACTTTTGCGGGCAATTTTGTTTTCAGAATGACGTGATCTAGACATGTTTTTCCGTGTGTAGGGATAACGTGAGCTGGTAGCAAGCCGTGAAACGATGTCAGATCGAGGTAAGCTGAAGCATTTCGATCATGATTTGAAGTACTGATATCTAAATTTATGTCACCGGTGAGAATAATGTTTCTACAAGAAGAATAGTTTATTAATATTTCATTTAGGGATTGTAGGAAGTTTGATATATTTTTATATGATGGTGGGCGATAAATAGCTAAAACAACGGTGTCATTATTAATTTGTATTGTTAGGCAATTTGCATCATGAAAGTCAGGTTCGAGAACATTAACATGTATGCCATTTTTTATGTAAACAACTACACCCTCGTTTTGTGTTTTGTTTTTGTTAGTTGAGTAATATTTATAGCCATTTAATAACGGAAGATTTGAGGCAACCGGTAACCAGCATTCCGTGAGAATTATCAGGTCCCACGAAATTCTCGATTGTGCCAATAGGACATTAAAACCTGACATGCTGCAATTTATGCTTCTTATGTTTTGATTGATAATTTTGAGACGTTTTTCGTTATTCGGGATGAGGTCCAAGCAATCGGCCAGGTCACATATAGTGGAGTCCGCGACTGTAAGGTGGTCAATGTCATTGTTTATTGAAATAGAATTATCGAAGAGTACGGTTTAAATGACAGAGGCAGAAAATAATGTGCATAGCTGTATAAATCAGAGAGACAAGGCATGAGCGATCTCTCTCCCACCGAAACTCTCCTGAACTGACAAGAGATTTCAGTAGGCAAGCAATCGGTATGATAAGGACACTGACAAAAAAACTTTTCTTGTTTAGATCTCGTATCATAGAATTCCCAAAAATGAAGTGATAAAACTGTGAAATTTGTGTGTAATTGTGTATAAAATTGATGATGTGTAATTGTTTGCTTGTATACGTAAGTGTTTTATAGCTAGAAAAACTTATCTGAAACATATAAAATGATAATCCAAAAAAGTTATAAAAGTACATGCAGGGCTTTAATGTTATGGAATAATGACCAGATAGTCATTTTTCAATTATTTTAGCAAAATCCTTTTCAGAGTTAACAGCGATGCGTTGAGCGCCGTCCTCCTTGCGAAGGTAAACTTTACCAAAAGCTGACCAACAATGCTTAGTATTGATGTTGGGAGGCGAATTCTCTTGCCAGGAAGAACAACTTTCGAGCTTTTGCAGGGAGATTGTCCGATATGTAAACGGGTACCTTTGTGCCGGGGACTCGTAGATGTGTTGTATTCAACTTACAGGTTTTATTATTTTTATTAAAAGTTCTTACTGATTGCAGTATCTTAGTTTTAAGTAACACTGTAGTGAAGTCAACTATGATGGTGTTATTCATAGAATTGCTTGAGTTAATCCTGTATATGTTCTTAATATCTGATTCTGCAACTGTGGTGTCTAGAGTGGTACCAACATTTGAGATCACATTTATCAAATCCAATTTTGATTCATTCTCAATTTTAGGGATGTTTTTTATTTCTACAGTTGTAATTTTCGATTGCTTTTCAAGCTGATCTACCCTGTCTTCTATTTTCCTGATATAGTCTCGATTTTCCTTCTTTTCGACTTCGTACTGTTTCATTTTGTTTAGCATCTCATCATATTTTTTGGCAGTAAAGTCGACTGAGTCTTGAAGTTTACTGTACTGGCTTTTTACCTCCAACATCGTCGCCTCCATGTTAGAGTAGAATACCTTTTGCTCCTTTTTAAGATCTTTGATTACACCAGATAGTTCTTCTTTGAAATCATTGAAATCTAGTAGATAGTCTTGGTCATCGCGTTTCCTTTTATTACGACAGGTAACATTTGAGGCATCCATGGAGACTTCATTTATTCCCGCAGATGTACTTATGTTTGGCTCAGATTGGTGATGGACTGGAGGTAACTGACTTAATACAGCAGGTGACTTTGGCGGTGTTCGGTTTAGCGGCATTTTTCTAAGTAGTTTAGAATTGTGATTTAAACAAAATCCAAGATACCGAAAAAGTATGTTGGACGGCGGGGTTTGAACTTGTGACACGTTACGCACGAGCCGGAGTCTTGCACCGCGACGCTAAGTTGACACTTAAGCTTGTTGTTTAAATTGGTAGCCGCTATTGTCTTGCGCGAACTATTATGGTAGGTATGTACGTGATTAGCGTTTGAGCAGTTTCTTTTGTGTTCACTGATGAGTCCAAAGTCCAAAATAGATAAAATGTTTGAATTTTGTGGCCGTTTTGATGTTAATTTTGATTTTTGAAGATGATGCACTTGGTATTTCACAATAGTTTTTTCACAGATTGACACTGGTACACTGGAGATTAATATTGTAGGTTTATATTTTATTATAAAGCACTATTTTGTCGTATTATGATTTAATTATTCGGAGAGTTCTGGTAGCACGTCTGCATTACAATAGCGTCGCGGCGGGGGGAGAAGTTGAAGGAGCGCTTCTTTGGTCGCCTGAAGAAGGTATTAATTAGTTTTCTTTCAGGCGGAAACAAGGTGCGCGCCTTCAACGGTTGGGTCATGCCGGTCTTGATGTACTCTTTCGGCATACTCAAATGGACTCAGACCGAACTTGACGCCCTGGACAGGAGGGTACGTACACTCCTGACCGCAAACCGGATGCATCACCCACATTCATCAGTGATGAGACTGTACATCCCGCGGAAATGCGGAGGTCGAGGGTTTTTAAATGCAAAGACCCTCCACAACCGCGAGGTGTGCAGCCTCAGGGAATATTTTTTTAAAGCCGATGTGGGTATGCACCGTGATGTGGTCGCAGTGGAAAACGGGCTCACCCCGCTCTCCATGGCTAAAGAGAACTGGCGCAAACCTGTAGTACTTACTACAGATGACCGCAAGGAGGTATGGCAAAGCAAGGCGCTTCACGGGCGCTACTTTCGGGCTCTTCACGAGCCCGATGTAGATTTCTTAGCGTCCGTATCCTGGCTACGTTTCGGTGACCTTTTCGGGGAAACCGAAGCAAAGCAAAGCAAAGCAAGCAAGCAAGCTGTGCAATTATGGACGAAGTTATCTTGACGAATAACTACCGGAGACATATTATGAAGGACGGTACGGTTGACGTGTGTCGGGCATGCCATCGTCCGGGTGAGTCCATCAGACATATTATCTCTGGTTGTTCGCGTCTAGCTAACGGCGAGTACTTGCACAGACATAACCAAGTGGCCAGGATTATTCACCAGCAACTTGCTTTGAAATATAAACTTGTAGACTCTGAGGTACCGTATTACAAGTATGTGCCCGACCCAGTTCTTGAAAATGACCATGTCACGTTGTACTGGGATCGGTCTATCATTACTGACAGGACTATTGTTGCCAATAAGCCTGATATAGTGGTGATAGACCGATTAGCGCGCCACGCAATGATAGTCGATGTTACCATTCCACATGACGAGAACCTCGTGAAAGCTGAGAAAGAGAAACAAATAAAATATCTCGACTTAGCACACGAGGTTGTTGACATGTGGAATGTGAGCTCAGCTATCATTGTGCCGATTGTCGTAACGGCTAATGGCCTGATGGCCAAAAGCCTCGATCAAAATCTCTCGAGGCTCTCGTTAGACGGTTGGATCAAACGCCTGATTCAGAAAGCAGTACTCCTCGATACGGCCCGCATTGTGAGGAGGTTCCTGTCTCTGCAGCCCTAACCACCGGTAGCTTGGACCCTGCTCCCGACACCGGCGGAATTCTATTTTTTATATTTTTAAATGTTTTTATATTTTATATGTTTTAATATTTAAAAATGTAATTAATAAGTATTTAAATGGAATAAAGGTATAATAATAATAATAAAATTTATTTCAAAATTGCTTCCATAACTATGCAGTGTGCATCACGGTAATAAATCCGAAATAAAAAAACTCTCTGGTAATAATCCCGAAATAAAAAAACTCTCTAAGAGACAGAAAAGAAATAAATTGAATCTTTTCGAAGGTGTATGATTGTTTTTATTGAAATATAAATATATTTTTTCATTTTACATCGTGTTTTATTTCTTACCTACTT
Organism: Omphaloscelis lunosa; assembly: GCA_916610215.1. Classification (NCBI taxonomy): domain Eukaryota; kingdom Metazoa; phylum Arthropoda; class Insecta; order Lepidoptera; family Noctuidae; genus Omphaloscelis; species Omphaloscelis lunosa. The sequence continues at coordinate 22,810,665 of OU744251.1, read as the reverse complement.
ACCTTTACCGTTTATTAGTTATTATTATAGGTACAAACCGCGTGTAAAAATTTAGTACGCGCGGTTTGTACCTTCTGTCTTGTTAAATTTGTTAGTCTGTGATGCCAACATTCGGTGATTGGTGGCCAGAATAATGTTTGTTTACATTCACGCGCAATTGACAACACTAGCTGTCTCTTTTTTCTTGTTGGTTTTATCAAGCCATTTATTTTCTATCATTTTTACTTGTAGTGAAATGTAAAATGAATGAAAGTGGGTATGTGTGCTGCCGCTGCTGCGCGGAACACTTTTTTCGGTTGTTTTGTGAGTGTATAACATATCTGTTTATTATAATATCATTGTTAACATTGATATTCTTCCAGGAAATACTGATGCATCTGCTCAGGACTACCTGAACCTATGCGCCTTTCATGGCTTGCTCCCTGCACACAATTTTCCTACACATCAAAGTGGCTCCTGCTTGGACCATATCATGCTTAAATCAAATTTCCCTTCACTTGCACTTGTTGTTAACTCAACAATAACCGATCAAAATGCTGCTCTATTAATCATAAACTGTAAATTACCTAAACACAACATTCGCACAATTTCTAAACTAAACATAAATAAACTTGAAGAAGATTTACGCGTCATCAACTTTGAGCCAGTCTACAATTCTCCTGATCCGCAGTTTTGTATGTTGTATGTAATAGAAAATATACGACATGCAATTCAGAGAAATACAGACATATTAAGATTGAGCCGTAAAAATAGTAACATAAAACCCTGGATCACGACAGGTCTTATTCGTTGTATGAAACATAGAGATAAACTGCACATGAAGGCTAAATCTCATCCAGATAATGCAATACTGCAACTGTCGTACAAAAGGTATCGTAATTTCTGTAATGATCTTCTCAAGAAGGCAACTACGATAAAACTGCACTGGAAAAGGCTGGAACAAATAGTAAACAGATTTGGAAATATATTAATGTAACATATACCTCGAAACAAAATGAGTCATCTTCAGGTTTATTAAAAGTACACTCGACACCGCCGGCATCTGCTAACTTAGCAAATAATTTCTATGTTAACGTCGAAAAGAATCTGGAGAAAGAAATCGGGTTCAATCACACTTTCAAACAAGTACGCCTTTTGAATGTAACCCCACCTTAACATCCTTCGCCCTGCTAGATACTGACGAAACTGAGGTAGAAAGAATAATCATGACTTTGAAAGACGACTGTGCAGTTGGTTGGGATAATATATCAAATAAAATCATCAAACAATTCAAGAATATTTTAGTACCACCACTGATTTATATTATCCGAATGTGCCTGTCTTTGGGTCTTTTTCCCGAGTGTCTCAAAAAAGCAGTTATTGTCCCTGTATACAAAACAGGCAGTAAACAGCAAGTAACAAATTATAGACCAATTTCTTTACTGCCTTCTATGTCAAAAATATTGGAAAATATCATAAATAAAAGATTGTTTAAATATCTGGAGGATAAATCTATTTTGTCGGAGCGTCAATATGGATTTAGACCTAAAGTTTCAACTGCCGATGCTGTACATCATCTGACTGACTATCTAGCTCAAGAACTTGACAAGGGTAACCACACAGTAGGAGTTTTCCTGGACCTCGCCAAAGCTTTTGACACAGTCTCCATTCCTATTCTATTGCGCAAGCTTGAGATAGTGGGCATAAGAGGCATTCAACTGAAACTTCTCAAAAGTTACTTAGAAGACCGAAGCCAGTGCGTTAAGATTGGCAATGTTCTCAGCGCAGACGAAAAAAACACGCCCTTTGGTGTGCCCCAAGGAAGTATTTTAGGGCCTTCTCTTTTTTGATATACATTAATGACCTTTGTAATCTAAACCTAGAGCACGGCACTATAATATCTTACGCTGACGACACTGCCCTCCTTTTTTTCTGCTGAATCGGAACATGAAGTCTACAAGTTTGCGCAACACGGTTTTAATATGGCAAATAAGTGGCTTCAACAAAGTCAAAGTCAAGTCAAATCATTTATTTCAAATAGGCCGATGTATGGCACTTTTGAACGTCAAAATTTACAAAATAATATAATTGATTCTAGTCGCCCCTTCCAAAAGGTAGTTTTCGTATGGAGAAGAATGGGCAAGAAACTCCACCGTTACTCTTTTAAAATGTTTTACAATAGTTTGTATAAGTACGTACATTAGTTAAATAATTATATGTGAAGACGATGCACCTAGAATAAAATTACTATACCACAATAGGTAAAAAGAATTTAAAATGAAGCAACGACAGATAATTTAATTATGTGATAGATACATGGTGCTCACATATTTACAAACATTGTAAAAGTAGACGATTTTCCTAATGTTTTTAAAATTAATAAGTCAGTGTGTGAGAAAGTAATCACAGAATGTAAAATCAATGTCATATAACACAAAATTATAAATTTTACAATTAAATTAGCAACCTGTTTGATTTTGTCTTGATTCTAAATTGTCCTATGGAGCAGGACCAGCATGTTTCCAAGCACTCTTATCTTGTATATAATACTCTAATTTGTAATATGCTTATTTACAAAGTGTATTTTTAATATGAGTTTTAAATTTTCTTTCATTTAATTGCAATACGTCACAAGGTATTTTGTTGTAACATTTAACACAGTACCCCATAAAAGATGTATGTACTTTAGATAATCTGAAAAATGGTTGATCTAGTTTATCTTTATTTCTAGTATTAAAATTATGTCTATCACTTATTTTATTAAAAAGATGTGGATTTTTCCTTACGTACATACACACATAACTCACTAACCCTAACTGCGACTAAGACAAATTATATTAAGTTTTCAATGTCCAAACATACATCTGTCTTGCCCTCAACGATGTATGCTCACTCTTGTATGGTCCCTACAGATTGCCTGCTTACGTGTCCTAATATTAATATAACGAATAAAATAAAATATCTAGGAATTGTAATAGATTAAACCCTGTCTTTTAAACAACACATAGAAGCATTAAATAACAGAATGCGTAAGCTAATATTCGTTTTCAAAAAACAACGTTATATTGCAGACCCAAAATTAATTAGGCAAGTTTAGTTTGCTCTCTGTCAGTCAATTTTGACTTACTGCACTACCTCTTGGGGTGGAGCAGGTAAAAGTTTGCTACTACCGATTGAAAGAGCTCAAAGAGCAATTCTTAAGGTGTCTACTTGCCGCCCTTTCCTTTTTCCCACTAACCTACTCTATCAATCCTGTGAAGTACTAACAGCTTGACAGTTATTCATAGTGAGCATCGTATTAAAACAACACGCAGCCCTCCCATATAGCACTGAATTTACAAAAAAAAGACGGAAAGACACAGTTTGCCCTACAAAAAGTACAAAACATGCCTTCGCAGCCAAATTTTTTGTCTTCCTAGGACCATTACTTTATAAAAGACTAAATGCGAGAGCTAACATTTATTCTCTAAATGATAATAATTGTAAAAGAACTCTTACGGAAGCTCTTCAAAGTATGTCCTATGAAGATAGAGAGAAACTATTAGATGTACTTAAATAAAAAAATAAAAAATTACTAATTAAGTTTAGCTAAGTAAGGATAGGTACTAAGATTTTAGCAAGTAGAATTTATTGTACTATTTATACCTTTTTACATACCTATTAGATGACTAGATTTTTATAACGAATGTGATTATTAAGAAATATTATTATACCTTGCCCCGCCTGAAATACAGGATGACCTAGTTCAGGCACATAACATAATCGAATTTTTCGTAGATTTAAGCAAATTTGTATTAAGTGTTTTACCTTTTCAGCTGAATAAAGTTTTATTATTATTATTATCTACATCGCCACATGCGAACTACGCATCTAAGACCTGACGTCACACAAAAACCTGACAAAATCCTGCATCGCACAAACAGAGTTTACTGCGTGATTAGCATATATATAACTTCCCCGACATCAATCATTGGGCAGTTGCCCACCAGACACAACACCCATCTGGTCGGAGGAGCCTCCCTTTTCTTTAGAGGATGAGTGAACTTTACAATCGTGACAATTATTTATTTATAGGAGAACCAACAACTATAACAAATGGATACGAGTTGTTTAAGAAACAGAACCAATTACAGGTTCTCACGGGTAAAAACAGAACAAGTAGTAAAAATCTTAGGATCACTAACAAGCACAATAAAAAGGATTAAGTATAGATATTACTTATATATATAATATACAATAAGTACCATGCACTTTTAAAAAGTTCAGCGTTCAGCCGAGCGCCTGCAGAATTGGTTTTGGTGATAAATGGGTCAAATGAGAACTCTTTACAAAGTCTTTACTTATTATTAACCCTTTATAAGCATTGGTCTTAATTCCAGCATTTAATGACATATATCTAGCGTTAAATTTTTAGGGTTAATAATATACGATGACACATCACAGGCAACGGCCGCCGGACAGCATATGTGGGGAAATTTCCAACGATAATTAAAGTATTTTCTGTAATGGGCGCAACGACAGCGAATGACCGCAGCCGCCGCACCACCACCGCCACGCAGCCATCCACAATGCACACAAATGCACGTTTCAGTACCACGTCACACTTAAGAGATTAGTACATGCAGAAGAACCACTATTTTCACTCAAACGTACAACAAGAAGTTGTCAAAATGATGACGTGGATATATTTAGTAACCTGTTCCGCTTAGCTCTTTCTAAAGAGTCTTGAAAAGACCCTGGAAGAATTCGACACGTGTTTCACCTCTCAACGAGGCATCCTCAGGATGACGATTGACTTGTCGCGAACTCGAACACGGCGTGTTGCCACACCAAGCACCGAGCGTAGACTGAGCTTAATCGCCCGTCCAACCCATTTATACACTGCTCGCCCCACCTCGGCTCGGACCGTTATCAGCGCCATAAGGGGCGAACAATCGCAGTAAAGGTGACCTTGGCATACTCGTATTTAATTCGTTCAACAGCGTAACGTTTCCTGTATTATTTTTCACTATTCAATTTTTTTTTCATCATTTTATAATGGATTTCCGCAAGGTCACGCCTGAATCAATTAACTATCTTAAGAACATAACATAAACATAACATCACGCCTTGTTTCCCCGAAGGGTAGGGCAGAGGTGTCCTTGTAGCAGGCACACCCACATTTCGCCAGTTATGTTTAAGTCCCATGTAATAGGGGGCGAGCCTATTGCCATCAACCGGGCACAAATCCAGACTCCGAGCTGCTACTGAGAAATTTCAGATAGAAAAACCCAATAACATTTTGCTCGACCCGGGAATCGAACCCAGGACCTCATACTTAGCAGTAGCGCTTGCGACCACTAGACCAACGAGGCTATCTTAAAAAGTTGTCAATTAATTAACAATAATGTACAACCTGCACTGATACATCACAGATTCGTAGTATTCGTAGATTTGTGGCGCTTGCTACGCGGTGCTACATCGTAGCAGGCGTAGCCGTTCATCAGCATAGGACGTAGAACTTGATCTTCTGTATCGTTTCCACGCGGTGCGTACATTTGCGCAAAGTATAATACTTAACGTGGCCTGTGCAAACAGACGCCTGCGGGGCGTAGCGCGACTATTATTATAAGGTCGTAAATAAAGCGAAGCTGCCTTGTGGACAGATGTGCCGCATGTACTAACTGCGCGCACTGGGAGAAGAAGGCTCCCATTCTGAACAGCAAAGAGCAAACGTACGGATGTTGATAAAAGCAATGCATAGCAATGAATTTTATTTCCATTGACTCAATATTCAATCGATTCTTGCATTCATTATTAGCAATTTTATTTATCGGATTGTATTACCGACAACTTTGAAAACAAAATAATATCTTAATTGCCTTTTCACTAACGTAATTGGTATCAATTAGTTATCGGGTCATAAAATAACTTTGTGTCACATCATTATCGTAAATGTCATGTGTACAGTTTAGCAAAATAGTACCTACACCCACAGGTGTAGGTACTATTTTGTTAAACTTGCGGAGAAAACGTGTAAGTAACGTTAGTATCTATATCAGTAGCGTACGTACGACTTAATGTTCCACGTGATCACAGGAGGCTCGGGAGGCGCGGGAGGCACAAGCGACGCTCACAGGGACTTCGGTAACGCAATGAAAGCGACGAGGCAGCTCCTTGTCTGCCGGAACTCTGACATCGATCGCCTCAGATATGTGTCAGTACTTACATACCTATAGTACAAGGTTGATTCCGACGCGATGTCAAATAAGAACATAGGGGAAGGCTGATAACATATTCTGTGAAATACGACTGATGTGAGGAACACTTTGGGGCCGCGACATTAGAGGCACGTCAGACGCCTTTCACACAGTTCTGTTGTGTATACTATTTTGATGCGGTAGCTATTTGTTTGTAGAAGTCTGTTCTTAGAGGTTTGTTTTCTATAAATCCACCATCACCATGATCCTCCTGCCCTTATGTAATGTTGCATGTTTTTACTTACGTTTTAGTTATTAAAATGTTGGTCTTTTATCATACGTTCTCTCTAGGTAAATGCATGACCATTGCCGGTATGTTAAATATTCCTGAGGCTCTGTATTTCATTGTTGTTGATATTTTCTGTAGATTTTCTTGTTGTGACACTTACCTATGTCAAATGTTAAACTGTCAGTTTCTTTTTATTTTTCTGTTTGGCTTAGTCTATGATGTTACTTTTTGGTTTATATAGTTTTAATTATTTTTATTGATATCGCTAAAACATTGTATTAGTTATAATTTATTTTTTATACTATGATTGTACGAAATAACTACAAATTATTAACTATTGTTCTAAATTTTATTTATGAAATTTACGCACTCCAAGGAGGTCCGATTACATTTGATGAAACCATTGTTTGAAAATGGAAAAGAAGATTGATTTTGAAAACGAGCTGAAGGTTATAAAAGCAGAGGCTGTCAGAAGTAACGGGCTAGTCTATCTCCGACTTTTCTATAGTAAAAGGTCTGACTCTCTTCCAGTCTATCTTGGCCTGCCCTGCCTATCCCGGGGCTCACCCAATTCCAAAAACCAAAGACAGCCGGCGTCCGTCTTCCACGGGTGAAACTCTTCCTTCCCGCGGAGGCATCGACCCGCCGAGGCCACCACCAGCCGTGAACCACTCCCTGCCGGAGCCTCCCACTGCCGAAGACCACCTCCCGCTGCAGGCCACCTCTGAGGCCTAACCTCCTGAGCGTGCAGTGCCGATCAGTGCAGCGTTGAACTGTGTTTTTATACCTCTTTTGTACCCTTTTCCTTTTTGGCTCTAAATAAATTCTGTTCTTCCCTGCAATTAAAATCGTTATAGATTCAACTGCCCCTCCTAGGTAAGAGGTAGTTTTTCTTCCGACCTTACATTTTCCCCATCTGGGAAAATGTAACGTTACACTTATCACTGATCCTATTTATGTCTAACTAGCTTCCGCCAGCGGCTTCGCCCACGTGATATCTTTATAAATTATAGCCTATGTTACTCAGTGATAATATAACATTCCATTGGTGAAATAATTTTTCAAATCGGTCCGGTAGTTTTTGAGTTTATTCATTACAAACACAAAAAATCAAATCTTTTCTCTTCATAATACTAGTTTAGAAGAAAGAAGCCGAGTTTTGACATAATTATGTTTGTACCTTCAAACTACGAGCACTCGGCAGTTGTTCGTATGAAGAACCTCGCGCCAGTAGCTGCACGAGCACAACTTGCGCCAGTTGTTGCACGAGCATGACTTGCGCCAGTAGCTTCAGGAGCACGACCCGCGCCAGTAGCTGAACGAGCACAACTCGCGCCAGTAGATGGACGAGAGCGACGCGCGCCAGTTGCTGCACGAGCACGAGTCGAGCCAGTAGATGCACGAGCACGACTCGCACCAGTAGATGCACGAGCACGACTCGCACCAGTAGATGCACGAGCACGACAGGCGCCAGTAGCTGCACGAGCACGACTCGCGCCAGTACCAGCACAAGCACGACTCGCGTCGGTAGCTGCACGAGCATGACTCGCGCCAGTAGCTGTTCTGCTGTCGTTCGCAGTAATAAAATAATCTAATAACGTACTAACATCCTGTTTGTGCGCGTACAGTTCGTGCCATTAAAGATGAGACTTGACACACCACGTGGTTTGACTTGCGCAGTAGACGATTGGGTCTCTTTAGCGGTATGAGGTCTGCGCCGGGGCGTCATCGGGGCAGTGGAAAGAGCGGTGGGAGGCGCGGTCAAGTCTCATCTTTCGTGGCGCGTATTGTACTTACTATATCACTTACTAGTGACATTACACTCGCGCCGAACATGTTTGTTAGCTCAATCAAGTCCCGCCGTCGATTCTCTTCATTTCCTTATGTTTATAAGTTATGGGGTCACGGTAGATAATAAATCAAACAATTTATATTCATGAACATGAAACAGTTCAAAAATTTTTATCGATATATTGTGTAGTACTGTGGTGCGTGGCAACATATCGACTCACCACAACATTGCGGGTTCATTATTCTGTTCCTGAAGATTGCTCTGTTCAGTTCCTTCGGAGAAGAATGCATCTAAACAATGCAATGTGAATGTTAATTAATCGCTCGAGCAGTCGAGCAGGGCGGTCGGTGCGGGGCGGTGCGGAGCGTTGCGGGACGTGGAGTTACGCCGTGCTGTCGGCGCGGTGTCAGTGCGGCAAGAGTTGAGCGGTGCCGCAACTTCCAGATATGCAAAACTAATCTCCGACAACTGATACCGATACTCCGATTTCCAATCGGTAATTTGATTTAACCGTACTCTGGCCGCAGCGCTCTCGTCCCGCGCCCCACCGCCACCGCCGCCGCCCTCCATCCGCTACAGCCCTAACATATAACTTTAAGTATTGTACTGTTGGTTTTCGCAAACTCTGGTATTCTAATATTCTATTTTCTATGTTATGGGGTTTGGTTTCCGCACTTAGTCCGTCAGGTGGACCATTGTACGTGGGCCATGGCGGCCGCTTGGGGGGTTATTCCAACCAGCCCACCTCCCTCCAGAAGTTAATCAAAGCTCCTGGTATGTTCAGAACATCTGTGAAAGATCTGGGTGACCCGAGGGTTTCTCTTCTCTTTCTCTCTTTTTCTCTCTTTTTGTACACCGTGCGAGTGGAAGACTCAGGCGCTAGCCGCTGCGCCACCGTGCAAGTGGTGGGGGATCTCTAATTGCCGGTGCGTACGTCTACGCGCGCCTGACGTCATCCGCCTACTTGCTACGATCTCCGCGCTACGAACTATCTGCGACGAACCTGCAGCTACGACTGCTACGAACTGTACATCGGCTACGAAAGCGGTAGCGAGACATTAAGATCTGGAGTATTATTATAACGGTCGAGTTGTTATACAATGGCTGGCGTACAACGTACACCGCCTAAGTCTCAACCTAATATACTGAGTCAGACGCGCTCCGAACCGGATTTAAACTCACCCATCACGACGAGTGAATTTGTCAACACCAGGAGTAGACGATCGAATCAAAAAAACTCGCCACAAAGTGGGGCCAGCCCCAATCGGGAGGAACTGGAAGACACACTGGTTAGCGTGAAAACTGACCAAAATACTAACAACCTTCACAAGATGCTAACCGAACAGTCAACTATTATAACGGAACTAGCAGCAGATATAAAAGAGATCAAGTTGCAAAATATTAAGATTCAGAAGTCTAATACGGAAATATGTAAGACTAATGCCGGTATCGAAAGATCTATGAACTTTTTGAATGAAAATTTTGAAGAATTAAAGCGGGAGGTGGAGGAACTGAAGAAGGAAAGACGGGATCAGCGATGTTACATTGAAACTCTTGAGAGAAAGATTATTGATTTACAGCTGAAATCACGCTCCGCTAGCATCGAAATACGTAATATTCCGCCCAGCGACGACGAGAACACGGGCGATTTAATAAATACTGTATGTAACATCGGGAAGTTGGCGGGACTTTCTATTGCTGATGCAGAGTTTAGAGATATTTATCGCCAACCAGGAAAATCCACTGCGACTAGTACCATACGCCCCATCATAGCAGAGTTTAAGAGTGTACAAAAACAACAAGATCTAATATCAGCTGTTCGAAACTATAACAAGAATATACCTATAAGGGACAATAAACTGAACACTGAACAAATCGGCATCCCCGGGAAACGGCAGCCAGTCTATGTCGCGGAACAGTTACCCGGTAGTTCTAAAAAACTCTTCTACATGACACGTGAATTTGCAAAGAAGAATACATATGCTTTCTGCTGGATTAAAAATGGGAACATCTTTCTTCGTAAGAAATCTGGTGATAAACAACTACTCATAAACTCCGAAAAATGTCTTCAGAATATGTGTGATGAGGGCATATGACTACTTCCGCCCATATGTAACCTACTTCCTGTTCGTATATTTTTTCTTTTTCGTACATATAAGTTATACGAGTATCCATACTATCTAGTTTGCCTATTATTAGTATTAAGGCATAGGATCTATTTCTCCTCTACAGAGGACTGTGCGTTATGCCTATCGTGTGGAAGTGTTTGTTTAGCGAGCAGTGTCCTGTGATGGTCCCCGTCACCAGGCGCAGGCCGTTCCTGTCCAGGCGTAAAAGACTCCTGGTTAACCTGCTATCCAGGGATGGCATAGCTACCTTGGACTGCCTGCAGCCCGGTGTCGAGGTCCACCAGTACTCCGCTTGTGTGAGGGTAAATTCCTGTAGCCACCTGCATATTTGGTTGAAGGGGATTGGTACGATAGGTTCGGGTCCACAGACTGCCGTGCTAGATCCTCTTCTAGCAAGTTCGTCAGCTGCGTCGTTACCTAGCGATCCGCTGTGTCCTTTTATCCATTGCAGTGTCACCGTGTTGCGACTAGACACCGATACCTGTTCTAGTGCATTGTGACATTCTAGTATCAACTTTGAGGTAATATATTTTTTCTTCAGCGATTGGAGAACTGAGGCGCTGTCGGAGAGTATGCGTATGTGAGTGTCCGTAACTCTCCTAGCCTCTATGGCATGGACCGCTTGTATGATGCCCACACAGTCCGCCTGATAGACGGTGTTGAACATTCCTAGTGGTCTGGATATCTTTATGTTGAGATCGTGCGAGAAGACTCCGACTCCGGTACCAGAGTCGGTCTTCGATCCATCAGTGTAAACCCTCAACTCTTTCGGGCATGAGTAGTCGCACTGTTCTTCTGTAAGTATTATGTTGTAGTGCCTTTGAAAGTGGTGTGATTTCGGTACTTTGTCGCAGGGTGATGCCATCATTGGCCGTCGCTTGATTGCATCTTCCTTTATGGGTGTGTACTTAATTCTGGAGTCTTTGCTGAGAGTTCCTGATAAATGTAGTCTAAAGGCGGCCAGGGCCGCCTCCTCCCGCACAATGAGGTGCAGAGGCGGCAGTCCAAGCATTGCCTTTAAGGCGGCAGTGGGTGTAGTTCTCATACTGCTAGTGATCGCAACACAGGCAAACCGCTTCAGTTTTTCGAGATCTCTTTGGGCTGTGCTCAGGTCTGTCCTGGGCCACCAGACCAGTGAGCCATATGTGATAATTGGTCGGATGACTGTGGTGTATAACCAGTGGGTGACCTTGGGACTAATCACCCAATTCCTGCCAAGCAGTCGTTTACACTGCCACAGGGATATGCTGGCTTTTGTTGTGACATAGTTCGTGTGTTTTGCCCAGTTCAATTGTTTGTCCAAAAAGATGCCCAGGTATTTGGTTTCAGTTGAGAGGCTTAGGGTTGTTCCAAAGAATCGTGGTAGTTGTAGTGTGGTCAATTTCCTCTTTTTTGTGAAGAGGATCAGTTTGGTTTTTGTGGGGTTCACTGAGAGTTGGTGCTTGCTGCACCATTCCTCTACTAATTTCAGGGCTTGACGCATGAGGTTGCATAGAGTGTTTTCGTGGGTCCCGTTTATTATTATGGTTATGTCATCAGCGTAGCCTACGGTGAAGTAACCTTTGTCATTAAGTGTTTTGATGAGGTTGTCTGCTACCAGATTCCTTAGAAGCGGTGAGAGGACGCCCCCTTGCGGGCAGCCCTTCGCAACGATGGCCCTTGTAGTGTCATTTACTGTGACTTGTACCGCTCTCAATTTGAGCATATTGGTGATCCAGCCACTCAGGGTCGAGTCTATGCTGTGTCGGTCGAGGGCCATTTTTATGCTGTCAAACATGGTTTTGTCAAAGGCGCCCTCAATGTCAATGAAGGCAGCCAGTGCTGAGCATTTGTGGTCCTCTGCGCATTCAATCTTAGAAACCACGTTGTGCAGCGCTGATTCTGTTGATTTGCCTGTGGAGTACGCGTGCTGTTGTTTGTGAAGTGGTTTTACCCGGAGAGGTCCGTCTCGGATGTACCTGTCACAGAGTCTCTCGAGGGTCTTCAGTAGGAAGGATGTGAGGCTTATTGGCCTATAAGCCTTGGGTTATGTATAATCGGTCTTGCCAGGTTTGGGTATGAAAATGACTTTCACCTCGCGCCATGCGAGAGGTATGTGTCTAAGTGCTATGCAGGCTCGATAGATCTCCAACAGCCATGGTGTCAGATGATCCAACACCCACTGCAGTAGGGCCGGGAAGATGCCATCCAGTCCTGCCGACTTGTATGGCTGAAAGGTGTTGATAGCCCACTCTATGCGGTCTTGTGTTACTATATTGCGGGCTCTTGACCAGTCTTGATCCGTTGGGGTCCATTCTGGTTCAGCCTCCCACGACCTGTCTTCTAGGATTTCACAGTCTGGGAAGTGAGTCTCAAGAAGGACCTTACTGGTTTCATAGTCAGTTAGTGTGTATGTATTATCGGGTTTTTTCAGCGCGCCGAGAGTTCGGTCCTGATCGGTTGATAGGATCTTTCGTACCCTTGCCGCTTCGTTGTTAGTTTCAATTGATTCACAGAATTTCGACCATGCTTTCCTCCTGGCAGTTCTGATTTGCCTCTTGTATGTGTATTGGGTCTCTTTGTATAGCTTCCAGTCCTCCGGGAGTCTGGTGTTTTTGGCTCTGTTGAATTGTTTACGTAGTGTGTCTCTGAGTCTGCTAAGTTCAGCGTTCAGCAGGGGTTTCTCTCAGTCTTGGTTCGTGGCGCCCTTAGTTTGCAGCATGCATGGTATGCCTCGGTTAGGTATTGTGATAGTTTTGTTACGGTGTATTCTAATTGTGCCATGTCTCGTAGGGTTACCTGTGATAGATGCCTCGCTAAAAGGGAGGCTAACAGGCGTTTATACCCGGGGACATCAGTGCGCCGCGGGTTTCGTCTCGGTGTGGTTTTCCTTGTGTTGGTAGTTAGTGTAAAGCGGATTCTCCTGTGGTCTGAGCAAGAAGGCTCGTCCGATACGTGCCAGTTTGTGATTTGGTTTGTCGCGTTTTCTGTAGAAAGTGTTAAATCTATGATCGTTTATCCTCGGACTGTGACCCAAGTGGGTTCTGAGCCGCGGTTAATAATGTTGAGGTTAGTAGAGAATAAATAGGTGGATAGTACCTCTCCTCTGGAGTTCGGTGCGTCGCTGCCCCAGAGCGGGTGGTGGGCATTTGAGTCGGTGCAGATTATCAGGTCCAGACTGGCGCGCTCACAGTGTTGCACAAGGTCGGCCATCTCTTTAGGCGGACAGTCTGCGTCGTCGTCTGGCATGTATACCGAGGCTAGTACAACATCTGGAACGCTACCCTCGGTCTGGAGCCTGACAGCTGTCATGTCTCTGGAACAGAATTGGGTGAGTGGCGTGATGGGAATTTCGTTGGGTATATAGATACAGGTTCTTGGTTTGTCTGACGTGTGAGTGTTGAGAATTATCTTACCTCCGATGTTACTAAGGCCAAATATTCTATTGTTCCTGATCCACGGCTCTTGGATCAGTGCGACGGTTCGGGGCTTCACCTCCAGTGCCCTGCGTAAACTAGCCGTGGCAGTCTGGCTATGTTGGAGGTTGGTTTGTATGAGGTTAAGGGGCGGTGACGGCGGTTGAGTGGAGTTAGTCGGAGAGAGATAATAATCAGACATTCTCTCCGTCTCCTCCGCTCTGTACTGGTCACTCTGTTGATCGCCCGGCGACGAGGCGAGAAGCTGCTCATTCCAGCCAGGTGATGTGGGCGGTATGGTTTCGACGTCGTCGGCCATTGCCGCTCGGGCCATGACCTCCTCGAGTTGGGCAATGTCAGTGTCGCTCGTCTGGGTCATGATCGGTAGTGTCTTCCCGTCCGTGCTGTCAGTCGGGGTGTCAGAGGGTCGGGTCTGGGTGTCAGAGGGTCGGGTCGTGGGCCAGAAGCGTACGTATATCGATCCTAGCAGGTACGATATCCGACGCTCCCGTCCCAGGACCTTTTCAGCTTCCTCCGGTGGCAGCCCTAGGGTCATATAAGTCCCGCTATGGTCACCACCGACGGTAGTTGCCCTGTACAACGACCACCTGGTACTGTCATACCAAGTATTCTGACGGGTCAGAATACTTTGGAGCTTGGCCGCGTCACCTCTATAACGAGGGACGAAAAGCGAAGCTCGGACACGGGTGGGTACGTCGGTCTGTTTCATCACGGTAAGTTTCTGGTCAGTGTCTGGGAGTCTAATTTTGGGCACGTTATGGGTCAGCCAGGTCAGAGCGTTATCATCCTCACACCACATCTGCACTGTTCCTTCCGCTACACGTGAGTATCCGCGGAAGGCCGGGAGTGGTGTCGACGAGTCTGTGTCCATCAGTAGATTTTCTAAGTCAGTCTTAACGTGCTCAGCCTCTTCCTTGGTCAGCTCTCTACTGGGGTGGGGAAAGCAGATTGCTACGGCTAGCCGCGTAGGAATATCCTTTGTGGCCCGCGCATAGGTTCTCTGTTCCCCCTGAGCGGAGTGGATTCTCACACGCTTTGCGTCGCCCTGAAGCGTACCTGGCGAAGCCGTGTCGTCAGGGCGCTCCCTCTTCGCCGGCCCTGTACCGCTTGGTCCAGGCTGCGGCTTGGAGGTGCCTGGCAGGGTGTTGATTGCCGGCAACGCCTTGTGTGAGGATCCGGAACGCTTGCCGCTAGCATGTCTAGGTCGAGGTCGGTCGTGGGTTCTGTCAGTGTCTTGGGGTCGGCTGGCGGTCCCGGCAGACTCTGTTACGTGCGGAGGCTCTTCGCGCTGGATTTCCCCTTCGCGTACTTGCCCCCGCCCGCTTGGTTCCGCGTCCGGCTGCTTTTCGCGCTGGGTTACCCCTTCGCGTACTCGCGGCTGGTCGCGTGGCTCCGCGTCCGGCCACTTTCCGCGCTGGGTTTCCCCTGCGCGTACTTGTGGCTGGTCGCGTACCAACTCTTCAGCGTCCGATCGTGCTTCGCGCTGGCTAGTGCCTTCGCGGGTATTGCGCTTTCGGTCGCCTACTTTCTTCCTCTCCCAGGCCAAGATTTTTCCGCGCTTTCTCAGTGGGCGTACTCCATCAACTTCAACCGGGAGAGTGGTAGAGATGCCAGGTCTGTCATCCTTCCCCACGTTAGTCCGTTTGCGCTCTTGGTCATTGTCTGGGTAAGTGGTGCTGCTCCGCACGATGCTCTGTTGCCAGATGCTCGTGGGAAGCACACTCCGTGTAGTAGGTATAGGCGTGTTTGTCGCGGCCGAGGTCGGGTTTATGGGCGCGGTAATCGCAGCCAGTGTAGTGGGCGCTAAATCAGCAACCGGCCGCGCTGAAAAGCGCGGCATTAAGTCCATATTGCAGGTTGATGCCCCCCCCATAATACGATGGGGGCTAACCGCCGGAGCGGTGTGGGATTCCCCGGCTTGGCCGGGACCCACCTGGGTAGTCGTTTTGTCACTCTGCATGTTCATGGTGTGGGGGTGGGCTTTTTTGGATTCGAGGTTACCCTTCCTCTGGGACCGACGGGATAAGGGGATGGGGCGGAAGGTATTTGGTGGTTGGGGTGTGGGTGCCTTGGGGGCCACCCTAGACCTGGGAGTTGGCCTAGGGATTTAGGATTGACGGGAATATGTATGGATGAGGGGGGGTGGGTTGATTTGGTGATGGGTAAACATGGGAAGAGGTATCTGGGTTACCCTAAGCTGGGGATTTAGCTTTCGGGAACTTCTCTTGTCCGGGATCTGTTAAGAGAGATGCTCCGAGTGCGGGATCGACCACTAACAGTCAATGTAACCGTCAGTGGCTGATCCCGCAGCCGGAGTTGGGCTATCCGCAACCTGCCCACCCGCTCGGTTGCAAGAGAAGAAGTGCCTGGCAGTCTGGGTCGCCCCACCACGGATATACGTATACATTCGCGTTGGAGCGATCCAGCCTCCCCCTTCTAATATTAATTGTGAAATATTCTTCAGTTTGTGTATCTCATGAAACGAGCCGCACACCTTGCTCATGCTCATTTGAATAAAACTCGTATAAATCTGACAGCGAGTGTTTATCTCACCTCTATGTATACGCGATTAGCATCAGCCTCAGAGCATCGGCTCAGTAACATCATTCACCGCCCACTCGCGCGGCCGCGTATTCCAATAACGTGTTTCATATATACTTAAATATTATGCAGTAAATAGACCTTTACCCGACTGCGGCGAAGGCAAAAAAGGTGGGTTATGTGTTTGACCTGTATGTATGTATCTATGTCATCTCTATGTTCCCTCGTAACTACTAAATGGCTGAATGGATTTTGTTGAATGATATTTCGTTAAATTCGTCTACATTGTGCGAGTGTCACTGGGTGTGACACTCGCACAATGAAGACGAATTTAACGATGAATATTAAAATGGTGGGTTTTGTGATGCAAAAACGATTGATTACAAAAAATCTCTCTGCCTATCGAGTCCGTATCAAAATGAAGGATTTTGAAAGGTGGTTACATAAATATATCCAAATTATATGTTTAAATGTAATTTGGAATGAGAATTTAAAAAAACTGAAGAGCTGAAAATAAAAAAGTAATTTAAAAAACTAAAAAACCCGTCTGCAAAAACACTTAACTGAAAAGAAAATAACGGAGTAGACTACGAAGTAGTAACTAACTAAGTAATATATCTACTAATGTATTAGACGATGAAGTAGTAGCTAACTAAGTAATATACCTACTAATAAATTCGACAGTGAAGTAGTAGCTAAGTAATATATCTACTAATGCATTAGACGATGAAGAATACCAAAAATCTCTCTGCCTATCGAGTCCGTATCAAAATGAAGGGTTTTAAAAGGTGGTTACATAAATATATCCAAATTATATGTTTAAATGTAATTTGGAATGAGAATTAAAAAAAACTGAAGAGCTGAAAATAAAAAGTAATTTGAAAAACGAAAAAACCCGTCTGCAAAAACACATAACTGAAAAGAAAATAACGGAGTAGACGACGAAGTAGTAACTAACTAAGTAATATATCTACTAATGTATTAGACGATGAAGTAGTAGCTAACTAAGTAATATATCTATAATACATTCGACCGTGAAGTAGTAGCTAACTAAGTAATATATCTACTAATGCATTAGACGATGAAGTAGTAGCTAACTAAGTAATATATCTACTAATGCATTAGACGATGAAGTAGTAGCTAACTAAGTAATATATCTATAATACATTCGACCGTGAAGTAATAGTAACTAAGTAATATATCCACCAATACATTCGACGATGAAGTAGTAGCTAGCTAAGTAATATAACTACTAATACTGTGACGGGATGGGTTTACGTGAGGGTACAAGTAAGACCACATAACCTTGTCAACATAAAATTATTATATTACATACAAAGGATATAACAAAAGGGGGTAGGAAGGTCACAAGATTCCCGTAATTCCCTTGGGAGTAGAGCAGTACTCTCCTGGCTCAGCCTGGTGCGACGATGACCCCAGCGGGTGTGCCACGCTGCAGACGCCAGGAATGGTGACGGTCGGCGGTCGGTCGCGCCTGACCCGTAGATGGCTCGAATTGCTCACGCGGGTAAATAAGTACCCTGCCCTGAGCATGACGGCCACGTAGAAGCCGGTAAGCCGGTAAGTAACCGGAACTTTGGAGATGTTTGCCGGAACTTTGGAGATGTTAGCCGGAACTTTGGACCCTGGAACATAACATTCAACGTCTCACAAGATGACCAATAGTCATCTCCGCTGATTGTGACACCAAGTATAAGCAAAGCGAGATGTACTAGTGCGCTAATGAAGGTGGTGTGTGGATGTCACAATAAGTACGGAGTTTACATGGAGTGAGAAGCACGGCATGACTTGCACATTTTGAGTCAATGAGTAATGCTTACAAAATGCGTAAAGCTAATCGCAAATAGGTTGCATAAAGAATAATTGCGCATAAGGCATTATAATTTTAGACAATTAGTAGATAACGAGCAAATGGGCACACGCCTAAGTTGACCTAGATAGGTAGGTACACAATATAAACCATAATTAGCTGTTCAACACTTACCCAATATGGGGATAACACTGATTTTACTAGTTACATGACTCGTTTAGAAAATTAACCGTTACAACGGTGACAACCGTGGCTGAGGGACAGGACACACGTACGAACATCGTACCGCTAAGAGGGAGCGCCAGCATATGACGGTGTGTCCTGCCACCGGCCGTGTGCGGCGACGCTCAGGACTCCAGCCTGACAGGTCTGCCGCGGAAGGTAACAGGGGAGAGGGAAGAGGGGGTCGTCAACGGACTGTGTGGCGACTCAAGGTCACGTGCATCGCGTAGAATTTGTGAGAACTTGGCAATATGGTTTCATATGAGTAAACACATACTTAAAAGAAGTTAGTTTTAAAGTTATGATAATTATTTTATAAAACGGAACGTTACAACGTTACGATACATTCGACAGTGAAGTAGTAGCTAACTAAGTAATATAGCTATAATACATTCGACGAACTAGTATTTTACTTGCGTACATGAGAGTAGATAGTGTGCAGCCGAAGCCTATATACACATTTAATGAAAGTACTCGAAGAGGGGAAGATATGTCCAACGGAATATTCCAAGTGCGGGGGAGCGGGCGCCGTAGGCCTTATTATTGCCTATTTTACAGCGATCCCGGAATTTAACGTGACGCCCTAATGAAACATAATAAAAGGGTATACCAGGCTCGCATGACTTGCATGGCACGCACAGAGCTCCCTGCTACCCAAACTTATTCAAAATCCTGGTCACTACCTTAACTTACGTATCCCAAATGATTTGTCAATCAGTTTAACCTTTACGTCTTTACATTGTGTGCTAAAGTTATGCAAATGGTGTATCTATGACTTCTAAGGCGGTATTCACTCCTAGAACCTGCGACGGGTTGCCTGCTTTTTTCTTCATGGAAATAGGAACGGAATCAATCTAATGATGAGCTCTGATGACATCGATAGACAACGACGTCGACTCCTTTATCTACAAAGTCAAAATCAAATAATTTATTTCAAATAGGCCCATATATGGCACTTTTGAACGTCAAAATTTACAAAATAATAGAATTGATTCTAGTCGCCCCTTCCAAAAGGTAGTTTTCGTATGGTGAAGAATGGGCAAGAAGCTCCACCGTTAGTTACTCTTTTAAAATGTTTTATAATAGTTTGTATAAGTACGTACATTAGTTAAACAATTATATGTGAAGACGATGCACCTAGAATAAAATTACTATACCACAATAAGTAAAAAGAACTACCACATTGCTTTCCTTCGCGGACATACGTGACCGGTGACTCAACACAATGAATACCTACCTTACCTATACGAATAAATTGGTTTATTTATATTACCTCTAGTTATCCAACTTGATGTGTTCGAAGTAGATATTCACAAGTCGCTGTTCCTGACAGCTCAATATGAAATATAACAAAAAGATGCTTCGCCGTATTGTAGTTGACACAAACCTGGAGGAAATGAGAGGCTTCTCGAGCGCGCCCGGTATTTTAAACATTTATTCTTTGTTTCACAAGGAGTTCATTGTTTAATAAACTATATTGAGATGAGGACGAAATTCTGTTTCATAATAATTAAATTTACAGTCCAAACTTTAGGGGAAGTGACGAGTAAATGTAGATTATCACCATTGAAGCTTTAATAAAGTTCTTCCTGTCTAGGGAGATAAACAATAATGGAACGAAAGGGAAAATTACAGAGTATTGTGTTGTGCCGGGCCGGCTAATTACCGCAGCTCGGGCTCACGGCCGGCGCTAAGTAGATTATCTAGTTTTATTGTGATGATAAGTCGCTCTCACTTTTCGTTGCCGGTGTAACAACTCAGATTACTCGACAGTTGGTACATTTGTTGTTAGAGATACCACTCATTCAGAGTTTACAATTTCTGAGTTTGAAATTCAAAGATACGATGTAAAGGATACGGAAGGCTTCTGAAGAACTGGCAATGTGAAGTTTAACAGACTGCTCCTGCAGTGCCAATGAGAATGCCATAAGACTTCAAAAGTAAATAGCACGACACCTGAGACGATTGTTAGAAATAATTACCCCCGTGCATAGTCACCCCCGTGTTTAAAGCTGGAGACAAAAATTGTGTAAATAATTACAGGCCAATCTCAGTTTTAACAGGCCTCTCAAAGATTTTAGAAAAAAATATAAACAGTAGATTAGTAAAATATCTTGAAAGTAATAAATTACTCTCTGATCATCAATTTGGTTTTAGGCCTAAAAGATCAACAAGCCAAGCTGTTCACCATCTGACAAATTTTATAAGCACAAACCGGGATAACGGCATGCACACCATAGGGATATTTTTAGACCTTGCCAAGGCTTTTGACACAATTTCTTGTTCCTTGCTTTTGTACAAGCTGGAAATGCTGGGAATACGGGGAGTACAATTGCAACTATTATCAGATTACCTTAGCGACCGCCATCAGTGTGTAAAAATAGGTCAATACATGAGTTCTGAACTTAAGAATACCTGTTATGGAATCCCACAAGGCAGTATCTTGGGTCCTACTTTGTTTTTAATTTATATAAATGACCTCTGCAACTTGACACTTCAAAAGGGTGTAATTATGCCATATGCGGATGACACAGCTCTTCTGTTCGCAGCTAAATCAAAGGCCGAAGTCTATGAGGTAGCACAGAATGGTTTTAATACTGTGTCTAATTGGCTTCATAGAAATCTCTTAACATTAAATACAGATAAAACCAAGTACCTATTATTTACAATGAGAAACACTAATCCAACGCTTACTAATCTAAACATTCAAGCGCATAACAATTGTAATTTACATTATGCTGACATTGCATGCACTTGTCCCACTTTAGCCAAAACCGACCATATCAAATATCTAGGCGTCACAATTGACACAAACCTGAATTTCCGCAAACACATCGATTTATTATGCACCAGAGTGCGTAAACTAATATACATTTTTAAAAATTTACGTAGCATTGCCGACTTTAAATTAATTAGACAGGTTTATTTGGCTTTGTGTCAATCTATTATTACCTACTGCATAACGTCCTGGGGTGGTGCCGCAAAATCAATTTTACTGCACCTCGAACGCGCCCAAAGAGCAGTTTTAAAGGTTGCTACATTTCGTCCATTTAGATTCCCTACACACCAGCTCTATATGGCATATAAGGTGCTAACAGTACGTCAATTATTTGTTTTGAATGTAGTGTTATTACAACATACTGAACTTTATTTTAACCCCGTACCCTCAGATAGGAGAAGAAAAGATTTGGTTTGTGCTAACTCTCAGACTAAACATGCTTTTACTAATAGATTTTATTTATTTTTAGGACCCTACTTGTATAACCAGTTTAACAGAGTGCTAAAGATTTATAGTTTAAGTTATAATAGGTGTAATTTACTAGTACAAGAATATTTGGCAAAACTCAATTATGCAGACACGGAAAAACTACTAGAAATTTTAAAATAAAATTTCTATCTATACCAAATTAAGAATACTTTATCTATTTTAATATTATTCGTTAATTTATTTAAACATAATATATCTTACATAATCTAGTTTTAAAATAATATACCAAATAGTTAATGGTTTCTTTGACTGGACGTCGTAGCGGAAGGACGTCTCGAGCGCTCCATGGTGTAGTTTTTTTTTTTTGTATCGTTTGGCGTGCGCCGGCCGTAAAATATCATCGTGATAATTGCCGCTCAATAAACTCGACCAGTGTTTTTGTTGATTGATGTGGCTGTGACGTTAAGTGTCGATAAATAAATACTAATATTAATACAGTGCAAAAGTGAGGTGTGCTAGGCATTCTTGAACCTATGCGAGCAATCCAGGGCAAGCGAGGGTCTAATCGTTTGCCGAAGGTTCCAGGACCACTCAACGACGGATCCAGAATAATCCGGTGAGCTCATTCCATGTCTTTCAGGGCGTTGCTTCCCTCTGCAAAATACACAACTTGACCTGAGTAAGACTGCGTCAACAGACGCGCGGAGCCGACTATTTCATAAGCTATCTACCTAATGATCACCTAGTCAATACATCGAATTCCAGTATTACAAACTCAACGATAAAGTTGGCTCCATCGATAGATTCAGATACCAAAACGACTAGCATTTTGAATAGTTTCTAGCAAGTGTAGCGACCAAGAGGACTGAGTTCAACTCTCGACTCTATTTCGATTACGTGGCTAAAATCCAGTGTCAACGTTCGGTATATTATTTGATAGATTAAGGTACAATATCGTGAGCGTGAATCTGCAGTTGAGTAGTGACTGATGAAGTTTGGAGGTTTGATGCTACGAGCAAAATAAAAATTTATTTTTAAGCTTCAGGTATAAGATTATATGTGCATAGTAAAAGTAGAATGGCAAAATAAAATAAGATACTGTATGACTCCAACAAAATAACAGTGTCACTTTTGATTTCGTTCAAAAATATCTTACACAAAACTTCTTAGTTTAACCTGATCCATAACTTTTTGCATGCTGATAATTATAACTTAACTCACAGAAACTATTCTAAACAAATTGACAATTCTATAGCAACCCTTTTTTTTGTCCGAGGCAACCCTTTTTTTTTTGCTTTACTTTTTGTTGAGCAATTTACCCGAGTTTTTGTGACGAAAGGCACATGAGCATTTAAGCTGAAATCCATTCAACAAAACAAAAAAAAAACAAAAAAAACTCCGTAATAAGATAAATTTCTATAGAAAAATAAAAACTGTCTCGAAACTAAACTCGCACGTGCGGGCAACGGGAGGCGCTGCGGGGTATTCTGACTTTTAAACAATAGTTTTACAATGGTAATTATAGCGCCCATGAGAAAAGATGGGAATTGTCTGTATAGAGTGATAGCCCACCAAATAAACAATATAATGGGACTGACTTTCAACCACATGTCTGTCCGAAGAGACCTCGCTACCTATGTTTCGGATAACCGCGGTGACGCCAGAATTTGCTTAGCACTTAGAAATAACATTGAAGATTTTATTCATAACAGCAAGATCTCTCAGGAACAAATGATACCAAAATACATAACCGCGCAGTTTAACGAGACGTTCTGGGGAGGAGAAGACATCCTAATCGCCGCGGCTGAATTCTATCTTGTAAATGTGCATGTGCACATAAATCATGAGAACACACTAGTGTATTCACCTACCGGCGTTCCAGTACCCGGAGACATACATATCCTTTACAAAGACCAACATTATGATAGCTTGGTCATGATCGCCGCCGAACAGTATGACAATAACCTGCAAAGTCTAACGCAAGAATCAACCCACAACATAACACCACAATATACCAAAACTGTTGGTAATAAATACAAAAAAAGTGACGAGCAAGGACAATCTACAAAACCTCGATTCCGCAACAGCCCCCAATTAGCTAAATCATTAACACCGTGTGAACAGTTAGCATCAACAGTACGTACACCGATATCGGATGAAGTTGCGGATGACACTGGATACACAATACTTAGAAATCAGCCTTCTACCGCAACTACACTTGCTCAGACCTGCGTATTGCAACTTGGAACGTCCGTGGGGCCTCGAAACCAGCGAAAAAAGATAAAATAGATACAGAACTTTCAAATAGGGGTATTCACGTAGCCTGCCTACAAGAAACAGGGATGAACTTAGGAACGTACAACTCCACCCACTACGAATGGCACCTATCTGGTAAAGCTCACCGGGGACTTGCAATTGTAATAAGAAAGGATGCCCAAATCGAAATAATAAGCAGGAAGAACGATACCGACGTGATGTCAATTACTCTTAATGTTGATAGGGGAAGTGACAATCCTACTCCGCTTTATATAATTAACTCCCACATCAATAGTTGTACCTCTAAAGCAACCAGATCCTTCACAGGTGTATTAAACTTGATTAGACAAAAACCAAGGAAATGTACGTTAGTAATCCTAGGCGACTTTAACGCCCATATTGGTAGACAAGATACAATAAGTTTCCAACGCAAAGGGCTGATTCACAAAAATCTTCATCATGACTATTCCAATTACAACGGGGAAATGTTAATGAATATAGTCAACAGGGAAAAGCTACAAATAGAAACAACAAAAGCGAGATCATCATGCAGGATAACATGGTCAAAGGGCACGCAAAAATCACAATTGGATCATATTATTACGCCACAGGCAACAGAAAAACTCTTTAATTATATTAAAGGCGAATGGGCAGGTAGGGCCTTATCCGACCATAAAATAATTTGGGGGCAGCTAAGAACAAGTCGAATTATAAACAAAGATGACAGCACCAAACACAAGTCACAAAAGAAGGATACTACAATTTTGACCAAGGATTTCAATTATAAACATTGTTACTATGCTGCTCTCAACATCAAATCCACTAAAATAAAATACCAAGCTTGCATAATCAAAAAACTGAAAAACATAGGAATCGACTCAACGAATGAAAGCATCGAAATACCATGGGGTACCATAACTGGAGTATTAAAAGCGGCTGCCCAGGAAACCTTGATTTTTCAGCCGAGTCACAGTAGGGATCATCGTATAGCTCTTGCTAACCTCCAAAAGGCCAAATTCTTACAAAAAAGACAACTAGATAACCCAAATAGACATAATCGTGTAAAAGAATGTCAGGCAATACTTCAAAAGATTAAACACCAAGAAGAAAACAAAGAGTGCAGTGCCTTCTTTACTGGACTGGGGAAAAAGCATCCTTCAAAACGCATGCAGATACTATATTTATTTTACAGGAAAAACAAGCAAACAACAAAACGCCGGAAAAGAAACGCGTATATACCAATGTCTAAATGGGAGAAAATTCTAAAAAAATCCGAGGGCCCACCTATACCAACGGTTAACATAACAAAGCCGTTAACCATTGCGCAGAATGAAGGACCCACGGTGGATGATGTAATGGATATCATTAACAAAATGCGGTCCGGGACAGCGCCCGGAACAGACCAAATAGTAATCGAGCTCTACAAAGCGATGCCCCAAATATTACAGGAAGCCGTCACCAAGCATATGAACAAAGCCTGGACACATAATGTAATACCCGACACGTGGCTAGAAACAGTGCAGGTACCAATTCCGAAGAAAAGCAACCCTAAAGATTCAAATGACTATAGACGAATATCGGTTTGCAATACGGGTTACAGAATCTACGCCTCCTACGTTTAAAAAAAATTAGATGCAATAATAAAAGAATTAGGCAACTACCAAGCGGCCTTTTTAAACAATAGATCTACAGATGATCACATATTTACGTTAAAAAGGGTGTTAGACGAAGAATGGCGCGCAGGTAAAAGAATTTATGTACTCGCTTTGGACACAGAAAAAGCTTTTGATAACGTCGACCTCCAAGCACTGCGAGACATTTTAATACAAAGAACCAACAAGCCACTAACCAACAGGATAATCAAGGTTTGCATGAATGAACGAACACATATCAAATGGTGTGGTCAGCAAAGCAGTTGGATTATCAAAGGAAAGGGGGTCAAACAAGGTTGCCCGTTGTCCCCTCGCCTTTTTACACTAGTCATGGACGAGGTCCTCAGAACCCTCGAAGAGGAAACTCAATTAATCAAACTAGACCAAGATCATGAAATCTCACTCCCCCTGGTGATATCATTCGCGGACGACCTCATCTTTATTACAGATGATCTAAAAGGGTTAGAAAGAATAGTATACAATATTAAACCCCTACTAGCTAGTGTCGGCCTCCAAATAAACGAAACAAAAACAAAAATATTAATTAGAGACCCCATAGCTAAACGGAAAACAACTTGCGTGTCAATGAACGGATTAAATCTACATACGGTCGATGAAATTAAATACCTGGGCACATACATAACATCTACACTAAGCAGGAGAAGCA
The DNA here is from genome assembly GCA_916610215.1 of Omphaloscelis lunosa. Classification (NCBI taxonomy): domain Eukaryota; kingdom Metazoa; phylum Arthropoda; class Insecta; order Lepidoptera; family Noctuidae; genus Omphaloscelis; species Omphaloscelis lunosa. The sequence goes on along the minus strand of OU744251.1, from coordinate 22,784,504 downwards.
CAATTAGAAAACGGTGTGAACAGGCCACCAGAAACGCAAAGTCACTATTACCATTCATAATAAACTCAAAAATGGACTGGAAACTAGCCAGACTCATGTATCGAATGGTGATCGTACCTTGCATGATATACGGTTTGAAAGTTTCGGCAATCACCAAAGCTAACAGGTCAAGACTGAGAAGATATGAGAGAGTTATCATGAGAGACTTGATTAACCATGCCAGAAATAAACCAAGACAAAAGAGAATGCACGAAATCTTAGACGGAAAAACAGTAACTAAACGCATCAAGAATCATAGGATGTGCTATCTTGCACACGTTCACAGACGCAGCAAACCACACCTATTACACGCAGCAATACAGTACAAGGCCAAATCTAAGAAGGTTGGCCGTCCTATTTATACATGGAACGACAACCTTAAACAAGACTTGACGTACTTCGACAAGGAAATCAACTTTTGGATGGACACGGCTGCAGATCGATATAAGATTATGAAGGCTGCCAGCGAGATTTACAAGAAACCTGAAACGGATAGCAGCGAGGCTTCTGACGAAGACATAGAAACACCTAAAAAAAACACAGCACAGCAACGATATAGAAAAAGGCCGAGAAAGCAGCGAAACGTAATCAGAAGATTCACCGGTGAAGATGGACCTGAACCAACATAACGGCGACGTCATAAAAAGATGCCCATCCATAGATAAATATCACCCGTCTCTCCACTATTCCATTGCTTACTCAAGGATGCATATCCGGTAGGCTCGCAAATACCTCCTTATCCTAAGGGCACGTCTTCCCTACCATTACCGCGCCACCCGGTCTACTCCCTGATATGCAATGGCCTATGTAGCAACATGAAACATGAGGCTCCAGGGGCTAGTGCAAATCTCGGGGTTCATTCGATTTATCGAGTCTGGTTAAACCACGCTGGGATCGGTGCATTTCATTCATTCATTCATTCATAATCTAGTTTTAAAATAATATACCAAATAGTTAATGTTTAAGTAATTGAAAATATTATGTCTCTTTTTTAATTTAGCTTCTAATAAATGTATTTTTGTCTTCTATATAAATGTTTGATGTAAATTGATGGCCTGAAACACAGGTTTTTCATAAACCTAGATCAGGCAGGTCTACATTACAGTTAGAATAAAATTTTCCTCGATTGTAATTAATGTTGTAATTAATCCTGATGATATTATTCTCTAAGACTGAGAACCCGCCTGGGTAATTGAGAACCCGCGTTCTGCAGCCGGCGCGCGGCGGTGCCGAAACACTTTCACACGAAGAAATATTAATCGAAACGAGCGCGCGTATTCTACTACATGCATGCAAGTGGCAAGTCGAATAAATGTGGTTCCGTAGACAGTTATCTATTTTTGTAAAAACCCTATAATTTTGAACAATCATAACGTTATGTTTCTAGTATTGAAATCGTATGTTTGTTTGTAGTATCAAAACAACGTTTGAAGGTTCCATTACCTCGAAATAATCTGTGATTCATTCCTGACGTCATTCCTATACCGCTTTAAAAAAAAAAAAAAAAAAACAAATGTAGGCCTGAATATAGTCGGCTGGGATGACCAACCAACTATATTCCACTTCTGAAATGTGGGGCTACTCAAATAAAATGCACTTTTAGTCATACTGACTTATCACTTTTAATCGACTTACTGGTAACACGGCTAGCAACAGACTGACTCAAAGAGCTGATGCGCTATGCTTGCAACCAACAAGAGTGGGGACCGGATGCAGCGCGCCACCTCGTTGGTAAAACAGTATTATTTAATTACATCTTAAATACAATCGGAAACAATTCTACAATTCTTTCAAATATTACAAATATAATAAACAGAATTAATTGATGCATAACTTTAAATATAAAATCAATGTTTAGCAAAAATGGATATTAAACATACCACAAGTAACGCCATCTAGTAGTATAAGATGACAGTCATAGCCAACGTAAAAATGACTGTCATTATACCAACACAACAAAAAAATTAATAGTTTTATAAAATCAATAACATATCTTATTATTAACTAAATTCTAACAATAGGTAACATTAACAAGCTTTCTCACAGTAGGTACTAGAAACTGAAGAATATTTTTTATAAATTAAAATTCTAACGCACCTTAGCAAGGAAATTCTTCGTTTTAGGGTTCCGTACCTCAAACGAAAAACGGAACCCTTATAGAATCACCCGTGTGTTTGTCTGACTGTCCGTCTGTCACAGCCAATTTACTTATAATCTACTTATTGGACCAAATTACAAATTGGGCTTGTTGTGAGAATCGCAATTAAAAAAATAATGATTAAAAGATGTTTTTTTTATAGATATTTAATAAAATTGATGAAAATTGACCTTTATCTCCTAACACAAGCAATTTCTTGCTTAAAAGGTGATCTCCAACATTAGTGTGTCTAAATGCCTTTTGTAATTGAAATAAACAATTTTATTTTTTATTTTTTAGCTCCGAAAATAATGAACCTAAAATTTTGTAAAAAATACAGAAAATGTTTCTTTACTCATAAATTACAGGAAAACTCTATGAAATGTCTATGGTTTTAAAATAACATGGTGAATCTCTCAATATTGTGCATACAAATTAAAATTTGCAGTTGGAAGAATGTTTTTCAACTACAATGTTAAGTTTGGTCTTGGGATAAATTCATCCCAACTACGGAACCCTTCATTTTGAGTGGTCCGACATGCACTTGGCTGGATTTTTTAAACAATAAACGTATCTGCGTAGGTCTAATGATTTTTTTTTCATCCTTACATATTATAAAACAAAGTCCCCCGCCGCGTCTGTCTGTCTGTTGGTCTGTTTGTCTGAACGCAATAAACTCAAAAACTACCGAACGGATTTTCAAACGGTTTTCACCAAGGTTTTAATGAATAATTCATTAAGGTTTTGTGTAAATTGGCTGAAATTTGACGATTATTGTTGAAAATGTCGGAAATCATGCCGACTGGGAACTTTATTGGCGTGCGCCGCGGAAATCGTAAAAGTTACATACAATTTATATTCTACAGTATTGTTTATTTTAAAAAGTTCAAGAAAAAAGTCCGCGAAGGCATATATCTATCTTCTGAAGATGACCCACAATAACCATTTTTATCTTTCAGAATTTGATAAAAATTTCATTGTTATTTCCGAAGCTATTTTGACCGGTATTATATTAATCCTTATCCAATAAACAATAATAAACTATGTTACTTAAATTGAGCATTTAATTAAAATTAAAATATGCCTTGACATTATTTCTTTAAAGGAATGGTTTAAAAGATATGACAGATTCAAAATTACGCGTAACAAAATATTTCTGGTTGACGGTAACGCGACGGGCGCAACGGTAGGAGTCAATGACCTTTTCCTCGGCTTTTGGCATGTAATCCCGGTATCGGTAGGACGTTCCCGTGGGATATTTTCCACGCGGGCGAAGCCGCAGGCAAAAGCTACCTAATTGTTTAAAAAACTTTCTTCATGAAAGGAGTTTTTAATAAGTTTGGTCGTTCTGAATTTAAACCGTTAAACGGTGAATGTATACGATGAACGTTGCTTGCGGACACCGTCCGCTGAACAAGAACGACATCCTGAAATTGTAGAGTTGTAAACGCTATACCAAAGGACTCTACGCAATAATGAAGAAAACTTCAGCAACGGGCATGGCTCTCCATTGCTGCCACGTGGGCGTGCATACAAACACGGTCGCCATCGACACAGTTGGAGTTTGAGCCGACTCAGTCGCAGCCGACGCAGTCGTAGTCACGTGCGACATACTCGCAGCCAACACAGTCGCAGTTACAGCCAACACAGTTGCAGTCAGAGCCAACACAGTCGCAGCCGACGAAGTCGCAGTCACAGCCGACGCAATCGCAGTCGCAGCCAACGCAGTCACAGTAGCAAACGATGCAGTTGCAGCCGGCGCAGACGCAATCAACGCTGTCAGAGCCGACGCAGTTACAAACAGCGCAGTAGCAAACGCAGCCGCCGATCGCCGAATTGAAACCCTGGAGAGCGCGGTGAGCCAAAGCCAGTTTATTCTGTTTCTGCCCCGAGTGACGTGGTTTCAGTCGCACAACTTGTCCAGGCATTGCGAGCCGCAAACAGTAGAAATAATGGTATAGAAAAACTATCTAATCATAACGCCATTCCTGAATTTGATCCGGAACGCAAACAACAGACGGTTGACATATGGATTATTCAAACCAATAAATTACTCATTTTGCCCTCCAAAAACTAAAGGGAATCCGGATATTTTCGGATTACGGATAGTCCGGATTGCATTCCCTAGTCGCAACCCAGCGCTGGGCTCGGCGCAATTGCGGCGATAAGACCTCCCTTTAAGGAGTGGCTAGAGAGGCGCCACGGCGTCCTCACCTTCAGCCTGACGCAGGTCCTCACCGGACACGGCTGTTTCGGGAGGTTCCTGCATAGGATAAGGCAGGAGGAAACGCCCGAGTGTCAACATTGTGTGGATCGCCCGGAGGACACGGTGGAGCATACGGTGGAGGCCTGCCCAGCTTGGGCGGAGCATCGCCGTGTCCTCGTGGAGGCGATCGGCGGCGGTGATCTCCCGCGTCCGGTCCTGGTTCAGGCCATGGTACGGAGCGAGAGGAAATGGGAGGCCGTCACCTCCTTCTGCGAAGGGGTGATGCTCGTGAAGGAGGAGGCGGAACGCGTGAGGGAGAGGCAAATTTCGCGCCCTCACGCCCCTAACCGCCGCAGGAGGAGACGCCCAGGGCATCAGGAATCGCGAGGCGATTTTCGGCCACCGTAGGCGCGGGCTTGCGGACGGCGAGCAATGGGTAGCTCACCGTCCGATAAGGACCAGGACCGGGTCGATGGCGCGTTGTGTTCCACGCGCGCCTCAAAGAGATGTCAGCAGAATCGACGGATTCCGCTAGGGCCGATGCCTGCCGGGGTTGCGAAGAAAACCGAAAGGGAGATCGTGGCCCCCGGCAACAGGGCAACCGAAGGAACACGGGTGGGTTTTAGTCAGTAAGAGTCCACGCCCTCCCGCTCCGCCCAGAGCAGCAGAAATTATTTGATGATTTCCCACCCCAAAAAAAAAAAGTGTTTGATTTTGTCTAGATTCTAGATTATCCTATGGAGCAGGACTAGCATGTTTCCAAGCATTCTTATCTTGGATATAATCCTCTAATGTGTGATATGCTTGTTTATAAAGTGTACTTTTAATAAGAGTTTTAAATTTCCTAATAACCCCCCCCCCCCCCCCCCCCATAAAAGATGTATGTACTTTAGAAAATTTGAAAAGTAATTGATCTTATGTCCATCACTTATTTTATTAAAAAGATGAATGTACACTGCTCTCCATAACGTTGAAAGTTTACGTATGAATTGAAAATGTACGTATTGTTATATGTACCTATCTATTAGTTTAATGTTATTTACCTACTATCCTCGTCGCCAATGTTCCAAAATAAGAGGCGGGCTTCCATTAAAAAATTATTGTGAACTGCCAGCTGTATCACATGCTGTTACAAGTACTATTCTTATTATTATTAAAGAACTTCAGATATTCTGAATGATAATTATAAAAGTTCAAAGGCAAAATATTAAACATACGAACATCTGATTTGCTACTAAATTGCCGGCAGAAGAGTGAGTAATCCACTTAGAAGTCTTTGTGCATGCAGAGCGAGCACATCAAGTAGACACGTTCAGAAGGTCTAATGCACACAACACGCGGTGGCCGGTTGATGCACTCTTCAACGAGCAATGAAACCAACATTAATATAACGACGACGACGACGACGACGTCATAGTGTGCGATGTTTAAGAGGGCGATTCGAGGACGTTCCGTGCTGCCGTCACCGCTGAGAGAGTTTTCGCACGAGTAGGTCGCAAGGAGTGAGTCTTCTCAGGCTCGGGCGCGCGGGCGAGGGGCGCCGGCCCGACTAGCGCGGCGCGACTGTGTCAAGGCCCCGCTCAACATACCAGAAATACTCCACTAGAGAGATGCACCAGTCTGAACACTCATTTAATATAGTGCGCTTACCACTCACTGCTTTCGATACATTTTTTTAATTTTCTTTGTATTGAAAACAATACTGGGGTTTTGCTTTAATCTCAATCTTTCTCGACAAGGATTCGATGGCGAAAACTTTATGAAAAGGTGCCTTAATTTCCTGCATTTTTTAAAGAAAACCTTTGTTTATACCAAATCGAAACCCATATTTTCCAACTAATTTACAACATGTCCTATCACAGAACAAAATCCCGTGTGATGTAGCCGTACTGTGTCCACAGGCGCGGAGTCGCTCGCGCCACTACGAGACTACGACGCGCTTCTGCTTTATTAATCATTTGCTGGAAGCCATTGTCTTCGCGACATGTGTATTATAATACCAAAGACGGAACCCGCTTGTAAATTGCTTAAAATTAATGACTTTCAGTTCTAAATTAATTAAACTTCATCCAGTTAGTGTCGATACCTTACGTGTCGACCTCTGAAACTGCTAAGTACTAAAACGTGTTAAAATTTCCTAAACACGGTTTGAATCTGCATTTGCCAATACTATACGAGGTCGTAGTTATTCGTACATCGAGTGGCTCTCGGAGGGCCCGTTACCGGCACATAAACAGACTATGAGACTGGGCGAGCGGGCGCGAGACAAAAAGAGACAGAGTCATTTTTAAGCCCGTTAGAGGTTGCCATATAGCGAATTGGGATGTATCTGGGGCAGGTTAAAACCGGGAGAGATTTAAACCGGTCACGGCCTTGAAGCCCGGCCAAAACCGTGCGAGCGGCGCCGCCCGTTCTAGCAAGCGAACGAGGGGCTGCTTACTATTTATGCACATTGTTGGTCAATACGAGCCAAGGCCCAAACTGCCCCGTCAGCGTATGCTTATGCGATGCCACTTTAAGGAAAACGGGAGATCCTTAACATAAACTTTTTTCCCGGGATAGGATTGTTGGGACTGTGAGGCGATGTGTGCCAATTATATTAACAGCTACAATCGAGTCTCTGATAGTCTGCCGTCACTAAATTCATTTCACCTCTGTTCCTACGAGTTACTGTGTGCTTCGTTTATATAATTGATAATTAAACGAACTTACCTGTACGTGTAGTTCAATCATAATTACTCGAAGAGCTTCGTTCGAAAATATTAGCAGTAACACAGATATAGTTTCACTCACAGATTCGCCATTTCGCAATGAATTTAGGAGAAAAATTAAATATTTCATCCAAAGTAAGGTAGATTAAAAACTTTTGCACCTAGCCAGCTCATTTAGTTTGGAGGTGTGCTGAGCTGTTTGTTATTTCACGATTAGGGGTTAATGATGACTGGGAGGGAGAGATGCTAATATTTTCGTACGAAGCTCTTCGAGTAGTTATGATTGAACTACACGTACAGGAAGGTTCGTTTAAGACGCATATATGACAGTGACCTTGACTGGTTAGCTTGCGTGTTCTGTACTGAGCTCACGCAACGCGTCGTACATCCAGCCAGTAATAGGAATCGCCCATCAAGGAGAGGGCTGCCCCAAATTAGACGCAATGAATCCGGGTCACTTAAAGAATGTTAAAAATCTCGGAAACTAAAAATGATAGGTTAATGCAATAAATTGTATTTAATAGACAATGTAATACTCCTTAAATGAAAGTAAAAAAAATATGAGTCACCATACATTTTATTAACACAAAATTACATAAAGAAAAAAACTGCTGATCTCTCCTTAAAACAAAAATAGGAAACATGAAATTTTTGAACTTTATTACGATTTTCTTGAATTTTAATACTTCGTATTGCCTCCTCGTGCTTCCATTACTGCGTTTACGCGGTTTGGCATGCTGTACACCAAGTTCCTTATACGATTTTGGGGAATATTCTCCCATTCCTCTGTGAGAGCAATTTTGAGCTCACGAAGCGTGATTGGGGGAGGGTTTCGTTGTTTTACGCATCTGCCTAGCTCGTCCCAAGCATGCTCGATCGGGTTGATATCCGGGCTGCGCGCTGGCCACTCCATACTAGTAATGTTCATCTCTTGAAGGTAGTCATTCACAATCCTACCTGTATGAGGTCGGGCATTGTCATGCATAAATATAGCATCCTCACCTAAATTGACCATAAATGGACCAACGTGATCATTGAGGATTTCTTCCACATATCTTACGCTAGTTAAAGAGCCGTTTTCTATGATCACCAGCTCTGTGCGACTTTCAGAAGAAATTCCGGCCCACACAAGTACAGACCCACCACCGTAGGCTACTTTTTCTTCGATGCATGCTTGCTTGAATCTTTCCCCTGGTCTTCGATACACTCTGTGTCTTCCATCGTGCTTGTAGAGCATAAATTTTGATTCGTCGGAGAACATAACTTTTGACCAATCTTCAATACTCCAATTTACGTGGCTCTGGGCATATCTTAGTCTTGAAATACGATGCACACGCTTCAGTTTAGGGCCGTTTGCAGGTCTAAGGGGTTTTAAGTTAGATTCAGCAAGCCGACGTCTTACTGTCCATGCACTTGGGTTACTTCCTCCGAGGCGTCGAAACTGATTTGTGAGTTCAGTTCCTGTGAGAAAGCGATTTCGAAGCATGGTGTTCACAAAGTATCGGTCTTCTCGTGTTGTGGTACACCTGGTTCTGCCCATTCCTGGTCTGCGTAGGTTAGAACCAGTTTCTTCGTAACGTCGGAGAACTCTTTGTACTGTTGACAGCGACACACCGACAGTCCTGGCTGTATCGCGCTGACTCCGGCCGGTTTCCAGCATTGTAAGTATTCTGGTGCATTCTTCAGGCGTAAGCGACATAATTTCAGCTTGAATAATGAATATAGAGCACTATCAACATGGTTTATGTACCCACATAAATGACAGATTACAAACAAAAGCAAAACCAAATGCTGTAATTTCGTAGTTCCATCTTCGAAAGTGGCCCTTTTTCAAATTTGATTTTTTTATGATATAACTTTACAATAACTAAGAAGTTTTAATACCTTCATTTAAGGAGTATTACATTGTCTATTAAATACAATTTATTGCATTAACCTAGCATTTTTAGTTTCCGAGATTTTTAGGATTCTTTAAGTGACCCGGATTCATTGCTCTCGAGTGTATTATACACAAAACAAAAGGCGTAATAAAAAAAATGCGTATACTAAAAGATCAATTATTAAATTATCTTTAAAATGGTGATGGTGTGGTTACAGAAAAATACGCATGATAGATTTGCGTGATTCTCAATTTTTTAATCAGCTTTAGACATAACTTTACAAATTAATTTCACTATGTGATAAAAACATAATCCAAAATATGCCTATATTAAAATATTAAAAAATGCTCTAATTTAACATATATATTTTCCAAGTCATCAACACTACTCGTTTAGACGTCATCTTCAGTATAAAATAATTAAAAGTCGGTTATCGTCGCCTTAATCATCAAATACTCTCAAGCTTCATTCTCGATTTATGAGCATTTACATGCGTGTAGATGTTTAGAGATCGCAGTCGAGAAATATAATCAGTTATATATGTACGTATTGTATCTTTGATTTGGCAGTTTGAATGAAGAAAATAAATAAATATCTACTGTTTCATAGCTATATTAAAATCAATCACATAAGAATAGCTTTTGAATTATTAGAATGTTATTACGGAAATGAGATAATTATCCATTTAACACACTAGTGACAAAATAACCTTCGGTATTTACATATAGTGTTTGATATTATTCTATTGTAATATTTAGCAAATACCGTAAAAGTTGAACTCCAGCCGGCAGTTTTGCGTATGACATCCAGACTAACACCTACGCTGTACGCTCTAGAAGTGGCTGCGTGTCGGTGCTGCATGCAGTAAACAGCGAGATATCAATGCCACTGTTCTGTAATATGCTCTGTATAGTATGGTTTCCTAATTGAAACAAAAAATTATTGATTGTCTTGACGTATCTGATTGGTCTTATCACGATATACTTGAAGAGTACTAGCACGCATATTTGCAGGCTTTGTAAGAAATATAGTAAAGAAACATAACATAACATTATAGTTGAAATACACGTTCTCCTATTCCAACCGCAAATGTAAGTTTGTACGCACAATATTGAGAGATTTATCATGTTATTTTAAGACTTTAGATTTCTTATAGGTTTCCCTTTGATCTATGACTAAAAATCCATATTATGTATTTTATTCAAAATATCTGGACCATTCCCCCCCTTATCTCCGATACTACTTATCGGAGATAAGGGGGGGAATGGTCAATTTTCATCGAATTTCTTAAACATCTTTAAAAGTATTTATTTTAAAATTATATAAAAAAATATATTTAAGATCCTCGCAGCAAGCTCTTTCATTTGATTTGTCACACGGTACTGTTAGCAAAACGTTTATTTCTTTTATTTTCTTGGTTGTCCTCCAAAAGTGACCTCTATATTCAAAATTTATTTATTAACGTTACACGTTCGTGTTTGGGTCACAAAAATACATATGTGTACCAAATTTCAACTTAATCGGTCCATTAGATTCGGAGCAAATTGGCTGTGACAGACACACGAGTGATCCTATAAGGGTTCCGTTTTTTCCTTTTGACGTACGTTACCCTAAAAAATAGAATTCCTATTCCGACCGATGTTAGGATACAGAATAAAATATTTCGGAAAAGGTCACATGCACCCGTAAACGTATGACGAGCGTCACTAAGCGGCGTCAGCGTTTCGGGGCGCGCGTGTAAGGCTGTTTCCACGCGCGGTATCTAGATTAATGCACTCTTGCAGTTTGGGTGTTGGCACATACTATTACACCTTCAGATCAGCAATTATTTTTGAAGTTTGAATTGAGAAAATATTGCTGAGTGTGTCTTCGGCACTTCAGGTGCTCCAGACTCGACATAAATCTTGTTTCTTGTAGATTGTTTCTCGGCTTCAGACTTCGATTTCGTACAGTGTCTTATAACGATGAATATACCGAGTGCAAGTGTGCTGGACAATACGATGTAGAACGGAATCCTTATATGGTATAAATATTCCGACGGTAAAGGTTGCACCCGTAAAGGAGGCTGTGACATTACTTTGTATTGAGCATCGTGTAGTTTAGTAAGATCAATCGAGTTGAGGTTGACTTATATTGGTTCCGGGTGCCCTTCTGGATTGTAGTTTAGCTTTGTGATTTTGACTGGTTGTCCTTTCAAATGATCATTGAGATTAGTGATGGTAAACTCTGGGGTGTACAGGAAGCAATTCACATGTATGATGGCTAGGTAAGTGCCATTCAGTAGAGTGTATTCCTCTTGGCCGCATGACGTATGTATTCGCGTTGTATTGAGAAACGATATGACGTAATGCTTCTCATCTAACTCTTCCATAGCTATTCTTCATAATGATGTGGTTACGATTTCACAGCTGCCGTCGAGGGTCTGGTCTATAATAAGTTTCTGCATGCAGTCTGGGTTTTCGTGCAGCTGGTGACTCGTCGTTTTTCCGCAGAGGTACCAGTTCTTCTACTTTGGGCATCCAGCCGCTATATACACATAACCTTTCCTTTTTGTTGCAATCAATGTATGAGGAGGAATAAGGGCTTGCCTAAATTTATTGGGGCTATTGACAGTTTATAGAGATCGTATGTTTCTGTAGCAAATATCGGAAATTTAAATACAATTATTATTTGACTGCCTGAATAATAATATCCCGGTTTAATATTACCATAGTATACTCTAAGTTCTAAATCTATTACCTTATGTCTACCGTAGATATTAACTAGTCTATCAATCATATGCCGTAAAACTACTACGCTAATCATGGAATGATGTACGCTTGAGCTGTGAATGAATGCCAGCATGTTCTCCACTTTCACTAATTCGTTTAGTAGTTTATCTAGGTTTTCAGGTAGTATAGCTAAACACTGTCCGAAATTTTCAAATCTTATAAGGCTATAATCTTTTTGAGCATCTCTGTCTAGTAATAATTTTACCGTATCATGATTTTTAACTTCGTTAGCTACTAATTGCCTGATAAAATCGAAATGTTGAGCCATCCATTCCTTACTGAAACTGATGTGGTTATTTAGTTCATCGGTGTTTTTAATTATCTTCCTGGAGGATTTTGATAGTATTATAGTATCTGACCGAGTCTGAGTAGTCCAGATTTCCTATGACGCTTTCTATTATAGAGCCTAGACCATCTATGAGACCTCGTTTTACACGACCTGGCATTGCAGTTTTTCCGAAAGATAGTCTAATTGGACTTCATACAGCATATGTGTGTTATTAGAAAATTTCAGCCTAAAGTTGTCCAACTGATCCTGTAACATTCTAATATTTAAGTCGGTGTCCTTAATTTGAATATACTGTAGGAAGGTATGATAAAAGGTTATAAGTCTGGTTGCACCAAGCCGAAAAGGTAGTATTCCTGGGCCATCGTCGAGGCTTTCAAGTGTTATCTTCTGGTTGGTTTCCTGGGCTGCTATAGAATGAGCAGTCAGGAACAGTAGCACCCTGTAAAAAGAGAGCGCTTTTAGGTACTCTTTTTAACCGGCTTTTAGCTACGGGACCTTTAGTTATAGATGTATAGGTGTGTTTGAGTAGGTCGGCTAAAACGGTGTCTTGAGTATATTTAGGGGCTGGTTTTTGACGGCTCGCTAAAGAATTACTGACAAAAACACGTTGTTAAGGATGATTTCGGGCTCGCGAGTTTTGTTCTGATTTTCCATAATTTTAGTGCGGGTTACGAGGGAAGACCTATTTATTAAGTTGTGGACTAATTTAATTTTTTCTTAGTGGTTTTGCATGTACTGCTGTAAGAGATGTTTATTTAGATCTACATCAAAGCGGTCTCGCGGATCGAAGTGTCTGGTTATAATATCAAATGGCCGGTATTTTGTAAAACTATGTATTGTGCTGTTGTATGATAAAATCGCATAACTAACGAGGTTGATTATGTCATCGTTTTTATGGTCTAGTTTTAAAATACTTAAATGTTCTAATACGGATGAATGAAAACGTTCCACAATCCCATTGTCATTAGGGGCATGTGGCAAAATTTTGTGGTGAATTATTTTATGCAAGTTGATGAATTCGATAGTTAATTGATTCAGGCGTGACCTTGCGGAAATCCATTATAAAATACAATAGACGTGGATATATTATGTAAATATATCCGTGTCTTTTCTGAGTGAATAACAATAAGAACCTACCACCGGACCGACCGTGCTGCTCCCACCCGATCGCAGTAGCCATACTCGGCGAAAAGTTACGCCAATTACCCACAGTATAGAATTATCATTTCTCTGTGTTGGCTCATCGATGATGTTTATTTTTAAATCTAAGTTACTTATATAATACTATTGTAATGTTTTATATTGCTCTTCAATTCGTTTTTGTATTAGTTGAGTGCATTTAGTAGGTAAACAGAAGTGTTATGCGTTTAGAGTCAGTGCTACTAAGACTTTTGTGCTTTCGAATATTGCTGTTTTCATATAATGGACTTATCAGAAAATGTTTAAAGAATATGAATAGTAAACTCAGTGTAAAATGTTTGTAAAGGTAAGTTAGCCTAAGAATTCTTTTTTTTTTTAAAGATTGTACACAATTAGAATAGGATCTTATTCTATGCACTTTTATATCATTACTAGTATTTGGGCGTTGCGCGAGCTGCAAGCAGCTCGCGGGGTCGTGTTTTTGAGGAGTATTTCTTACCCTTGTAAAGTTTTGAGAATTGGACAGTAATCCTTAGCACTTATAGGATTTTGTAATAAAATCTCTCAGTTGATTTACATAAAAGTCAGTACGAATAAACTATAAAATAATATTCTTTGTAAGTGACTATCCCCCGAATGCTGAAACGTCACTCAAAATTTAAATAGCACTTAAATTTAACAGTTACTCAAAAGTGACGTTTGGCCATACAAAATTTAAAGTTTAGGTTTAACTGCTCAAATTTTAAGCAGCCCATAAATGTTGAGTGACGATTCAGTATTCGGGGGTAAGTAAATAATGAAATAAGTTCCTACTTTTATGCTTTTCAAAACTACTCTACCCCAGGGTAACATTTATTTATTTATTTAGCATGTGTATGGGAGTATGCAATATTACCAAGGTCGCATTGATTTTTTATTTCCTGGTCGCATTGATTTTTTATTTCCTGGTTCGATTCACTCACAAGGTAGTAATTTCCGCACTACCAGAAGATTTGGTTCCTGATTCGTTTTATTTCAAGGTATCCCCAAGCGACAGTTAGAGTAACAGTAAGAGACAGAGCGAAAAGATTAAGTGCGCCTTTTGAGGCTCCTTTCTTGCACGTGGTAAGAGAGAAAATCAAATTGAGAGTAAAAAACAGAGTGAGAGTAACAGAAAGAGTTAATGATGAAAAGATTGAGTGCGCCAATAAGAGTATAGTAGTGAAAGTAAAAGCCACAGAAAGTCATGTCCAATTTTCATTTTGACTGCCATTTTGATACTCCTTACTCTCTTTCTAATTTTCACAATTTTTTTCCAAATTCGACCTTTTTGTTAACATGAACCTTTAAGCAATACATATTTTGTCCGTCTGTTCGAATTTAAATAATTTCATAAAAATCTATTTCTATTTACATCATATAGTTTCAAATAATACGGCATTCTTGAATAATTAAAATTTGTCTTTTATTAAATACTCAAAATATAAAAGGAATAATTAAATTTAAAAATGAGTATAGTTATTCTAAAAAGCTTTTAAACTGAGACGATGACGAATACATCACAAGAAACTGATTTTAAAAAACCTTATAAAAAGAATAAGATTTGCATATTGATGAACATAATTCTCGCATGGTAATTAAAACAAACAAACACGTCATAGGTAGTACATACATCGCTTTACATCCCATCATCTTTTTATTCCAGTACAAAGAAAATAACCAATTGAATGAATGAATGAACCAATGACTCTACCTACACCTTTGCCAGTGCAACTTGTTACTGATAAGACAACAAATCATAACTCATAACTCATTCAACCAATACAATGCCTCTACCCACACCTTTGCACACTACGACTCATTACTGATAAGACAACAACTTTTACCCATTTTAACGGACATATCCGTCCCGACCGATCCACCACAAGTCAGATAGCATCCACAACTTTACATCGAATCTCATCCTGACTTTCGCGCCACAAACAATGCAAGACATCCTAGCAATCAACCGACACCGACCACACTTTACTGACCCCCCATCACCGGTACGAAAACTCACCTCAACGACGAATTCGCAATCACTCCGTTTGCCATCTAAAACCCGATCTTTGTGAATTAAAATTTTGATGTATTCCTTTTTGGTTGCTCGACCTAGCGCGTCGTACAATTGCCCGTGACTAAATATGTCCGACCTAAGATCTACTCCGACCCGGCTCAGGGTTTGGCCCTGACTTTTGTGAATAGTCATCGCGTAAGACAACTGTAAAGGAAATTGACGGCGGCACATTTCGAATGGACTTTTGGGATCAATAGGACCCTTAAAAATAATACGTGGAATTAAATATTCATCTGTACCCGACGATTTTTGAACGGTAATTAAGCGTGGCGACGTACCTGTTACAATTACTTTAGTTCCGTTTACCAATCCGTCGTTAAAACTGAGATTACGCATGATCATACAAATACATCCTATTTTGAGCTTAAGATCGTGCTCTGGAAAACCTCTTGGTTGCATTCTGTTAAGCGCATCTGGCCCTAAAAATAATTCATCTGCATTTTCATTTTCGACTTTATCAATGGAGTAGAAATGCAGTGTTTCTCCATCTAACTGATCGAGTATTAAGTTATTTATTTCTCGAACGGCGTCGTTCCGTGTGCATAAAATTGCTCTATGTATGCTAGCACAGGATTCTATATTTAGAACGGGGAAAACAAAGTCAATCAAATCGTCTAATTCTGATACAATTTCAATACCACCTAAATCAACTAAATTTTGAATATTTTTGCCAATTACAAAAGGATGAGATGTTAATTTATTTGAGCTTAAATTTAATAAAAATTCTGCAAACTCTACGTCATCCCTGCATCTTTGCGAAGTAGCTAGGGAGAAAGATTTTATACTTTGCCAGATGCGCGATGTTTTTACTGATGCATTTAATATATCTGAATTAGTTTATGCATTTGTAACTACAGGGGGAATTTGTCTAAAATCCCCTGCAAAGATAATAATTTTGCCACCAAAAATTTTATCATTACGCATGAGTTCACGCAACGATCTATCCAGTAGATGAATCAAAAATTTGTGTGCCATAGGGGCTTCATCGTATATTATAACGTCCGCGTGTGATATTAATTCTGCTCTTTGCGTGCCATTTGTGATATTCCAGAAGTCATTATCGTCTACCAGATCTATGGGGAATTTAAACATGCTATGCGCCGTGGTCCCTCCTTCGTAGTTTTGCGCCGCGATGGCAGAACTCGCAGTACAAAGAACTATTCCGTTTAAGTTACCGCGTACGTACGCAGAAATAACTTTAAACAATAACGTTTTACCGGTACCCGCGGGACCATCAACGAAAATCGCGGTATCATTAACGTCACGGAAGTCAGTATCGTTACAAAGTTTTACAACGTAATCAAAAATACAATTTTGCTCTCGAGACAAGCGAGGAATCCATTGATCTGTAAAATGTTCCAATGATTCGCGGTTGTGTTCTACGCGTTCCCTGCCTAACTCGGTAGTGGTATCTTCGATTTCTGGCAAACCGTGTTGTTGTAACATCGATCCGTGTTTCCGAAGCAACCTATTTATTTGAATGAGACACAAAGTGTGTACTCTTTCCATGTCCGCATCCGCACCTAACCTATATGAGATGTCTTCGCTGAGTTGATTTTTAAAAGTGCCCCAGAAAGACGCGACTGGAACACCGTTTACAGCCAAACAAACGAAGAAGCTACGAAGGCATGGTCCCGTTAAAAAGTTTGATGCTTCCAACATAGCTCTTTCGTATTCGACTTCGTCATCGGCAAGACCAACTATTTTAGCAGCTTCCTGAAAAGTTTTACAATCGGGACCACCAAGAGATTTAAGATCGGTGTAACTACGACACGAGAATTTTTTTAATAGAATTCTAAGATAAAACTGTTCACCTCTGTTAGGTGCGACCCAAAATAGACGCGCGACAAGCTCACCCTTTTGTCTTTTAGTAATATATTTATGATTTGATGTTTCAAAAATTTCCGTATTTTTTGTTGAGGGACGCTTGGAATGAACAATGTACTGTTCGTAAAAGTCCAAGTAGGTCAATGAGTCAA
Source organism: Omphaloscelis lunosa (assembly GCA_916610215.1). NCBI lineage: Eukaryota > Metazoa > Arthropoda > Insecta > Lepidoptera > Noctuidae > Omphaloscelis > Omphaloscelis lunosa. The sequence goes on along the minus strand of OU744251.1, from coordinate 22,767,257 downwards.
ATTCGTCTCTTACGGGGCGGTTAAATAGGTAATAAGGTCCGAACCAGCTTGTTGCGCGGCTTCTACTTCAGTGCCTGGTTTAAAATAAACGGTTTGTTGATTTTCTAAATACACTGACAGCTGTTTGACGTTGGGTTCGCGCGCGGTCACATCGAATTCTAACGTCCTCCAAGCGGCGTCGCTGGAGCCTATATAACGTTTTGTGACATACTGCTCTATTTCGTTATTTTCATGTTCTTCCGGTACGACAGCTACGCGCGATTCGTCAGGACCCTTAGTGATATATTTAAACAAATACTTAACGACCGTGCGTTGCGAGGAGACCTCCAAGTTGATATGAGCATCGTATTTTAAAAGAAGACTTGCGTTAGAAGGAACTACCCAAGTATCATTTACAATTACATCGTTACCGCGATATTTTATAGTTGCTTCGTTTTTACTGTCTCTACACAAGTTAATAAATCTTTTTTCATCAAAAAAAGTGGTGGAAAATGATTTTGACCAACTCTGGGCCCCTTGATATGAATCTGAAAAAAAAAATGTTCCAAGTCTCTTAACTTCCGAGATCTACCTAGAGGGGGGAGAAGGGGGGCAAGGGGGGCAACTTTGAAAAATGAATTTTACTTTTCCGAGCCTCTTCTTTACGAATCCGTAAAACAACAAAACACGGGACTCTTAGTTTCCGAGATACGATAGGGAGGGGGGTGAGTGGGGTGGAAAAGGGGAGGTTTGGGATTTTTCCCATACTCGTGAGAGTTATTTCTATACGAATCTGTAAAAATATACCCACCTCCCCCTTCACCATCTGGGAGAACAATTATGTCAGTCAGTGGTAATCGAGCTTTATGTAGTATAATAATAATAATAATGTTCCAAGTCTCTTAACTTCCGAGATCTACCTAATAGGGGGGAGAAGAGGGGCAAGGGGGGCAACTTTGAAAAATGGATTTTACTTTTCCGAGCCTCCTCTATACGAATCCGTAAAAAAACATAACCCAGGAGGGGTGAAGGGGGGAGAGGGGGGAGTTTTGAAAAATGATTTTGACCAACTCTGGGCCCCTTGATATGAATCTGAAAAAAAAATGTTCCAAGTCTCTTAACTTCCGAGATCTACCTAGAGGGGGGAGAAGGGGGGCAAGGGGGGCAACTTTGAAAAAAGGATTTTACTTTTCCGAACCTCCTCTATACGAATCCGTAAAACAACAAAACACGGGACTCTTAGTTTCCGAGAAACAGGGAGGGGGGAGAGGGGTGGAAAAGGGGAGGTTTGGGATTTTTCCCATACTTGTGAGAGTTACTTCTATACGAATCTGTAAAAATATACCCACCTCCCCCTTCACCATCTGGGAGAACAATTATGTCAGTCAGTGGTAATCGAGCTTTATATATTTAGTATAATATAATAATGAATCTGAAAAAAAAAAATGTTCCAAGTCTCTTAACTTCCGAGATCTACCTAGAGGGGGGGAGAAGGGGGGCAAGGGGGGCAACTTTGAAAAATGGATTTTACTTTTCCGAGCCTCCTCTATACGAATCCGTAAAACAACAAAACACGAGACTCTTAGTTTCCGAGATACGATAGGGAGGGGGGAGAGTGGGGTGGAAAAGGGGAGGTTTGGGATTTTTCCCATACTCGTGAGAGTTACTTCTATACGAATCTGTAAAAATATACCCACCTCCCCCTTCACCATCTGGGAAAACAATTATGTCAGTCATTGAGTGAGTGGTAATCGAGCTTTATATAGTATAATAATAATATAATTAAACGCACCCCAAACAAAAACGCTGTCCGCCATGTTAGTATTCCTCCCCCCTTCGCTCCACTCAGGACCTACCTACCACCGGAAAGCTATCGTGACCTTATCCCTACGCTACGCTACGCTTCGCTTTACCGCTACCTAGTTTCCGAGATACGATGGGGGGAGGGGTGAAGGGGGGGGAGAGGGGGGAGTTTTGAAAAATGATTTTGACCAACTCTGGGCCCCTTGATATGAATCTGAAAAAAAAAAATGTTCCAAGTCTCTTAACTTCCGAGATCTACCTAGAGGGGGGGAGAAGGGGGGCAAGGGGGGCAACTTTGAAAAATGGATTTTACTTTTCCGAGCCTCCTCTATACGAATCCGTAAAACAACAAAACACGGGACACTTAGTTTCCGAGATACGATAGGGAGGGGGGAGAGTGGGGTGGAAAAGGGGAGGTTTGGGATTTTTCCCATACTCGTGAGAGTTACTTCTATACGAATCTGTAAAAATATACCCACCTCCCCCTTCACCATCTGGGAGAACAATTATGTCAGTCAGTGAGTGAGTGAGTGGTAATCGAGCTTTATATAGTATAAATATAATATAATGTTAATAATAAAGACTTTTTTTAAATCAAATTCAATCAGTAATCTTAACGGTGGTTGTGAGATCTGGCTGAATGGAAGCTGTCTCTGTGTATGTAAGTTTAACTCTTGACTTGTCTGATTTCTCCCGCTTCCGAAAATCCTTTTCACTACTGGATTTAGGCGTAGATAGTTCAGGTTCGTTAGTTACAGCGACCGTGTAACCTATAGCAGAATTTTCGGAATTTAAATCAGTGCCCACGCAATTCATAGGTTCTATGTTATAATACTCCCGGTTTTCTAAGTAACAATTAAAGTCCGGTTCAATAAGATATTCCGGATAATAGTAGTACTGACCATCGTCATCTAAAAATACGTTCATGTTCATCTCTTTAGACTTAAAGTAATTAGATGGGAGCGGGTTTCCGTTGCTACGCCAGTCATGAATCGCTGATGGACCAAACGACGATCTTTCCCTAGTAATATAATGGCTAACACCACTCACAGGTTTGGGGACAAAATTTTGTGGAATGATTCGCGGTTGTATTTGGAATTTATTGTTGAAACGATTATAGTTAGGCGGAGCTGCGCGGAACATTTGCTGGGTATGCGACATCGGCGCGCAATACATTTGTTGCGGATGTGACGGCATTCCGGAAGCGTTCCCAAACGGGATAGGCCGGTAAATCAGAAAATTCGGTCTCCATGTCTGCAATGGCTGAAAGTTTACAGTGGGCCCGGCTCGTGCAATGAAATTGAAAGTTCTAGACATAGAGCTGGTTGATGCGGCCATCGGCAAAGTTTTTATTGTATTTACATTTGTCTTTTTATCAATTATTGGTTCCTGACGGTTTTACAAATAAAGGACGTTCAATTCTTCTTGCATAAATTCTAAGGCCTTTTTGACACTATAAAGACGCATGCAACGTACACATGACCCCAATGGTTTTTTAAGCCACGAACAAACCCCTGCATGGTTAACGTCCGATACAGAGTACGCTTAGCCTCCATAGTTGTTCTAATATCCTCGTGCAGGGTTACGTCATAATGGTGCTGAATAAATTAAGGCATCGATCATAAAACTCTTGAGATGAATTGTTTCCCTGAGCTGCCAACATCAAATCATTGTAAAGAGCGGTATCTTCTCTCTGATCAGAAAAGTTATTTATGAGGCATGATTTAATACTATCCCAATCTACAGATATGCCATTTGAATTTATAATACGCGCAGCTGGCCCCGTTATTTTATTTAAAATACCGTTAATTAGGCATAACTTAGCCAAACCATTCTCCGCGTCAGCCCCTAAATACTCGGAAGCAATTTGATCACAAAGATGTATAAATCTTGGCAAGATGTGTGGATTACCGTCGAAATCTGGTACTAAACGTAAAGTCTTAAAAATCATGTCGGGATCGGACATTATAACCGGCTCAAAATTCTCTAAACTTAATGAATTCTCTAAACTATTAACCGTAGTTTCTAAACCTACCCCGATATCTCTGTTTAAGTCTATGACTGTCGTACGTGCTAGTCTATAGCGCGCAGGCCCTTCAGGGGTAGGCTGCTTAGGGTGAAAAATGATTGCAACTAAAATAAACTACTTTAGGTAAAGGGGGAGGAATTGAAAACAACTCACAGAAACGATTGTCTGTGTACTTACATAAGCTGCATTTCGGTACCTCTGGGATCGATGTCTGGATTCCCCTCCGCGCAGGACGTCAGGTTCTTGTTAAGGATATTCGGCAAACGCGATCGCTCACGACGGCGGTAGCGAATTAGCGGGATGGTATTCGATATCTGAATATTCTGGATAGCTCTATCTAGCTTAACTCGAAACGCCTCGAGTATCCTACCGACTGCGCCAAATATATACATCGTTATCGAAGGGCCCAAAAAAGCCAAACTGATTTCTAATTAACTTTAATTAGAGTAAATTACAATATTTAAGTACTACAAAAAATAGAATTCCCATTCCGACCGATGTGATACAGAATAAAATATTTCGGAAAAGGTCACATGCACCCGTAAACGTATGACGAGGGTCTCGATGCGGCGTCACCGTTTCGGGGCGCGCGTGTAAGGTGTTTCCACGCGCTGTATCTAGGTTAGTGCACTCTTGCAGTTTGGGTGTTGGCACATACTATAACAATCCTAACGATTTTATTATTTGTTTTCTGTCATTCATATTTTGTAAAAAGTGAGTATATAATTGAACAACCATAAAAAAATCATCTAAATAAAATGTAGATAAATATCCTAAAGACCTAAATAATTCTGCGGCTGGTTTAAATTTTTTGTACTTACATATTTAAGGAGCAGTGTTTAAGCCGAACGGTAACGTTAAATTCGTACAGATTGCCATTAAAACGTAAATATTTTTTTGAGTTTGGATTGTTGCGTTGCAAAATGACAACCTATGCGACATCTCAAGAGTTAAAAAATATTTGTATAAATGGCGCTGTTCCAAATTGGGTTTTCATTATTATTTTGATGTTAATTATGTATTCAAAATTAACTAACAAGCGGATTAAATTTCCCATATTTTATAGTTAGATAATTGACTTATAAATAATAATAATAATAAAACGTTTATTTCGGAAACTTGCTCCATAGATCTTCGTTAGTGATACAACTTACGTAACTATGTTAGTACTTACATTAAATTACAAACAAGCATAAAATTAAAATAAAACCTACAATTCTATCAATTCATGTATCTTCCTGCAGTATCAGACCCGTAGCTATGCATACGGGTCCAATACTCCAGGAAGAGAATATAAGTTATCATAGATAATATAAGTCATCATCCATAAATGAGAATATAAGTTATCATAGAATTCCAGAAGTGGACTTTCATTTGGGAATTTTGATTAGTCTGTGGTAGGATCTTTTTTTTTTTTTTTTTTTTTTTTTTTTCTAGAAAAGGGCTTTGTCGCGCATGCGATTATGCCGCCCTGGTAAGGTTTACAATTTATAACTAGTCTGTAAAGTGCTCTAGCTGCGTCAGAAAGTGGCGCAGCCAGAACACTGTTGCAGTAACCAATTTCTCTAAGCCTACAATCTAATCTATGTCTAAATTGTGCGTTGCGGACACACTCTGCCAATATGTGATAAACATCATCAACGGAATTAATACAAAAATCACATTTATCCGTTGTTGATTTTGCCATTAGGTATAAGAACTTATTACACGGAATGTGTCCGGAACGAAGCCTTAGTGCAATAACAGTATCACATCTGTTCAACAACTGGTTATCTATCCATGGCGAGTTCAAGGGATGTGGTTGGATCGTTTTGTACCAGATTCCTTTATCTCGAGATCTTTTATTAAAATATTCCTTCCAAAGTAAGTAGCAGTCTTGTTTAATTTTTGGTATAAAGTTTGAAAAGTAAGGAGAAATGTTAACAGGAATTCCATCACATATGGCTTGCTTGGCTAGTTGATCAACAATTTCATTGCCTCTAATTCCAATATGTGATGGAATCCATTGAAAGACTACGTGCTTTCCGTCAGATTGTAACTTCAAAATAATTTTAGTATAGTGTAGGCTATCGGTGTTCCTCGAAAGGTCGAGGTACACCGAGCCAAATGTTGGAGCGAGCTTCTGGAATCTGTGAGAATTACAATATGGTTTTGGTGGATTGATTCGACATAAGACAGAGCTTCTGCGATCGCGATCAGTTCAGCTTCCATTATACACACACTGGCATTTATTCGAAATTTCATTGAATTTTCTTCTGACTCGTAAAACGCAGCCCCTACATTGTCACCCTTCTTAGATCCGTCTGTAAATATTTTTACGTAAGTCAAGTATTCGGAAGTAAGGTAATCAATAAATAAGTTTCTTAAGCTAACAGGATTGTATTGCCCTTTAGGCCCAGACATGAAGTTTACGTCGTGTTTTATTATTTTATCACTATCTATTTTACTAACCCAAGTATCCAGAGAAAACATATCTAATTTCTGACTGCTGTGAATTTTTAAATTGTGTAGTGAGTCATTAACCGAGATTAAAAGGGGGATTCTTTTGTTTTGCCAATATGAGGAATTATTACATAATGAAGATAGTTCGGATAGTAAATTGATACTTCCGGTATTTGCCTGCAAAGCTTTAGTCTTAAGCCAGAATTTGCTAGCCAAGAAGCGTCGACGTAGGTATAGTGGCTGTAGGCATAATTCGCTCTCCATCACGTGAATTGGTGTGGATTTAATAAAACTACCCACTACTCTCATGGCTTGGTTCTGTAATCTATCTAATTTTTCTAAGTGAGTTTTTGCACTGTTATCATAGAAAATGCTTCCATAATCTATACGGCTTCTAATTAAAGTTAGATAAAGTCTTCTTAAATATTTTGGATGCACACCCCAACTCGAACCGGCCAACACTTTAAAGATTTTAATGAATTTGAGAACTTTTTGGCTAATCTCATTTATATGTTTTCCCCATCTGAGAGAACGGTCCAACCACACACCAAGGTATCGTACCGTGTCCACAACCTCCAAACTATTACCTCTAATTGACAAGCTAACCGACCGTCTCCTATAGCCTCTGTCAAAAATACAAATGTTACTCTTATTTGATGATATGTTGAGATTAAGGGAATCAAATTGATCACATAAGATATTTAACGCTTCCTGTAACTCAGCGGCTGCTTGATCAATATTATCACAAGTTATATAAAGTACGTAGTCATCAGCGTACTGAGAGACAGTTATGGAGCTGGGTATTGCTTTACAGATATGGATGGTCGCAATATTGAATAGTAATGGCGACAGGGGGTCACCCTGTGCCAAGCCCCTTCTGGCAATTCTAGTTACAGTATTATCTATGCCACTAATTGATAAATACCTTTCTTTAAGAAATTCCCATAGATATCTACAGTATTGTGATCCCACACAAAGTTGGTCCAAGGTTAACAGAAGAGCGGTGACGTCAACGTTATTATAAGCGTTATCGATATCAAGGAAACATCCGATAGTCACAAGTTTTTTTGAAAAACCAATTTGTATTTTCGAGGTAAGCAAATTTAAATTATCTAGACATGAGCGAGCTTTCCTGAAACCTACAGTTTCTTCCGCAAATAATCCTCTACTTTCTATGTACCACTCAATTCTCTTATTAATAATGGAATGAAAGATTTTACATGGACAGGACATTAACGAAATAGGTCTTATTGCAGAAGCAGAAGTCAAATCTCGACCTGGTTTGGGGATTAGTACTATGCGTACTTGGCGCCATTGTTCAGGAACAAAATGTAACGATAAAAACAAATTATAAAGATGTAGTAAAATATTTTTAGCAAGGTCAGGGAGATTTTTAATCATCGAAAATGAAATATCATCGTAGCCCGGTGCAGTATCCTTAGATTTCACACATTTGTCAAACTCCTGTCTTGTTATATCTATTTCCAATTTATGATTTAGAGAGGAAAAGGTAGGTCGTGGGGGACATGTAAAATCAGGAGCTAAATTAAAGAGGACTTGTTCAGCCAACGTCTCCTCCACATGGAGTCCAGCTGAACGATATCCCTTCAGCCAGCGCATGCGTCGCCACATGTCACTAGCCGAAGTGACCTCATCCACTGAAGAACAGAACTTACGGAATCCTTCCTTACTAGCCCTTCTAGTTAGTTTTTGAGCTTCACGAGTTTTTTCCCGTAACAAGTCTAAATTATCTGGAGTTGGGTTTTTTCTAAAACGCGTTAAAGCTAATCGTCTTTCCGCCACCGCTTTAGACAACATTGGATACCAATAAGTCTTTGGTTTAAATTTATTACAGGGGTTTTGGCTAAATTTAAAATAAGGAATGCTTACATCTGCTGCCCTGTTGATGATATCTAAAAAGGAATTATAAGCTTCTTGGGGATTAACAGGCAAAGTATACTCAACTAGTGCGTCTTGAATAAAGTTACGGTAAGCTGTCCAGTCGGCTTTTGTGAAATTTCTTTTCTTTACGGTACGTGGAACATAATTATCTGACGTCTTCAGTTTGATTATCATGTGGTCACTGTCTAGGGATTCATTAGTTACGCTCCACTCAAACATTAGACATACGTCTGAGGAAACAATAGACAAATCAGGAGCCGATTTTTGTAGAATTCCATTAACTAGCTTTACTCGAGTCGGCTTACCGTCATTCAAAGTTACAAAACTATGGTCAATTAAAGAGTCAAAAATTTGAGTCCCCCTTTGATCTGTTTTCGTGGACCAACTTGAGTGATGACCATTGTAATCTCCTAAAATTAGGGTTTTAGAGTTAGCTATAGAAAACAACGATTCCCAATCACTTTGTGTAGTGCGGACGTTAGGTGGGCAATAAATTGAAACAACATTTTCAATGGAACTACAGTTAAAAATCTTAACATGAACTATCTCGATACCCGGATTTGTAATAGTACTGCGACATTGTTGTGCCTTGATAGATTTATGAGCCAGAATTGCAACTCCTCCGTATGAATCTGGTCTGTCGCAACGAAACACGTTATAATCTTTTATATTAAAGTTACAGTCAGAATTCAGCCACGTTTCGCATAGGGCGGCAATGTGAACTTTTTCCAAAAACAAGATTTGTTCTAAATCTATCTTTTTAGGTAATACACTTTGTGAGTTCCATTGCAAAATGTTTATTTTAATAGTATTCATTACTAAAATATTTTTTAAAGGAAAAACAACTCTTAGGTATTATCTTCTTTAGAAAATAAGATATTGCCCACTCCACGCTAATTTGAACAACAGACATAATTTTGTTTTTAAAAGTGTCAGACCTCACAAATAAAATGTATTTAATTTTATCTACCAGCCATCCAAATGAATTATTGTCTTTCGAATCCTCATTTGTGTCGTCTTCAGAAGCGTATCCCCTGCACGTATCCTCCTGAATGTCCCTGTCACCTTCCCGGGCATGGGGAGCTTCGGATTGAGGTGATTTTTCCTGCTGTTTTTTCTTATTATTATTCTTAATTGATTCGTCTTCTTTCTCCTTCTGTGGTTTATCTGTCTGTGACTGTGGTACCTTGTCTCTTTGCGTGGATATAGGTTCTTTAGTTGGTATAGGGCGTGCTGTTTTTTGGGCGTAAATAGTTTTTGATTGTAACACAGGTGACATAGGCGTAGTTGAGGTCGAAGTAGCTGCTTGCGTAACTGCGTCTCCCTCATAGGCCGGTAGCCTCATAGGCCTCATAGGTAGTGTCTGCGTGATGACATCTGCCTCATAGGGGGGTGCAGGAGGAGGTTCATACATACCCATGGCTTTTCTATAAGAAACATTAAACTCACTCATTATACTGCGTATTTTCTTTTCCTTTATGTACACAGGGCAAGTTTTGTCCAATGACATGTGATTCTTTAAGCAATTAAAACACTTAAAAGAACCTGTTTCACAGCTATCAACATTATGTTTACCTGCGCATTTCGGATATGTAACTTTAAGTGTCGGACACATTTTAACCGAGTGACCATATCTCCAGCACCTGGAACATTGCGTAACAGGAAAAACGTAAGGTTCTACCAAAACTCTCATTTCGTATATAAGAACATAAGGGGGCAACGATGGTCCTTCAAATCCTATTCTCCATGTTTCGCTATCGGTCCATGTGGCTGCTTCTCTGTCCCTTCGTTGTAGGCGTTTTACATTCACGACCTTACATACACTTGATAAACATGTAAGTAATTCGTCCTCCGAGATGTCTAAGTCGATATTTTTAATGACTCCATAAGATAATCCAACTTCAAAAGGCCGCTGAAATCGCCATCCTAAACCACTAAAATGATCGGAGTTGATTAATTTCTCAGCGCTGTCGGCGTTGTTAAAATCAATAATAATTTTGTACGGATTTATATGTTTCACTTTGGTGATATTTAATATTCCTTGTTCCTTAAATAATTTAGCTAGGGCGAATTGTTTAGGAACTTTATCTTTACAAGTTACACTTAATTCCGTAATCCCTCTTACTACTCTCATCCTGTGTTTTCTACTCCTAACTTCACTCCATTCATCATCTTCTCTCCCTCTTTTCGTAGGTCGCAATCTGTCTGTCGGTGTGTCGTTGTCCTCCATTTCAAATAATTGTGTTAAGTCTTCTAAATGTGTATTTTCTTCGTCGTCCATTATAACCGTGTTGATTAAGTCTTCATTATGATTCTCGTCCGTATTCATTACTCATAAAGTGTAGATTCGCGCGAGCGATAACCGATGACTCGGCCGAGCGGCCGATCAAGGTAGGTAGGCACACAATAGATAACGATGTAATTAGCTAATGACCGCAAAAAACACGTCTAAGCAACACCGTACGCGCTTCGACACTGTGGTTGGATCTTTCTCGAAGGTCGATAGAGAGGACCAAGCCTTTTGATCCTGTGTGTGTGAAGAAAGTGTTGATGGAATTTTAATAGGTAGGTATACTGATTGAGAGGTACCAGTTCTGTGATGATCAGACTTTGTCCAGCAACCCGATGGGTTTTACGTAAGTTATGTTGTGTTTCAGCAGGAAGGAACCTGTCTGGCTGTTTTACTGGCCTGAACTAACATGAACGTGTAAAGACGTGACGCTCCGGTGTCATCCCGTGGTCTGGCGCAATAGAAGTTAGTCCCGAGTCCCGAGTTCTGGGAGATTGGAAATTAATTCCGACAAGCGTGCGGGCAATATGCTGCTTGGCCGGGCTTTGGCAACCCGACGAGTGCAGGCAGTGTGGCCATCCCTTTGTATTGTACCTATCCGCATCCTCGTGTGAGGAAGTGTCGTCGCTCCAGGTAACAATTGCATCATGATCACTGACTGTACCCGTAGGTCTTGTTTGTTCGTGGGAACCCAGGGTTTTACCAGGTGTTCCATGCCAAGGGACTTGATTCCGCCAGCTGAGAGAGATAGACTAGCGGAGTGTTCAACTGAGATTACAGCTGTGATCAACTGAGATATCAACGGAGACCATCTGAGTGATTAAGTTAAGTATATCCTATGAGAGAGTGATTTCGTTGTGACCATAGTTTTACGAAACATTTATAACTAGGTAAGAAGACCAGTTGTTATAGATTTAATGTGTAAGGTTGTGTCTCTGGGTGCTTTGACCAAAATTTAAATTAATTTTATGAGCACAACCATAATAGGTCACTTAATATTCGATTGAGCTAGAAGTTATTAAGCGTTCATCTCACGTACCCTCACAAGCGACTCTGAGGTTGATGTATTTGGTCTCATACTTGAGTTTCCACTAACATACCTTGTTACGGAGACGGGGTATGTTAGAGGATAACCAGTGGTTAAAATATTGGGAAAGATAAGTTTAGTGGCTCGCCACGTTATACCTTTGATATTTGTTTTATTATAATAAACCTTGTAATGTGTAAAGAGGTATTTGTTTAATTGGTTCTTTCCCTAATGTCATATACCCTATAAATTTACTTTAGCTCGGTTGGAAGTAGTATAGCATGATACACAGTTAACATCTCGTGTTTCCAACAGATTTCTGTAAACTAGCATACATCAGATGTCAACAGATGTTAAGCTTATTAAAAAATAGGCATCTTAAATCTATTATTGACATAAAACAGTCGGTTGCTACAAGTTGTACAAAGCTGTTCTTAAATCTTCAAGTTTAAAATGTTGGGTTGGTATAAATTTATTTAATTGTTTTAGATTTAAAATAAAAAGTTGTTTACCGTTCGGCTTAGGAATAAGAAATATACTGGATATATATTGACCAGCCCATGGCTGACATAAGGATACTGCCCCAGTACTAATAAGGTCTTGTATTGATACTTTAAAGGCCTCGTATTCGGATTGTGAATAAATAGGCTCTGATGGAACGGTGGTCTGAATAACTGGGTCAGAAAAAATAATTTTACTAGCAGTAATCCAAGATTATTAGTTAATAAATACCACTGTTCATAGAAACACGACAGAAGGCCCGCGGGGCTTATCGTGGCTAACGTCGGTGACCTGCTTGCGGCTGACGTGACGATGTCTTGGAAGCGTTGTTGTGTGTCGTCCTCATCCCTCTGAGTCAGAGTTGATGGTGCCGCCCGCGCATATCTCGCGCCCCCTGGCGGCGGTGGTGGGAACTGACGGCGTCCCGCCGGAGGGGCTCGGTAGTTGAAATGTCTGTTGACTGCTTTAGCTGGTTTATGAGCCATAGACTTCATTGTCGAAGATGACCTTAGATCAGCTCCAGATTTTATAATTGCTTTCGCGGATTTTAAGGTTTCCGTTAAGCTACTGTCAAAAAGCATTTGTTCTGTTTTGGTTTTGCCTAAGTGATCTTTTAGTTCCTTCTTGACAGTAGAAAGAATGAACACACGTCGTGAGATCGAGTCCGAGTATTGCATATCACAAAGGATTCGAGCTGTATCCATCAACAGCTTGAGAAGCTCAGGTTTTTTATGACCTGATGAGAGCAGCGCGGTAATAGCCTCGCTAATGAAGGACAAGGCACAAAATGTTAATACTTGTTTATTTTCTATACCCTTATCTCGCCTTGCTTGAGTTTCTATCAGAGATGCTCGAATCTCCGGATTAAGGGTAGGCACTTTAATAAACTTTCAGTTCACCTGTACCAAATATCTATCTTTTAGCTCCTTGCGGTTCTCTTTAGAGAGACCGGAGGTAGCAATGTGGTTGAGTCTAATCACCAAATCCTTTTGAATGCACTGCCGTATTCTTTAGTAGAGGTGGGGTTCTCACCTAATATAAGTCACCTTAAGTATAGATCTAATTCGAGAACATTATGTTGAAGAGCAGGGGCTCAGGTTCACTCGTCTTTTCTAAAGGTATGGTATCGGCAGTTGATTCCACGGCAGGTGCAGCGAGTACTTACGCAGGGGGGAGTGAGGCGGTCAGGAAGCTCATCGATTGGGGTTGGTTCGCACTCTGCAAGCAAAATGAGTATTTTGCTTGGATAAACCTATTTACGGGTGGGAAGTAAGTCTCTTTGTGAGAAACACGCAATCCAAATAAGCGATATATATCCCAAAAAATAGACGTCATGTGACACATTACTATGGCGAGGTCAAATTAGCTCCTAGATCTGAAACGTAGTCCTAGTTATATACTTAATACTAATTCTAATTATATTTTATTACAGTAATTCTGCGCTGGGTCAGGAGTTCATTACGCCCTTGACGAACAGTCCTGGCATCTACTTCGACCCCTTAGGTTCTTTAAGTCTAATAGATAGTCATCTTAGTATAGTTATTCCTTATGATGTATCCTTTATTAACCCGCATATCGTAAACCTCCGTCTTATTCTCGATAAATGCAAACAAATGTGTGACAATGGTAAAATGTTTGATTATTTAGAATGTAGAAATATCTTTGAACCATTGAACACCCGTTACAATGATATAGCCCATGACAACGAAGCTATTTTTCACCTTACATCTCGCCAGTCAAGAAGATCTGCACTTCTAGGATTTGTAGGCACTGTATTTAAAAAAATATTTGGCACAATGGATGAAGACGATGCTATCCAATACGATAATGCCATTAAAGGGGTAGAAACAGACCAAAAGAAACTAGCCCTTCTAATGAAAGAAAATATATTAGTTACTACTACTTTGCTTAGATCTTTCAATGATACCCTGCATATAATAAAACTAAATGAAAAGCATCTGAAAGATGCTATGGACGAATTGTCCCTAGATATTCTAAATCCTTACTTACGTTTCAGAAGAATTAGATATTAGGTCTTGCATACTGGAATTAACTTCGATGACAGAAAATTGTCTCCTAGCCTTATCTTTTTAAGGTTGAAGACATTATTAACTCGATTATGTTTAGCAAATCTAATGTCTTGTACCCCCACTATCCTAACACCTAAAGAATTTTATACCGAATTGGTCGATAATTACAGATTATTACCAGAATCTAAACAACTTCCAGTTCCCTTAAACCTCGATAACATGCATACTACAGGATTTTCCAATAAGAGGTGTTATTTAATATTCAACGAAAAATGCAATTTTTTTTATATAAATGATCCGATGTTTATTTCATTATAAAGAGGAAGGTATGCCGTTAACAGTGGAAAATAACATCAGGAAAATGACCACCACGACCATGCTTACAGGACCATATCCTTTTCATGAAATTTTCCATAACCAAATCGCAAAGTGGCTGCCGTATGTCCTCCACGTTGCGACTTCTTCCTTTCTGAAATCAAAATAGAGAACATCCACTTCATGCCCCCCATCCAGAATCCTCGAGACAAAATCAACGAGCGAAAACAAATTTGTTTCGACTGAGCGACCTGGTCGGAAGCCATGTTGTTCATCACATAAGTGTGATTTTAATTGGTGATAAAGTCCCCTATGCGCAATTGTTTCAAACACCTTAGCCGGACACGACAAAACGGCAATAGGACGATGTTCCTCAACCGAGGACTTATTATTGGTTTTCGGTATTGGCGTAACTCGAGATACCTTCCATTGGTCGGGATATATGCCACTTTGAAGTGCTAAGTTTATTATATAGGTGAGTGGAGAAGCAAGAAGATCCCTACAGCCTATTAGAATAAATGGTGGAAGTTTTTCCGGGCCAAGTGAGCTACCCGGTTTTAGTTTGCGAATTCCGTCCTTTACCTGAGAAATTGTGAAATTTTAGATGTAGATAGATGGTTATTAAGTAGATAGTTATTTGTAATGTCAAAAAAAAACTAAAATAAGTATTGAATGTAATAACTCTCAATCTACTGAGATAGAATTTAATGGAAATGGTATATTGTACTTACCTTCTGAGTGCGTTGCCTATTGCTATTTTTTCTAATTTTAATATTTTAAATGATTCATGTTGTAATATTGTAGCATATAATAACATATGCATCAAACTTACCTGTAGTTAATTTTGAGAATGTTAACTTAGATTCCTTAGCTTATGATAATCCTCAAATCCTAAATGGTCTTAACAATATAATTGAGAAACCACATGTTGTTTGGTATTACAATTGTAATTATAATTTATATTATATGCTTCATTATCTATAAGGTGTAAAGAACTGGTATATATAAGAAAATAATAAAACTTAAAGAAAATAAAACCCCTGAAAATAATGACCCTGCATTAGATGACATTGTACTCACAAACGTTACCACGGGACCCTCTCTTCGAATCGGCTGACTCACATTTCATTAACTTAAATATAAACTTCACTTTAAAAGGGTGTAGTTTACTTTAAATCGGGGGGCTGTTATAGTTTCCCGATGCTAAGGAAATCCATTAACGATCAATTATAATTGATTAACTCGATTTATTAAGAATTGTCTCGTCATCATCTCAGAGCAGCACTGCCTCTCCGCTCCCACAGAGCGTCAGTCTCGTCCCGATCGCTGAACCTCTAGCATCTCTTTTGATTCGTTGTGTCTGCCAGTTCTAATTTAGTGTTACTTAGCCGAAAATTGTACCAAGGTCGAATCCTAATTAAACTATTTCTTTTGTGTACATCAAAGTGTTTTTTTTAAAACGTCGATCACTTGGTCTCGCATAACAGCAGGAAGGGCTCATATATAAGCTGACCACCTCGGACGCGCCCCATCGCGTAGTAAAGGTGGTCTCAACTTTTCTTACAGGACGAACTTTTAGGGTGGTGATCAACGGGTCGCTATCAGGTGCCCACCCAGTGCTGGCAAGTGTGCCGCAGGGCAGCTATGTGTTGCCAGCATGTTACTCACGCTACACCGAGGACATTCCCGCTATTTCCGCTGTGACGTCGCCCGCAACTTGCTCAAACCGGTACTCGAATCACGTATCCCGGCGCGCGTCAAGTT
Source organism: Omphaloscelis lunosa (assembly GCA_916610215.1). Classification (NCBI taxonomy): domain Eukaryota; kingdom Metazoa; phylum Arthropoda; class Insecta; order Lepidoptera; family Noctuidae; genus Omphaloscelis; species Omphaloscelis lunosa. The sequence continues at coordinate 22,751,175 of OU744251.1, read as the reverse complement.
GGGTATGTACAAGCAGTATATTCACCCCATCTTGACGTACGCCGCTCCGGGATGGCTCGCCCTCACGTGCGAGACCAATCGCAAGCTCCTCCGCGCGCAGCAAAGCATGGCGCTGTGAACCATCGTCGCTGCCCCTCGCTACGCTAGAACGACATCATCCAGAGGGATCTAGGGATAGAGAGCCTTGATGAGTTCGTGCGGCATCTCACGAAGGGGATGTTCGCACGTGCCAACGCATCTGAGCGGCCTCACGTCAAACAGATTGCGCCCTGGCATACGCGCCCCCCCGACGCGGGGCGGGCCGTGCCCCGCGACCTGACTGCGGACGGCGACCCCATCGCTCCTTGATTGACGCCTCGTGTAAGCTCTACAGATGTACACACACATCTTTTTCGCGGTGTGTTCTAAGTTAATATAGAGGCATACCGCGTAACTACATGACTAACGACGAATTACATAACTGCTCGTATGTATATGTCCGTAATGATGCATCAAGCAAGCCATTAACGCCGACATACGATGGACCGTACGAAGTCATCAAGCGCTCAGATAAATATTACACTATACAGCTGCGCAACAGGTGTGGCAATATAACCGTAGATCGATTGAAACCTGCATTCCGATTGAACATGGAACCAGACGAAGCAACGAATACGTCAAAACCTACGTATCCTCACATAACCAGAGCGGGCAGAACATCGAAACCCCCGGTACGATTCATTAGCGGGGAGTAATGTAGTGGTCTACATACAGGATCAATATCCGACCACGATGGCGCGCGGCCGCGCACTGAGGACCGCCGGACTGCTGGTACGTTGCTCCAACTATGCGCCGAGTTAGTGACTGAAGACGGCGCTCGCGGCGCTGCATGTTTATATATGAAGACGCGTAAGAGCCGTAGACCGAAATACAAAAGGCGCACGACCTTTCTGATTGGTCCATTATAAGTTAGATATAGCACGCATACGACTATGTACAAAAGCTAATATATTATATATCTTAGGAAATAAATAAATACGTATGGTATTATTATCACTACTTTCATTCCATTTCCAAGACTGTACGAGTTTCCCTAAACCTGCTTCGCCACTGGTCACGGTGCAATTACAAAATTTACCCAGTTCTTCACCGCGACCCGACCGCGTTGGTGAAGAGGATGATGGCGGGGTTATATCCGTGAGTTCCCAATGCAATGTACGATTGAGGAGCGCTTTGGAGGATGCTTTCCAGGAGTACCGTTCCATTCCGCCTGGACTCAGACCACAATTACCTCGTTTGCCCATGCACAAGAAAAATAAGGCGCTGATGTGTACTCTAGACTCACTGCTGTCAAATTGTTTTAACGGCAGTAAAGACCTCGCTGATACCCACTCGATCTTGTACTGTGCAGCTGTAGCGGCATGTCGTGTAGCTCATATCAAATTCCCCAACAGTGACAGAGCTCCACGACCAAAACCAGCTGTACCAGCTTGGCAGTGCAGGATTGAGCGTCGTATCGGTGAGGCTAGAGTACTTATCGGCAAGCTAATCTGCTTCAGGGAGGGCAATACTCGCCCTAGAGTGATACGCTTTGTGAAGCGGGCGTTCTCGGGAACTGATATCAGTTTTCAAGATTATTTGACCCGCGTCACAGAGCGTATCGACTTCCTGAAGCAGAAGATCTATGCATGGGCAAACCGTATTCGACGATACAGACAGAGAGTGGAGCGGTACACTCAGAATCGCACATTCCAGAGCGATGAAAGGTGGGTTTACAGGGCTTGGGAGCGACCGGACCAAGGTGTGATTGACACGCACCTGCCGGATGATGACGCCATGTGTTCATTTTGGCGAAGCATCTGGTCAGCGCCTGTCAATCACACCGAAGGAGATTGGACCAGGGAAATCGAACGGGCGTGCGAGCAAATACCAGAAATGGAGGCACTCACCATCAGCCCCCAAGATGTAGCTCGTGCAGTCCGTCCGTTACCTAACTGGAAATCACCAGGGCCGGACGGGCTGCACAACTTTTGGATAAAGTGGTTCATAAGGTCGCACGCCCGTTTGGCATCCCAGTTCCAGTCTGCTTTAGAGTCGGGATCGCTGCCCCAGCTCCTAACAACAGGAATAACCCACCTGCTCCATAAATCAGGTAGTACTGCGGAACCCAAAAATTATAGACCGATCACTGTCTACCGACGGTCTATAAAGTTTTTACTTCCATTTTGAGAACTAAAATTAACAAACATATTGACACCAACTCCATCATGTCTGCCTCTCAAAATGGATGTAGGAACGGGTCCCGCGGTACTAAGGAGCTACTCCTCATCGATATTGTCATTAACCAGCAGGTTCGTCGTTCCCGTAGAGATTTGTCGACATGTTGGATAGATTATAAGAAGGCCTATGACTCGGTGCCACACACATGGCTCATGAGGGTGCTGGAGTTGTATAAAGTAGATGCAACTCTACGCGCCTTCCTGATGTCATGTATGGGGCAATGGAGGACGATGCTTCACTATCCAGGATGTCGACAAATCTTGAGGAATAGCGAGCCAATAAGGATCGAGCGAGGTATATTCCAGGGTGACAGTTTGAGTCCACTTTGGTTCTGCCTAGCCTTGAATCCTCTAAGCACGCTGCTGGAGGATTCAGGGCTAGGTTATCAATTGAGGAGAGGTGGTCAGGTTATATCTCACCTCCTTTACATGGATGACCTGAAACTCTTTGCCCCCAACAATTTGCAACTGCTGGAGCTACTGAAGGTAACCGAAAATTTCAGTAGCGCCATCAGGATGGAATTTGGTGTGGACAAATGTGCGGTCATGCATGTAAAACGAGGGGAGATTGTGGAATCCGTGGGAACCCACCTCTCGGATTCCATACAACTAAGATCCCTCTCCTCAATCGAAACCTACAAGTATTTGGGTATGTCGGAAGCGTTAGGTGTCAACGCTGCTGACATGATGCAATCGCTGAAGGAGCGCTTCTTTAACCGCCTGAATAAAGTATTAAATAGTCTTTTATCAGGTGGAAACAAGGTGCGCGCCTTCAACGGTTGGGTCATGCCGGTTTTGATGTACTCTTTCGGCATACTCAAATGGACTCAGACGGAACTTGACGCCCTGGATAGGAGGGTCCGCACATTGCTGACCGCAAATCGCATGCATCACTCACATTCATCGGTGATGAGATTGTATATCCCGCGGAAGTGCGGAGGTCGAGGCTTCTTAAATGCTAAGACCCTGCACAACCGTGAGGTATGCAGTCTCAGGGAATACTTCCTAGAAACCGACGTGGGGATGCACCGAGATGTGGTCAAAGTGGACAAAGGCTTCACTCCGCTATGCTTAGCTAACGAGAACTGGCGCAAACCTATAGTATTAGATACTAATGACCGCAGGGAGGTATGGCAGATCAAAGAGCTTCACGGGCGCTTTTACCGAGCCTTACATGGGCCCGATGTAGACCTGTTAGCGTCCGTATCCTGGTTGCGATTCGGTGACCTATTTGGGGAAACCGAAGTTTTTGTCTTTGCGATTATGGACGAAGTTATGATGACGAACAATCCCGGGGAATCAACCCGACACACTATCTCTGGCTGTTCTCGTCTGGCTAACGGAGACTACTTGTATAGGCACAACCTTGTAGCCAGTGGCGTGCACACAGTTTTAAGACAGGGTAGGCAGAAAATTTTACTCACCAAAAATACTGCACGTTAGTTTTGGTTCGTCGTCTTGTCGATTGATGATGTAGGTAATTGCGAAATGCCAGCTCAAATATCCATAGATTGACTGATTTTATAGACATATCAATTTACGGATATTCGAAGTGGCCTTTCGGCGCGTTTGTTTGATGTTTTGTAATGTTTATGTGATTTGCAAAATTTAAATAAAAGCAGTGAAAAGATGGTGGTGTGAGTATACTATATAAGATTGTTTTATTTGTATATTAAATCTACACGCCTATCTTTCTGTAAGAATGTCTGCAATATGGAATCGTAAAAGTTGGGCAGGCGTTTTATTTCCGTAAGAAGGTTTTTTTCTATTGAAATCATGGAAAGATCTGTAAGTCGTTGCTGGCCTTGTGTATTTCTTAAGTAGGTGTGTATACGTTTTAGCGACGAGAATGACCTTTCGGTTGACGCACTGCTCGCGGGAACTGTAACAATTAATTTTGCCAAACGCAGCACTTCGGGAAAAACTGTATTTATGTTATTTTCTTAAAAAATTTCTATAATTTTGTAAATACTAAGGTTTTTGAATTCGGCAGATTTATAAACACATTTGAGCTCATTGATAAGGCGGTCTAAGTTAAAGTCGTATAATTTATAAACATTTACGAATTGCGATACTAGTTCAACCGGAAAATTGTCATTATATTTATTGAAATTTTCACATGAAAGTAGTCCAAAAAATTTTAACTCTTTCAGATTTTTATACCGGTCGCGACATTCGTTGGATATATTGTCTATAATTTCAATAAAAATCCGCTTAAAATTGATTTTTGCGTCCACAACATTACGTTTTCGTTTTGGCAGCCCTGTGATTATTTTTACTCTTTCAAAAATTAATTCAAATTTAGATCTGAATGATTCTAAAAACGATTCAAACTCGTTAATTTTTTAATGCAATATCTTACGTCTGACGTCTTTTTTTGCATAATTTCGTAAAGCACATCAGTTTCTGCGAATATTTCGTTAAACACATGGAGTAAAAACTGGAATTGAAAGTCTTTTAAATTATGTAACAAATACGAAACTTGACTTAATGTCTCGCCATCCCAAGAGTCTTCGTTTTCAGCCATATCCTCAAATAAATAAATTAAATGTAAAGAAGAATTGAAAATTACATTTACAGTACGCGAATTGTAAGTCCATCGAGTGTCAGCAACGCGAGGCAATTTTTTCATATCAGCCATTTTATTATAGTGGTTTTGCCTTTTGGTACTATTATTAAAGAAATTTGCTAATGTTTTTATGAGATTGAAAAACGTTTAGTTTCCGGAATACGTTCGCACGATTTGGAAAGTACCAAATTAAGGACATGGGCGGAACACCAAACGTATTCAGCAAGAGGACATTGCTGGCGAACCAGCGACTGAACGCCGTTCCGTTCAGATGACAGGACAGCTGCACCGTCATATGTCTGAGCTACTAATTTCGACAAACATTTAAATTCTGATAAAATCTGCAGTATGATGGCACTTAAAGTTTTCGCGGTGCGGTCGGAACTTACGTCAATATATTTTATAAATCGATCAAAAATCAAAAAAAAAAAAAACAAAATATTTTTATTTCACATAGACCTACATGGGCACTTATGAAACGTCAGAAGCTAGGTGCACGGTTCCAATTGGTCATTTCCTATGGAGAAGAGCCGGCAAGAAACTCCACGGTTACTCTTTTAAAAATAATTGGCTTTTACAATTTTTTCAAATAACAGTGTGACGAGGTATGGGAGGACAGTGTAGGTATTTCAATAGGTACCAGGTACTTAAGAAAATAGAAATGGTCAACAAATCTACAGTCCACTAAGCCTACAGTGTTCTCACATTCACAAAATAGAAAAGAATCTATACAAAAAATATATAAATTAATAAAATAAAAACCTCTTTTAATTAAACGCAATTACATTATTGCTATTACAACTGTAATAAATCTGAATAATTATCATGTGCACAAAAGCCACTAATAAAGAGTTGAAATTAACTCGTAGCTATATAATGTCAATTAATATTACGATGAATATGTCAAGGATGAATGTAAAAAAATAAGATAATAATAAATATGGTAATTTGGGAGCAGTTAATAGACTCTTACATAATTATGCCGTTAATGATATACCAGGGAAGCCACATGTGCAGAAGGAATTATTGCCAAATTTCCTTGTCTTCAACATAGTCTTTAATTTTGTAATATGCTTTCTTGATAAGAACACGTTTGATGTGGGTTTTGAACTTCCCATCGCTAAGTTCTGTAACAGACTTTGGCAACTTGTTATAAAAGCGGATACTGTTTATAAGAAATGACTTGCTTGTTTTAGTTAATCTAAATTTGGGTATCACAATTTCATGTCTGCTACGTGTATTTATATTATGGAAATCGCTTCTTATTTTGAAAAGTCCTAAGTTTTTGCGAACATGCAAAATACTTTCTAAGATATAAAGAGAAGGCAGAGTCAGTATGTTAATTTCTTTAAATTTGTCTCTAAGGGACTCGCGAGGACCCATTTTATAGATCGCGCGGATTGCCCTCTTTTGTAGAATGAAAATTGAATCTACGTCAGCTGCCGATCCCCACAGCAGAATGCCATAAGACATAATACTGTGGAAATAAGCAAAGTATACTAACCTAGCTGTGGCTATATCAGTCAACTGCCTTATTTTTCTAACTGCATATGCAGCTGAACTTAATCTACCTGAAATAGTTCTAATGTGGGCACCCCATTGCAATTTTGAATCTAAAGTAATGCCTAGGAATATAGTTTCCGTTATTGCATCTAGTTCTTTGCCATCAAGTTTTAAATTTAGACCTACTTGAGGTACATTTGGTAATGAAAACCTAATACATTTAGTTTTGTTCGCATTAAGATTATTAGCTGCGAACCATTTTGAAAGAACAGCCAGACTATCATTGACATGTAAGACATCTGTATCTTTCCTGTCTATTTTAAAAATAAGAGAAGTATCGTCAGCAAATAAAATTATATCCGATAAGTTAGCCATCATGTAAGGAAGATCATTTATATAAGCTAGAAATAAGAAAGGGCCGAGAATTGAACCTTGAGGCACGCCCATTTTAACTAGAGACCCCGTAGACGTCGCCCCATTAACGTTTACTTTTTGCTCCCTGTTGGATAGATAGGAAAGAACAAGATCAGCAGCTTGTCCACGAATTCCGTAGTGGTGTAATTTACAGATCAGTGTATTGTGGTCAATGCAGTCAAACGCTTTTGAGAGGTCACAGAAAATGCCAATTGCATCCTGGGACTACTCCCAGGATTCCAAAATGTGAGTGATGAGTTTTACTCCTGCGTCAGTCGTCGACCTACCTTTCGTGAAACCAAACTGGTGACTATGTAAAATCCCATTTGAATTAAAATGTGACAACATTTGGTCTAGCATGATTTTTTCATATATTTTACTCAATGCTGGTAGCACAGATATTGGTCTATAATTTGAGGGATCACTCTTACTACCCGATTTGAAAATTGGTACTACTTTACTATGTTTCATTAAATCAGGAAACGTACCGCTATCTAAACATTGATTAAATATGCCAGTTAGAACAGGCGCAATTGTGTCAATGATATTTTCAAGAACCTTAACGGAAATCCCCCATAAGTCTTCAGTGTTTTTTATGTTAAGACTTTTGAATGCTTTTTTAATTGTGAAAATAGAAATGGGCTTGAATTCAAAACTTGGAATGTTCTTACTGTAGTGTTCTTTTAGAAGAGATTCAGCTAGTATAGATGATGAGGGGAGAGATTTCGTAACCTTTATTGGGATGTTGGTAAAGAATTTTTCTAGTGTCTCAGCAACTTTTAATTTATCTGAAATGGTTTCATTATCAATTTTTAAAGACAATTCATTCTGATCTCGCTGTTTTGTGTTTCCAGTTTCTTTGTTAATTACCTGCCACACAGTTTTTATTTTATTGTTAGAAATATTAATTTTGTTACTTATTAATTTAGATTTAGCTTGGGCGCAGACTCTTTTAAATATCTTAGAATAGTTTCTTACATAATTATGAATTGCTTGATCAGAAGTCAATGATTTTTCGTTATATAAATTATATAAAATATCTCTGCTTTTTCTAATACCAGGAGTGGCCCAGTCATTAAATTTTGGTTTGGTATTGATTGTTACTGTTTTTACAGGACATGCTTTATTGAATTCTTGGCATACTGTAGAAAATAATGTACTGTAGTTTGTGTTGGGGTCTTGTGAATCAAAACTAGCTGTTGAAAGATTGCTAAGAAATTATTATTAAATATCTTCAATTTATTTTTAGTAAGTAGTCTTAACTGAATAGTTTTATCTAAACGTAACTTTTTATCTGATTCAAAGGATATAAGTTGACCTGTATGATCAGACCTGACGCCACTAATTAGGGACCAATCTTTTATTTTACAATTAGTAAATACATTGTCTATGCATGTAGCCGAGGTTGCTGTTATTCTAGTTGCTACATTAAATATACATTTTAAATTGAAAGATTTAAACAATGAGATAAGCTTATATTTATCCGGTGAATTTACTAATAGATCAATATTTAGGTCACCACAAACAAAAACTATTTTATTATCTCTAATAAGTTTAGTTAGTATTTCTTCCATTATGATTAAAAATGATGACAAGTTTGAGGCTGGTGGTCTATAAACACATAAGAAAGTATGGCCTTCAACCTCTGCACATGCTACCTCACATAAGCGATCAACAGAGCAAGCAGTGATATCCTTCCTTTCCTTATATTTGAGAAAACTATTACATAATATCAAGGTACCACCCCCTAATGAAGACCGGTTGTACGCACTGGCAACTGAAAAATTATTTACATTAAACGACATTCTATCTGGTTTTAACCAGGTTTCACAAAAACATAAGATATCCATACAATATTTGTCTATTAACATTTCCACGTCTAGGATTTTGCCAGAGATGCGATTTATATTTTGGTGATAGAGTAAAATATTCTTATAATGCTTCTCTTTTGTCGATTCTAAAAGTTTAAAGAATTTATTACAGCATTATTAGAAGTACTAGATAATGCTGTTTCATCACTTAAGCTAATCTCAGTTAAAACATTCATAACTGCGTGTTTATTGTAGGCTAATAAAGTAGCTAAAACATGTTGGCTTTTCTTAGGTAAGAACATCTGCTCCTGAGTCAACACAAAGTCTCTAACAAAATTGTTAGTATCAAAATACAATAAACGGTCACTATGACGACATGCCAAAATATGCATAAGGTTATTTAAACTAAAAATGTAGTTGTTATCTTGCTCATATAACTTATCAGAATATGGCAATGCACATAATATTAATTTACCTAATTTTAATTTAAGTAGGGTGTCAATACCATTAACTATGTCCCTTTTAGTGATGCTCAGACTGTTTCCAATTAAAAGAACTACAGTAGTCTGCTTATTCATTGGTGTATGTTTTATTTTATGAACAAGCTCATTAAAATGCAGGTTATGGTAGCAACAGTTAACTATAGTATATTCGGAGCGATCAAACACTTCTGACTTATGAAAATATCTTAAAACCAGTACTAGTTGCTCTTTGCCACTTACGTCTGGTGTTTCATCGACCATCACAGCTACAAAATCAGTGGAAGCGATTTGTTGTTTTATTGTTTCGATCATTACAGACGCTACACTAGAGATTAGGTCATTTTGAATACGATTTGATAAACCCGTAAATGAGCTAGTGCAATTTTGGAAATGGTTTTCCAACACTCCGTCGTATTTCGCGAGCACGTCGACCATTTCTAAATAATTGCCCTTATTCACTGACGAAGCTGATTCGTCATGTCCACGAAAAGCGAGCTCTTGTTTCCCCAAAAAGCAAACAATGTCAATTAGTCGTTGAAAAATATTTCGGTTCCGATCCACTTTCGCGTTATGTCTGTCAATGTCGATTTGTATCTGAGAGTTTAAACGCGTCTCTATACGATTTTTTCCAAAGGTGTGATATTTAAGGGCAGCTTCCAAGTGTTTTTCAGATTGTTCATGTTTTCTCGCGGCGGTAGGAAAATTATGAATATCAGCGTAACCGATGTCGTTCCAGACGGTTTTATTATTTGAAAATAGTAGACAAACGAAACAAAATAACCGATTACTGTGTATGCAACCTGTCAGCCAATGATATGAATCATATTGTTTTTTATGGAATCTGCGATTCACTTTACCTTTAGTTTGTATTAATTGCAAATCCGGTGTACCACGGCCTATCTCGATAACTTGTTTTTTTTTCACCGAAAGATAGTTTTGAAAACGCATCATGTTTTATTTTCTCAATACACACACCATCTGAACAAGTTTCATAGACAATATTATCCATTTTACACTCTTATTATGAACATTAAAATTCTAAATACCCGATAGCGTAGTCACAAACATAACACACATCAAACAATATGGCGATTATTGACTTTTGAAAATAAGTAGTAAAAAGAAAAACATAATACGACAAAAAATTATGGTCATCTACTATATAAAATTCAATGAAACAATGTTACTTTCTAAAATATTTGCATTGCATAGCAAACTTTCGTTCGGAAATGTTCGGTACGAGTCGTAATTTTTCGTGTTAGCTGTTTATAATACTACAAAAAGACACTGGCTTTTCATGCAGTTGTGTGCGTGATTTTTGTCATTGTGTGTCAGCAAAACCCACGTAGCTATAGGAACGCACACACATTAAATCCGCATGACCATGACAGCACACATATAAGTCACTAAGAGAGTAATAATTTGTGTCTTTTGCCGTGGCAATGGCGAGGCGCTGCTAGTGCAGCGCGAATCGATGATGCAAAATTACGTCTTAGTCTTAATGATACCACCGGCACTCGATAGGTGGAGCTGATTTATGAATTAGGTATTTTTATGTTGTTTTGTTTATTGATAAAATAATATTAGATCTATTATCAGAACTAGGGTAGGCATTGTCTTTCTGTCTTTATGGGCCGCACGCCACTGCTTGTAGTCACGATTATCCACCAGCAACTTGCTCTGAAACACAGTCTTGTGGAATCGGAAGTACCGTACTATAGATATGTGCCCGACCCTTTCCTCGAAAATGCCAATATCACGTTGTATTGGGATCGATCTATCATCACTGACAGAACTGTTGTTGCCAATAAGCCAGACATAGTGGTGATAGATCGATTAGAGCGTTGCACAATGATTATTGATATAGTGGTCCCGCGTGACGACAACCTCGCGAAAGCTGAAAAAGATAAACAGATTAAGTATCTTGACCTGGCTCGCGAGGTTGACGACATGTGGGATGTGGATACAGCAATCATTGTGCCGATAGTCGTGACGGCTAATGGCATAATAGCCAAGAGCCTCGACCAACACCTGAAGAGGCGCTCGTTAGGCAGCTGGATCATGGGCTAGGTCCAGAAAGCGGTACTCCTGGACACAGCGCGTATTGTCAGGAGGTTCCTCTCTCAGGAGCCCTGACCACCGGTAGCTTGGACCCTGTTCCCGACACCGGTGGGATACTATTTTTTATATTTTAAAATGTTTTTTTTTATTTGAATATTTAAAAATGTAAATAATATGTTTAAAAATTAAATAAAGATAATGATACTCTAAAATTTGTTCATCAAAATATACAGGGTGTGATAGGTAAGGAATTAGAATTGGAGCTGTTCATGAACTGTAGTTATATTGATATCCTATGTGTAACTGAACATTGGTTGAACGTCCACCAGTTCATGTTCAGCTTTAACAACCACCAGGTTGCCAGCTCATTCAACAGAGTTAATATGATACGTGGCTCTTTAATAATTATTCGTAACAATATGAAATTTAAAGAACGTAAGGATATTATGAGCCCCTCTGCTAAGCGAGTTATTGAAATAGCTTGCATTGAGCTTGAGCAGTCCATTGTAATGAGCGTGTACAGGCCCCCATGTGATTCATATGATATTTTTGAGAAATATATGGAAGAAGTATTATTAAAGACTTGTAACAGTAATAAAACAGTTGTAGACTGTGGAGATTTCAACATTAATATACTGGAAATGTCTATTAAGTACAGTGAATAAATTTATAACTTTATTAAAGTCATATAATTTGTATAATACATTCTTTGAGCCCACTAGAATAACTGCCACTGGTGCTATCTGTATTGACAATATTTTTACAAACTTAAGACCTTCTAGCCATTTAATTATAAATAAGTTAGACTCTGATCACTGTGGCCAGTTAGTCACTTTCCATCAGAATACAGTCAGAGCACAAAGAAAACTTGTGAGTTTTGTTCCTGTAAATAAAAGTGTAATCAAAATATTTTTATTTCGCATAAACCTACATGGGCACTTATGAAACGTCAGAAGCTAGATGCACGGTTCCAATTGGTAGTTTTCTATGGAGAAAAGCCGGCAAGAAACTCCACGGTTACTCTTTTAAAAATCGCAATTGCTTTTACAATTCTTTCAAATAACAGTGTGACTAGATATAGGACGACAGTGTAGGTCTTTCAATAAGTACCAGGTACTTAAGGAAATAGAAAATGGTCAACAAATCTACAGTCCACTATGCCTACAGCGTTCTCACATTCACAAAATAGGAAAGCATCTATACAAAAGATATATAAATTAATAAAAATAAAAACCTATTTTAATTAAACGCAATTACATGATTGCTATTACAACTTTAATAAATCTGAATAATTATCATGTGCACAAAAACCACTAATAAAGAGTTGAAATTAACTCGTAGGTATATAATTTCAAATAATAGGATGAATATTTCAAGGAAGAATGTAAAAAAAACATGTTAATTTGGGAGCAGTTAGTAGACTCTTACATAGTTATGCCGTTAATGAGATACCAGGGAAGCCACATGTGCAGAAGGAATTATTGCCAAATTTCCTTGTCTTTAACGTAGTCTTTAATTTTATAATATGCTTGCTTGATAAGGACACGTCCGATGTAGGTTTTGAACTTCCCATCGCTAAGCTCTATAGCAGACTTTGGAAACTTGTTATAAAAGCGGATACTGTTTATAAGACATGACTTGCTTGTTTTAGTAAATCTAAATTTGAATATCACAATTTCATGTCTACTGTATTTATATAATGGGAATCGCTTCTTATTTTGAAAAGTCCTAAGTTTTTGCGAATATACAAAATACTTTCTAAGATATAAAGAGAAGACAGAGTCATTATTTCAATTTCTTTAAATTTATCTCTATGGGACTCGCGAGGACCCATTTTATAGATCGCGCGGATTGCCCTCTTTTGTAAAATGAAAATTGAATCTACGTCAGCTGCCGATCCCCACAGTAGAACGCCGTAAGACATAATACTGTGGAAATAAGCAAAGTATACTAACCTAGCTGTGGCTTATTTTGATATTTAATCAGTCAATTGCCTTATTTTTCTAACTGCATATGCAGCTGAATCTTCCTGAAATAGTTTTAATGTGGGCGCCCCATTGCAATTTTGAATCTAAAGTAATTCCGAAAAATATGGTTTTCGTTATTGCATCTAGTGTTTTGCCATCAAGTTTTAGATTGAGACCTACTTGAGGTACATTTGGTAATGAGAACATGTTGGCACACAGGTTTGCTCGGTTTACTGCTCCTGTTAAAATAACAATGTTCAAGGCATTCTGCCAGACGTTCTACACGAGCGGCCTGTGGGTAAACTTTTTACAATGAGCCTACGATTATATACGTTTTGCTCAGTAGGTTCACTGAACTCCGTGTGTTGCGAGACCGATGAGTCTACTGTGCAGCGGTAAACAGTATGTCTAGTTTCTCTTTACTTTTAGTTACTAATATTAATTATAAGCAAAATTATTGTTAATACCAACCTTGTCTTGCTTATGGACTTTTTTGTCTGAAACAAATGTTTTTTTGTTTTATTTTTATTTATAGTGTCACAACTCATTATTTGTATATATTTTTTCATGTTTTCATGTTACCTTTTTTTTTATTTTGTGGGTGGGAAATCATCAAATAACTTCTCCCGCTCTGGGCGGAGCGGGAGGACGTGTCAGAATCTTACTGACTAAAACCCACCCGTGTTCCTTCGGTTGCCCTGTTGCCGGGGGCCACGATCTCCCTTTCGGTTTTCTTCGCAACCCCGGCAGGCATCGGCCCTAGTGAACCCCTTCAAATCTGCTGACATCTCTTTGAGGCGCGCGTGGAACACAACGCGCCGTCGACCCGGGCCTGGTCCTTATCGGACGGTGAGCCACCCATTGCTCACCGTCCGCAAGCCCGCGCCTACGGTGGCCGGAAATCGCCTCGCGAGTCCCGACGCCCTGGGCGTCTCCTCCTGCGGCGGTTAGGGGCGTGAGGGCGCGAAATTTGCCTCTCCCTCACGCGTTCCGCCTCCTCCTTCGCGAGTATTACAGCTTCGCAGAAGGAGGTGACGGCCTCCCATTTCCTCTCGCTCCGTACCATGGCCTGAACCAGGGCCGGACGCGAGAGATCACCGCCACCGATCGCCTCCACGAGGACACGGCGATGCTCCGCCCAAGCTGGGCAGACCTCCACCGTATGCTCCACCGTGTCCTCCGGGCGATCCACACAATGGTGACACCCGGGCGTTTCCTCCCGCCTTATCCTGTGCAGGAACCTCCCGAAACAGCCGTGTCCGGTGAGGACCTGCGTCAGGCGGAAGGTGAGGACGCCGTGGCGCCTCTCTAGCCACTCCTCAAACAGGGGTCTTATCGCCGCAATTGTGGCGTGCCCAGCGCTGGGTTGCGACAATCGTACTCTCCATGACGCCATGAGATCCCGCCGCAGCTCTGTCCGCTGTGCCGTTATTTCTCGCGGCAGCGGAGTTAAGCCCCGGCGTTTCGCCTCCTCGCACCACTCCCAAATGTGCGCGAGGACCTCGATCCCACGGCGGTAATCCGGCAAGGAGGCTCGCCGCCTCGCAGGAGACCGTGCGGTATCCTCGGGCCAGCCGGATGGCCATGACCCTCTGGGACGCGTTCAACCGGCGGGCTGGCCGCAGCCTTAGTGAACGCGCCCACACCGGTGCCCCGTAAAGGGCCATGGACCGCACGACCCCCGCGTAGAGCCTCCGGCAGGAGGCGTTTGGATCCCCTAGATTAGGCAGGAGCCGCTCCAACCCAGCCCCGGCCCGCTCCAGTCTGGGAGCCAAACGTCGGAAGTGTTCGACGAAGTTCCACCGGCTGTCGAGGACAAGTCCCAGGTACTTCATCGTCGACTCGACGCCGATGTGAACCCCTCCCGCCATTACCTGGGAACCCGACGGTGGCGCATTCCGAGGTCCATGAAAAACCATGGCCTCGGACTTGTGCAGGGCCACCTCGAGTCCCAGCTGCCGGATCCTGTTGACGATTGTCGCAACCCCGCGTGTCGCTAGTTCGGCCGCCGCCTGGTACAACCCCCCCTGTGCCAGGACCAACATGTCGTCAGCGTAGCAGACGACACTGGCGCCGCTAGCGAGTTCGGCGCGCAGCACCCAGTCGTATCCGATGTCCCACAGATGCGGCCCCAGGACCGATCCCTGTGGGACACCGCACGACATCTCTCGCCGGTTCCACTCTCCTTGGTGACCGGGGTAGATGACGGCCCTGTCCGTCAAATAGGCTTTTCATGTTACCTAATACATCATTTTGTAGAATTTCAAAGACCATTGTAACTTACAAAAAAACTTATTGCACATTTTTTTTTAGTTTTCGGTTTAAGACCCAAAAAGTGAAAAAAAAAAGTTAAAATCAATTTCAAACGCCTTTTTCTCGAAAGTTTGCTTTTTTGAGTTACAACACTATTGGAGCAGAGGTGCGATATGTATATGAAGGGTGTTTCTTTGAACGAAAACATAAAGAACTGATCAAAACAGCAGAAGATATAAGTTCTCAAAATCGGCGTGACAAATACAGACTTGTACTAGATGTTTCGTAGGTTAACAAAATATAGTAAAAGCTGTCTGGGTATGTGTTTACGAAATTATATCTTTAATAAATTACCAAAAACATTAAAAACACTAAATTGCAAGCTATTTAAAAATAAATAGTATAAATGACTGAATAAAAATAATTTCTACTCCATTGAGAAATTTCTTGGACATAAATTATAACTTCTACAATTTTGCAAGCTTTAATTTTGAAGAAAAACGCGGTTTCGCCCGTGTGTTAGTCTGAAATTATCCCACGAGCACGTACTGCCGAGATAAAAAGTACCTATCCTATGTCCTAACTCAGGTCATGGTCTACCCATGTGCCTATGTAAATTTCATCCAAATCGGTTCAGTCGTTTTAGCATGAAAGCGTAACAAACTCACTTTGACATTTGTAATATAGTTAGGATAGTAAGTACAAAAAAAAATTGTATCCCCTTCATCATATTATTATTAAAATTTATATCTAGACTAGTATTTGGGCGTTGCGCGAGCTGCAAGCAGCTCGCGGGGTCGTGTTTTTGAGGAGTATTTCTTACCCTTGTAAAATTTTGAGAATTGGACAGTAATCCTTAGCACTTATAGGATTTTGTAATAAAATCTCTTAAATATTTTGTACGGATTTATGTATGGACTTTTAAGTAAATCAACTGAATGTTTTTTTTTATTCCTACAGTTGATTTACATAAAAGTCAGTACGAATAAACTATAAAATCATATTCCTTGTAAGTGACTATCCCCCGAATGCTGAAACGACACTCAAAATTTAAGTAGCACTTAAATTTAACAGTTACTCAAAAGTGACGTTTGGCCATACAAAATTTAAAGTTTAGGTTTAACTGCTCAAATTTTAAGCAGCCCTTAAATGTTGAGTGACGATTCAGTATTCGGGGATAAGTAAATAATGAAATAAGTTCCTACTTTTATGCTTTTCAAAACTACTCTACCCCAGGGTAACATTTATTTATTTATTTAGCATGTGTATGGGAGTATGCAATATTACCAAGGTCGCATTGATTTTTTATTTCCTGGTTCGATTCACTCACAAGATAGTAATTTCCGCGCTACCAGAAGATTTGGTTCCTGGTGCGTTTTATTTCAAGGTATCCCCATTATAAGCATAATCCACCTAAACTACTCGATTTACATAACACTAAATCATATCTAAACTACATCTATATTAAATAGGTATGTATATCAAAAACTAAAGATATTAGAGGCCTAATCCACTTAAACTACTCGATTTACATAACACTAAAACAAATCTAAACTTCATCTATATTAAGTATGTATTTATCCAAAATTACAGATAACTAACTACAAACCTTTTTCCACACCACCCGAAGAGGTAAGGTTTCAGGCGTGTTTTTTTTTGCGTGGTATCCCCAAGAGGCCTAATCCACCTAAACTACATCTATGTACCTACATACATTAATACATTATACTACAATTTTCTAAAATCAAAGTAGCCTAATTACGTTAAAATATATTTTCTTAATATTAATAAATAAACTGGATTAAATAAATATTATGTTAGTGTAGGTATGTTAGATTTTAATAGCAAATAATATATTTCCACTTAACCATCACTCTCTAATCATCTTATTTTCATTCAGTTTCGATCACGCAGTAGGTAGGTATACTTACATATATTATTACTATTAGGTAAGATAACAAATTATTGTAAATATTATTACGAAAAACTAAAAAACAAAAAAATAAATTAGAAAATAATTATTAAATAGAAAATAAAAAAATAAGTAATACCTAAAAATAAATACTCTGTAAGTCAGTGTCATTGACAAGTGTGATATAGTATGTTATATGATAAAAGTTATACAAATACGTTCAAATATATTCTTAAACTATTACAAGTTCACAAGATTCACAACATACTTCTACAACGTTCTCTTATTATCCTTCTTTTCACATATATACACACACATACTTCTCCTTGACTTCATTCATAATCCTTTCAATCAACATTTTACATACTGCTTGCTAGCAATTTCACATATACACACACATACTTCCCCTTGATTTCATTAATAACCCTTTCAATCAACATTTTACATACTGATTGCTAGCAATTTCATTTAAACACACACACATACTTCCCCTTGACTTCATTCATACATAACCCTTACAATCATCATTTTACGTACTAATTGCTAGCAATGGACATAATACGGACTATGTGCGTGCAAAGTGTATGTGTACATGAAAAATAAATAAATATAAATCTATGATTACAACAAATTGTCATTGATAATCATGGCAAACAAACACTCCAACCCAAACTATTCGTCAATTATAAATAAATAAAACGGAACGTAAGGTAGTTCGAGATCGCAGGTCAAACTGCTGGAGCCCAGACCTCTGAGGTGCTTCCGCTGCCAGGTGGGCCACCACGTGAGGGTGAAATGCACCTCGGAGGTGGACCGCAGCGGCCACTGCTTCCGCTGCGGTAAGCCCGGTCACAAGGCCGGCTCGTGTAACGCCACGCCGCACTGTGTTGTATGTGCGGCGGCTGGCAAGCCGGCCGATCACCGGCCGATTACAAATTCTTACAATGCATTTTTTTTTGTTAATGAAATACAAAGTCATTTGGAGGAATAAATCTTATATTTAACAATACTTGATCTTAAGCTAGTGCGGCTACCTGCTTTTAAAGGTGCCGTCTTGACATTGTACTTAATTAATATACATATAAAGTTACGACGTTAAGGGTAGTCACCGTGACGACATGCTCTGCCATAAAAAGAAATTAGCACCCCTGCGGAGTCCACAGCATTCGTCATGGTGACGCCAATTAAGAATACACACATAACATTAATTCACACATTTCGCAAAGTAGCACTTGCACCGTTAAACGTCACTTGGAATTTGGGACCTAAACTTTATGTAATTTGACTTGAATGGACGATGGTTACTGAGCAGGTTATCTTAATAAATGACTTTGGGGTTAGGCGATTCTTGCGGTTTTTGGACCGTTTCTACCCTTATGCTCGGTGTGGCTAACGAACTTGCAACTATTTCCTTTTTCAACCACTTTCGAATGCTTTTGATGATCCTTCGTTTTCCTGCGTAGATTAACAATATGGTGAGTAATATTATGGTAGCTATCATGACACAGCCAATGATATTCAATTTGTTGTCCACTTGTGCAACATTTGATAGGTTTTCGTTAACAATTACTTTTTCTTTTGTCTGATTGGTGCCCATTTTTTAAATTAATTCGGTGTACGTGGTGTAATTTCGCGACTGTTTTGATTCTTACTATGTTTCAACTGCGATACCTAGTACTTATGTTCAATTAATTGACCTACCTTATAAAAATGCTAATTTCGATATTTAGAGGGTCTTTTGCTTATTCTTCCAGTTCGCGTTGTATATGTTTCGTCACTGGGTTTGCTTGTTTGAAACCTTACTTTTTTCTGTATTTTTTTCTGTACCTGTTTGTTTTTTTTATTATAATTTTTTTCTAATATGTTTTTATTTACTTCCTCTGATGGCGCTTCATCATCTATCAATATATATGCTGGTTTTAAGCGATCTATAGATATGTTGGCTTGTCTGTCTGGTAACTGTACGTGATACACTTTTTCGTTTCTACTTATGACGCGATATGGTCCATCGTATGGCGATTGTAATGGTTTCCGTACTGCGTCATTTCTAATGAATACATAATCACTGGTTAATAAATCCTTGTGTATGAAAATCTTGCGAGGTGACTTGTTTACTCTAGTGGACGGTTTCAATCCATCTATTATGTCTTTAATTTTTTTAACGAAATTGTTGTCATCATGCAACTGTACATTGCTATGGTCATAAAAGTCACCTGGTAGCCTAATATTACTGCCGTATAGCATTTGTGCTGCGGTTACGCCTGTGTCGGACCTAATTGTCGTGCGCAATCCTAACATTACTGTTGCTAGTTCATCTATCCAGCTTTTATTGTCTAAACGTGCCTTTAGTGCTGCTTTTAATGACCTATGCCATCTTTCTATCGCTCCATTGCATTGAGGATGATATGGAGTGGTACGGGTTTTCTGTATTCCCATGATTGACATTAATTCTCTAAATAAATTGCTTTCGAACTGTCTTCCCTGGTCACTTGTGAGTTTAACCGGGCACCCATATCGACTAATCCAACCTTCATATAAAGTTTTGGCTACTATTTCTGCAGTTATTTCTTTTAATGGAAATGCTTCTGGCCAACGCGTAAACCTGTCTATTATCGTCAAACAATATTTAAATCCCTCTGGTGTAGTTGGTAGCGGTCTTACTATGTCTATGTGAATATGTTCAAAACGCTTACAATTTTCAAAGGTACTTAAATCTGCATTGGTATGCTTTTGAACTTTCGCTTTTTGACATCTAATGCAAGTCTTGGCCCAATTTCCAACGTCTTTATTCATATTTGGCCAAAAATACCTATCACTAACTAATTTTCTACTTGCTCTAATGCTTGGATGGCTCATATTATGTATTGAGTCGAAAACTAAACGTCGAAACTTTCTGGTCAAGTATGGGCGTGCTGAGTCGGTTGAAACTTCACAGACAATGTATTTCTCTGTATTGTATATAGTTACACGTTTCAACACTATGTTGTTATTGTTATTCGATTCGCTTTGCAATTTTGCTAGCTCGTCGTCCGTTTCCTGTGCGGCTGCAAGTTCTGCGAAATCGATCGTTGTGGGGCACGATATTGTTGCTACTCTGGATAATGTATCCGCAACTAAATTATCGTTCCCACTAATGTGTCTTATGTCCGTGCTGAATTCGCTAATGAACATGATCTGTCTGGCTCTCCGAGAAGTTTCTCTATCTGTACCTATTTTACTAAATGCAAATGATAAAGGCTTATGGTCTGTAAAAATAACTAACTGTTGACCTTCAACCATGTTGCGGAAATGAATTATGGCTGAATATATTCCTAATAATTCCCTGTCGTATGTACTATATTTCATTTGTGCCTGTGTTAATTTTTTAGAAAAATACCCTAATGGTTTCCACTTGTTGTTTAGCTTTTGCTGTAATACTGCGCCCACACATGTGTCTGACGCATCAGTCATTAACGCTAACGGAGTATTTGACGTTGGATATGATAACATGACTGCGTTCTTTAGGTCTTTCTTACATTGCTCAAAGTCGTATTCAGCTACTGGTGTCCAGTTAATTTTTGTTTTATCTTTGCGTTTTGTATTTCCTAGGTATTTATTCAACTCTGTTTGATGATTAGCCGATTGAGGTATACTTGCCCTATAAAAATTCAACATTCCTAGAAATCTTCTAAGTTCCTCAACTGTTTCCGGTTTTGGGAAGTCTACAATGGCTTTTACCTTATCTTCTAGAGGTCTAATTCCCTCTGTTGACACTTCATATCCTAAAAATTCTAATTTCTGTTTACCGAAGCTACATTTGGAAAAATTTATAGTTATGCCGTATTCATTGAATCTTTCGAAAACTTTTTCTAAGTGTTGTTTGTGCTCTACTTCGTTATCTGATGCTATGATGACGTCATCTACATAGTTGAATAGGAAATCCAAACCTTGCAATACCGTGTGGTGCATGAAACGTTGAAACGTTTGTGCTGCATTACGTAATCCGAATGGCATGCGCATAAATTCAAATAAGCCAAAAGGTGTTATGACAGCAGTTTTTTCAATGTCATTTTCCGCGACAGGTATACAATTGTATGCTCGGTTAATATCTAACTTTGAGAATATTTTCTTATTAGCCAACATATATGTAAAATCATGAAGACGAGGTACAGGGTAGCGATCCGGTTTGGTGACCGCATTTAAGCGTCTGTAGTCTCCGCATGGCCTAATATTGCCGTCTTTCTTGGGTACCACGTGCAGAGGACTTGCCCAAGCGCTGTGGCTCGGCCTGCAGATCCCCAGCTCTTGCATGACCCTAAATTCGTTTTTAGCTTTTACGTACCTGTCCGGTGGTAGCTGTCTCGCTCGTGCGTGCACTGGGGTACCTGTTGTTTCTATAAAATGACGAACGCTATGTTTAGGTGTCTCTTTACATGAAACTGGTTTAGTTACCTCGGGGAACTTACATAATAACTCATGATAGGGGCAGTCATCAACAATGGTTTTAACCGTGGGCTCAGTCGAGTCGGAGAGGTTTCCTCTCGCGCCTAAATTTGTTGCCTGGTCGACTAGCCTTCGTCCGTTCAAGTCAATTAATAAATTATATTTAGCTAAGAAGTCAGCACCTAATATTGGTTGCTGTACGTCCGCTATCGTAAATAACCAACGGAACGCTCGTCTAAGATTTAGGTCTAGTTCTAACATGTGTGTACCGTACGTGGTTATTTCGGTTCCGTTCGCAGCATATAATTTATACCCGGCACTTTGTGCGTTATTTTTCTTGAAAACCACTCTGCGAGGTAGAACTGACACATTTGCACCACTATCTACTAAAAAGTTCAAACCTGAGTTCTTGTCCCGGACGCTTAGACGGTGATTTCCGTGCACGCGGTCGCAGCCACCCGTCGCTGACTGCACCGACACTAGTTTTCCGCTGGCTTCGACTTCTTCCAATTGCACGGATGTTCACACCTCGTCGCCTTGTTACGGAATCGGAAGTGGTACCGGTACAACCAGTTGGGGTCATCACTTGTCATCGCCTTGGTAGACCTGGAGTTCGATCCCGACCTGGATCTGCTTCTTCTAGATCTAAAGTTTCGCGAACGACCTCGGGGTGTACTCTCGAGCCTG
Organism: Omphaloscelis lunosa; assembly: GCA_916610215.1. Lineage (NCBI taxonomy): Eukaryota > Metazoa > Arthropoda > Insecta > Lepidoptera > Noctuidae > Omphaloscelis > Omphaloscelis lunosa. The sequence continues at coordinate 22,728,836 of OU744251.1, read as the reverse complement.
CGTAATCTGTCACCAAGTTGTCTTATTTCGGCTATCACTGCGTCATCCTTTTTCGATGGGCTTGACGCTTCTTTCACACTAGCGACACTGTGGACCGGAGTTGCGTTTTCTGCTACATTGTCTGCGATCGACGCTAATTTTTCTAAGTTTGCCTCGTCGGATACTGCCAAAATGCTGCGTATAGACGGTGGTAGTTGGTTCTTCCACATCACCCGGAGTGTTTCGTCTGTCACCCTTCCCCTGGCTAGCTCCCTCATTTTTCGAAGAAGGTGTGATGGCTGCTGGTCTCCCAGCTCCATTCCGCAAACAAGCTTTTTGATTTGACATTCATCCGACTCTCTGTAAACTGAGAGTTACTTTGCCTTCAAGGTCTCGTATTTTTTTTCTTTGGGCGGTTCGAATATAATTGATGCTGTACGCTATATCAGTCTTTACTAGAGTTGATATTACAGGGTTGTATTTGCGGCGCGTGTATAGCGGATAGCGGTTTCGGGCGAACTGGCTTCGCCGGGCGCTGCGCATGCGAGGAATATAAAACGACTGCGTCAGCGCCCCTACAAATGCAAAAAATACCGCCCCAGGACCCGACGGCATACCTGGAAAAGCCTGGGTCCTGGCCTTGGGGGCTCTCGGGCCTCAACTAAGGGGGCTCCTAAGCGCATGCATGGAGAGGGGCCAGTTCCCACTTCGTTGGAAGACGGGGAAACTGGTCCTCATCAGGAAGCCGGGGCGCCCAGCGGACTCTCCGTCCGCTTATCGGCCCATCGTGCTGCTCTACGAGGTGGGCAAGCTCTTTGAAAGAGTCATTGCAGACCGCCTCGTCGAGCAGCTGGTGCGGGTGGGGCCGGATCTGGCGGAGAGCCAGTATGGTTTCCGCAGGGGGCGCTCTACGGTGGACGCCATCATGCGCTTACGGGCCCTCACGACGGGGGATGCTGTGGCCCGGGGTGGGGTCGTCTTGGCGGTGTCTCTAGACATCGCCAATGCCTTTAACACCCTGCCCTGGAGTTGCATCAGGGAGGCACTCCGATATCACCGGATGCCGACCTACCTCTTTCGTGTGGTCGAGGCTTATCTGACGGACAGGGCCGTCATCTACCCCGGTCACCAAGGAGAGTGGAACCGGCGAGAGATGTCGTGCGGTGTCCCACAGGGATCGGTCCTGGGGCCGCATCTGTAGGACATCGGATACGACTGGGTGCTGCGCGTTGACCTCCCTAGTGGCGTCAGCGTCATTTGTTACGCTAACGACACGCTGGTCCTGGCGCAGGGGAGGTCATACCAGGCGGCGGCCGACTTAGCGACACGCGGGGTTGCGACAATCGTCGACAGAATCCGGCAGTTGGGACTCGAGGTGGCCTTGCACAAGTCCGAGGCCATGGGTTTTCATGGCGGGAGGGGTTCACATCGGCCTCGAGTCGACGATGAAGTATCTAGGACTCGTCCTCGACAGCCGGTGGAATTTCGTCGAACACTTCCGACGTTTGGCTCCCAGACTGGAGCGGGCCGGGGCTGCGTTGAAGCGGCTCCTGCCCAATCTAGGGGAGCCAAACGCCTCCTGCCGGAGGCTTTACGCGGGGGTCGTGCGGTTCATGGCCCTTTACGGAGCGCCGGTGTGGGCGCGTTCACTAAGGCTGCGGCCAGCCCGCCGGTTGAACGCGTCCCAGAGGGTCATGGCCATCCGGCTGGCCCGAGGATACCGCACGGTCTCCTGCGAGGCGGCGTGCCTCCTTGCCGGATTACCGCCATGGGATCTTGAGGCAAAAGTCCTCGCCCACATGTGGGAGTTGCGCGAGGAGGCGAAACGCCGGGGCTTAACTCCGCTGCCGCGAGAAATCACGGCACAGCGGACAGAGCTCCGGCGGGATCTCATGGCGTCATGGAGAGTGCGATTGTCGCAACCCAGCGCTGGGCACGCCACAATTGCGGCGATAAGACCCCTCTTTGAGGAGTGGCTAGAGAGGCGCTACGGCGTCCTCACCTTCCACCTGACGTAGGTCCTCACCGGACACGGCTGTTTCGGGAGGTTCCTGCACAGGATAAGGCGGGAGGACTCGCCCGGGTGTCATCATTGTGTGGATCGCCCGGAGGACACGGTGGAGCATACGGTGGAGGTCTGCCCAGCTTGGGCGGAGCATTGCCGTGTCCTCGTGGAGGCGATCGGCGGCGGTGATCTCTCGCGTCCGGCCCTGGTTCAGGCCATGGTACGGAGCGAGAGGAAATGGGAGGCCGTCACCTCCTTCTGCGAAGCGGTAATGCTCGCGAAGGAGGAGGCGGAACGCGTGGGGGAGAGGCAAATTTCGCGCCCTCACGCCCCTAACCGCCGCAGGAGGAGACGCCCAGGGCGTCGGGAGTCGCAAGCCGATTTCCGGCCACCGTAGGCGCGGGCTTGCGGACCGTGAGCAATGGGTAGCTCACCGTTCGATAAGGACCAGGCCCGGGTCGACGGCGCGTTGTGTTCCACGCGCGCCTCAAAGAGATGTCAGCATAATTGACGGGGTCCGCTAGGGCCGATGCCTGCCGGGGTTGCGAAGAAAACCGAAAGGGAGATCGTGGCCCCCGGCAACAGGGCAACCGAAGCAACACGGGTGGGTTTTAGTCAGTAAGAGTCTGACACGCCCTTATTATTATGTTATTTGATGATTTCCCACCCAAAAAAAAAAAAAAAAGGTAGTTCGACATGAATACGTACCCAATGCGAAATCGTTATTGAACCATGTTACTGGTCAGTAGAAGATCTGACCGACTGTTGATCGGGAACGGTTGGTTGCCCGGTCAACCGAATGATCTGTAAGTAGTTAGGCTTTGGATTTTGATCAATCGGCTTACTGCCGAGAACATGCTCTGGTTGGTGATGAAGTCAATAGAACGGAGTGATTGCGAATTCGTCGTTGAGGTGAGTTGTCGTACCGGTGAGATTCGATGTCAAGTTGTGGATGCTATCTGACTTGTGGTGGATCGGTCGGGACGGATATGTCCGTTAAAATGGGTAAAAGTTGTTGTCTTATCAGTAATGAGTCGTAGTGTGCAAAGGTGTGGGTAGAGTCATTGTATTGGTTGATGGTTGATTTGATGGAGTCATTGTGTTGGTTATGGCATGGAGTTATGAGTTATATGGCAGATACCGAATGTCTTAGTTACTCTTTACAAAAAAAATAAAAAATAATAAGCCGTGGACTGCTGTGTTGCACGAAGGTGTGAGTTTAACCCTCCGTGCACCAGGTGGGGTTTAATAAACACCAGCCCTTGAAATATCGCAATAACTTTAAAACTGTGAACCCGCTACCGCTCGAATTCTCAGTAGCTGGAATTGCGACGCTGCCGCTCCGACTCGCGTCGATGAGTTAGTCCGGCGACCACCGCCAAGCGAGCTACACGCTCTTAAAGTGTATGTGGGTGTCACAGACCCCACCTTGTACGACTCGTTGACAAAAAAGTAAGCATTCTATTTGATTTTTTTTGCCTTTATGTGTTTAATTTATGTATGTTCAGCATTTTAAATAGATTTGTATTTATTACAGATTTATAGTTACATGAAAAATGACCCACGTGAAAGGCAAAACCAAAAGCTGCCAAAAGACCTTCGTAACAGAATTGCTAAGTATTTTCCTGACCTACCTGAAAATTTGCCGGAACCTCCAGCCAAAAGTTCCAATACCCAAAGAAGATGTACGGGCAGCAGCTCCGCACACTGAGATGTAGGATGTAGGTGGATGAATCACTCGGGATGTGTACAGGAAATAAAATCACTGTTTTGTGTCCGATAATGATTGACCATTTATTTAATAAAACAACGAATTATATAATGCCAAAAGTAGGTGGCTTGTGGCGGGCGTAATAGCTTAGTCAGCGAATGTACATAAATCGGTGAATTAGCAACTGCTTGATCAGGTAAAAACTAAAACAATAAATATCATGTGGCGATGCTCGTACATCCTGCCGACTATAAAAGTACAAATGTCCAGTAAAATGCATTATCCAAGGGTACGTAAAGTATGTAAAGAAAGTTATTGGAAGGTTCTATGTCCGTCGCTAATTGTCATTGGCGACGTTTCGCGATCCACCTTGCTGCTGTTAGGAAGATGTCTGGTGACCTCTTCTAGATCCGGGGTGTCTGCCTTTGCTTGTCCTTCCGTAGGGAGATGCCGTTCAGTAGGACTTGGGGCCATCTCAATCTCTTCCTTGTGCGCCTGCTTTCCTGTTCTGTTTCCTTGAGGTGTACGGAGACAGCGTGCTTTAATTTGGACGCATACCCATATGCTGAATATTGTTGCACAGGTTATCATACAGCCGTACAGGACGTAGTGATGTTGCTCCGCCTCCACGGAATTAACCATTTGTATGTCCTGTTGTTCTTTAACCAGCTCAATTTTTCTCTTAATACTCTTTAGTTGTTCTTCATGTGTTTCAAGTTCCATATTTGTTATATTTGTAATTTGACTATTGCTTGTTAATAGTTCGTTTAGATTTATCTCTGGTACGTAGATCTCTTGCTCATTTCCTAATTCCATGGTGCTTTGCATTTTGTAATGTGCATGAATCAGATGTTTATCGCCGCGCATCATGCAACCTGTAGCTAAGGTGATGATGCCTGTATTTTGTAGTGTCTGTGACGTAATTCCCGCAGGACAGAAAATGCGCATAGTGCATTCCTCGCAACACGTAAACAACCAAGCTCCCTTACTGTGCAGTTTTTTCCTCGAGTAATGTTGCTCATGACTATGTCGCCATATACCCCAGCATCAAGTAGAATGTCAATCGGCCTTGATAAGTTGAATTGTGGGTCGGCCAGGTTAATGTTTTCTATGTGAGGCCAATCTTGTTTTTCGAAGGAGTAGTTAGGCAGGTTGTTGAGTAGTTTAGCCATTACTAATGCCGGCGTTGAAAACTCGTAATCTCCGTAAAGGGACTTACAGTCCAACTGAACGGTCCCGTTGCTCTGGCTGGCAAATGCTCCGATCCCTGACACAGTTGAGTTGTGGTTGCGTCGCGGAAGCCCAAGTCGTTGCACAGCCGATTCTGTTATAAGGTTCAGTTGGGAGCCTTGGTCCAGAAGGCATCTAAGTACGGTGTAAGTTCCATCTGCAGCCTTTACTTTAAGTTGTACTGTAGCCAGTAAAACTTCGTTAAAATTTCCTGACACGTGATTGGTTTTTCGCTGCATGTTGTTGTTTGTCACGCCTTCGGCCATTTGGCTTGACGACAGTGTACGTAGTATCGCGGACTAGGTCATGTAGCGTGGTGTGATGTGCGCCGTTACACACTTTGCATCTTTTCTGCGAGTTGCATTTCTTTCCGTTGTGCGGATACATGCAGTTTTTGCAAATGTTCAATTGCTCAATTGTCCTAATTTTTATGGCTGGCGTCATTTCTTGAAACTTTTGCCAAACTTCTTGGCAGTATATGGTTAGGTATAAATGAGACCAAAGATGTAGTATAGTCTGGTTATAATTATCCAAAGGTGCATCTTATATACTAACGACTACGTGTTGAAAACAGATAGTAGAAACATTTAATAGATATTGAACGTGCGATAAAGAACATAAGATTGCGATGTAGATTGTAGATACAGCACAAAGATATTGTACTGTAACAGTACACCCCCCTTTAAAAGAAAAAAAAAAAAAAAAAGTAAATATTATGGTAATAGTGTTTACAATATAAATTTGATCTAGACATTACTAGTTATTTGCTGATGTATATAAATAATAATGCTATTGTACGCGGTGGAATTTGATGACGCCTGTTGTGGTGCGATTTGCTGACGTCTGTAATTTTGACTTAGCTGTTGCACGAGTGCTTATTATTTTTTCCGTTAAACTCTTCATTCTTCTGTCCAGTGTTTTCATTATGCCATAAATTAGGATCGCACCGATTGTTAAAATAATCTGTCCCATCGCAACATTTCTTGTCCACCGTAAGTCCTCCTGGATCAGGTTACGGAGTTTGTCCGCTTCGTTTTGATTGAGGCAACTGTCCCTATTGTATGTTATCTGGTCCTTAGAACTTTGATTTCCCATTTTAGATGTCTTGTTGTTACGAGTAGTTGTGAATTAATGGTATATGTTAAGATCTATGCTAATATATATACGAATAACTTGCTTCTATCAGCGATTTTTATAGACGTACCACTGGCTTTACCTTACGTCCCGATCGTGTAGCGTACGTGTGTGAATGTCTGTCGCAATCCTTTGAATCTGGCACGTAGTTTGATTCGTCATTGATCATGAAAGCTGGTTTCAATCTATCAATTGATATCACTGTCTCCTTATCCCTAATTCTAATGCAAAATGTTTTATCTGTTCTACTAATTACTGGGTAGGGTCCTTCATACGGCGGCGTCAGGGCTTTCTTCATTCTATCACACCGAACAAATACGTGTGAGCATTCTTTGAGTTCGGGATGCACAAATATAGCTTGGTTATGGTTTTTTCTTTTCGGAATTGACGTCATTTGTGTGATGCCCTTTTGAATTTGTTTTACAAATTCTTCGTACGTTGATAACTGTGCTGCTGATGACTCAAAAAACCCTCCAGGGAGTCGTATTGGCGTTCCATATGTCATCTCTGCTGAACTATAACCTGTGTCTTCTCGCAAGCTACTCCGCAACCCGAGTAAAACTGTTGGGATCTCTTTTAACCAATTTTCGTTGGATTCTCTTGTCATTAACGCTACCTTTAAAGTTCTATGAAATCTCTCTATCATTCCATTGGATTGCGGATGATAAGGTGTTGTCCTAATTTTATGTATTCCCAAAAATCGAGAGAGTGACTCAAATATTCTTGATTCAAACTGTCGGCCTTGATCCGTAGTAATGCGCAATGGACAACCAAAACGAGTAATCCATCCTTCGAAAAGCGTCTTGGCTACTGTTTCTGCAGTTATATCTTCTACCGGAAATATTTCGGGCCATGACGTACAACGATCTATGATTGTGATTAAATATCTCTTCCCTTGTGAAATCGGAAGTGGCCCGACGATGTCAATATGTAAATGCTCAAAACGTTGCGCTGTCATAAAAGCACCAGGAGGTGATATCGTATGTCGTTGTATTTTTGATTTCTGGCAGGCTAAACATGATCTACACCAATTATTGATATCTTTGTTCATATACGGCCATAAATACCTTTGGGTTATCATTTTTCTCGTAGTTCTTTTTCCTGGATGGCTCATACCATGAATGGTATCGAAAATTTGTTTGCGAAAATGCTTTGGTAAGTAGGGGCGGCTTTTTCCAGTAGACGTGTCGCAGGTGATGTTTATTGTGGAACCCGGAAGCGTAATGTTTTTGAATTTTAATCTTTTATTGTCACGTAATTTATTAAGTTCATTATCTGTTGATTGACATTTTTCCAATTCAGCGTAATCGATAGGTGATGGCACGTATATTTCCTCTATTCGAGATAAGGCATCGGCGGTAATATTGTCACGTCCGCTTATGTGTTGGATGTTGGTACTGTACTGTGAAATGAAATCTAACTGCCGGACCCGTCGCGGTGTATCGTTTGATGATGGTTTTTGGGAGAATGCGTATGTCAAAGGTCGGTGATCCGTAAATATTGTAAATTCTCTTCCCTCGATTAATCTGTGAAAATGTTTGACGGCCATGTAAATTCCCAACAGCTCTCTGTCAAACGTAGAATATTTTTGTTGAGTTTCGCTCAATTTTTGTGAAAAAAAACCTAATGGTTCCCAATTGCGTCCGGATTTTTGTTGTAAAACTCCACCAACGCAAGTAGCACTAGCGTCGGTCATGAGCGCTAGTGATGCGTTGCGGGAAGGATGCGCTGTTAATACCGCGTTTTTCAAGCTTTCCTTGCATTTTTCGTAAGCTTGGTCTGCTTCCGTTGTCCAAGGAACAGGTGAATTATCGTTCTTTTTTGAACCATGTAGAAATTCGTTTAAAACTCTTTGATTTTCCGCTGCGCGTGGAATATTACTTCTGTAGAAATTGACCATGCCCAAAAATCTTCTTAATTCTTGAATCGTTTTCGGTTTGGGAAATTCCATGATTGCCTTGTAATTTTCCTCGGTAGGTTGTATTCCTTGGCTCGTTATATGATAACCTAAGAAATCTATTTCCCTTCTGTGAAATTCGCATTTTTCGAGATTAATGGTTATTCCATTCTCGTGTAAACGTTTGAAAACCGTTTCTAAATGCTGATAATGCAAATCTTCGCTGTCCGATGCGATGAGACAGTCGTCTACATATATAAATACGAAATTTAAATCTCTAAATAAGGAATCCATGAATCGTTGAAATGTTTGTGCCGCATTGCGTAATCCGAAAGGCATTCTTAAGTACTCAAAAAGTCCGAAAGGTGTGATGATGGCTGTTTTCTCTATATCCTTAACAGGAATACAGTGGTATGCTTTGCGTATATCTATCTTGCTTAGTATCTTCTTATTTTCTAATATGTATGTAAAGTCAGTTAATCTTGGTAGTGGGTATTTGTCCGGAACTGTCGTGCTATTGAGCATTCGATAGTCTCCGCACGGTCTCCATTCGCCATTTTTCTTTTTTACCATATGCAATGGGCTTGCCCATGGGCTATCTGACGGTCGGCAAATTCCGAGTTCTATCATACTTTGAAATTCCTTTTTGGCTATGTCGTATTTTTCTGGAGGTAATGGTCTTGCCCGAGCTGCGACGGGTGGTCCTATAGTGATAATGTGGTGTTCAATCTTATGTTTGGGCGCATTGCGTAGAGAGGACTCTTTCGTGATGTCTTCGTACTTGTTTAAAAGTTGCGTAATACGTGGATTCGTTCCCACTGCGATAGTACGAATTGCTTGTTGTGCCGCTTTTTCTGAAGTTACATGCGTTGTCAGCTCTGTAACTTTGTCGATAAGTTTGCGACCAGCTATGTCGACTAATAGTTTATAGTGCTCTAGAAAATCTGCTCCAATTATTGGTTGTGTAACATCGGCGATTATAAAATTCCATTTATAACATCGTTGTAGTCCTAAATTCAAGGTAAGCGTCTTCTCGCCGTAAGTCCTAATTTTAGTCCCATTTGCAGCGTATAGTGTGTATTGTTCATTCTGAAAAATTGAATATCTCTGTTGCTTGCTAATGACTGAGATATTTGCGCCCGTGTCAATCAAAAACTTCATACCACTTTTTCGGTCGGTAATGGTGAGGCGATTGGATGGGTGGATTGCACAGAGTTTCGCCGTTGTCTGTGCTCTTATTTGTTTCCCTGGTTCCGTACGTAAGTCATTGGTTTCCAACCGCATGGCTTAATGCAGTTCCTTGCATATTTTCCGAATCTTCCGTGGTAGTAACAAAATCGATTTGCCCCTCTATAGTTTGTTCTCGGCCTCATAATCGGGAATTGCTGACGTCCCTTGAAATGATTGTGCGTGTTGGGTCGATAGCCATATCGACCTTGCTGAATTGCGTCAATATCTATCTGTAATTTTGCTAGCTGGGTTAAAATGCATGCTGTATTGTTGTCGTTTGAAGTGTCGTTGCTAACAGCTGATATTTCGGTTACTTTTGAATTCATTATTATTTTGTCTGCAATTAGGCTCAGTTTGTCAATTTCCATGTCTTCCGTAACTGCTAGAACCGTAGTAACTGATGTTGGTAAAAGCCTGAACCATAGTAGTTTAATTGTTTCGTCACTGATTTTTCCTCTCCCGAGGACTCGCATTTGACGTAATAACTGCGAAGGTTTTTGATCACCGAGTTCTGTCTCTGATATTAATTTTTGAAACTGCCGCTGTTCTGTTTCTTCGTAACAATCAATTAAACGTTCCTTGATGTTTTTGTATTTATCTGTAGTCGGTGGCGAAGTGATTAGGTCACTAACCTGTAGTATTTCTTCCTTGGATAACTTTGCTATTACCGTACAGTATTTGTATTCGTCTCCTTGCTTCTGTGGTGCTAATATGGCTTCTAGTTGCGTGAACCATAATCTGGGTTGGTCTTTCCAAAATTCCGGAATGCGGGATAAAACCGAGGTGCCAGCAGCTACTTCAAGTGTTCCTTGCTGATTTATGTTCGCCTTGCACGGTGGTTGCGCCATGTTTCTTGCTGCGTATTCATTCGTCGGGGTCACCAATTTGCCAAACTTCTTGGCAGTATATGGTTAGGTATAAATGAGACCAAAGATGTAGTATAGTCTGGTTATAATTATCCAAAGGTGCATCTTATATACTAACGACTACGTGTTGAAAACAGATAGTAGAAACATTTAATAGATATTGAACGTGCGATAAAGAACATAAGATTGCGATGTAGATTGTAGATACAGCACAAAGATATTGTACTGTAACAAAACTCTTTACAGTAGAGCAAGATGTGGCTTGTTTTGCAAACTGGACAATTTCTGTCGGAGCTTGTATGGTTTGCTTTGGGGTAGCGTCTGTATCTGTTGTACGCATCCCTTGGTACTGTTGTCATCGAGGCCCCTTTATTTGGGGTGACGTCGGCATCTGTTTGTTTGTTGGGTTTACTTGTTTTCTTCACTACTGACTCCAGCGCCGTGAACTTCCCTTCGATGAACTGGATGAATTCCTTGAAGTCGGGAAGCCCTCTTGGATTTTTCCTCGCCTCCATGTAGTCAGCGTAGGTCTGAGTGTCTAGTTTTGCTGCCAGAATGTGCACCAAAATCGGGTCCCATGTTGCCGTGTCGATGCTCAAGTTACGCAACGCGTGCACGGTTTCGAGACTGGTGTCATGTAGGCGCTTCAGCTCGTACGCGTTTTGATTTTGAATCGTAGGTTGACTCATCAAAACTTGCATTTGCTTGGTGAAGAGCATCTGCAAGTTATTGTACCTATGGTGGAGGATTTCCCAGCAGGAGTCGTAGTTGCTCTCGGAAACAGACAGATGTTGCACCAGGCGCTCAGCTTCTCCTTTTAGCTTCCCTTTCAGGTGTTGCATCTTCTGCCCCTTCGAGAGGGAAGGGTTATTATGAATAGCCGCGATGTATAGATCGAGGAATGTCGGCCATTGTGTGTAGTTTCCAGAGAATATCGGTATTTCGATCCTTGGCGCACTATCCCGTTGTTGGACAGCGTGGTTGAGTTTGCGGTTGAGACCTCGCTTTGTGCACTCGTATGTTTCTTCGTACTGCGAGAACTCGAGCTCGTAGTTTACGTCGCTACCGACGAGAACGTTGTCGAGCTGCCAGTGCACTTCGTCAATCGCCCTCCATCGCGATTCGAGGACCCTAAGCTTGTCTTCTATCTCCCATTTCTCAATAATGTCAGCAGTCCGCAAGTTGCTGACGAAACGTGAGAAGGCTCTAAAGTTGGTTGCTTGTTGATTTTTTAGCTCGTCCGATCTCGATAGGACTCCAGTGTTCTTGTTCTCTTCTTCTGGGCGACTCGCGAGTTCCGCAGTGCTTGTTGACCATGTTTGCAGCTTATGTTGTATGTTTGAGTAGTTCGACTTGACCCTGTCGTATACTTTTGTTGTGTAGTATATGTCGGTCTGGTCTATGGCGCCCTGTAGCACGCCATGATTCATTTCGAATTCGTTCCAGTGCGCCTGGAGGGTATCCAGTCTGCCCCGGATGTATGTGGCGGTTTTGCGGTCAGGGCCATCTTTTCCGAAGTTGACACCAATTTTTCGGATGCCCTCTGCGATGATTTCCTGCCGCTTGAGAAGTTCTTGTTGCCTGGCGTCCATAATTGTTGCACGAGTATGTATGCGTGTAGTGGATGGACGTTAGCTCTGTTGACTTCACTGTTGTATTGTTGTATGTAGTTCCCGAACCACCAAATGTTGATGTTTCCCACGGCGATCGCAGGGTCCGAAGGAATCTCTCCGTACGATATTGTGCGCCTTCTCAATCTGACTGGGGCGATCCGCTTGTGGAAGACCAGTCAAACCGATTCGCTATCGTAAGTAGAAACACTTCGTACCTGTGCGACTTGCAGGACTGTTTGCTCCAGTAGTGGCGATCCGGCTCGAAGGACCATAAATGTACGGGCAGCAGCTCCGCACACTGAGATGTAGGATGTAGGTGGATGAATCACTCGGGATGTGTACAGGAAATAAAATCACTGTTTTGTGTCCGATAATGATTGACCATTTATTTAATAAAACAACGAATTATATAATGCCAAAAGTAGGTGGCTTGTGGCGGGCGTAATAGCTTAGTCAGCGAATGTACATAAATCGGTGAATTAGCAACTGCTTGATCAGGTAAAAACTAAAACAATAAATATCATGTGGCGATGCTCGTACAGAAGATGTTCAAGTTGCCCCAGGAACAAAGATCGTAAAACAAAATATACGTGTAAAAATGTTATGTGCCAATATGTATGGAGCACACTGATTTTTTTTTGTCAAGACTGTGGTCGCTTGGACGACAATGATCTCAATTAAAATGTACTTCTATTGTGTTCAATTTATGTTAAATTATAAGGAAATATACTGTAGTTTGTTGATTAAACATGATTCTAATAATTAAACGTGCCATTTAAAATTAGTATATAAGAAAGTAACTGTTATGATAAGTGAATCACAGAAGTTGTGTTTTTTTGTTTTTTGTTCTTTTATAAAAATAAATATTTTATTACATACTTTTTAACCGGTCTTTAACTTAAACCTAATCATTACAGTGTATTTATAAATACCTAATAATAAAATTCACGAGAAACATAAAAAATATGTCAATTTTACCATTTTTTTATTTGGGGTTTGTCACACCCCACCTAGTATAGGACGACACTTTTAGTCACCTGGTGCACGGAGGGTTAAATGGCAGATACCAAATGTCAAGTTGTGGATGCTATCTTACTTGTGGTGGATCGGTCGAGACGGATGATAATTATTTCCGTTAACATAACATGGGTATGCGGCATGAAAGTTGAGCGCTGACTTGAGACCCCGTGACTGCGCGGTAAGGATAATCGCTATCGCGCAGTTCACATTGGTCTCCGCTCACCATCCTTGCAGATATGATTTGTTGTCTTATCAGTAACAAGTTGCACTGACAAAGGTGTAGGTAGAGTCATTGGTTCAATCATTCATTCAATTGGTTATTTTCTTTGTACTGGAATAAAAAGATGATGGGATGTTGGTTGATTGCTGGATGTCTTGCGTTGTCCGTGGCGCGAAAATCAGGATGGGAGTCGATGTCAACTTGTGGATGCTATCTAGCTTGTGGTGGATCGGTCAAGACGAAAGATATGTCCGTTAAAATGGGTAAAAGTTGTTGTCTTATCAGTAATGAGTCGTAGTGTGCAAAGGTGTGGGTGGAGTCATTGTATTGGTTGAATGAGTTATATGGCATGGAGTTATGAGTTATATGGCAGATACCGAATGTCTTGTTATTTTTTGCTAAAAAAAAAAAAAATAATAAGCCGTGGACAGCTGTAATGCATGAAGGTGTGTGTGCTGTAGTAACAAAACTGTTATTAGTATGTATATTTAGGTTAAGGTATTTTATCTATGGGTCTTTGTTACCTGAAATAAATTGTTTATTATTATTAAATAGGTACACCTAAAGTGTAAACTAAATAGAATATTAATCTTGCATGATATTCTTTTTAGTATACGGTTAAGTTGTGAAATAAATTAATAAGCAGACCAAAAAATGTATGAATCAAAATGTAACTATTTTCAGTGACACGCGAGAACAAGTGCTTCAATATGCAATTCTTTTTCTTTTTAAGTTAGTTCTTTAATAATATAAGTTTTGTAGGTTCCATTCAAAGATATAGGTAAAAAAATATAGGTAAATATAAAAAATCTGACCCGTCTCAATTCAAAAGGCCTTTACACTTTGACTCGGTTTGGAAAGTTTTCTTTATGAACCACATTTGCAATATGCTTTCTAGCGTTTTTCATAGCTAACTACTGACATTTTAATATGTATTATAGTTAAAATTTATAAAGAGCAATTATAATAACTAAGTAAGTATAGTGTACATATTAGTTCGTTTTTTTTTTGTTTTTTTACACACATGTCTCTTTTTTTTTGCATGCTGTTTTTTTAATACATGAGCCATTTTTTTGCATGTTTTATTTTTTGTTTGTTTTGCATTTTTTTTTTTTGCAATACCTATATTTTTTTCTACAATCTTGTGTCTTCTGTTCATGGTCAAAGGATGATACGAATTGAGCATCGTCGTCGAAATAGTAAAAGCGTATCCAAAGTTTATGTCTATGATTCTAAAGAATGTTCTGCGGATTCTGTTCTGTGATCCATGCAACTTGAATTTGGAGTGCGTTCTATCAGTGATCTTGAATGCGTCATGATGAAATTGCTATGCGTAGATTGTAACGACATGAATGTCACCGTGTAAATTTGCAGAATAAGTAAGTAGACTACTACGGCATCAATGGAGTTCCATCCAGATCTCATATTCTATGCTATACAAAAATCAAGGCTGATGACGCAACTAAAAATATGTTTGTTTGTGAAGTAATATAGTGGTCAGGTTTTGTGGATATTCTGCAGAAAGCGACGCCTGGAACACGTTTTTAGATTCTTGTTTTCAAAATTTTCAAAATTTAAATTCAAAGCTGGATCACGTTGTTACAATTTATTTTATGAAATGTTTTTTCAAATATGTTAAAACAAGTTTTCGCATAGTTCCATCAAGATTCGGAAGTTTCATTTGAATTTGCTTTTATGCGACGACGGTTAATCAATTTTTTCTTTCTTTTTTCTTTCTTCCAAACAATTTGTGTATTTTTATATGCAATGTAATCTACATCAGGATATCATCAGAATGGAAGGTAATAAATTATTTAATACATTAATAATGTAAATCTTTTTTCACATTATTGTCGATATTGTCAAAAAAATAAAAAATATTGTCGATAGAAATTTCGCATACAAAAAGTTGTAAAGCGTTATGATAATTCAGCATAATTCAAACTACGAGCTTAATATCATGCTCAAAATTAAATGTAAATAAAAAAAAAAACAGTTTAAAAAAAATGGCGAAGAATAAACATTAGTTAAGACAGCAACGTTAGACATTGTATTTAAACTTATTTCATAAGAAGCAGAGACAGTTAAGTACTGAAAGCTACGGTATTAATTATATTAACACTCACTTATTACAGATTCAACATAATGAATGTACTTTGAAACAAACTAAGATAATTATGATAATAATTCATTATTATCTCAGTTCTTCGTTTACATTAAAATTTAAACGCTAATAGTTGGGGTTGAAACTGGAGTTTGTGAGAACCAGAATAAAAATCAGAATGAAAGTTGAAATAAGAGTCCAATGAAAGTTTTTAGGCTTCTTTCAGGCGCAGCTTAAAAGTAAAAATAAAAGCGACAGTTATAGTAACAGTAAGAGACAGAGCGAAAAGATTAAGTGCGCCTTTTGAGGCTCCTTTCTTGCACGTGGTAAGAGAGAAAATCAGTAAAAAACAGAGTGAGAGTAACAGAAAGAGTTAACGATGAAAAAATTGAGTGCGCCAATCAGAGTATAGTAGTGAAAGTAAAAGCCACAGAAAGTCATGTCCAATTTTCATTTTGACTGCCATTTTGATACTCCTTACTCTCTTTCTAATTTTCACAATTTTTTTCCAAATTCGACCTTTTTGTTAACATGAACCTTTAAGCAATACATATTTTGTCCGTCTGCTCGAATTTAAATAATTTCATAAAAATCTATTACTATTTACATCATATAGTTTCAAATAAAATATATTATATTATATTAATAATAATATTAATATATATAATATATATATATTAATAATATTAATATTGTATTAATATATTATATTCATTCTTGAATAATTAAAATTTGTCTTTTATTAAATACTCAAAATATAAAAGGAATAATTAAATTAAAAAATGAGTGTAGTTATTCTAAAAAGCTTTTAAACTGAGACGATGACGAATACATCACAAGAAACTGATTTTAAAAAAACCTTATATAAAGAATAAGATTTGCATATTGATGAACATAATTCTCGCATGGTAATTAAAACAAACAAACACGTCATAGGTAGTACATACATCGCTTTACATCCCATCATCTTTTTATTCCAGTACAAAGAAAATAACCAATTGAATGAATGAATGAACCAATGACTCTACCTACACCTTTGCCAGTGCAACTTGTTACTGATAAGACAACAAATCATATCTGCAAGGATGGTGAGCGGAGACCAATGTGAACTGCGCGATAGCGATTATCCTTACCGCGCAGTCACGGGGTCTCAAGTCAGCGCTCAACTTTCATGCCGCATACCCATGTTATGTTAACGGAAATAATTATCATCCGTCTCGACCGATTCACCACAAGTCAGATAGCATCGACAACTTGACATTTGGTATCTGCCATTTAAACCCACACCTTCGTGCAACACAGCAGTCCATGGCTTATTATTTTTTTATTTTTTAGTAAGGAGTAACTGAGACATTCGGTATCTGCCATATAACTCATAACTCCATGCCATATAACTCATTCAACCAATACAATGACTCTACCCACACCTTTGCACACTACGACTCATTACTGATAAGACAACAACTTTTACCCATTTTAACGGACATATCCGTCCCGATCGTCACCACAAGTCAGATAGCATCCACAACTTTACATCGAATCTCATCCTGACTTTCGCGCCACAAACAATGCAAGACATCCTAGCAATCAACCGACACCGACCACACTTTACTGACCCCCCATCACCGGTACGAAAACTCACCTCAACGACGAATTCGCAATCACTCCGTTCTATTGACTTCATCACCAAACGGAGTATGTTCTCGGCAGTAAGCCGACTCTGATCAGAATCCAAAACCAACTACTTACAGATCGGACAGTTAACCCAGCAATTACCCGCTTCCGATCTACAATCGGAAAGATTCCCTACAGACCAACATGGTTCAACGGATCTCACACTGAGACGCATATCATCAAAAACTAACCTCTTTGATCCGTTAATTTATTTATAATTATAAACAGCTTAGACCAGAGTTATTATTCGACATAACGCTCAATGTACATCTGCTACAAACACAGGTTATAAAATATTTATTTTTCACAGTTAGTGTAATGTGAATAATATATATGCCAACAATATATAATGTGAATGATGATATTACATTACTTAATTTAAAAAAGCTAAAACAAATTAAATAAAAAACGCTCATTGAATAGCAATGTCAACATGATTTAATGATTAACTTAATTGATTTGCCTACGAAGATCAGAGGTAAACAGTTTTAGACTTATTCAGGAAGCTCTACATTAATTAATTTATATGAGCTGCGGTATTATTACATTTTTCGCGTACGGTTTGCCATCTAAAACCCGATCTTTGTGAATTAAAATTTTGATGTATTCCTTTTTGGTTGCTCGACCTAGCGCGTCGTACAATTGCCCGTGACTAAACATGTCCGACCTAAGATCTACTCCGACCCGGCTCAGGGTTTGGCCCTGACTTTTGTGAATAGTCATCGCGTAAGACAACTGTAAAGGAAATTGACGGCGGCACATTTCGAATGGACTTTTGGGATCAATAGGACCCTTAAAAATAATACGTGGAATTAAATATTCATCTGTACCCGACGATTTTTGAACGGTAATTAAGCGTGGCGACGTACCTGTTACAATTACTTTAGTTCCGTTTACCAATCCGTCGTTAAAACTGAGATTACGCATGATCATACAAATACATCCTATTGTGAGCTTAAGATCGTGCTCTGGAAAACCTCTTGGTTGCATTCTGTTAAGCGCATCTGGCCCTAAAAATAATTCATCTGCATTTTCATTTTCGACTTTATCGATGGAGTAGAAATGCAGTGTTTCTCCATCTAACCGATCGAGTATTAAGTTATTTATTTCTCGAACGGCGCCGTTCCGTGTGCATAAAATTGCTCTATGTATGCTAGCACAGGATTCTATATTTAGAACGGGGAAAACAAAGTCAATCAAATCGTCTAATTCTGATACAATTTCAATACCACCTAAATCAACTAAATTTTGAATATTTTTCCCAATTACAAAAGGATGAGATGTTAATTTATTTGAGCCTAAATTTAATAAAAATTCTGCAAACTCTACGTCATCCCTGCATCTTTGCGAAGTAGCTAGGGAGAAAGATTTTATACTTTGCCAGATGCGCGATGTTTTTACTGATGCATTTAATATATCTGAATTAGTTTTTGCATTTGTAACTACAGGAGGAATTTGTCTAAAATCCCCTGCAAAGATAATCATTTTGCCACCAAAAATTTTATCATTACGCATGAGATCACGCAACGACCTATCCAGTAGATGAATCAAAAATTTGTGTGCCATAGGGGCTTCATCGTATATTATAACGTCCGCGTGTGATATTAATTCTGCTCTTTGCGTGCCGTTTGTGATATTCCAGAAGTCATTATCGTCTACCAGATCTATGGGGAATTTAAACATGCTATGCCCCGTGGTCCCTCCTTCGTAGTTTTGCGCCGCGATGGCAGAACTCGCAGTACAAAGAACTACTCCGTTTAAGTTACCGCGTACGTACGCAGAAATAACTTTTAACAATAACGTTTTACCGGTACCCGCGGGACCATCAACGAAAATCGCGGTATCATTAACGTCACGGAAGTCAGTATCGTTACAGAGTTTTACAACGTAATCAAAAATACAATTTTGCTCTCGAGACAAGCGAGGAATCCATTGATCTGTAAAATGTTCCAATGATTCGCGGTTGTGTTCTACGCGTTCCCTGCCTAACTCGGTAGTGGTATCTTCGATTTCTGGCAAACCGTGTTGTTGTAACGTCGATCCGTGTTTCCGAAGCAACCTATTTATTTGAATGAGACACAAAGTGTGTACTCTTTCCATGTCCGCATCCGCACCTAACCTATATGAGATGTCTTCGCTGAGTTGATTTTTAAAAGTGTCCCAGAAAGACGCGACTGAAACACCGTTTACAGCCAAACAAACGAAGAAGCTACGAAGGCGTGGTCCCGTTAAAAAGTTTGATGCTTCTAACATAGCTCTTTCGTATTCGACTTCGTCATCGGCAAGACCAACTATTTTAGCACCTTCCTGAAAAGTTTTACAATCGGGACCACCAAGAGATTTAAGATCGGTGTAACTACGACACGAGAATTTTTTTAATAGAATTCTAAGATAAAACTGTTCACCTCTGTTAGGTGCGACCCAAAATAGACGCGCGCAAGCTCACCCTTTTGTCTTTTAGTAATGAATTTATGATTTGATGTTTCAAAAATTTCCGTATTTTTTGTTGAGGGACGCTTGGAATGAACGATGTACTGTTCGTAAAAGTCCAAGTAGGTCAATGAGTCAAATTCGTCTCTTACGGGGCGGTTAAAATAGGTAATAAGGTCCGAACCAGCTTGTTGCGCGGCTTCTACTTCAGTGCCTGGTTTAAAATAAACGGTTTGTTGATTTTCTAAATGCACTACTGACAGCTGTTTGACGTTGGGTTCGCGCGCGGTCACATCGAATTCTAACGTCCTCCAAGCGGCGTCGCTGGAGCCTATATACCGTTTTGTGACATACTGCTCTATTTCGTTATTTTCATGTTCTTCCGGTACGACAGCTACGCGCGATTCGTCAGGACCCTTAGTGATATATTTAAACAAATACTTAACGACCGTGCGTTGCGAGGAGACCTCCAAGTTGATATGAGCATCGTATTTTAAAAGAAGACTTGCGTTAGAAGGAACTACCCAAGTATCATTTACAATTACATCGTTACCGCGATATTTTATAGTTGCTTCGTTTTTACTGTCTCTACACAAGTTAATAAATCCTTTTTCATCAGAAAAAGTGGTGGCTGTCTCACGTTTTGGAAAAAATTTTGAACATTTACTTTTCTCACTATCCCAACAAGGTAAATTAGTTCTGTGCGAGGGACCGCAAGGACCGTGAATCATATGATTCAAAACAGCTTTTCATAATCTTCCCTCTGCCTCTGATGCATCAGGAATGTCTGCTCTAACAAATTTATCAATATCTATATTTTGGATAGGCCCGCCACCTTCAACCCTAAAACAAATGTGAGCATGTGGTAAACCTCGCTTTTGAAACTCTATTACGTGCATCATATAAATACATTTGCCAAACCAATTACCACCTCGGATATCTCTTAATAATTCTGCTAGCTTTAAATTAAAAACTCTAGCACATACAGAAGGATTTACATAGCTGCTTTGAGTGGATTGTTGAATTTCTGGCCACTTGGTATTACAAGTAAACGTCAAGAAAAATGATGGGTTCCCAAATCTGCTTACTATTGAAATAGCATCACTATATTTTCCTTTCATGTATCGTGGCCCTCCCGTAAAAGTGTTGGGCAAATAAACGCGACCTGGTACGAATCCCTCTCCCTGAATGGTTTCATCTTGACGAATTTGACGCGCGACTTCAATGCTCATTTCAACTTCTTGAAGTGGAGCGGACCTCAGTGCACTACTCGAGTTATGTTTTTGTAGACTTGATATAAAACGTAGGCGTTCTTCTATGATTCGGCAATGCATGTCAACTAATCATTCTTCCGATAGCCTGCCTATATCGGAAAATCGTGGCTCCGACAATAACAAGCAGCGAACGTATTTCGCTTGAGTTAATTTATTTCCGTTATTATCTACTTTGTTCGGGTACCAACCCGCATTACCCTCAGGATAAAATAGTGGATACTGAAACTTTCATATAACGGATGCATTATATCTACAGTGTGCGGTTTCCTATCACCGATTTTCCAAACTGCTATGCTATAATATATAGTCCTAAATTATTTACGCTACCAGTGTAAGCTAAATCAAAAACTCTATGATAGACTCGACCTTGAATTTTAAGAAAAGATATTCCCAAGGCACTGAAGGCAAATAAATTATTGTAAGCTCGCGGTCTACTCAGAAAAGACGGGTGAGAGTAAAACTCCTCGGTTAACGGAATTAAATTTTGTATGTTGTACGCGCCCGACCCTTGTGGGTCGGGCGCGTACAACATACAAAATTTTTCGAGATTTTTTCGAGTTGTTTTCGAGATTTTTCTTCTTCAAACAGACGCACATTACAAGATGGACACCTAAAAGTGTCTGAAGAAAGCAAGGACGTTTTTTTTAAAGAAAATACTTTTATTACGTCTAACTCAGCGTCCCTCTTCTGTGCTATTAGGTTTTTAGATTGACGTAGTGGTATGTCAATACGACGGCTGTTTTTATTATATTTGTCAGTGGCTATTTGATTAATTCAGGGTTCTGCTTGGTATAACGGTGTACAGCATCGCGATTTATTTGCGGTTTTTTTTTATTATATTTTTTAACCGCATCCAAATGGGCGTTTACTGTACTACATTTCCTGCCACGTTTTTGTTTTTTGGGTCGACCTCTCTTTGTTGACGCCACATGGGTGTCAACTACTACCGGTTCAGGGGTCTTTTGAAAACCAAGCAATATAGATTGTGATTCCGATAATTGACTATGATCTGTTGATGCCGGGCATTCGAAGTCTATTATAGACTCGTATCTCTACTCTATCATATCTCGTACTCTATTATACCGTATTCATTTTCTGAAATTTGAGGAAATACTCCATTTTTAATCCAATTGGCGGTCATATTTTCAATTTGAGCTCTATTGTTTCCGACGACAATCTCCGTAGGCAATTCCTCGGGGTTCAAAAATATGACACCCTTCGGTAGAATTGGTTTAAGCGACATATATAAAGTGTGTCCACTTTGGAGAATGACATCGATATCATGACAAGTCAGATTCCGATGTCTGCAAACTGACAATACTGACGTGCAAGCGGACATTGCCACGCATTGAGCGTTATTACCCTTATAATTGCTACTCCCTTGGTGTGTAGTTCCTAAAACATTAACAAAAATACAAGGTCAAGTGCAAGGTAGATATAATGTTACAAGAGGGAGAATATTTTGTAATGACAAAAATCATCTACACCACCCTTTGTAAGGCAAAGCGTCTTTTTTGTCCCCATTGATTGGATTAATGGGTTACAGACAGCTCGCTGACAGAGACGACAGTAAGCAAAGAACAACATATTTATTTTTATTTACTGGGGAACCTGCTTCCAATTTTTAACTTATTTTTATTATGTATAGCGGCAACCGAAATCCACATTCTTGATCATGAGCTGCAGCCCGCTAACAGACAGATGGACAGACGGACGAACAGCTGTCTTAGTACATAACAAGATTCTGTAGTTTTTACCCTTCAGGTACGGCACCCTAACAATTAATAATGTTTGTATGTTTTACCTCTAAACTGTCTTAAACAATTGATCAGGTTGTGAATAAACTGGTAGGATTTTAGAACGCGAGGGTTTCTGGCACAAAACAAAATTTATAATATATTAAAAAAAAAATGTATTTCCCACTCATTTTTTGTGCAGTACATTTAGGAGCAGAACAAAGGAAAAAACCAAAAACATTATGTATGCATTAAATATTCGAAAAATATCATTTCACATTGTAGCACAGGATGACATTGAACTGACTGCAAAATGAGCTCAAAAATCTGCATGGCTTATAATATGGTGTCTCTTATAAGCATTATTTATAAATAATGATCAGTACCTAATTATGTCAATTTTCTAAATTATTTAAAAACAAAACAACAAAAAAAATATCCCTAAGTATATTAGCTGGCTGATGATGAAACTGCTTTTTAAGTACCTATAACTTATTAATTGATATGTACTTACCTACTTAAATTAATCAAACATTAATTTGTGATAGCATAGAATTATTTCTAGTATAAATATATGATCTCATAGCTCCATGAGATCATATATTTATACTTGAATACTATTTCAGCAGTCTCGACATTAGTAGGTAATGTCGCTGTTGCGATCGTAATAATACTTAATAACGAAAAAATTCTGTTGCAATAACGACGCTCGTGAGAAACGCAAGTCTCTACATCCAAGTTAGCGAGCCAAGATGTACAATAACTTGACATATCGGTACCAATGATTTTATTTTACATGAAAACTCGTACTTAAGTAAGGCTACAAACGTGTAAAAAAAATTAAAAAAAAATAAATATTTAAGGAAATTAAAATTTGCCTCCTTGCAACATTGGTTTAGTGTCAAACTTGTCAAGTCATTAGTTTTGACGTTTTGTTTATTTTGTTTCTGTTCTATTAACAATGGACCTGTATAAAAATGTACTCTGTGCAATGGACAATGGTATTTTCTCAAGCATTTTTTATTGATAGCTAAGAGTACAGTACCTCTGCTTTGTGGCTGAAGCTGCTACCCCACTGGATATACTTCTACATTCACGGTCAGTGGGTCGTCTTTGGGGCGGATTTACAGACGTCTGAGTATCTACAAAATGAGACTGGAATTCGACAAAAATGTGTTTGAAGAGATGGCTGTAGGAGCTGCATGAAACATTGGTATTCCGTCAGGATACAGAAATAAGCAGATTCAAGGGATTTTTCATTTTAATCATGCGGATTCCTTGTGTCGTACCATACCAAAGCTTTGGGAAGTAGTGTGTAGCGAGTTGTTCACACTAAAAAGAACCTCCGACCTCTACGGAGCTGGGGACTACTAGTAAAAGAATGACTAAGGACAAGCAGAAAATCAAACTGAGTGAAATAGTGTAGTGTTTGTAATATTGATAAGATTCTTTCAATATAAATGTATGTAATCGCAGTGTTCCAATATTTAATATTACCGTACTATAGTTGTAAGGGATACACAGCAGAGTTATTACAAGTTTAAGTGACACAAAAGAAATGCTTGTGTGCAAAATAATTCCAAAATATTCAATAAGTATACAAAGCTCATCAACCAAGGTTTGAATAACTGAAACATGTTTGAAGGAGAATTACCCGTTTATTTTAAAGTTATTCCATTAATTTATAATGTTATATCGAAGAAAGTAGTTAACCAATCCTATATTTTTTTTTGTACCAATGGCAAATTCAACCAAATTAAATTTATTATTAAATCATTTAATTCAAGCAACAAGACTCGATAGTTTTATTAACAATATACTTACAAAAAACTATGTTAGTAACACAATAACATAGTTACCATTATTCATCTCATTCTTCCTATATTAAAAATGCAGTGTTAACGTTGATTTTCATGTTAGTATTTCAATAATTGATAATTTTGCCTTGTTTGAAGAAAGTATTTGTGTATATTATTGTATTTATTGATACAGATGTTTGTACTTTAGTATTTTTTTGTATTATAATTAAATGATGTGTGTATTATTTATTGTCTTGTTTAAAATTTTTACATAGATAGTATAGCTATGATGTAGGTACTGTGATATGTAATATTCATTACTTGTGTGTTCTGCACTGAAATAACTGTAATGTCCTATTTCTTCACATTTTATGCAAATAAAGATACATAGGTACATGTATACGACCTTCATTTTGCCTTCATTACATGTTTAATACTTTACTTTTAAGCTAGATTTTAAAATATGTGAGCGGCTTTTTAGTTGCAACCAATTAATTTAACGATCATTATCTCTGTCTCTATGTCTGTTATCGTGGACCGAGCCTGACTAAACCAACTTGTTCATGTGATTGGCAACTGTGAGATTGTTCAATCTTATATGTTAGTAAGTACCTTGGTTCCATAATCAATTAATCACACACTGGGCGGTGTGAGGATGAGATTCTAAGGAGATGTCCTTTTTTTTTTTTTTTTGGTTGGGAAATCATCAAATAACTTCTCCCGCTCTGGGCGGAGCGGGAGGGCGTGTCAGACTCTTACTGACTAAAACCCACCCGTGTTCCTTCGGTTGCCCTGTTGCCGGGGGCCACGATCTCCCATTCGGTTTTCTTCGCAACCCCGGCAGGCATCGGCCCTAGCGGACCCCGTCAATTCTGCTGACATCTCTTTGAGGCGCGCGTGGAACACAACGCGCCGTCGACCCACGCCTGGTCCTTATCGGACGGTGAGCTACCCATTGCTCACAGTCCGCAAGCCCGCGCCTACGGTGGCCGGAAATCGGCTTGCGACTCCCGACGCCCTGGGCGTCTCCTCCTGCGGCGGTTAGGGGCGTAAGGGCGCGAATTTTGCCTCTCCCTCACGCGTTCCGCCTCCTCCTTCACGAGCATTACCGCTTCGCAGAAGGAGGTGACGGCCTCCCATTTCCTCTCGCTCCGTACCATGGCCTGAACCAGGGCCGGACGCGAGAGATCACCGCCGCCGATCGCCTCCACGAGGACACGGCGATGCTCCGCCCAAGCTGGGCAGACCTCCACCGTATGCTCTACCGTGTCCTCCGGGCGATCCACACAATGATGACACCCGGGCGTTTCCTCCCGCCTTATCCTGTGCAGGAACCTTTCGAAACAGCCGTGTCCGGTGAGGACCTGCGTCAGGCGGAAGGTGAAGACGCCGTAGCGCCTCTCTAGCCACTCCTCAAAGAGGGGTCTTATCGCCGCAATTGTGGCGTGCCCAGCGCTGGGTTGCGACAATCGCATTCTCCATAACGCCATGAGATCCCGCCGGAGCTCTGTCCGCTGTGCCGTGATTTCTCGCGGCAGCGGAGTTAAGCCCCGGCGTTTCGCCTCCTCGCGCAACTCCCACAGGTGCGCGAGGACCTTTGCCTCCAGATCCCATGGCGGTAATCCGGCAAGGAGACACGCTGCCTCGCAGGAGACCGTGCGGTGTCCTCGGGCCAGCCGGATGGCCATGACCCTCTGGGACGCGTTCAACCGGCGTGCTGGCCGCAGCCTTAGTGAACGCGCCCACACCGGCGCTCCGTAAAGGGCCATGGACCGCACGACCCCCGCGTAAAGCCTCCGGCAGGAGGCGTTTGGCTCCCCTAGATTGGGCAGGAGGCGCTTCAACGCAGCCCCGGCCCGCTCCAGTCTGGGAGCCAAACGTCGGAAGTGTTCGACGAAATTCCACCGGCTGTCGAGGACGAGTCCTAGATACTTCATCGTCGACTCGACGCCGATGTGAACCCCTCCCGCCACCACCTGGGAACCCGACGGTGG
Organism: Omphaloscelis lunosa; assembly: GCA_916610215.1. Taxonomy (NCBI): domain Eukaryota; kingdom Metazoa; phylum Arthropoda; class Insecta; order Lepidoptera; family Noctuidae; genus Omphaloscelis; species Omphaloscelis lunosa. Next base: position 22,702,920 of record OU744251.1, on the reverse strand, counting down.
CGTATTCCGAGGTCCATGAAAACCCATGGCCTCGGACTTGTGCAAGGCCACCTCGAGTCCCAACTGCCGGATTCTGTCGACGATTGTCGCAACCCCGCGTGTCGCTAAGTCGGCCGCCGCCTGGTATGACCTCCCCTGCGCCAGGACCAGCGTGTCGTCAGCGTAACAAATGATGCTGACGCCGCTAGGGAGGTCGGCGCACAGCACCCAGTCGTATCCGATGTCCCACAGATGCGGCCCCAGGACCAATCCCTGTGGGACACCGCACGACAACTCTCGCCGGTTCCACTCTCCTTGGTGACCGGGGTGGATGACGGCCCTGTCCGTCAGATAGGCCTCGACCACACGACAGAGGTAGGTCGGCATCCGGTGATATCGGAGTGCCTCCCTGATGCAACTCCAGGGCAGGGTGTTAAAGGCATTGGCGATGTCTAGAGACACCGCCAAGACGACCCCACCCCGGGCCATGGCATCCCCCGTCGTGAGGGCCCGCACGCGCATGATGTCGTCCACCGTAGAGCGCCCCCTGCGGAAGCCATACTGGCTCTCCGCCAGATCCGGTCCCACCCGCACCAGCCGCTCGACGAGGCGGTCTGCAATGACTCTTTCAAAGAGCTTGCCCACCTCGTCGAGCAGCACAATGGGCCGTAAGGAGATGTGCTAACACAACATCTGCCGTTGATAAGCTCAAAAGAGTCTGGGCCAATCATAATATCACCAAAGCTACAAAAGTCCGCCTGCCGAGAAGTTTGGTTTTTCCAATATTTCTGTACGGCGCAGAAACATGTAGGTACGGTTCGCCTCAAAGACCGACGCAAAATAGATGCACTAAAACTTGTTGTCCATGGGCAAGTAAGGCTAAACGCTGCAACACAAACGTCCATGGTCCAAAGCTCCCGAGACGCCAGTACCTAGGTTTGGAAGCCTGCTAATAAAGTTACGTTATTCACTTAACAGAACTATTCAGAAACTCACCAGAAATAAGACATTCTGAATATTTCACAGCTCACACACTCCGCGACGCGGAACAGTTGATAACTCTTCAGTACTTGCTCGTTTCATGTTGGAAATTGATTATTTTGATAATAATTATCAATCAATATCAACTTGCAACTTGCAACAAGAAACCTCGATTCACGACAGAAGCAGGACGCTTCATTTTGGCGCTCTTTTCAAGTTTTTTTTTAAATTCAATGTCAAGTTCAAAATTCAAATTGATGGACTCTATGGTCGATTGTTTGATTGTTGGAAATATGTTAATCGACTCTTTTTTTAAATAGGTCATATTTAAATGATTAATAATTTCTCGATTATCTCAAAAAAAATATTACCATATTTTTTTGAGACCTAGAAAACAGGAAAGCTTTATTTTAAAAGTTCGTTAATTATCCATAGTTTAATTTTTAACCGGCGAAAATTTCCCCGGCTTAAACGTACCCCAAGCGAAAACTTATACCAGCGGACGACCGTAAACGGAGCAGATTCAATTTTAGTCAGATCAATTTTTCACCTCGCGGTGTGCTTAAACGGGGTGTTTGACGTTTAGGCAGTCAATTTTAAACTGAAAACTGACTGACTGACTTAAACGCACCCCAAACAAAAACGCTGTCCGCTATCTTAGTATTCCTCCCCCCTTCGCTCCACTCGGTCTCGCAGGTTCGCTCCACTCAGGACCTACCTACCACCGAAAAGCTATCGAGACCTTATCCCTACGCTATGCTACGCTACGCTACGCTTCGCTTTACCGCTACCTAGTTTCCGAGATACAATGGGGGAGGGGTGAAGGGGGGGAGAAGGGGGAGTTTTGAAAAAACTAATTTTGACCTACTCTGGGCCCACGGACATGAATCTGAAAAAGAAAATGTTCCAAGTCTTAACTTCCGAGATCCGCCTAAAGGGGGGAGAAGGCGGAGAGAATGGGGGAATTTTGAAAAATGATTTTTACTTTTCAGAGCCTCCTCTATACGAATCCGTAAAAAAACAAAACCGAGGAGGGGTGAAGGGGGGGAGAGGGGGAGTTTTGAAAAATGATTTTAACCATCTCTGGGCCCCTTGATATGAATCTGAAAAAAAAAATGTTCCAAGTCTCTTAACTTCCGAGATCTACCTAGAGGGGGGAGAAGGGGGGCAAGGGGGGGCAACTTTGCAAAATGGATTTTACTTTTCCAAGCCTCCTCTATACGAATCCGTAAAACAACAAAACACGGGAGTCTTAGTTTCCAAGATACGATAGGGAGGGGGGAGAATGGGGTGGAAAAGGGGAGGTTTGGGATTTTTCCCATACTCGTGAGAGCTACTGCTATACGAATCTGTAAAGATATACCCACCTCCCCTTTCACCATCTGGGAGAACAATTATGTCAGTGAGTGAGTGGTAATCGAGCTTTATATAGTATAATAATAACTAGTATTTGGGCGTTGCGCGAGCTGCAAGCAGCTCGCGGGGTCGTGTTTTTGAGGAGTATTTCTTACCCTTGTAAAATTTTGAGAATTGGACAGTAATCCTTAGCACTTATAGGATTTTGTAATAAAATCTCTTAAATATTTTGTACGGATTTATGTATGGACTTTTAAGTAAATCAACTGAATGTTGTTTTATTCCTACAGTTGATTTACATAAAAGTCAGTACGAATAAACTATAAAATAATATTCCTTGTAAGTGACTATCCCCCGAATGCTGAAACGTCACTTAAAATTTAAGTAGCACTTAAATTTAACAGTTACTCAAAAGTGACGTTTGGCCATACAAAATTTAAAGTTTAGGTTTAACTGCTCAAATTTTAAGCAGCCCTTAAATGTTGAGTGACGATTCAGTATTCGGGGTAAGTAAATAATGAAATAAGTTCCTACTTTTATGCTTTTCAAAACTACTCTACCCCAGGGTAACATTTATTTATTTATTTAGCATGTGTATGGGAGTATGCAATATTACCAAGGTCGCATTGATTTTTTATTTCCTGGTTCGATTCACTCACAAGATAGTAATTTCCGCGCTACCAGAAGATTTGGTTCCTGGTGCGTTTTATTTCAAGGTATCCCCATTATAAGCATAATCCACCTAAACTACTCGATTTACATAACACTAAAACAAATCTAAACTTCATCTATATTAAGTATGTATTTCCCTCTGCCTCTGATGCATCAGGAATGTCTGGTCTAACAAATTTATCAATATCTATATTTTGGACAGGCCCGCCACCTTCAACCCTAAAACAAATGTGAGCGTGTGGTAAACCTCGCTTTTGAAACTCTATTACGTGCATCATATAAATACATTTGCCAAACCAATTACCACCTCGGATATCTCTTAATAATTCTGCTAGCTTTAAATTAAAAACTCTAGCACATACAGAAGGATTTACATAGCTGCTTTGAGTGGATTGTTGAATTTCTGGCCACTTGGGATTACAAGTAAACGTCAAGAAAAATGATGGGTTCCCCAATCTGCTTACTATTGCAATAGCATCACTATATTTTCCTTTCATGTATCGCGGCCCCCCCGTAAAAGTGCTGGGCAAATAAACGCGATCTGGTACGAATCCCTCTCCCTGAATGGTTTCATCTTGACGAATTTGACGCGCGACTTCAATGCTTATTTCAACTTCTTGAAGTGGAGCGGACCTCAGTGCACTACTCGAGTTATGTTTTTGTAGACTTGATATAAAACGTAGGCGTTCTTCTATGATTCGGCAATGCATGTCAACTAACCATTCTTCCGATAGCCTGCCTATATCGGAAAATCGTGGCTCCGACAATAACAAGCAGCGAACGTATTTCGCTTGAGTTAATTTATTTCCGTTATTATCTACTTTGTTCGGGTACCAACCCGCATTACCCTCAGGATAAAATAGTGGATACTGAAAACTTTCATATAACGGATGCATTATATCTACAGTGTGCGGTTTCCTATCACCGATTTTGCAAACTGCTATGCAATGAGGTATACAATTTTCGCGTTCTGTACTAATAATGGCCGCGACTTCTTTACCAACAGGTAAATCTCCTAAACTGTTACCGTGGATTGAGCGAGACGTTTGCTGAAATTTAATAAAGGCCTGATCGGATGGTTCCCTACTTAATCGTTTAAAACATTCGATAAACGGATTGACGTTATGTAAAAAGTTAGTTATGCAACTAATTACCTGCCTATCAAGTTTCATATTTGCGGCTATTTGCTCGCGTTCGCTTGTATCGTTAATGTATAGTCCTAAATTATTTACGCTACCAGTGTAAGCTAAATCAAAAACTCTATGATAGACTCGACCTTGAATTTTAAGAAAAGATATTCCCGTTGGTTGTTGGTACCCGTGAGAAACGCCCAAGGCACTGAAGGCAAATAAATTATTGTAAGCTCGCGGTCTACTCAGAAAAGACGGGTGAGAGTAAAACTCCTCGGTTAACGGAATTAAATTTTGTATGTTGTACGCGCCCGACCCACAACACCATTGTTTTCGAAATTTTTCTTCTTCAAACAGACGCGCATTACAAGATGGACACCTAAAAGTGTCTGAAGAAAGCAAGGACGTTTTTTTTAAAGAAAATAATTTTATTACGTCTAACTCAGCGTCCCTCTTCTGCGCTATTAGGTTTTTAGATTGACGTAGTGGTATGTCAATACGACGGCTGTTTTTATTATATTTGTCAGTGGCTATTTGATTTATTTCAGGGTTCTGCTTGATATAACGATGTACAGCATCGCGATTAATTTCTGGATTTTCCTTGGTATATTTTTTTACAGCATCGCGATTTATTTGTGGATTTTCAGTTGTATATTTTTTAACGGCATCGCGATGAATTTGCGGTTTTTTTAAATTATATTTTTTAACCGCATCCAAATGGGCGTTTACTGTACTACATTTCCTGCCACGTTTTTGTTTTTTGGGTCGACCTCTCTTTGTTGACGCCACATGGGTGTCAACTATTACCGGTTCAGGGGTTTTTTGAAAACCAAGCAATATAGATTGTGATTCCGATAATTGACTATGATCTGTTGATGCCGGGCATTCGAAGTCTATTATAGACTCGACAGACGCTGGCAATGGCAATGCAGATCCTACAACTAAATTTTCAATTGTTTGATAATTGAGAACGCGTAGTCTGTGTATTGAATACTGACCTACACCTATATTTCGCAATAACAGCAATCTGGCTAATTCGCGAATCGAATAACATTTAAACAAACGTGCTACTCCGCATGTAGAATTTAATATGTTATATTCATCTACTGCGTGACTGTTAAATAAATAGAATGCACTATCGAATCTCCAAAAAGAAACTGTATAGTCTTGCCCGGTAAATACCACGCTATCCGTCTCATCATTGTGGTTTGCGTCGAAAACATTGGATTCAATTATGTTTGCAAGAGTTAAAATACCGTATTCATTTTCTGAAATTTGAGGAAATACTCCATTTTTAATCCAATTGGCGGTCATATTTTCAATTTGAGCTCTATTGTTTCCGACGACAATCTCCGTAGGCAATTCCTCGGGGTTCAAAAATATGACACCCTTCGGTAGAATTGGTTTAAGCGACATATATAAAGTGTCTCCACTTTGGAGAATGACATCGATATCATGACAAGTCAGATTCCGATGTCTGCAAACTGAAATACTGACGCGCAAGCGGACATTGCCACGCATTGAGCGTTATTACCCTTATAATTGCACTATAATTACACTCTTCTCTCATTCTAATTGTATTCTCTCATTATAATTACACTCCCTTGGTGTGTAGTTCCTAAAACATTAACAAAAATACAAGGTCAAGTGCAAGGTAGATATAATGTTACAAGAGGGAGAATATTTTGTAATGACAAAAATCATCTACACCACCCTTTGTAAGGCAAAGCGTCTTTTTTGTCCCCATTGATTGGATTAATGGGTTACAGACAGCTCGCTGACAGAGACGACAGTAAGCAAAGAACAACATATTTATTTTTATTTACTGGGGAACCTGCTTCCAATTTTTAACTTATTTTTATTATGTATAGCGGCAACCGAAATCCACATTCTTGATCATGAGCTGCAGCCCGCTAACAGACAGATGGACAGCTGGACGAACAGCAGTCTTAGTACATAACAAGATTCTGTAGTTTTTACCCTTCAGGTACGGCACCCTAACAATTAATAATGTTTGTATGTTTTACCTCTAAACTGTCTTAAACAATTGATCAGGTTGTGAAGAAACTGGTAAGATTTTAGAACGCGAGGGTTTCTGGCACAAAACAAAATTTATAATATATAAATAAAAAAAATATGTATTTCCCACTAATTTTTTGTGCAGTACATTTAGGAGCAGAACAAAGGAAAAAACCAAAAACATTATGTATGCATTAAATATTCAAAAAATATCTATTTCACATTGTAGCACAGGATGACATTGAACTGACTGCAAAATGAGCTCAAAAGTCTGCATGGCTAATAATATGGTGTCTCTTATAAGCATTATTTATAATGATCAGTACCTAATTATGTCAATTTTCTAAATTATTTAAAAACAACACAACAAAAAAAATATCCCTAAGTATATTAGCTGGCTGATGATGAAACTGCTTTTTAAGTACCTATAACTTATTAATTGATATGTACTTACCTACTTAAATTAATCAAACATTAATTTGTGATAGCATAGAATTATTTGATGAAGGAGCTATGAGATCATATATTTATACTTGAATACTATTTCAGCAGTCTCGACATTAGTAAGTAGGTAATGACGCTGTCGCAAACTTGCGATCGTAATAATACCTTTTTTTTTTTTTTTTTGGGTGGTAAATCATCAAATAACTTCTCCCGCTCTGGGCGGAGCGGGAGGGCGTGTCAGACTCTTACTGACTAAAACCCACCCGTGTTCCTTCGGTTGCCCTGTTGCCGGGGGCCACGATCTCCCTTTCGGTTTTCTTCGCACCCCCGGCAGGCATCGGCCCTAACGGACCCCGTCAATTTTGCTGACATCTCTTTGAGGCGCGCGTGGAACACAACGCGCCGTCGACCCGGACCTGGTCCTTATCGGACGGCGAACTACCCATTGCTCACCGCCCGCAAGCCCGCGCCTACGGTGGCCGGAAATCGGCCTGCGATTCTCGACGCCCTGGGCGTCTCCTCCTGCGGCGGTTAGGGTTAGGGGCGTGAGGGCGCCAAATTTGCCTCTCCCTCACGCGTTCCGCCTCCTCCTTCGCGAGCATTACTGCTTCGCAGAAGGAGGTGACGGCCTCCCATTTCCTCTCGCTCCCTACCATGGCCCTAATCAGGGCCGGACGCGAGAGATCACCGCCGCCGATCGCCTCCACGAGGACACGGCGATGCTCCGCCCAAGCCGGGCAGACCTCCACCGTATGCTCCACCGTGTCCTCCGGGCGATCCACACAATGGTGACACCCGGGCGTTTCCTCCCGTCTTATCCTGAACAGGAACCTCCCGAAACAGCCATGTCCGGTGAGGACCTGTGTCAGGCGGAAGGTGAGGACGCCGTGGCGCCTCTCTAGCCACTCCTCAAAGAGGGGACTTATCGCCGCAATTGTGGCGTGCCCAGCACTGGGTTGCGACAATCGCACTCTCCATGACGCCATGAGATCCCGCCGGAGATCGTAATAATACCTAATAATGACAAAATTCTGTTGCAATAACGACGCTCGTGAGAAACGCAAGTCTCTACATCCAAGTTAGCGAGCCAAGATGTACAATAACTTGACATATCGGTACCAATGATGATAAAAGTAAATCGGTACGGCAGCGAAAAACGAAAATAAATTATTAACGAAAATATATTATGGGGAAAAATAGAAAACATGGTTCAATAAAAATAGACTATAATAAAAGCCTTATTTTGAAGGCACTATTTTACATGAAAACTCGTACTTAAGTAAGGCTACAAACGTGTAAAAAATAAATAAAAAATATTAAATATCTAAGGAAATTAAAATTTGCCTCCTTGCAACATTGGTTTAGTGTCAAACTTGTCAAGTCATTGGTTTTGACGTTTTGTTTATTTTGTTTCTGTTCTATTAACAATGGACCTGTATAAAAATGTACTCTGTGCAATGGACAATGGTATTTTCTCAAGCATTTTTTATTGATAGCTAAGAGTACAGTACCTCTGCTTTGTGGCTGAAGCTGCTACCCCACTGGATATACTTCTACATTCACGGTCAGTGGGTCGTCTTTGGGGCGGATTTACAGACGTCTGAGTATCTACGAAATGATACTGGAATTCGACAAAAATGTGTTTGAAGAGATGGCTGTAGGAGCTGCATGAAACATTGGTATTCCGTCAGGATACAGAAATAAGCAGATTCAAGGGTTTTTTCATTTTAATCATGCGGATTCCTTGTGTCGTACCATACCAAAGCTTTGGGAAGTAGTGCGTAGCGAGCTGTTCACACTAAAAAGAACCTCCGACCTCCACGGAGCTGGGGACTCTACCAGTAAAAGAATGACAAAGGACAAGCAAAAAATCAAACTGAGTGAAATAGTGTAGTGTATGTAATATTGATAAGATTGTTTCAATATAAATGTATGTAATCGCAGTGTTCCAATATTTAATATTACCGTACTATAGTTGTAAGGGATACACAGCAGAGTTATTACAAGTTTAAGTGACACAAAAGAAATGCTTGTGTGCAAAATAATTCCAAAATATTCAATAAGTATACAAAGCTCATCAACCAAGGTTTGAATAACTGAAACATGTTTGAAGGATAATTACCCGTTTATTTTAAAGTTATTCCATTAATTTATAAAGTTATATCGAAGAAAGTAGTTAACCAATCCTATATTTTTTTTGTACCAATGGCAAATTCAACCAAATTAAATTTATTATTAAATCATTTAATTCAAGTAACAAGACTCGATAATGTTATTAACAATATACTTACACATTATTCATCTCATTCTTCCTATATTAAAAATGCAGTGTTAACGTTGATTTTCATGTTAGTATTTCAATAATTGATAATTTTGCCTTGTTTGAAGAAAGTATTTGTGTATATTATTGTATTTATTGATACATATGTTTGTACTTTAGTATTTTTTGTATTATAATTAAATGATGTGTGTATTATTTATTGTCTTGTTTAAAATTTTTACATAGATAGTATAGCTATGATGTAGGTACTGTGATATGTAATATTCATTACTTGTGTGTTCTGCACTGAAATAACTGTAATGTCCTATTTCTTCACATTTTATGCAAATAAAGATACATAGGTACATGTATACGACCTTCATTTTGCCTTCATTACATGTTTAATACTTTACTTTTAAGCTAGATTTTAAAATATGTGAGCGGCTTTTTAGTTGCAACCAATTAATTTAACGATCATTATCTCTGTCTCTATGTCTGTTATCGTGGACCGAGCCTGACTAAACCAACTTGTTCATGTGATTGGCAACTGTGAGATTGTTCAATCTTATATGTTAGTAAGTACCTTGGTTCCATAATCAATTAATCACACACTGGGGGGTGTGAGGATGAGATTCTAAGGAGATGTGCTAACACAACATCTGCCGTTGATAAGCTCAAAAGAGTCTGGGCCAATCATAATATCACCAAAGCCACAAAAGTCCGCCTGCCGAGAAGTTTGGTTTTTCCAATATTTCTGTACGGCGCAGAAACATGTAGGTACGGTTCGCCTCAAAGACCGACGCAAAATAAATGCACTAAATCTTGTCCATGGGCAAGTAAGGCTAAACGCTGCAACACAAACGTCCATGGTCCAAAGCTCCCGAGACGCCAGTACCTAGGTTTGGAAGCCTGCTAATAAGGTTACGTTATTCACTTAACAGAACTATTCAGAAACTCACCAGAAATAAGACATTCTGAATATTCCACAGCTGTGCCTCCGCGACGCGGAACAGTTGATAACTCTTCAGTACTTGCTCGTTTCATGTTGGAAATTGATTATTTTGATAATAATTATCAATCAATATTAACTTGCAACTTGCAACAAGAAACCTCGATTCACGACAGAAGCAGGACGCTTCATTTTGGCGCTCTTTTCAAGTTTTTTTTAAAATTCAATGTCAAGTTCAAAATTCAAATTGATGGACTCTATGGTCGATTGTTTGATTGTTGGAAATATGTTAATCGACTCTTTTTTTAAATAGGTCATATTTAAATGATTAATAATTTCTCGATTATCTCAAAAAAAATATTACCATATTTTTTTGAGACCTAGAAAACAGGAAAGCTTTATTTTAAAAGTTCGTTAATTATCCATAGTTTAATTTTTAACCGGCGAAAATTTCCCCGGCTTAAACGTACCCCAAGCGAAAACTTATACCAGCGGACGACCGTAAACGGAGCAGATTCAATTTTAGTCAGATTAATTTTTCACCTCGCGGTGTGCTTAAACGGGGTGTTTGACGTTTAGGCAGTCAATTTTAAACTGAAAACTGACTGACTGACTTAAACGCACCCCAAACAAAAACGCTGTCCGCCATGTTAGTATTCCTCCCCCCTTCGCTCCACTCGGTCTCGCAGGTTCGCTCCACTCAGGACCTACCTACCACCGGAAAGCTATCGTGACCTTATCCCTACGCTACACTACGCTTCGCTTTACCGCTACCTAGTTTCCGAGATACGATGGGGGGAGGGGTGAAGGGGGGGAGAGGGGGGAGTTTTGAAAAAAACTAATTTTGACCTACTCTGGGCCCACGGACATGAATCTGAAAAAGAAAATGTTCCAAATCTTAACTTCCGAGATCCGCCTAAAGGGGGGAGAAGGGGGAGAGAATGGGGGAATTTTGAAAAATGGTTTTTACTTTTCCGAGCCTCCTCTATACGAATCCGTAAAAAAACAAAACCCAGGAGGGGTGAAGGGGGGCAGAGGGGGGAGTATTGAAAAATGATTTTGACCAACTCTGGGCCCCTTGATATGAATCTGAAAAAAAAAAATGTTCCAAACCTCTTAACTTCCGAGATCTACCTAGAGGGGGGGAGAAGGGGGGCAAGGGGGGCAATTTTGAAAAATGGATTTTACTTTTCCGAGTCTCCTCTATACGAATCCATAAAAAACAAAATCCAGGAGGGGTGAAGGGGGGGAGAGGGGGGAGTTTTGAAAAATGATTTTGACCAACTCTGAGCCCCTTGATATGAATCTGAAAAAAAAAATGTTCCAAGTCTCTTAACTTCCGAGATCTACCTAGAGGGAGGGAGAAGGGGGGCAAGGGGGCAACTTTGAAAAATGGATTTTACTTTTCCGAGCCTCCTCTATATTAATCCGTAAAAAACAAAACCCAGGAGGGGTGAAGGGGGGGAGAGGGGGGAGTTTTGAAAAATGATTTTGACCGACTCTGAGCCCCTTGATATGAATCTGAAAAAAAAAAATGTTCCAAGTCTCTTAACTTCCGAGATCTACCTAGAGGGGGGGAGAAGGGGGGCAAGGGGGGCAACTTTGAAAAATGGATTTTACTTTTCCGAGCCTCCTCTATACGAATCCGTAAAAAACAAAACCCAGGAGGGGTGAAGGGGGGGAGAAGGGGGAGTTTTGAAAAATGATTTTGACCAACTCTGAGCCCCTTGATATGAATCTGAAAAAAAAATGTTCCAAGTCTCTTAACTTCCGAGATCTACCTAGAGGGGGGGAGAAGGGGGGCAAGGGGGCAACTTTGAAAAATGGATTTTACTTTTCCGAGCCTCCTCTATACGAATCCGTAAAAAAACAAAACCCAGGAGGGGTGAAGGGGGAGAGGGGGGAGTTTTGAAAAATGATTTTGACCAACTCTGGGCCCCTTGATATGAATCTGAAAAAAAAAATGTTCCAAGTCTTTTAACTTCCGAGATCTACCTAGAGGGGGGGAGGAAAAGGGGCAACTTTGAAAAATGGATTTTACTTTTCCGAGCCTCCTCTATACGAATCCGTAAAAAAACAAAACCCAGGTTTCTTAATTTCCGAGATACGATTGGGGGAGGGGTGAAGGGGGGGAGAGGGGGGAGTTTTGAAAAATGATTTTGACCAACTCTGGGGCCCTTGATATGAATCTGAAAAAAAAAATGTTCCAAGTCTCTTAACTTCCGAGATCTACCTAGAGGGGGGGAGAAGGGGGGCAAGGGGGGCAACTTTGAAAAATGGATTTTACTTTTCCGAGCCTCCTCTATACGAATCCGTAAAACAACAATACACGGGACACTTAGTTTCCGAGATACGATAGGGAGGGGGGAGAGTGGGGTGGAAAAGGGGAGGTTTGGGATTTTTCCCATACTCGTGAGAGTTACTTCTATACGAATCTGTAAAAATATACCCACCTCCCCCTTCACCATCTGGGAGAACAATTATGTCAGTGAGTGAGTGGTAATCGAGCTTTATATAGTATAATAATTGTTAATTAATGTCAAGGAGTGTTGACTAAAGTGCATAATTTTAGCCCTTTATTTTATAAATTATTTTTAATTAATTAATTACTTAGTGAGTTAAAATTTGTATGTCCCAATTTTTACACGCAATTGTTGTGTGGAAATGCGGCTCTACAAATCCTACAATGCAAATATGAAAGCCAGCTATCAAATTATACACTTACAACATAACATAGGATACCATGCTGCTGTGGACTTGTCCGTGAGGCAATTTTGATCCTTTTTACCGGACCACGCGCCGCAACGGAGGGTTATGTGTTTATCAGTCTGCATATGTATGTATGTTTGTTCTTTTGTGGCGCTCTAAAGACCAAACGCGGCCGATTTTGATGATTCTTACGTCCATCGATTTGTCCGTCGTCAATCTTTCGTCTTGACGTCATCAATCTTTGAGTGTCACTAAAGACATACCTAACAGTAATCAATATTCAATATGGCCGCAACCAGACGCCATATTGAATTTAACACCAACTGCGTCAAGTGGGGTATCATTGAATATTATAGGCCTTTGAAAATCTTCATAACCATTTTTCATTTTGAATGACAATTTAGGTTGTTTATTATTCTTTGAATAGCCTTCTATTAGACGTAGATTCGCTTGTTAGGTACTACTTCATTGGTTCATTACTCATTAGGTAATTAATTCAATCAATCAATCTTTTATTTTGTTGAACATAGGTATGATTACAGATAGTAAATTGTCTAAAATATGCGCACTATGTTTTACCAATATATGAGACGTACAAAATTAACACAAATAAGCAATTACAATGAAGGTGGCTGCCAATACATTACATTAAAAGAAATAATATCAATTTAAAATAATATGTCAGTTATGTAAACAGGTCATAAAATTTTAGACAAATAAATACATTCATACTTAGTCAATACTATTTATATTTTTTAGGCCATACCTCGCACACTTTTGCCGAAAAATGCGGATTTATGAGAGGTAACATGAACGGTATTCTGATTACAGCGAGAGCGCAGCTTTTCAAATAAATCCATTTCATAAATGTACATAGACGGTAAGGGGAGTAAACTAAATTCCATAAACAATGGCTTACAACTATCAATCGATTGTAATTTCGTAAACAATCGCAAGAATTTCTTCTGAGCTTTAAAAGCAACGAATTCTTCCCGTTGTTCTTGTTTTTATTTTCGCTTCTATTTTTCCTTCTAACGGTGATTCGTATTGTGCCTATGTACCTTGGTCGTTTCTAATTAAGTGATCAATAATTGTTGAGTTTCCTTCCTCTATCAATCACTCTTGCATTGTTGTCTATTTGTCCTTTCTCTTTTACCCTTTCATGTAGTTGCTTGCTTATTGCATTTCGTAATTTGTTAGCTCAGCATTTCCGCTTCATGTGAACCTTACATATTCCTGCCAGTGGTTCATAGCAAGGAGCTACGTTATCGTGTGCTAGTGTGAAGTAATGGCGGGTGGGGGCTAGACGCGAGGGTAGCGTTGTCTAGCTAGTGCCAGCCATAGTTGCATTCCGCACGATCTAGACAAATAACTCGACGCGCCCCCGCCGCTGCCGCCCGCACCTGCCCCGACGACACGCTCGCTAGGCACTGCATACATTACTCCTTTTGAATGAAGATAGCAATCATAGCTTCTAACTCCGAGAGTATTGGATTGAGGCGAGATGGTAGTATGGCTAGTGAGTGCGAAAACTAATATTCGAGTAGCGGTTATCACGTCCGCAGTCATCGGAATGGTTACGTGACGGCATGAACACACCACTGTTGGCACGAACCCCATACCTTCTCGGTTTCTACAAATAATATAAGTATAGTGATCTTATCCCAAATGCAAATGTTACGGGTGATTTTTCGCTTTCCTGGCAATTTCAATCTGTGGGAGTGGTTTCGTGTCGAATGACGGAAGTGTGTAACAGAAAGCCGGTGAAGCACGCGCTATTTGGTTTACCCAATGAGCGCCTAGCCCCGCGCGCGCTCATTAGTCAAACCAAATAGTTGGCCGTCAGAAACGACCTTAACGAGGCCCCTATGATGTTGCTTATGGTGAGATGTCAGATGTTACACATCATATTATGCGACTATTGTAGCGCTCAATCGTTTTTTCTTTTTTTTTTTAAATCCGGTTCGTTTATTAATTTGTTTAGTATCAGTCACGTAACATAGGTACACACTGCAAACCTATACGATTTACATCTCACATACATGGGTTATTGTCACTGTGTGCGTAAATAAATGAGTCGGTCGGTCGGGTACGAATAGCAAACGCTAAGCTGTTTGTTTTGTGTGCGTATGATATACCCATATATACCAATAACTTATATACCAATGTAATCATAATATAGTAATCATAATTGAATAAGTTCCAATATTTCAACATTATAAATATGGATACCATAGCCGATCGGTGAAAGCACCTAGCATAGATAAACAGATATCTAAACTTCTGTCGTAAGTTCAAACCCAGGCAGAGGAATATTGTGGTCGCTGAGCCGTACTTTGTCCCGCCCAAGGATGACTGGGTGGAGGACCTAAGCGGCTCAGTGACCCTCATTTCGTCGGCCGCCGCCGGTACTCCATCTGTCGAGTCAGTCAAGAGAGGACGGGGTTGCGTGGCAGCACGTTTCGGGGAGATTGCCGTGGTGGGAGTATACTTCTCCACGAACCCAACTCTTGCCGAGTTCTACAACTCCCTTGCGGAGTTGAGAGTCGTCGTCGTCGGGTTCTGTTCCCGCCCCGTGCTCGTCCTCGGGGACTTCAATGCCAAGAATCAGGCTTGGGGTTCCCGGTATACGGGCACACAGGGCAGGGTGATGGAGGCCTAGGCTCTGGAGACAGCAGGCCTAGTCGTCCTAAACCGGGGTTCTGTCCCTACGTGTGTGCGGATGCGGGGTGAATCGGTGGTTGACATCTCGTTCGCCAGCTCCGCTCTGTCACCGCTGGTCATTGACTGGCGCGTCATGGTGGGGGTGGAGACCTATTCCGATCACCGGTACATCCGGTTTGACGTCTCCGCCCAGACCTCGAGCGCGCCGGTCCAACAGGCCCCCAGTGGTGCGCGGTGGGCGCTGAAGCAGCTGGACCGGGAGCTCCTTCTGGAAGCCTCGATCGTGCAGGCCTGGCTGTCATCACCGGACAGGCCTGCTGACATCAATGACGAGGTGGAGTGGTTCCGGAAGGCCATGTCCAATATATGTGACGTGGCAATGCCCCTGGTCCGGCCCGGACGTGCTTCGCGCCAGGTGTACTGATGGTCGCAGGAGTTGGACACCCTGCGCAGGGCGTGCGTTGCTGCGCGACGCCGGTACGCCAGGCACCGCAGGCCGGAGCCTGGGCGGATTCGGATATCCGCCCTCCGGATACGGAAGCCATTCAGGCGGAGCTGTACGAGGGGTACAGAGCGAAGACCGCCCTCCAAGCGGAGATCCTGCGGGCCAGGGCAGTGGCGCGCGAGGAGTTGCTGGAGACTCTAAACAGGGACCCGAACGCCCATATAAGATGGTGCGGGAGAAACTCCGCCCATGGGCTCCCCCGCTGACGCAGAGTCTCCGGCCCCAGCTTGTGGGGGACGTGGTGATCGCTCTGTTCCCTTCAACAGGGGAACAGCTGCGGTGCCCGACTACACCGCCGCCGACGACGACGATGCTCCGGAGGTGACCGAGGTAGAAATGAGAGTGGCGGTACGCAAGGTGAATGCGAAAAATACCGCCCCAGGACCCGACGGCATACCAGGAAAAGCCTGGGTCCTGGCCTTGGGGGCTCTCGGGCTTCGACTAAGGGGGCTCATAAGCGCATGCATGGAGAGGGGTCAGTTCCCACTTCGTTGGAAAACGGGGAAATCTCCTCATCAGGAAGCCGGGGCGCCCAGCGCACTCTCCGTCCGCTTATCGGCCCATCATGCTGCTCGACGAGGTGGGCAAGCTCTTTGAAAGAGTTATTGCAGACCGCCTTGTCAAGCACCTGGTGCGGGAAGGGCCGGATCTGGCAGAGATCCAGTTCGGTTTCCGCAGGGGACGCTCTACGGTAGACGCCATCATGCGCGTGCGGGCCCTCACGACGGGGGATGCTGTGGCCCGGGGTGGGATCGTCTTGGCGGTGTCTTTGGACATCGCCAATGCCTTCAACACCCTGCCCTGGAGTTGCATCAGGGAGGCACTCCGGTATCATCGGATGCCGACCTACCTCTGTCGTGTGGTCGACGCCTATTCGACGGACAGGGCCGTCATCTACTCCAGTCACCAAGGAGAGTGGAACTGGCGAGAGATGTCGTGCGGAGTCCCACAGGGTTCGGTCCTGGGGCCACATCTGTGGGACATCGGATACGACTGGGTGCTGCGCGCCGACCTCCCTAGCGGCGTCAGCGTCATTTGTTACGCTGGTCCTGGGGCAGAGGAGGTCGTACCAGGCGGCGGCCGACTTAGCGACACGCGGGGTTGCGATAATCGTCGACAGGATCCGGCAGTTGGGACTCGAGGTGGCCCTGCACAAGTCCGAGGCCATCGGTTTTCATGGACCTCGGAATGCGCCACCGTCGGGTTCCCAGGTAATGGCGGGAGGGGTTCACATCGGCGTCGAGTCGACGATGAAGTATCTGGGACTTGTCCTCGACAGCCGGTGAAACTTCGTCGAACACTTCCGATGTTTGGCTCCCAGACTGGAGCGGGCTGGGGCTGCGTTGAAGCGGCTCCTGCCCGATCTAGGGGATCCAAATGCCTCCTGCCGGAGGGTCTACGCGGGGGTCATGCGGTCCATGGCTCTTTACGGGGCACCGGTGTGGGCGCGTTCACTAAGGCTGCGGCCAGCCCGCCGGTTGAATGCGTCCCAGAGGGTCATGGCCATCCGGCTGGCCCAAGGATACCGCATGGTCTCCTGCGAGGCGGCGAGCCTCCTTGCCGGATTACCGCCATGGGATCTGGAGGCAAAGGTCCTCCCGCACATTTGGGAGTGGCGCGAGGAGGCGAAACGCCGGGGCTTAACTCTGCTGCCGCGAGAAATAACGGCACAGCGGACAGAGCTGCGGCGGGATCTCATGGCGTCATGTAGAGTGCGATTGTCGCAAGTGTCGCAACCCAGCGCTGGGCACGCCACAATTGCGGCAATAAGACCCTCTTTGAGCAGTGGCTAGAGAGGCGCCACGGCGTCCTCACCTTCCGCCTGACGCAGGTCCTCACCGGACACGGCTGTTTCGGGTGATTCACGGGTGTCATCATTGTGTGGATCGCCCAGAGGACACGGTGGAGCATATGGTGGAGGTCTGCCCAGCTTGGGCGGAGCATCGCCGTTTCCTCGTAGAGGCGATCGGCGGCAGTGATCTCTCGCGTCCGGTCTTGGTTCAGGCCATGGTACGGAGCGAGAGGAAATCGGAGGCCGCCACCTCCTTCTGCAAAGCGGTAATGCTCGCAAAGGAGGAGGCGGAGCGCGCGAGGGAGAGACAAATTTCGCGCCCTGACGCCCCTAACTGCCGCAGGGGGAGATGCCCAGGGCGCCGGAAACCGCAAGCAGATTTCCGGCCACCGAAGGCGCGCGCTTGCGGACGGTGAGCAATGGGTAGCTCACCGTTCGATAAGGACCAAGCCCGGGTCGACGGCGCGGTGTGTTCCACGCGCGCCTCAAAGAGATGTCAGCAGAATTGAAGGGGTCCGCTAGGGCCGATGCCTGCCGGGGTTGCGAAGAAAACCGAAAGAGAGATCGTGGCCCCCGGCAACAGGGCAACCGAAGGAACACAGGTGGGTTTTAGTCAGTAAGAGTCTGACACGCCCTCCCACTCCGCCCAGAGCGGGACAAGTTATTTGATGTTTTGACTATTATCTTTTTTACAGAACTTGGCTTAAGGTTCAATTTGGCATGAGCTATACGTTAACAAAAAAAAACTACGTGTGGCCAATACAATGATAAGTAATAAAAACTATTTTTTAAATAATATTCCCAAACTTTTGGATGAGTAATATTAATAAGATAAGTAATATTAATACTGCCGGTAACTTCTTTACCAGTTTATAAGATAAGAATAGGTTTTTTGTTGAATAAGAATGGACGAAAATATGTTTTCAAAGTAAGTTATTATACAAATTTAAACAAACTGAAATTGAAGGTGAAGTGAATCAACATGATAGATTGTAAGAAATTATGATAACTTCGAACTCCATAACAATAACATCACTTACACTTGACTGCAAATAACTGTCAACTACGGACTTTCATTATTGTAGTCTTGCAAGGTGGATGCGCGGGAAGCAAAATAAGACAACAAAATCAACTTGGAAAATAATGAAACGGGACGTTGTTAGACCGCGTGGAGTCACAGGGTGAAATCGGTCTTTTTTTTTTAAGGTTTAGAGGGGTGCACGGTACCTTGTTTTCCTTGTCGGCAGCTCCTCAGCAAGATTCACAGCGGTTTCACGCACAAAACACCAAGTTTCACCAATTATTATTTTTTCTTAGGAACGCAATGTTCTCGACACACAGATTCATAGCCAACGAACAAAAGTCTTGTGAAATGTCTAATGACGGATCACTTCCGCCGTACGTTTGCCATCTCGCTTCCACGAGTACGATAGGTTCCGTGCAAGGAAGGGATGGGAGATAGGGATGTATTACCAACCAATTCGTAATGTTGCCAAATAATTAAATTTAATCTGTGATTTAAAATTAGCGCAACCACAAGGCAAGAGGTTATATTCTTTATACCTTTGCCCACTTTTTCTCCACAATGTTTTACGGCCATCCTTATCCGACTTAAAACATTTTTCATCTCTAAAAATAACCACATTCTCAAAATTTATATACCTATGACCTAACGAACAGAAGTCGGTTTATCGTTTCTGGCTTACCACAGCGTAACTGGCCGCGAGACCCACACTGACCCGCCCGCTGCTAATTGGTGACCCAATTACGCAAGCGCTAAGGTGAATCCTCACTGAGTAATTAGTGAAGTTACACCCCGTCGTCTGCGCAACTCGCACCGTCGTAAATAACAACAAACCATTGGCTGGTCGCCTTTTTTTTTACATATCCATTTACTGGACTACTCGATTAAGTATGGCAAATACTATGGATAAGTCTCTGTCGGAAACGGATGACAGCTTGGCGGGGAAAGTTCTCTCTACACCACCTAACTACGTATTTCAACGTGCAGGGAAAAGATGCAGAGAAGATATGGATGACACAATCAGTAAACAGCTGGATATAATTTCAAGGAGGAAATGAGGAGAATAAGGACCTTCTTCTCAGAAAAACATGGCAATGAGACACAGCATATAAACTCAACTTTAAAAGAAATTCAACAGTCTAATATTAAAATAGAGAGCTCGATTGCGTACCTAACCGCGCAAAATGAGGATCTTACAAAGAAAATCAACAAGCTTGAAAACAGAGCTGTAGGAGACAAAAACTCGTCATTATTTTGGAGAATAAGATTGAGGATTTGCAAATGAGGGGACGGAAAACGAATTTTGTTGTTAAGAAGAAGTGAAAGAAAAAGTCATGAAACCAAAGAGGAACTCATATCATGTGTCTTTCCCGAAAGTTAACCTGTAATATAAATAAATATGACATAAAGGACATCTATGAAGTGCGTGTTAAAAACGTTGACCAATAAAATACTCCTATTATTGTGGAGACAGGCTCCACTTTATTAAGGTCTGAGATTCTGAGGATGGGTAAGGCTTAAGGCTCCTACAAACAGGCGCGAAACGCGGCGCGACACAAAGGTACGTCGCGTCGCGCGACGAGCGCTGTCTTTGTGTCGCGTCGCGTGTCGCCCCTGTTTGTAGGAGCCTTTATAATTTAAAAATCAAAACTAAATTAAGGGCAAACACTTGGGTTTTAAAACACAAGAAGATACCCTTTTCTTTCTGTCGGAGCATTTAACCCCAAAAAGATCGCGTATACACTTTTTGCCCGAGACCTGATTAAATCTGGGGCATACAAGTTCTGTTGGACTGCGTATGACAAGGTTTATATAAAAAAGGATGAACATGCACAATCTATAGTTACCACTTGTGAAGAGCAGGTACATCAACTCTTAGTAAGAGCATGACTTATGACTTATAATACTTTGTGTGCACCCCGTTTACCTAATTTGCTGATAATACTTTTGTTAGTTCCTACCTCAAACCTGTTATTTTATACTTTTTTTGTAAGATTTTCCGCATTTTTACTGTGCACTTATATCACACTAAGAATGAACTTAATTTACACTGCTAATCATACCAACACTCTCACGCATCCTTATTTGTATAACACACACATTCGCTCCTTTATACTTGCTACATACCATAACAACACATTCACTTACATTAACCTAAAACCTACCATTATGTGCCCAGTCATCAAAATAATACATAAACTTCTGCAACTTACTCTAAATAACCTAAACACTTATCTTAAAGAAACGTATATTCTACTTACAAATACTTTAAATGAATGAGGCACTATTAACCGTAACCGATATAAATAATATCGGAATTGCCTGTTCATTCGAAAGTGGGATCTCAGAGTTTGGCAGACACATACAAATTAACAAGAATGACCTCACTATTATTTCTCAAAACATAAGGAGTATTTATTGTAATTTTGATGATTACGTGCTCAACTTATCAACTTTTCCAGACACAGATATTATTGTATTGACGGAATGTAGGTTAAGTGCTAACAAACCTATTCCACAACTAAATAATTATGAGTCCTATTTTACTAAACGGCAGCTAAACCAAAATGATGGGGTAGTTGTGGATATAAAACAATCCTTGAAACCAAAAGTTAAGGAAATTGAGCTATCACAAGCGTCATGACTTCAACTGGACATTCTTAATAACAGTGTTGTGAGTCGGAGAAATAGAAGACATCAGTTGGTATAAAAGGGAGTGCCGACCGCAGCGCACTTCTATGTCAGAAACGAGATCCTCCATCTCGACTGTAAAATCCCTACGATTCACCAGTTCCTTAAACGCATGTCCAAGCGTTACTTTGACTCCGCTCCTAGACATCGCAACCCCTTGGTTGTCGAAGCAGCAAATTATGTCCCTTCCAGAATTAGTCAGATCCGCCGTCCGAGGCATGTCCTTTCCGACCCTGATGATCCCATCACTCTCCTTCAAGAGCAGAATAGGGCCACCAGCACTATACACAAACACAGACGCCTCCCGTCATTCCGACCTCGCCGCCGAGGTCCTTTGCGACCGCGACCGTGTCCCTGAGTAAATGATACTCCTCCCCGACCCTTGCTCGAAAACGAGGTGCCAGCAAGTTGTTGCCGCTGAGCATGTAGCTTTAAACTACCTCGAATAATAATCATGATCTAAACCAACTTTGATCCAGCCTGTCCCTTCTTGCTGTCCTCCCCTCAGTGACGCCCTAAGCAGAGGTCCGTACCCCACAGGGGGTGCCCTTAGCGAGCGTTCGCCTAGTTTTAAATTAGTTTAGTTTTTTGCCCCTGGCTGGAGGCTTTGAGTGTAGCAGCTTAAGGCACCCACAGGAAAGTCCGGTTAAGCAGCCAAGACCTTAGTGGTCAAAACTGCGAGATGCCACGTTTAAAAAAAAAAAAAAGCAGCGCACCCCTTTTCGCTCGAGAACCACCGGCCAAGCAACACGTCTTTGCGACCGACATTTTTACTTTTTAATTTTATTATCGTGTGGAAGTATACTTTTGTTTTGTTTGTTTTGTTTAAATTAAATTTCTATTGTAGCTGTAAAGATTTTGTTTTTTTTTTTAAATAATTAGACGTTAAGTTTCCAAGATCAGAAGTGGGATTCAATCCAATTTCTGTTTCTGTTATTTAAATTAGTTCTGTGCGTGTAAAAATGTCGGATCGCTCTCGAAGTCGTCGCTACAGCCGTGAGCTAGGTCGGCGACACAGCAGACGACGGGATCATACGCAGACCCCAGAACGAGATCTACCGCGTGAACTAAAGGTAATGCGAGTACGTTTAGAGGAAATGGAGAAGCAGGCATCATTGGCACAGCCGAAGCGCTCCCACGAAAAGAGGGTATCTCCACAAAAATCAGCGCGTTCGGAGCACGGCGCATCGCCGCCGGCAGCCCGGCGCCAGACGACCCCGACATCGCGGCGCCATGCCGAGCGTGTTGTCAAGTCTCCGTTGCTGAGGCGATCGGCGCACACGCCGTGTTCACGCACGCCACCGCTGGCGTCTGTGCCGTCCAGTGTGGTCCATGCTGGCCCAACGACAGAGTATTTGTTGGAACAAGCCGGCGCTGCTAGTGATGTCACCGCAACGGACCGCATAGTCGACGCCATCCGTTCCATCGGAAACCGGGTGAGATCTGACCAACATTTTTTTATTTCTAGTTTTGACCCTAGACTTAATAATATTAGTGATTGGTGTGACGAAGTAGATCGGGCAAAACTTTTAAATAATTGGAATGATTATGAGTGTCTGTCGCGAATAGGCAACTGTTTAAGAGGTGATGCTCGTACATGGCTACGCGAATGGGTTTCGAGTGATCGTACTTGGAGTAGTTTTAAAAGGGAATTTACGCCGTTGTGTCCGAAAACGCCAGATATTGCAAATATTTTATTTGATGTAATGAATACAAATTCAGATAATTATTCCACCTATGCGGATTACGCCCGGCGTTCATTACTTAGATTGCGCATAGTACGCGGACTCAGTGACGAGCTCATTTCTGCGATTGTCGTACGTGGTATCGTGGATCCTCATATTAGAGCATCAGCTACCAATGCTAAGTTGTCGCCTAATAACATTGTTGAATTTGTGTCTATTTATGTAAAGCCATCTACGTCTAAGACACAAAGTTCACGTTCCACCCTTCAAAATAATTCTGCTAAAAGTAATCACGCGAATAATTTGACAAGAAAACGTAGACTTGAGGAGGGCAAGTGTTTTTCGTGTGGAGCGACGGGTCATAGACAGGCTTCTTGCAACAAAAAACCTAAAGTCGATTCAAATGAATCAAATAATTCCGTCTCCAAACCAATGTTCGTGCCGCCCAAATCTGAACCCTGTTCCTTTTGCAAAAAGCCTGGTCACAAAGTAGAAAATTGTTTCGCAAAACAGAAATCAGAGTCGCGCAACAAAAATAATGTTAATTTTTGTCGAGAAAATATGACTACCCACAATAGTGATGTCGTAGTAGCCGTCATTCAGGGAATACCGGTAGATGTGTTAATCGATAGTGGATCGACCATATCGCTTATATCATCGTCACTGCTGAAACATTTTAATTGTTCGCATAAGCCGGCTTTTCGCGTATTACGGGGATTGGGAAGTCAAGAAATCGAAAGCACGTCATTTGTCACCCTACCGATTGAATTCGATGGTTTAACACTTGAAGTGGACTTGTTTGTCGTCGCACTCGAATTTATGAATACACCAATTATTGTGGGAACCGACGTACTCAATAGGGAGGGTGTTCAGTACATTCGCACGCGTAATTTTCAATTTCTCACTAGAAAGATCGACGGCGTGGAAGATGTAATGATTGTTCAGAACAATGCGCCGATACCAATTAATACGCCTCTTGTAGGTGAACAATTACAACGGTTACTCAATATGATAAATGAGTTTTCAGCAAATTTTATATCCGGAACCGCGACTTCAACTGTAAATACAGGGTGTATGACGATTAGACTAAGCAGTGATAATCCTGTCCATTACCGCCCTAATCGAATGTCTCATGCAGAAACGCTTCGCGTTCGCGAAATAATTAAAGACCTAATCGACAAATGTATTATTCGCGAATCAGAGTCCAATTACGCAAGTCCAGTCCTGTTGGTTAAGAAAAAAGACGGATCCGACAGGATGTGCGTAGATTTCCGCAAGTTAAACGAAATCACAGTTAAGGATCGTTTCCCACTACCGCGAGTTGACGATTACATAGACCGACTGGGACGTAACAGGTACTTCACCAGTATCGATATGGCAACTGGGTTCTATCAGATACCCCTTCACGAGGAGTCCGTTCCACTCACCGGGTTCGTAACGCCAGAGGGCCATTTTGAATATCTGAAAATGCCTTATGGATTAGCGAACGCCCCGGTAGTTTACCAACGAATTATATCAAAAACACTCCGCAAATTTATTGATTCTGGTGATGTACTTGTCTATATTGATGACATATTGATTTTGAGTCAGACAATAGACCAGGGTTTCGACCTTTTGTACCAGGCACTTAAAGCTCTTACAAAATCCGGATTTTCGGTCAACTTAAAAAAATGTTCCTTTTTAACGACTGAAATCGAGTACCTAGGACGTAGAATTAGTCAAGGTCAGGTAAGACCGAGCCTTAACAAAATAAAGGCTCTAATTGATTCCCCTGAACCAAAAAATGTAAAACTGGTTCGCCAGTTCTTAGGCTTAGCCAGCTATTTTCGCAGATATATATCAGGTTTCGCTCAGAAGACAGCTTGCATTGCTGCTCTCACTAAGAAAGGTATAGCGTTTAATTGGGGAAAAGAACAGCAGGCTGCTCGTAAATTAATACTTGAGTGCCTCACAAGGGAACCTGTGCTAGCAATATATGACCCTTCCTTGCCGATAGAAGTTCATACGGACGCTAGTTATATTGGTTATGGAGCTGTCTTGTTCCAAGTGCATGATGGTAATCACAAGCGAGTGGTTGCCTACTTTAGCAAACTTACACAGGGCGCTGAGAGTAGGTACCACTCGTATGAGCTAGAAACCCTTGCTGTGGTTAAAGCTCTACAGCATTTTATACCGTATCTTGTGGGTGTGCACTTCACTGTCGTTACAGACTGTAATGCGTTGAAGCTCACACAGCGCAAGAGGGATTTATTACCCAGGGTAGCTCGATGGTGGGTCTACCTGCAAGACTTTGATTTTGGCCTAGACCATCGCAAAGGCACTCTTACGTCTCACGCTGATTATCTAAGTCGGAATCCTGTCAACGTGTGTTCAGTTCAGAAACCTCAGAATTGGGCACAGGTTGCACAGGCTGCCGACGAAGAAACTCAAGTTCTAATACAAAAATTAAATGACGGGCAACTAGATGCCACGCGATATGTTGTCAAGAATGATATTCTCTATGTAAAGCACTCCCCTACTGGTGAGTCTTCCCGTTTCCTTTGTTACATTCCTAAGGGTCATCGACTCAGTCTCTTGCGCGTCTTTCATGGCGAACATAATCATGTTGGGGTTGATAAAACGGTTGATTTAATTCTTAAGCACTTTGGTTTCCTGGATTACGAAATTTTGTTTTAAAGTACATTTCACATTGCCTGGTGTGCATCACGCATAAGAAAGTTGCACGAGCCCCATTGCAACCTATTAAGTCTTGGGAAAAGCCAGACTTACCCTTTGAAACCATTCACATGGATGTCTTAGGACCCCTTCCCGAAGCCGATGGGTACCGTCATATCCTAATGTAATTGTAAATGTGTACCCAATGTATCGGCAGGACGCAAATGAGCTAAAGCAATATTTTACTAATGTGATATCGCTATTTGGGGTGCCTAAATTAATAGTAGCCGACAGAGGCCGCATGTGCCAAAGTGCAGAATTTCTTAATTGGGTTAAGAATATGGGATGTGATACGCATTTTATAACGCCCGAGATGCATCAATCAAATGGGCAAGTCGAGCGTTATTGTCGAACGGTTTTGAATATGATTCGTGTCGAAACTAATTATCGACAAAACGCATGGCCGACTGTTGTTTGGAAAATTCAGTTAGTACTGAACATCACCAAGCACAGAACTACGCAATACTCTGCCTTAAATCTGCTAGCGGGTATTGAAGCAGCAACTCCACTTATAAGAAGCCTGGTACGCGATGTTGCGCTCGATGGGTCCAGCCCTAACAGAGAAACTCTACGTGAAATGAGTAGACAGCGAGCAGCGGAACGACTTAAACAGAACCAGCACCAACAAGATGTATACGTCAACCAAGGGAGGAAACCTCCCCGGGTGTTTGAACTTAATGGTTTAGTTTTTGTTCGAAAGCAGGCTCAATCAACTCTGCCGGGGTTGCGAAGAAAACCGAAAGAGAGATCGTGGCCTCCGGCAACAGGGCAACCGAAGGAACACGGGTGGGTTTTAGTCAGTAAGAGTCTGACACGCCCTCCCGCTCCGCCCAGAGCGGGAGAAGTTATTTGATGATTTCCCAACATCAAAAAAAATTAAAAAAAGGCTCAATCAACTGGCAAGTTGGATTCCTGTATGCGTGGACCCTACCGCATCGTGAAAACGCTGCCACAAGGACGTTATGAGCTCCAACTCTTGACCGGCTCGTATGGAAAGTATACGCAGGCGGCCGCGGAATACATGATTCCTTGGCGTGGAGAGTGGACTCCTGAAGTATGTGCTGCTTACTTTGATGGTGAGTGCTTTATGCCTCTTTTAATTATGGAGCTCTATATGTGTTTTTGCAGGGATAAGCTTCACGTAGTGCCTCTTTCCCTGATGTGTTTTTAATGGGATAAGCTTCACGTAGTGCCTCTTTCCCATATGTGTTTTTACTGGGATAAGCTTCACGTAGTGCCTCTTTCCCAGACTGTTTGTGTGTTTGCATCGAGACAAGCTTCACGTAGTGCCTCTATCTCGATGGCTTACCATGTATCTGAAAACAAGCGTGTGTATACGCTTGTGTGTGTAGTTTCGTGTGTTCGGCAAACGCTTTTAATGTTCTGTGCAGATGCAGACCATGAAGAGGAGGAGTCTACACTGGTTAGAGCTGAGCTGAGTTCGTCAGCTGACCAGGCCGTCTCCCATCTACAACCTGGTACCTCTGGGATCCAGGCTGAGATGCTGCGTTGTCCCACCGAGCCTGAGCCACTGCAACGTCAGGTCCAGCCTGAGTCACGGCAGCTTCACGTCGAGCCTGAGGAACCTTCAGCGGACGAAGGACCATCGATGCCTGTGCTGGAGACTGACTACCAGAGCTACACCACTAAGGAGCCCGGGACGGCCTCCTGTCAGGAGAGGCCGTGTTGTGAGTCGGAGAAATAGAAGACATCAGTTGGTATAAAAGGGAGTGCCGACCGCAGCGCACCCCTTTTCGCTCGAGAACCACCGGCCAAGCAACACGTCTTTGCGACCGACATTTTTACTTTTTAATTTTAGTATCGTGTGGAAGTGTACTTTTGTTGTGTTTGTTTTGTTTAAATTAAATTTCTATTGTAGCTGTAAAGATTTTGTTTTTTTATTTTAAATAATTAGGCGTTTAGTTTCCAAGAATAGTATTATGTACTTACCGCTCCCCTCAAACACAAACACGGATAGCTTCATAAACTCCCTTAGTACTTGCCAAAAAAAAATAAACTCTCACAAAAGCATTATCCTGGCGGGAGACTTAAATATAAATATTAAACCTAAAGAAATAGAAGCGTCCCCATGAGCATAATAATAGGAACAGTAATCTTAATATTTTGTCATTGTATGGAATGCTACCAGGACATACTCAACCCACTAGAGAAAGAAACTGCCTAGATCATTTCATGTAAAACATTAATAAAATAAGGTAGGTATCAGCATTTATTGCCATCCTTCATACCTCTATAACTGACCACTTTACAATATTTTTGTCCCTATCTAAACTAAAAAACACCCGCAAACCAAAAAAAAAACCGCTACTATTATCGACTTCGAATTAGCTATGAAAGACATAAAGGAAAAGAATCTAGACTACTGTTTTGTAATGATCCAAATCTACTGACCAACCTTCTCATAAATAAACTCACTAATACTTTAAAAATCAGTAGTACCGCTCGCACCATATCAAACAGTAAACAGATTATTAAACCGTGGATTACCAACGGCATACTTTGTTGTTTAGGAAACCGTAATAAATTACAAAAACGTTATAAATCTGATCCATACAATGATATTATCAAGATAACCTACAATAGATACAGGAATTACTGTAACAATTTGATAAAAAAAACGAAAACGTAAATATGAAAGGGCTGCTAGCAAAATCTGTTACAAATAATAAGCTACTCTGAAAAAATATTATAGATATCACTTCTTCCACCATAAGTAACTAGCTTCTGCCAGCGGCTGCGCCCGCGTGATATCTTTATAAATTATAGCCTATGTTACTCAGTGATAATATAGCATTCTACTGGTGAAAGAATGTTTT
Organism: Omphaloscelis lunosa; assembly: GCA_916610215.1. NCBI lineage: Eukaryota > Metazoa > Arthropoda > Insecta > Lepidoptera > Noctuidae > Omphaloscelis > Omphaloscelis lunosa. The sequence goes on along the minus strand of OU744251.1, from coordinate 22,674,508 downwards.
AAATCGGTCTTGTAGTTTTTGAGTTTATTCATTACAAACAAACATACAAAAAATCAATTCTCCTTATTATTATTATAAATATATAATATATATTAGTTTAGACAAACATACAAACACAAAAATCAAATCTTTTCTCTTTATAATATTAGTTTAGATAAAAATTTGTAATAATACTTAAGATACACATCAAGTCAGTCAATGTGGTCTATTTGACAGTTTCGTCAACGTCAGGTACTTAAGTACCGCCCAACCCTAAATGTAATCCCAGCTGGCGTTGATTTTATTACGCAATATCTGAAAATGAGGGCAACTCGCACCGTAGGTTACGAATTAGCCGACGTTCGTACGAACGTAATAAAATCGTGACGGGATTTTATCGCGGACTAGATTTTCAACTCTCGGTGTTAAGCCGAGCGTTGAGAATCCAACGCGCTGGGACGCACTTTCGTGCTAGCACGTTGATGGATTTGGATGAAAACACATTGTTGGATTTGCAACTCACGGCGCAAAGCAGAGCGTTGAAAATCCAGTGCACGAAAAAAATCGCAGCGATTTTTTTACGCGAACGTCGGCTAACCTACCGGAATCGTGTAAGTCGACGTTCCCATGGACGTTATAAAATCGCGGCGGAATTTTATCACGCACTGGATTCTCAACTGTCAATGTTAAGCCTAGCGTTGAAAAAACACACTGTTGGATTTTCAACTCTCGGCGCTAAGCAGAGCGTTGAAAATCAAGTGTATGAAAAATAATCGCCGCGATTTTATTACGTCTGTGCAAACGTGGGCTACCTCTCATATCATAATTAAATGGCGGCCACTTGATCCGCTCGCTACGTCTTTGACAAAATAAACAGTTTTAGCGGCAGTTGTTTATTTTGGTATTGGTAAATAAGAAAATACAAAATACATGTTTATTAACAAGTTCGGAAGTAAAAACTGAGCATAGGCAGAGATGCATATTTACCTAAAGTTAATTTTTGTCTCAGATATTATAGTTATTAAGAAGCTACTTGGCTTCTTAATAAAAAAATCTAAAGCGAGGTAGCGAGGTATATATATTTTTTTTGTTAACACCGCAAAAGTAACCGTTAAGTCAAGTTAAGTCGTTTCCGAAGCACCAAGCGCAGACGCGCGGGGTGCTTGGTGTGGCAACACGCCGTGTTCGAGTTCGCGACAAGTTAATCGTCATCCTGAGGATGCCTCGTTGAGAGGTGAAACACGTGTCAATTTTCGCCCACTTTGTATTTTGATGAAGAAGCTTCCAGACGTCACAAGGTTCACACATTTCGTATTTTTTGTCATAACCGCGTATTGTAAAAGTTAGTTTGTAACTGAAACCCTGTTTGCCTGCCTGAGTGTATTTTATAGTTCATAGGATAAACTACTACAACCAGATTTACTATTATTATTATAGTATTATTACTTTTAGAGTGTTTTTTCTTCTCAGCTCTTGACTGGTATTTGCAACATTTACGGACCGAAGCCAAGTAAATGCAGCGTGTGGTGTGTTATGTTGAGGATGTGTTATGAGGTCCTATTTCGTATTCATCTATTTGCATGAACTTTCTGACAATTCGACATGTATTTAAAATTGCAGCTTTTTGTAGGGTGATATAGAGGGTTTCTTTTAGGTTTAGTAATTTTAGGCTATGGAGAAGGTGATTCGGGATAACGCCGGTTGTGGAGAGGACTATAGGGACCACATACACTTTTTGTTGGCGCCATATTCTAGTTACTTCATCTTTGAGTTCTGCGTATTTACTAATTTTTTCAGATATTGTCTTCTGAATGTTATGTGTGTTGGGAACGGCAATATCTATTAGGTAAGTAACTTTTATTTTATTTTTTTATTTTATTTAATAGGAACAACAAACAGCTACATTATGCAATATTACACATAGAAAAATATAAATAACTTAAGTAATAATGTAGCCCACAGCGCTGTTCACAGATTACCATTAATAAATAAAACCTTAAAGCCACTAGGAGGTGAACTGTTCATGCATGACAGTTACATTAATATTATAAAAACAGAACAAACAAGTTTAATAAAAACACAACAACAAACAATTAGTCTGAGAGTTCAAGTGTCTCATACAAAAGGCTACGAAACCTATTCAAAGAGCATGTAAATATGTCGATGTGTTCGAATGCTTCATTATAGGTTGCTGCCATTCGCCGAACTGGTGAACGTAGACCAGTGTTAGATCGGCAAGTACCTACTGCAAAGAGTTTGCCTGCACGCACACGCCGTCTCTGGACAGTTCTGGGGACTGCATAGCATAATACATTATTTAAATCTATACAGTCAAAATTGCCATTAACAATATTATACAATGTCATTGCTTCTAATTGTTTACGTCTAGAGCTAAGTGTCAAAAGCTTGTATTTACTGAGCAACTGGTTATACTGTAGATAAATGTTGTGACACCTGTAGTGCATTGCACGAAGAAACCTATGTTGGACGTTTTCTATCATGTCAATGTATTTGCCATAGTACGGGTTCCAGATGGATACAGCATATTCGAGCTGGGAACGGACTAGGGTTTTATATAGGCAGAGGTACGAAGAGGTACGCTTAAAGTCATGAGTACAACTTTATTTATTTTATCCTGTAGTGTTATATCCGGTCTATTGTAGTGGATTGTCTTGTCGGTGAGAATAGCGCGGTCGAAGTAAAGTTTATGTGTGTCATTTTCTAAAATCGTTTGTGGTATGTAATTATAGTAAGGAGTGTTTGTGTCTTGTATGAGTGTATATTTGACTGCTAATTTTTGATGAATAACATTTGCCACCTGATTGTGCCTATGTGTGTAGTCTGTCTGCGTGAGAGTTGTGCAAGCTCCTGTTATATGCTGAATTGTTTCTGGTTGGATGTGGCACTTGCGACATTTATCATTTGTTACAGAAGGATCTTTAATAATAAATTTTCTATAGTTTTTAGTGTTAATAATCTGGTCCTGTATTGCAATTATAAAACCTTCAGTTTCTGGGAATAAATTGCCTATTTTGAGAAACTTATTTGAGGCTAATTTGTTCACGTGAGATTGTTCTAGGTCATGAGGATGACGGCCATGAAGTACCTTTTTCTTCCAGTTCTCAATTTTTTGTTCATGCGGGTCGTCACTAGTAATTTGTGTAGTATCTCGGTGTTCGTTTAAGTTAAGTGGTGTATAGTTGAAATCATTTTGAGCTATGGCTTTATGAATGTTACTAGTGCGAGATTTTGTGTAGAAAAATGTTTTTAGACTAGTGATTTGTTTCTGCCAAAGGTGATGTATGTCAATTAGGCCTCTCCCTCCATTTTGTCTTTTGATGGTGAGTCGTTCGATCGCAGATTTAGGATGTAGGTTGTTGTGTTTTGTGAGTGTTGTGCGTGTGATTCTTTCTAAGTGTTCGATGTCAGTTTTTGACCATTTTATTACTCCGAATGAGTAGGTCAATATTGGTATGGCAAAGGTATTCAAGGCTTTTATAAAATGCTTTCCAGATAGCTGTGTTTTGCAAATTGCGTTAATTCTTCTCCTATATTCCGTATTTAGTGTTTGTTTAATTGTTGTGTGGTCGAGTCCTTTAAGTTGTTTGTATCCTAAATATTTGTATAAATCTGTTGGTTCCATAGCTGCTATTGTATCAGTGTCGTTGACTGTATAGTTGCCGGTATTATTACTATTATTATAATATTATTTTTCCACAGTTATGAACCTGTGGAAAAATACAACAATAAATCTAATAGTGTAATATCCCCTAAGAAGGATATACCAATATTAAATCACTATTTTACAATTTCATTATGTCTTTGATCATAATTATATACCATAATAGTGTAATACCCACCTATTGGTGCACCTGACAGCTGCCCAATAAACCAAAATAAAACAAGGTTTCAGCGAGTACAATATGTACGTCGAGATGTCGCGACAACCCCGCAAGGAGGCGTGGCGAGCGGGGTCAGGGCGTAGCCCCTCGCCCGCGGAGGCTATACTTTGACCCGCTAATGCCCTCATTTTGTCTGCCTTTAGCGGCCATGGCAGTGAGTGCGGGGTATAGGTCGCACTCGTGTGTTTGGTTGAATTGAATAGTTCCGTAGGAGCGCCGCGACGCTTATAGAAGCGTCGCTTTCTTCACGACACCCCGGCGGTCTATCCCTGCCGAGTGAGACCCCCAGTTTCCTGGGAGAGGTCCAGCAGAAGACGACCAGCGACGGGGACAGGTCTGATCAGCTAGTGTTGTTGTGTTACGCTGCTCAGTGTCTGTGTGTGACGCATGGCACGCCTGCGCCGCGTCGATTATGTGGATGCATGTATAGTTAAAGTTGTCTGTGGCTAGTTACGCGGTATGCCTATATTAACCTAGAACACACCGCGCGACAGATGTGTGTGTAGAGTCATTTTAGTCGAGTAAGCCGCGTGTAACCTGAGTGCAGCTTACTCGAGGCGTCAATAATGGAGCGATGGGGTCGTCGTCCGCAATCAGGTCGCGGGTCAGGGGCCGCCTCGCGTCAGGGGGGCGCGTATGCCAGGGCGCTATCTGCTTGACGTGAGGCCACTCAGACGCGTCGGCACGCGCGAACATCCCTTTCGCGAGGCGCCGCACGTACTCGTCTAGGCTCGTGATTCCGAGATTCCTCTGGATGATATCGTTCCTCACATAGCGAGGGGCAGCAACTATCGTCCGCAGCGCCATACTTTGCTGCGCGCGGAGAAGCTTGCGGTTGGTCTCACCAGTGAGGGCGAACCATGCCGGAGCGGCGTATGTCAAGATTGGGCGAATGTACTGCTTGTACACACCCAACTTGACACGCGCCGGGATTCGGGAATCGAGCACCGGTTTGAGTAGGTTGCGGGCGACACTACCTTGTGCGGCGACATTGCGGACGTGGGCCCCCATCGTGGTCGATAGTCACACCCAGGTATTTGACCCGGGGCGACCAATCGACGGTGGCTCCATGCATCTTCAGGGGTAGCGGGAGGGGCGCACATCCAGCGACCATCACCTGCGTCTTACCCACATTCACCGACAGCCGCCGCCACTTAGACAGCCACTCGGGAAGTTGATCGAGGGCGCGCTGCATTTTGACCGCCCCGTATTTCGCATTAAGCGAGGTGGAAATGTACGCGGCCTCATCAGCATACAGCGCGAGAGTCACAGAGGAAGTGGCGGGAATGTCGTCGGTTTAGCGTGAGTAACACGCTGGCGACACACAGCTGCCCTGCGGCACACCTGCTTGCACCGGGCGGGCGCCTGATAGTGCCCCGTCGACCACCACCCTAAATGTTCTGAAAGAAAGAAAGAAAGAAAGAAAAAATGTTTATTTGCGGTAAACATGACGCAAAAAAAAAAAGTTTTAAATACATAAAAAAGTTTAAAAAAAGTTGGGGAAGCATGCGTCACATCCACGCAAATCGGCTATCGCTCAGCATTATGCTACGACCCTATGCAAGACAGAGCCCCAGCGCCGGTTATCAGCGCGTGCGTCTTACCAACGTTCACCGATAGCCGCCAATTCGCCAGCCAGTCGGGGAGGTGGTCGAGGGCGCGCTGCATTTTGACCGCCGCGTACTTCGCATTAAGCGAGGTGGTAATATACGTGGCGTCGTCGGCATACAAACGCAAACGTCGCCTCTGGAGTGGTGGGGATATCGTCGGTGTACCGTTAGTAACACGCCGGCGAGATGCAGCTACCCTTTTTTTTTTTTTTTTTTTTTTTTGAGGGTGGGAAATCATCAAATAACTTCTCCCGCTCTGGGCGGAGCGGGAGGGCGTGTCAGACTCTTACTGACTAAAACCCACCCGTGTTCCTTCGGTTGCCCTGTCGCCGGGGGCCACGATCTCCCTTTCGGTTTTCTTCGCAACCCCGGCAGGCATCGGTCCTAGTGGACCCCTTCAATTATGCTGACATCTCTTTGAGGCGCGCGTGGAACACAACGCGCCGGTGACCCGGGCCTGGTCCTTATCGGACGGTGAGCCACCCATTGCTCACCGCCCGCAAGCCCGCGCCTACGGTGGCCGGAAATCGCCCCGCGATTCCCGACGCCCTGGGCGTCTCCTCCTGCGGCGGTTAGGGGCGTGAGGGCGCGAAATTTGCCTCTCCCTCACGCGTTCCGCCTCCTCCTTCGCGAGCATTACCGCTTCGCAGAAGGAGGTGACGGCCTCCCATTTCCTCTCGCTCCGTACCATAGCCTGAACCAGGGCCGGACGCGAGAGATCACCGCCGCCGATCGCCTCCACGAGGACACGGCGATGCTCCGCCCAAGCTGGGCAGACCTCCACCGTATGCTCCACCGTGTCCTCCGGGCGATCCACACAATGGTGACACCCGGGCGTTTCCTCCCGCCTTATCCTGTGCAGGAACCTCCCGAAACAGCCGTGTCCGGTGAGGACCTGCGTCAGGCGGAAGGTGAGGACGCCGTGGCGCCTCTCAAGCCACTCCTCAAAGAGGGGTCTTATCGCCGCAATTGTGGCGTGCCCAGCGCTGGGCTGCGACAATCGCACTCTCCATGACGCCATGAGATCCCGCCGGAGCTCTGTCCGCTGAGCCGCGGTTTCTCGCGGCAGCGGAGCTAAGCCCCGGCGCCTCGCCTCCTCGCGCCACTCCCAAATGTGCGCGAGGACCTTTGCCTCCAGATCCCATGGCGGTAATCCGGCAAGGAGGCTCGCCGCCTCGCAGGAGACCGTGTGGTATCCTCGGGCCAGCCGGATGGCCATGACCCTCTGGGACGCGTTCAACCGGCGGGCTGGCCGCAGCCTTAGTGAACGCGCCCACACCGGTGCCCCGTAAAGGGCCATGGACCGCACGACCCCCGCGTAGAGCCTCCGGCAGGAGGCGTTTGGATCCCCTAGATTGGGCAGGAGCCGCTTTAACGCAGCCCCGGCCCGCTCCAGTCTGGGAGCCAAACGTCGGAAGTGTTCGACGAAGTTCCACCGGCTGTCGAGGACAAGTCCCAGATACTTCATCGTCGACTCGACGCCGATGTGAACCCCTCCCGCCATTACCTGGGAACCCGACGGTGGCGCATTCCGAGGTCCATGAAAACCCATGGCCTCGGACTTGTGCAGGGCCACCTCGAGTCCCAGCTGCCGGATCCTGTCGACGATTGTCGCAACCCCGCGTGTCGCTAGTTCGGCCGCCGCCTGGTACGACCCCCCCTGTGCCAGGACCAACGTGTCGTCAGCGTAGCAGACGACGCTGACGCCGCTAGGGAGGTCGGCGCGCAGCACCCAGTCGTATCCGATGTCCCACAGATGCGGCCCCAGGACCGATCCCTGTGGGACACCGCACGACATCTCTCGCCGGTTCCACTCTCCTTGGTGACCGGGGTAGATGACGGCCCTGTCCGTCAAATAGGCCTCGACCACACGACTGAGGTAGGTCGGCATCCGGTGATACCGGAGTGCCTCCCTGATGCAACTCCAGGGCAGGGTGTTGAAGGCATTGGCGATGTCTAGAGACACCGCCAAGACGACCCCACCCCGGGCCACAGCATCCCCCGTCGTGAGGGCCCGCACGCGCATGATGGCGTCCACCGTAGAGCGCCCCTTGCGGAAGCCAAACTGGCTCTCCGCCAGGTCCGGCCCCACCCGCACCAGCCGCTCGACGAGGCGGTCTGCAATGACTCTTTCAAAGAGCTTGCCCACCTCGTCGAGCAGCACGATGGGCCGATAAGCGGACGGAGAGTCCGCCGGGCGCCCCGGCTTCCTGATGAGGACCAGTTTCCCCGTCTTCCAACGAAGTGGGAACTGGCCCCTCTCCATGCATGCGCTTAGGAGCCCCCTTAGTCGAGGCCCGAGAGCCCCCAAGGCCAGGACCCAGGCTTTTCCTGGAATGCCGTCGGGTCCTGGGGCGGTATTTTTCGCATTCATCTTGCGTACCGCCACTCTCATTTCTACCTCGGTCACCTCCGGAGCATCGTCGTCGTCGTCGGCGGTGTGGTCCGCATCGGGCACCGCAGTAGGCGGAGCCATGGGCGGGGGAGCGTGTTCCCCTCTTGGGGGGAACAGAGCGCTCACCACGTCCCCCACAAGCTGGGGCCGGAGACTCTGCGTCAGCGGGGGAGCCCATGGGCGGAGTTTCTCCCGCACCATCTTGTATGGGCGTCCCCACGGGTCCCTGTTTAGAGTCTCCAGCAACTCCTCACGGGCCACTGCCCTGGCCCGCAGGATCTCCGCTTGGAGGGCGGTCTTCGCCGCTCTGTACCCGTCGTACAGCTCCGCCTGAATGGCTTCCGTATCCGGAGGGCGGATACGGAGCCTGCGGTGCCTGGCGTACCGGCGTCGCGCGGTAACGCACGCCCTGCGCAGGGTCTCTAACTCCTGTGACCACCAGTACACCTGGCGCGAAGCACGTCCGGGCCGGACCCGGGGCATAGCCACGTCACATATATTGGACATGGCCTCCCGGAACCACTCCACCTCGTCGTTGATGTCAGCAGGCCTGTCCGGTGATGACACCCAGGCCTGCACGATTGAGGCTTCCAGGAGGAGCTCCCGGTCCAGCTGCTTCAGCGCCCACCGCGGACCACTCGGGGCCTGTCGGACCGGCGCGCTCGAGGTCTGGGCGGAGACGTCAAACCGGATGTACCGGTGATCGGAATAGGTCTCCACCCCCTCCATGACGCGCCAGTCAATGACACGCGGTGACAGAGCGGGGCTGGCGAACGAAATGTCCACCACCGATTCACCCCGCATCCGCACACACGTAGGGACAGAACCCCGGTTTAGGACGACTAGGCCTGTCTCCAGAGCCCAGTCCTCCACCATCCTGCCCCGTGTGTCCGTGTACCGGGAACCCCAAGCCAGATTCTTGGCATTGAAGTCCCCGAGGACGAGCACGGGGAGGGAACAGAACCCGACGACGACGACTCTCATCTCCGCAAGGGAGTTGTGGAACTCGGCGAGAGTTCGGTTCGGGGAGAAGTATACCCCCACCACGGCAATCTCCCCGAACCGTGCTGCCACGCAACCCCGTCCTCTCTTGACAGACTCGAGAGACGGAGTTCCGGCGTCGGCCGACGAAATGAGGGTCACTGAGCCGTTCAGGTCCTCCACCCAGTCATCCCTGGGCGGGACAAAGTACGGCTCAGCGACCACGGCGATGTTAATCGACCACTGCGCCATGCTCTGGAGCAATAGATCCTGAGCGGCGACGCAGTGGTTGATGTTCGCCTGGAGGAGGCGTAATGGGGCCATTATTGGCACTCCATGTCTGCCCCCTCCTGAGTCCCCTGTGAGGGCACTGCCACAGTGGGAACGACGGCGGCGACAACGGTAGAGGCGGCAGCGGCTACGGCTGTAGTGGCGGCGGCTGCGGCGGTGACGGCGGTGGCGGAGGACTTGCCCCTGCCTTTGGCCTTGGCGGGTGGAGCGCAGGCCTTGCTCCCAGCCCGGTGATCGGCCGGCTTGCCAGCCGCCGCACATACAACACAGTGCGGCGGGGCGTCACACGAGCCAGCCTTGTGACCGGGCTGACCACAGCGGAAGCAGTGACCGCTGCGGTCCACCTCCGAGGTGCACTTGACCCCCACGTGGTGTCCCACCTGGCAGCGGTAACACCTCAGAGGTCTGGGCTCCAGCAGTTTAACCTGGGCGGAAACCCAGCCCACCAAGAGCCTTCGGCCCTCCCCGGCTATTTTTTTGGCCGCCGTCACGGGGCAGCTCACCCTGATGGCTTGCATCCCCGCGAAGTCAGGATGGATGGTGCCCGCCCTAACCTGCTCGGCAGAGCACTCTCCAGCCTTAGCAACGGCGGCCACCACCTTTTCCACCGTCACGGAGTCGTCCAGGCCCTGGATGCGCAGATCAGCGCATTTGGTGGGCCTGGACACTCGGGCCTCGTCCGCATTTAGGGACGCCCTGAGCTTTTCAGCCAGGGCGTCAGCGGCCGGGCCACTGGCCGCACCAGGGACCTCCAGCATCCGGGCTCCGGTTGCCGTTACCTTCAACCGGATGCCCTTGGCGGCGCCGATCTCTTGGAGGTCCATAACCGCGTCCACCTTGGCGAACACGTCCTGATAGGACACGCCCCTCTTCTCCGCTTCCGGCTGCAGTGTTACCACTACAGCTGCGGACTTCGGGGCGCGGAGCCTAGCAGCGACGCTTCGCTCCTTACGCCGCTGCCGCCTCGCCCTTCTTTTGGCCGCCCTTGTCGCCTTACCAGCCTTCTTCTTCTCCCCGGCTACTTGCCACCCGGCGTCGGCCGGAGGAGAAGATTCAGGAGGCGGAGGCGGCCGTTTCGCCGCCGCCTGGGCCTGGGCCGGAGCCCTAGCCATCAGGGCCGGGGCCCTCGCCGCCTGCGCAGCCGCTCCGCCCTTGGCCTGCCTTGATGGGCCCGGTTTGGCCGCGGCAGCTACGGTGGTGGCATACGTTGCCAGATGCAGCTACCCTGGGGCACGCCGGCCAACACCGGGCGGGCGCCCGATAGCGCCCCGTCGACCACCACCCTGAAGGTCCTGTGGGACAGAAAGGAGGAGACCATCCTTAAAACGCAACAGAGCGCGTCTGAGGTGGCCAACTTGTAAAGAAGGCCCTCATGCCATACACGGTCGAAGGCCTTCTCCATGTCGAGGAATACTGCAACCGAGTACTCCTTTTTGTTTAGTGATGATGCTAAAAGGTGCAGTACCCTCGAGCGTCGTGCTATGCTTCGCCCTAAAACCAAATTACTCAGGGCGTGGGGCGATGTGTGGGACTAGGTGTCGCGGCAGGAGTTTTTCAAACACCTTGGAGACAGCAGTGTTATCGGCCGATAACTCTCCGGCTTCGCTGTGTTTTTCCCCGCCTTGGGCAGCATAATGACGCGCCCTTCCTTCCACGAGGCGGGAAAGGCCCCCGTGCCCAGTATCGTGGTAAAGAGGCGCGCCAGTGCCGCTACCGTACGGAACGGCAAGTGGCGCAGCACTGAGTTTGCGATACCGTCCGCCCCAAGAGCCTTCCTGGGCTTCGTCTGTAGGATGGCGCGTCTGTCTGCGCCAAGCGAGAAGAAGACAGGGTCGTCCTCGGGAGCTATCGGCGGCGCGAAGTACTACCCAAGGTGTTTCTCGACCACTGCGACGTGTTTAGTGTCGTCGGTCGGGTTAGGGTGGAACTGACATTCCAGGTATTCTGCGAAGACCTCCGCCCGGTCCTCCGCTACATATTTAAGCGCCCCGTCCCTGTTAATTAGAGGGCGCACCGGGGCTGGGGTACTCGTCAGCTGGCGGCAAAGTTTATTTATTGACGGCTGTTACAGTACAATATCTTTGTGCTGTATCTACAATCTACATCGCAATCTTATGTTCTTTATCGCACGTTCAATATCTATTAAATGTTTCTACTATCTGTGATCAGCACGTAGTCGTTAGTATATAAGATGCACCTTTGGATAATTATAACCAGACTATACTACATCTTTGGTCTCATTTATACCTAACCATATACTGCCAAGAAGTTTGGCAAATTGGTGACCCCGACGAACGAATACGCAGCAAGAAACATGGCGCAACCACCGTGCAAGGCGAACATAAATCGGCAAGGAACACTTGAAGTAGCTGCTGGCACCTCGGTTTTATCCCGCATTCCGGAATTTTGGAAAGACCAACCCAGATTATGGTTCACGCAACTAGAAGCCATATTAGCACCACAGAAGCAAGGAGACGAATACAAATACTGTACGGTAATAGCAAAGTTATCCAAGGAAGAAATACTACAGGTTAGTGACCTAATCATTTCGCCACCGACTACAGATAAATACAAAAACATCAAGGAACGTTTAATTGATTGTTACGAAGAAACAGAACAGCGGCAGTTTCAAAAATTAATATCAGAGACAGAACTCGGTGATCAAAAACCTTCGCAGTTATTACGTCAAATGCGAGTCCTCGGGAGAGGAAAAATCAGTGACGAAACAATTAAACTACTATGGTTCAGGCTTTTACCAACATCAGTTACTACGGTTCTAGCAGTTACGGAAGACATGGAAATTGACAAACTGAGCCTAATTGCAGACAAAATAATAATGAATTCAAAAGTAACCGAAATATCAGCTGTTAGCAACGACACTTCAAACGACAACAATACAGCATGCATTTTAACCCAGCTAGCAAAATTACAGATAGATATTGACGCAATTCAGCAAGGTCGATATGGCTATCGACCCAACACGCACAATCATTTCAAGGAACGTCAACAATTCCCGATTATGAGGCCGAGAACAAACTATAGAGGGGCAAATCGATTTTGTTACTACCACGGAAGATTCGGAAAATATGCAAGGAACTGCATTAAGCCATGCGGTTGGAAACCAATGACTTACGTACGGAACCAGGGAAACGAATAAGAGCACAGACAACGGCGAAACTCTGTGCAATCCACCCATCCAATCGCCTCACCATTACCGACCGAAAAAGTGGTATGAAGTTTTTGATTGACACGGGCGCAAATATCTCAGTCATTAGCAAGCAACAGAGATATTCAATTTTTCAAAATGAACAATACACACTATACGCTGCAAATGGGACTAAAATTAGGACTTACGGCGAGAAGACGCTTACCTTGAATTTAGGACTACAACGATGTTATAAATGGAATTTTATAATCGCCGATGTTACACAACCAATAATTGGAGCAGATTTTCTAGAGCACTATAAACTATTAGTCGACATAGCTGGTCGCAAACTTATCGACAAAGTTACAGAGCTGACAACGCATGTAACTTCAGAAAAAGCGGCACAACAAGCAATTCGTACTATCGCAGTGGGAACGAATCCACGTATTACGCAACTTTTAAACAAGTACGAAGACATCACGAAAGAGTCCTCTCTACGCAATGCGCCCAAACATAAGATTGAACACCACATTATCACTATAGGACCACCCGTCGCAGCTCGGGCAAGACCATTACCTCCAGAAAAATACGACATAGCCAAAAAGGAATTTCAAAGTATGATAGAACTCGGAATTTGCCGACCGTCAGATAGCCCATGGGCAAGCCCATTGCATATGGTAAAAAAGAAAAATGGCGAATGGAGACCGTGCGGGGACTATCGAATGCTCAATAGCACGACAGTTCCGGACAAATACCCACTACCAAGATTAACTGACTTTACATACATATTAGAAAATAAGAAGATACTAAGCAAGATAGACATACGCATTCTCCCAAAAACCATCATCAAACGATACACCGCGACGGGTCCGGCAGTTAGATTTCATTTCACAGTACAGTACCAACATCCAACACATAAGCGGACGTGACAATATTACCGCCGATGCCTTATCTCGAATAGAGGAAATATACGTGCCATCACCTATCGATTACGCTGAATTGGAAAAATGTCAATCAACAGATAATGAACTTAGTAAATTACGTGACAATAAAAGATTAAAATTCAAAAACATTACGCTTCCGGGTTCCACAATAAACATCACCTGCGACACGTCTACTGGAAAAAGCCGCCCCTACTTACCAAAGCATTTTCGCAAACAAATTTTCGATACCATTCATGGTATGAGCCATCCAGGGAAAAGAACTACGAGAAAAATGATAACCCAAAGGTATTTATGGCCGTATATGAACAAAGATATCAATAATTGGTGTAGATCATGTTTAGCCTGCCAGAAATCAAAAATACAACGACATACGATATCACCTCCTGGTGCTTTTATGACAGCGCAACGTTTTGAGCATTTACATATTGACATCGTCGGGCCACTTCCGATTTCACAAGGGAAGAGGTATTTAATCACAATCATAGATCGTTGTACGTCATGGCCCGAAATATTTCCGGTAGAAGATATAACTGCAGAAACAGTAGCCAAGACGCTTTTCGAAGGATGGATTACTCGTTTTGGTTGTCCATTGCGCATTACTACGGATCAAGGCCGACAGTTTGAATCAAGAATATTTGAGTCACTCTCTCGATTTTTGGGAATACATAAAATTAGGACAACACCTTATCATCCGCAATCCAATGGAATGATAGAGAGATTTCATAGAACTTTAAAGGTAGCGTTAATAACAAGAGAATCCAACGAAAATTGGTTAAAAGAAATCCCAACAGTTTTACTCGGGTTGCGGAGTAGCTTGCGAGAAGACACAGGTTATAGTTCAGCAGAGATGACATATGGAACGCCAATACGACTCCCTGGAGGGTTTTTTGAGTCATCAGCAGCACAGTTATCATACGAAGAATTTGTAAAACAAATTCAAAAGGGCATCACACAAATGACGTCAATTCCGAAAAGAAAAAACCATAACCAAGCTATATTTGTGCATCCCGAACTCAAAGAATGCTCACACGTATTTGTTCGGTGTGATAGAATGAAGAAAGCCCTGACGCCGCCGTATGAAGGACCCTACCCAGTAATTAGTAGAACAGATAAAACATTTTGCATTAGAATTAGGGATAAGGAGACAGTGATATCAATTGATAGATTGAAACCAGCTTTCATGATCAATGACGAATCAAACTACGTGCCAGATTCAAAGGATTGCGACAGACATTCACACACGTACGCTACACGATCGGGACGTAAGGTAAAGCCAGTGGTACGTCTATAAAAATCGCTGATAGAAGCAAGTTATTCGTATATATATTAGCATAGATCTTAACATATACCATTAATTCACAACTACTCGTAACAACAAGACATCTAAAATGGGAAATCAAAGTTCTAAGGACCAGATAACATACAATACGGACAGTTGCCTCAATCAAAACGAAGCGGACAAACTCCGTAACCTGATCCAGGAGGACTTACGGTGGACAAGAAATGTTGCGATGGGACAGATTATTTTAACAATCGGTGCGATCCTAATTTATGGCATAATGAAAACACTGGACAGAAGAATGAAGAGTTTAACGGAAGAAAATAATAAACACTCGTGCAACAGCTAAGTCAAAATTACAGACGTCAGCAAATCGCACCACAACAGGCGTCATCAAATTCCACCGCGTACAATAGCATTATTATTTATATACATCAGCAAATAACTAGTAAGGTCTAGATCAAATTTATATTGTAAACACTATTACCATAATATTTACTTTTTTTTTTTTCTAAAGGGGGGTGTACTGTTACAGTACAATATCTTTGTGCTGTATCTACAATCTACATCGCAATCTTATGTTCTTTATCGCACGTTCAATATCTATTAAATGTTTCTACTATCTGTGATCAGCACGTAGTCGTTAGTATATAAGATGCACCTTTGGATAATTATAACCAGACTATACTACATCTTTGGTCTCATTTATACCTAACCATATACTGCCAAGAAGTTTGGCAAAACGGCCAACTGTCCGTCGTAGCGTCTATTCGTTCCTTCCAGTCCGCGGTGGTGTGGGCCTCTAACTCGGCCTTTACCCTCTCCGCAAGACGGTTGAGTTGCGTTTTCATATATGGGCATCTTAGTTGTTGCCACTGCTTGCGAAAGCGCCTTTTCGCGGCGATCAATGCACTTATGTGCGCCGGCAAGGGCGGCGTTAGCCCTTTCCCTTGCGGTTGCACAGTAGTCGCCGCTTCAGGGCGCTCTGTATGCAAGCATTGACGTCACGCGCTGCTTGGTCTACGTCCGCGGAAGAAACAATAGGCCGAGTAGGCGTGGTGGTCTCCATCCTCTCTGTGAATGCGTCCCAGTCCGTTATTCGACGTGGCGCTAAGGGCTTCAGTTGGGTCGGCACTCCAGATAGGACGACGAGTACAGGTTGGTGATCCAATTGCAACTCGTCGTCTATCACGTGCTGCGTGATCTGGCCGCGCAGTCCTTTGTGGACCACGATGTCCAGCACGTCCGGCATGTATTATCGACATGTGGGTGTCTCAGGGCCGGACACCGTGTACTCAGAGGCCACCGCGTCCGCGAAGAGTCGTCTGCCTCCATTGTTAGTTCTTGCGGAGTTCCACGCCGAGTGCTTGCAGTTAAGGTCGCCGGCAAGGATGACTGCTTGGCCGTTTAGCGTGCTGATTAGCGCCCGCAGCTCGACCACATCTAGGGGAGCTGCCGGCGGTTTGTAGCACGCGTAAACGTTAATATCTTCGCCGGCAACGTGTAGCTGCACACCCAACGCGTAAAATGTGCTGACTGACGGCAAGGGGAGCTCTTGATGGACGACTCTTCGCTTCACAAGCACCGCCAGACCACGGTACTTTGTGTTATATGCCGACCTTTCGTCCTTCCTGTAAACGTGGTACTCTGGGAACCTAACCCTGTCTTCGGGTCCCAGGTGTAGTAGCTAGTATAGCTACACAATATTAAAGTGGTATTTGGCTCGCCTACGCATCACCATGTGCTTGCGGGCTGGCGGTTGGGCATAGAATGACCCCCACTCAGCCCGCACTTTGTGACGTATGCGCTCGAGACAAATCATAAGTATATCTGTATACACTACATCCCTTCCTTATTTTAGTTTATTTTATTTCTGTATTAAATAATCCCTTGTTTAATATGTATTAAATAATCTGTATTAACGATCTTTAGGAAGAAATAATAAGTTTTTATATTTTTCATCTAGTATTTATTAAGTTAGAAGTATGAGAGCTTGACTGGACGTCATAGAGGAAGGACGTCTCGAGCGCTCCGCGTCCCTTTTTTTTTTTTTGTTTGAGTCCGCGTCAGACCGCGTCTTAGTTTTTATTGTACGTTTAGCGCAGCTTGCGCCCGCGCCGCGTTAATGGCCAGTCAACGAAATCGAACAATGTTTATTTTGTTTGATGTAGCTGTGACTTTACGTGTTGACAAATAAATACATTCATATAGTGCAAAAGTGAGGTGTGCTAGGCCTACATGCGTTTCCGATCCCAGGCGCTCGCCTAGAGTGCAAGTGCCGGGGCATACGAGGGTCTAATCGTCTGCCAAAGGTTCCAGGGCCACTGAACATAGCCAGGATAATCCAGTGAGATCATTCCATATCTTTATCTTTCAGGGCGTTGCTTCTCTCTGCAAATACACACCTCGACCTGAGTTAGGGACTGCATCAACAGATGCACAGAGCTCAATATTTCACAAACTACATACCTACCAATCATTCAGTAAATCAAATTCCCATATTTCAAACTCAAGGTTAACGTTACAAACGATACAAAAAAGATTTGCATTTTGAATTGTCTCTAGTAAGTGTAGCGACCAAGAGAACTGAGTTTAATTCTCGACTCTATTTCGATTACGTGGCTATAATTCTGTGGCAAAGTTCGGTATATACATCGTGAGCGCGAATCTATAGTTGCGTAGTGACTGGCAAAGTTGGGAGGTTTGATGTTATGCGCAGAACTAACTTTTATTTTTAAGCTATAGGTTTATGGGTATTTGACATTGTAAAAGTAGAATGGCAAGATATTCTAAAATAACATACGAAGACGTAAGTACGTATGATTCTAACAAATTAACAATGTCGGTCGGTATTGATTTCGCACAAAGAAATATTTTCCATAAAACTTCCTAGCTTGACCTGAGCTATAACCTTGCTGATAATTATAACATAAATCTTAACTCCTACTAACTACCCATAACCATTTGGCAATTTCTTTAGCCCTACAAAATAGTCGCGTCTGAGGCAACCTTTTTTGTTTTGATTTTTGTTGAAAAATTTACCCGAGTTTTTGTGATGAAAGGCACATGAGTGGTTAAGCTTAAGTCCATTCAACAAAAACAAAAAACTTCAGAACAATATACATTTCTATAGAAAAACGAAGAGTGTAACTAATAAATCGCAGCAAGCGCACGACCCTGTCAAAATTGTGTACCTCTGTCTCGAAACGAAATCTGCACATGCGGCTGCAGTGCGGCGTTCTGACTCCTAAACAATAGTTTAACAATGGTAATAAATAGCGCCCATGAACAAAGAAGCCCACCAAATAAATAACATAATGGGCTAACTTTTGACCACATGTCTGTCCGCCAAGACCTCGCTACCCATGTTGCGGATAACTGCGGTGACGCCAGAATTTGCTTAGCACATAAATTCAAGATTTTATTCCTAACAGCAAGCTTTCTCAGAAACAAATGATTATAAAATACATAATTCAAAATTCAAAATCATCCATCATTGATCTAAAAAATGGACCGACGGTCACAAAATAATGACGTTGTGACTAGCTCTATTCTTCAGGTCCAAGATTGGTTTGCGGTAAATAATTTGGTACTAAATGAGAAGAAACCAAATGCATTAGATTTAAATTAAGAAGAATGTAAGAAGTAATAAGAAGTGACATCGTATTTAATGGAGAGAAGCTGGAATTTATTAATCAAATATTTTTCCTAGGAATCGCGCTGGACGAGAGATTGTAATGGGGACCTCATATGGCACCTCTTGACAAAAAAATAATTTAATAAACCCATATAACATCAAATAAAATTTCACAATACTGCAACAGAATAAATCACATATACGTATAATAAAATGTCAATGCAATTACAATAGGAACAATGTTATTATGCCGTTCTCAACATCAAATCCACCAAAACAAAATACCAAGCCTGCATAACCAAACAACTGGAAAGCATAGGGATCCACTCAACGGATGAAAACATCGAAATACCATCGTGTACCATAACTGGAGTATTAAAAAAGCGGCTGCCCAGGAAACCTTGATCTTTCAGCCGAGTCACTCTAGGTATCATCGTATAGCTCTTGCTAACCTCCAAAAGGCTAAATTCTTACAAAGAAGACAACTAGATAACCTAAATAGACATACTCGTGTAAAATAATGTCACGCAATACGTCAAAAGAAAAAAAAGAACAAAAATGCAGGGGTTTCTTCTGCGCGAAATCTTAGACGGAAAAACAGTAACATATCGCATCAAAAATCACAGGATGTGCTATCTCGCACACGTTTACAGGCGGGGCAACCACACCTGTTACACGCAGCAATGCAGTATAAGGCCAAATTCAAGAAAGTAGGCCGTCCTATTTACACATGGAACGACAACTTTAAACGGGACTTGACGTTTGACAAGAAATTCAACGTTTGGATGGACACGGCTGCAGATCGATATAAGATTATGAAGGCTGCCAGCAAGATCTACATGAAACGTAAACGATTAGGAAACACGACGAATATGAAACGAAAAAATATGGATAGCAGGGAAGCTTTTGACGAAGACTTAGAACAGCTAAATGTAACACAGCACAGCAGCAATATAGTAAAGAGCCGAGAAAGCAGCATAACCCCGTCAAAATATTCACCGGTGAAGATGGACCTGAACCAACATAGCGGTGACGTCGCAAAAAGATGCCTATCCATAGATAAATAATACCCGTCTCTCCACTATTCCATTGCTTACTCAAGGATGCATATCCGGTAGGCTCGCAAATCCCTCCTTATCCTAAGGGCACGTCTTCCCTACCATTACCGCGCCACCCGGTCTACTCCTTGATATGCAATGGCCTCTGTAGTCCTATGAAACATGAGGCTTCAGGAACTAGTGCAAATCTTGGGGTTCATTCGATTTATCGAGTCTGGTTAAACCACGCTGGGATCGGTGCATTTCATTCATTCATTCATTCATAGTATTTATTAAGTTAGAAGTATCTGCATGATATTACTTTTCTGTAGTGAATCACTTTTCTTTTATTACTAAGTAAGCCCCAATTTGGGCATATATATCGAATTTGTTTTTTAATCAATCATCACAAGTAATTGCTTTATTTTAACTCCATTATAATCAATGTAATTTCCTGCTTATTATATCCGGCCATCTTCCTTTTCCTTTACCCCATTTTTTTTTCTTCTTAATTGCTCAAAGTAGACGTATCTCCTAAATTTAGTTCTTCAGGCTCTTTATCATTCAAAATTTTCCACTGACCTTCAATTTTTTTCAAATGTACTACGTTTCTCCTAAGAACTTGTCCTGTTGAATCATTTCGTACTTCAACATCTCCTCCTGCTGTTCTTTCAACCGTGTGAGGAGATGGGTCATAATTTAAACTTAATTTGTTATCTTTAACCATATTTTTTAAATATACTTTATCTCCCGGTATTAATTCACATTCTTTTGCTTTTCGTTTTCTATCTGCATATTCTTTTCCCAACTGTTTCTTTTCCTTGTCCATATCTCTCATCTCCGAATCTTCTATTTGACGATTGATGTCACTGACCATTGGAATTTTGTCACGAAATTGCCTTTTGAAAAATAATTCTGCCGGAGGTTTTCCCGTCACACTATGTGGCGTGCTGTTTTACATTACTAAGTATTCCTCCAAACCCTCTTTCCAATTTCTTTCCTCAGCCTGGCTTATTTTTAAGCGTTTCAAGATATCTCTGTTTTGGCGTTCTACTTCACCATTCTGTTGTGGCCAATACGGGACAGTGTTAAACATAAGTATGTTTCTTTCGTTACAAAACAGTTTGAATTCTTCGCTACAGAATTGTTTTCCATTATCTGCGGTTATTGTTGATGGATTTCCAAGGCGGCTAAATATTTCTTTTAGATTTAATATAATATCTGCACTGGAAATCTTGCGAGTTATCTTCACCTCTTTATGTCGGCTAAAGTAATCCACCACGACCAATATAAATTCTCCACTCGGAAGCGGTCCCATCAAATCCATAGCTATGTCTACCCACGGTTCATTTGGCAATTCTCGTCTCTTAAGAGGGTTTGGTGGATTTGGAGCTGAGACAAGGGTGCATCCTTTGCAAGACTTAACCAAAGTCTCAGCATCTCTATCACACTTTGGCCACCACACTTTAGTTCTCAATCTAGCCTTCATTAAAACTATACCGGGATGACCCTCGTGAGCTGCCTTTAAAACTTGATTTCGTAATTCACTTGGGATTACTATCCTAGTTCCTCTCAACAAAACTCCTTCATAAAAGCACAGCTCATTTTCAAATAACTTGTAATTTTTTACGTCATCATTCCATTTGTTATTGTAAATGCCTTCTTTAACCTTTATAATCTCTTGATCTTCTCTTGAATGTTTTATAATTTCTTTTAGTGTCACGGCGGTAGGCGTAGCTTTCTCCACAATCCAATGTACGTAATCTTCGATTTCATTTACCGACGAATTCTCTAATTGGCATAATCTAGACAAGCAATCTGCAATGTTCTCTTTGCCTGGTTTATAGACGACCTTAAATGCATATGTCTGGAGTCGTAAAATCCACCGTTCTATTCTGGCGCATGATTTTGACTTGGGTCCGAATATGACCTCAAGTGGCTTATGGTCAGTTATCAATTCGAATTCCTTACCATACAGAAAAACGTGGAAGTGTTCTACAGCCCATACTAATGCCAGAGCTTCCTTCTCTGTTTGGCAGTATCGCCGTTCGCAGTCTGTCAATGTCTTATGCCCATAAGCTATAATCCTTGGCTCTTTGTGGTCTATCTGTATCAAGACACCACCCAATGCTACTGGACTAGCATCAGCTATAACCATTGTCCGATCTTTCACGTCATAGTAACCTAAGGTAGGAATACAGGATAGAGCTGACTTTAGCTCATTGAATGCGGCATCCTGTTTGGAACCCCATAATTTACAAATTTCTGATCCTTTTCCTTGCTTGTTCCGAAGTAACTCTTTGAGAGGTTCAGTTTTGGTCGCTAAATTGGGAATCCATTTCCCGACATAGTTTATAAGACCCAGGAAGCTCTGAAGCTCACCTATGTTACTAGGTGGTCGAAATCCCTGGATACTTGATACAAATTTCTTTAAAGGTTTGACTCCTTTGTCTGAAAATTCATGCCCAAGAAATTTTATCTCAGTCATTCCAAATAAACATTTTTCTTTTCTTAGCACCACATTGTTCTCTTCTAAAGTTCCTATTACTTTCTTTAATCTTCGGTCATGTTCTTCTCTATCTTTCCCGTACACTAAAATGTCATCAATAAAATTAATCGTTCCCTCACATCGTAAAAGAATACGTTCCAACGTCTTTTGAAAGATTTCAGGAGCGCATGTAATACCGAACATTAGTCGTTTATATCGATAAAGACCTTTACTAGTAATAAAAGTTGTTATAAAACGAGAATCTGGGTGTAATTCAAGTTGGTGAAATGCATCTTTAATGTCTAATTTGCTGAAGAATTTAGCACTTTTCATTTTAGGTAACAGCTTGTCCATCGTTGGCAATGGATGGTTTTCGCGCAAAATTGCTTTGTTAGCTCGCCTCATGTCCACACATAGGCGAACCTCTCCATTATCTTTTAAGACAGGCACTATCGGAGATACCCACTTCGAAGAGCTACGGACCTCTTCAATTATATCTCTGTCTATTAGTTCTTTGATTTTACTATTAACTTTGTCTTCCAGAGGTATAGGGATTCTCCGAACTGGCTGTGAAACTGGTGGTACACTATCATCAATAGATATTTCAATTTGAATATCCTTAAACTTTGGAAATGGTTTTTCGGTTTTCATTTGGTTAATCTGGAGTCCAATTTTGAGAATTCCCAGATTCATAGCTGTCTGTTTCCCTAAAAGATTCCTGGTTCCATTTTCTATTATGTAGAAAGTTGCACCCTCAAACTTGTCACCTATTTTGAGATCAGCTTCGAAAGCTCCACTTAGTTTTAAAGGTTCCTGACTTCCATATCCATAAAATGTTTTTTTAGGATTTTTAGTCTGATTACTTATTTTTATTCCATTGTTTTTCAAATTTTTCCATGTTTCGCCAGTGATTAAATTACATTTGCATCCAGAATCCACTAACATGTTAACTTTTACTCCTCCTATGTCACATTCTAATTCGCTGTCCTCATCTATTCTGAATACGTAATGTATATCATCTACACGCTTACTTGTTTGTTTCGGCTCTTCTTTTACTTTTTGTGGTTTAAATTTCTTACTATCTGTGTTATTATTATTTATTTCACTTTTCCTTTTCATTGGTAGTCTAGTTCTACAATATTGTCTAAAATGCCCTTTCAATCCACATTTTAAACAATCTTTATCCCTAGCTGGACACTTGGTAGACACCAAGTGTCCAGCTAGGGCTGAGAGCCGTGGTTTTTACTTCCACATCTACCACAAACAGGTTTATATGTTCGTGTTCTATAATTATCTTTTTCCCCTCTTTTGTAGTTAGTTTTTAAATCGACTTTATTTATATCTATGTTTTTCTTGGTAACATCCCCAAAATCTTGCATTTGCCGATCAACTGCTTCGAGGACATTTGCCTCAGCTATTATGTTGTCCAATGTCATGGAATCTCCTGTTTGCAATATTTTCTTTCTTAGTCTTTGTAACGAACATTTTTCAGTTATCTGATCTATAATTTGGTCATCTTTATCTTTAAATTGACATTTGTCGGCTTGTTGTCTTAATCGAACTAAAAACTTTTCGAATTTTTCATTAGATTCCTGTTTAATTAAACGAAATAAATGACGCTCATAAACTTTGCTCTGTTTCGGTGTAAAATAGGCATCAAGTTTATTTATTGCAGTCTGGAAGATATCTGATTCAACTGTGCCAATTACAGTGGTTTCAGGAATATTGTAGAATATTTCTTGTAATTGTAAACCGCCAAAATGCAATAAGCTTGCTTTTTTCTTCTCACTCTTGTCAATACCTGAAGCGTCGAGATAGATAAAAAGTGCTCTTTTCCACCGCTCCCATCGAGCTCCAACCGAAGAAGGTTCTCCTTCGCAGTCAAACTTCTCCAGCATAAGTTGGGACATGGCAACTACCTGGAACCAACCAGTTTATAGTTGTTTCAATATCAATTTAATGACCAGAAATTCTGCTAATTTGAACTTCTCAAGTATGAGTTGTGACATGGTAGTAACCTTAAACAAACAGTTTATTGTTGTTCCAACATCAATTTAATGATCAGATAACTCTGCTTGTTTTTAACACTCAACTGACAACATTTCCAAGGCGCGCATGGACCGTAAGTATTTTTTTTTTTTTTTTTTTCCAATATGGACCATGACATTATTAGTGCTGTTGAGGGCGTAATTATCCTCTGAACATTGTTAAACTGAGTCAATTTAATGACCAGCAGTGCTGCTTTCACATAATAATAATATGTTGGTATCAATTTAATGATCAGTTCTGTTGTATTTACAACTGCTATATTGTCCATTTGATGACCAGGCACTTTGCCAGCTTACGTGGAAGTAGGTTACTCAGGATCAGGATTGCCAACCAACCATTCTGATTAAAGTGTATAATTCAAAAAATGTAAGTACTTATAGGAAACATTAAAATCTTACTATGCAATTTATGTACTGTTCATTTTCTTTCATAACCGCATTATACCTATTGCTTATGTTGTAATAAAATTGGCAACCCCATCTAAGGTACCCATTTAATAAATAAGCTCCACCGATTATTAGATTTCGAGTTTTCAACCAATGCTCAATTGGGTTTGAAGTAAGTATTCCAAAGTAATTACCAACAAAACACCACTGCCTACACTTTGAAAAATATTAAGTATGATGTTTGAATCATTACAAACAACTATAATCAACTATGACACTACCACACATGTCTGACTTCGCGATCGTGATCCATTTCTCACTTTATTTATTGAAGTACATAAGTCGTAAAATAAACGAACTTATTCGGGTATTATGCACTAACAATTATCTACTTACTATTGAAACAATTAGAACCTTAATTGGGTATATAACAGGATGACGTTACTTTCTTTTAAAATTAAATTAGTAGGCATTTGCACTCAAAAGTAAACATACCTACATTTTTCCTGTTAGAATATTAGCAGTTTAAACTTATTTACACATTTTATGCATTAACATTTGCCTATCAGTAGTTAGGCACTACATGGCGAAATGTGTCTTTACTAAGTCAAAATATTATTAAGCGTATAAAAGTACGTATTCGTAAATAAAAAATTGACAATCCATAAAAGTTACCAGTGCAGCGGGGTGTGCCGATGTAATGAGTCATTCATAGTACATCTTTGCGTAAACAACTTTAACATAACGCCACTGCTGCACCGTTACGATTAATGTTTTTAACGTTTTAATCTAGATAGCGGAATTAAGTTTTTAAGTTTAACGAGTACCTTGTTTTAATAAGTAAATAATTACAAACAAAGGAATTTAAATGTTTTGCAGCTTAATAGTATCATTCCAATATGCTTATTTAAGATTTGTTTTCTATTAGGTATATTTTATCTCGCCACAGTCACATTTACCTCCCTTTTTTTTCTTTAATTTAAGTAGATCACTTTACTTACAGTTTCTCCTTTCTTTTTTCTTCTTCTTTTTAATCCTCATCGCCAAATGTAGTAGCTAGTATAGCTACACAATATTAAAGTGGTATTTGGCTCGCCTACGCATCACCACGTGCTTGCGGGCTGGCGGTTGGGCATAAAATGACCCCCACTCAGCCCGCACTTTGTGACGTATGCGCTCGAGACAAATCATAAGTATATCTGTATACACTACACCAGGTACGTTTCACTAATTAGCACCACGACCTTATCCCTAAGGCCACGGGCGTTCCAGTGTATGATCCTTAATTATCTAGCCATCACACAGTGCGAGTAATGTGGCCAGACCATCAAGGATCACAGTCTCAATGTCTCGCCCCTGCCTTATAGCTTTGATCAAGTCCATGAGAAGCTTGATTGCGCAGGTTGTGAATTCCTTTTGGTCGTGGGACGATTTCTTCGTCGATAAATTTTATTCGCCGAATGTGCGACGACAGCGCCGCCACTCGTCGATGCAGGGAAGTTACCCTGCTCGGTGATTGGCCGCTGTGTCTCTATGACTCTGACACCTCCGCCACTGCCGCGGGCGGCGCCAGGCGGCTTTTGGGCGAAACTTTTTAATTCCGTAATTTGCCGCTGCGCCATGTTGGCGCTACTAGTAGGATCGCCCGTTATTCGTGTTTTGTCCGCCTTTGGTACAACCTGCGCAACGGAGGCAGGGGCGGCCGTAGGGGGGTCTTCTGTTGTCTCTGGGGGGGTAGTCCTCTTCTTCCTCTTCTCCCCGCGCTTCTTCTTCCTCCGCCCGGAGGAGGAGGCCTGGGTATTTACAATAGTGCGCCCGTTGGCCGGCGCCATCAGCCAGAGCAGCCAGCAAGCAGAGTTGCCATGTGCACCGTAATTACGGTAAATGCACCGTACTCAGCCAAAGTTTACCACCTACTGTTGAAACAGGACAATGGTGACGATATCTACCGTAATCCGGAAAGGTCTCGAAATCAGAGTCGTAAAACAATTAAAAACATTCTCCCCACTCCCATCGTGTTGATATAATGCTAACAATTTGAGTGAGCGCATTACTGTGCGTTTGCACTGGCAAAACATTCACAACCAAGGCTCGGAACCGGTTTAAAAAAATACCGGTGTAAGCCGGTTTATTTGGGTTTTACTCCGAACTTTTCTTAAGAACGTGAACGTTTTAAGAACTTAATTTTAACCTAAACTAACCGGTTTATACGACGAGCGGCATGACTGTAAACGCGTTGTAACTTGTAACTACTTGTGAGGATGCCGCGCTGAATAAAGTTAAACAAACAACCGGTAAATATTGCTCTAAACCGTTTAATCCAAAAAAAAAACCTTCAGGTAAAGACACCTCCATAACCGGTTTCAACGAGCGAAACCGAATGTAAAGGGTTTTGCGTCAAGTACATAATAACGGTTTGAAAATTTAACCGGTATCCGAGCTTTGTTCACAACAAAACATGTTAAAATCTCTATTTTCTGTCAATGCTCCATACAAAATTTGACAGGAACTAGAGATTTCAACATATTTTGTTGTGAATGTTTTGCCAGGGCAAACGCACAGTTGATACGTAATATGACGTTTGTATTTTGAGTTTTTCGAATCAAAAGCATATTGTGCTCTAAAATGGTTGTTTTATTAAAAGTAGTTCACCGTTTATTTTTACCATTTTTTTCCGGGCCCAATCACCGTATTTTTTTAGAATCTACCGTATTTTTTTAGAAGTATCACCGTCGTCCAGATTTTGGACATGGCAACACTGAGTCAAAGACACAAGTTTGATACCAACATTTAGAAACAAAATGTTAACCTTAAATAATATGGAATTATTAAAAAAAAAATGTCTGAAAACATAGAAAAACGATGCAAAGTACAATTCTATACGTTGCACACGGTTACATATTAAACATAACCTGCATTTCGAAACTACGAACGCTATTAGGCGATTATATCGACACATTTTAATTTTGACGTTTATTTTCGCGGTAGACAAACGTTGATTCTTTCATTGAATTGAAACGTACTGAATTCTGTTGACGTTTACACTTCTTTACTTTCGCTTAAATTAAGTCCTCCTGGTATTATTAAAGACGCACAGCATAGGTAAGTTAGATATTAAATATTTTATTGTTTTATGTGAAGGGACAGTCGATCACTTCCGTTGCGACAGGAAAAGGAAGTGTGTTTTATGGCGGTCGAAGGCATGGCTTTAGCAACGAGCTTGACATCCTTATCCTGTTGAATTTCAATCAATAATATTGAGACGTAAAAAGCGCGAACAGAAATGTTCAAGAATTTGTCCACTATGGTGGAGATACCTCATTATCATGGTATGCTATGTAGTAACAACAAGATGATGAAAGTTTTTTAGTTTTACAGACGAAATAAAATGTATCAATTTTGTTCCCTATCAAAGATATTATGTATTTAATTTTAATATGTTAGTAATACCAAACTTATGTTGTAAACTTAGTAATGGACAACAATTTAAATGAGCAAATAATGGTCTCAGTAAATACTTTGCAAGGGAATTAATAGGTACTTAATATTGTTTTCCAACACTCACTGTCCACAAGAGTACAAAACAGACACAATTGTTAAAGAACCAGCCTGAACCATGTTATGTAGAAGGAAAAATCAGTTTCAGAATAGACTTTTCATTACAATTTCCACCCTACCGATAAGTTTTATTATGATCTGTCTGAACTTTGTGCAATACATTATATACAGGGAGGTAATATAATGTTTCCAGATGAATCACAATGACATCAGACCTGTGTTCAGAGGATGTGGTGGTGCGCATCACAGCACCGCAGATAATAACTGTAAGTGAAGCTCAGATTTGTTAATGGTGTTATGCTTCATTAATCAAAATGATTTGCAAACTTTACTTACAATACAGTTTTGTTTCTTTTAAGTATATATATACATTTTTTTTTAAGGCTTAATGACTACATTTATTAAACAAAAGTTATTGTATTGCTCTGAAATGAAATGAAATTTATTTGCCAGAATATAGGTACATACATAATAATATGAAATTACATCAATGTCATTAGTTATACACATCATAATCATAATAAAATTTACAGTCTTTCTTCTTTAATATAAATGAGGCACATTAACATTATAAAATAAATTACTTTATTAGATTATATCTCACAGTCAGGACAGTTCATCAATTTATTGATTAGATTCATAAATAATGTCAAAAAAAATATAGGTAATTTAAATAAAGTGTTCATAAATTTATATAGTTATACATCATGTCTGTTTAAAATTTAAATAATCATTTATTGAATAAAAACATCTGTCACAAAGCCAATTGTTTAAAGTTCTATTAAATTCTAAGTTGTCTGCATGACAGATTACATTATTGAATATAAACGGGTATGCATAGATATTAGGTACTTACATACTTTGTTGATCACGTGGTATATCACACCTCAGACCAAATAAAACACCAAGACAGCACAGTCAACAGTGACATGAAGCGGGTTTCGTAAACATGTGTGCGCTTAGAGAGGCGTACTTTGATTGTAGTGTCATTGTAAATGTGTGTATGTAAGCGTGTGTGCACAGAGTGGAGGTGCAGTTTTGGCATGTTTCACTGTATTTTTCGCAGCGCTCTGTCCTGGATTTTTATTTGATCTGAGCATCAAACAATGAATTGTTGTACATACATGTGCAATTTTTTTTTGTTTTAGATATGGATTACACTATTTTTTACTGTGTAGTATAAGAAGTATAATAACGAAAAGGACTTCGTTAATTCTTATTTATAAACTATTGATTTTTATGTGCCTTTGTATCACAAGGTCAGAATAGGGATGATCCCTGGGTCAAAAAAAAAGAAAATCTATTTAGTCTATCAGTCATATAATCAAATAAAACACTTTCAATCATATAAACAATATAAAGGCTCGTGCAGACCAGCGCGATATCGCAGGCGCTACAGGCAGCGCGATCGCATTCGATTGTAGCGCCCGCGATATCGCGCTGGTCTTCACGAGCCTTTAAACGCGTATTTTTTACTTTATCATATTAATAAAAAATTACTTGGATAAAACGCATTATAGTTGGGATCGATACGTCACAAATAAGTATAAAATCTACATACTCATGACGTCATTGCACATTTTAATTCAATGAATCGCCGTAATAACGTAAAAAAAGAAAAAAAAATATGTCTTTATTAATAATCTACAAATATGTTTTTATTAATAATCTACAAGACGGACACAAAATATTTTTTTAGTCATCATGCCTATTGCTCATCTTTGATTGATGCTCACAGAATAAAGGTAATGAAAAACTTAAGATTTTTGTATGAAATGATCAACCCTGAGTGCAGCCGCAGACGATGGTCCCTGGAAGAGGCGTGAGGGGCGCGACGAGTGCGACGGGAGCGGGCGCGCGCGTGGCGGCGTCGTCGGCGGCCGTGGAGTTGGGCCGTCGCCTCCTGCTGGCCGCCCGTGCCGGTGATACGCCGCTCGTGCTCGACCTCATGGCCAAGGGCGCGCCCTTTACCACTGA
The DNA here is from genome assembly GCA_916610215.1 of Omphaloscelis lunosa. Classification (NCBI taxonomy): domain Eukaryota; kingdom Metazoa; phylum Arthropoda; class Insecta; order Lepidoptera; family Noctuidae; genus Omphaloscelis; species Omphaloscelis lunosa. The sequence continues at coordinate 22,644,850 of OU744251.1, read as the reverse complement.
CTGGGTATGTAGTGCGATACCTACTACAATATCTTGCCTACTTGCTGCTCACGAGAGATAAATATAGGTTGAGTCTAGAAACGTGCCGCCTCGCTCGAAAGAATGTGAGGCTGTTTGGGGGTTCTAGGTCTCCTGAAACTTCCACAACAGTTATTGAAGTGATAACTTCTGTAGGCGCGTTGGGCATTTTTGAGATGGGACTAAACCATTGATTTCGCGACACCATGACGACACCTTATTTTCGTAAACGCGATTGTGCTCTTTATTTATATTATGTTAAGGATCAATGTTCTATGCACGAATTTTTAACATATTTTTACTTTAAAGGTTTTGAAAACGCGATTATGCTCTTTATTTATATTAAGTTACGGATCAATGTTCAAGTATTTTTACTTTTACAAGTTTCGTAAGTTTTTTTTTTGTAAACGCGATTGTGCTCTTTATTAAATAAAGTTACGGACCAATGTTCTATACAAGTATTTTTCTTCCACCAAAGCGACCTTGATCAAGTTTTCACTTCTGTCGGCACTCTCGGAGTGCAGCCACTTTTTTTTTACAGGTGACGCATTTTATTTATTTTATTATTTATGTACACACAGTAAAATACATAGGGAAATTACATATTTATAATTTGAGTACAAAGGTACTTGCTTATATCTTAAGAAATTTCTTCCAGCAGACCTGCGAAAGGAGAAATGAGAAAGAAATGTAGACAATAGTGTGTGAGAACAAGAAGAGAAAATATGGATATGCGAAGTCTTAAACTAAAATATACCTACACATATAAACGTAATAAATTAACATATACTTAAATAAATACATACATAAAGCTTAAATATATAAACATACATACTATAGGATACATACGAGCTCGGGACTTGGGTCACCCCGACTCAGACAAGTTAGGTTCGAAGGGGATGACGGGGGCTGACGCGAGCGAGCGAGCCCCCGTCATCTCCTTCGTTAGGTTCCTTTAAACCCTGCAGACAAAAATAGAAGCCCCACTAAGCGCGGCTCCGTCTTACTTAAAAAAAATGAAAATTTATCATATCATTTTTTTTTAATTTGATCTTAACCTTCGAGACGTTTACCATTGACCTTCAAAATGAACTGGTGGGTTTGGGGATGACTTGCCATCTTCCTCTCCTCCCTTTCACCTCCCTTTAAACTTCGTTTATCAACATTTTCTATGAGATTTACGTCATATAATTATTTTTTTTAGTCTACCGTATCCGGCGCGGGGGAGTGGAAGATTTACTAACCGTCCCCCCTCTCCTACCCCCTATGGAGGCGGCACGTTTCTAAACTCTAACCATATTGTACCTTCACAAGACGGACATTTTACCCTAGCCATAGGGACGACGACGCGCGCATTTTTCTTGCATTTGCTATTACGTACCACTAACGATCGGATGGGCCGTAACAGCCTGTTACTGTCCCATTGCAGGGCAAAAGGCTTTTGTCATACAGAGAAGGCATATTATGAGCATTGATCACCATGCTCGCTCAAGATGGGTTGGCAATTTCAAACTTATACAAACTTAAAGCCACCAATCATTTAACTAAAAAACCACTGGCGCTGGGGGGTAAATAGGCCTGCAGATATTTTTTTTGTTTTTTCTGTCGGCCGTAAGTAACAGTTCTGGGCGCAGCTCGGCACGTCGCCGCTGCACCTGGCGGCCGGCAACGCGCACGCCGACACGTGCGCCGTGCTGCTGCGCGCTGGCGTGTCGCGCGACGCGCGCACCAAGGTGGAGCGCACGCCGCTGCACCTGGCCGCCAGCGCCGGCCACGCGCGCGTGCTGCGCCTACTGCTGGACGCGGGCGCGGCCGTGGACGTGCGCGACATGCTGCGCATGACGCCGCTGCACTGGGCCGTGCAGAACGGCCACGCGCCGGCCGCGGCCGAGCTGCTGCGCGCGGGCGCCGACCCGGCCGCGCTCAACAAGTTCCACAAGACGCCGCACTCGCTGGCGCTGCAGCTGCGGCGCGACGACCTGCGCGGCCTCATCGAGGACGCGCTCAAGGACCGCGAGGCCGCGCGCTCCGTGTCCGCGCTCGTCGACGGTGCGGGACTCGTCTCCCTTACTTGTGTCTTTTGTTGGCACTTTTAATTCTATAATGATGTGTGAATGTATCCTTTTGTAGAACAAATGGCAGAAACAGCCGCGGGAGAACCTCAAATACAAACATTTGAAGCTGTACAAAGTGAGTTAGTGTTTAGTTTTAGTCTTCTTTCATAGCTATCTGACCGACAGACGTTGTCCTGTCCAAATTTCAATACCTAGTTCATACAAAAATCCCGAAATAGAACATTTTGCGAGTTTCTTTTTTTAATTTTCTGACCCTAATCACCTATTTCGAACTATTAAGAATATTTAAAAATCAAAAATAGCCAAATCGGTCCTCAAATGACGCGCTTACCACTTAAGAGCATTCTATTTTTACCCGACTACGGCCAAGAAAAAAAAGAGTTATGATTTTGACCGGTATATATGTATGTCCATCTTTTACCTCATAACTTCTAAACTACCGATCATAATTTGACAAATGAGGTATCATGTGAAGCGTCTTGATTGTCCGCTGGGTATAGGCTATGTGACGTCACATTAAATGCAATATGGCGCCCTCTAGAGGACATAAAGTCAAGAACTAAATTTTTTTAAAATTAATTGTGCCATGTTGGGTATCAAATGAAAGGGCTTGACAAGCACATTACAAATAAGTATATATATCATATTGTCTAAGTAAAAAAAATATGTTTAAATAGTTAAGGGCTATATCTTACATATTATAAAACAAAGTCCCTCGCCGCGTCTGTCTGTCTATTTGTCTGAACGCGATAAACTCAAAAACTACCGAATGGATTTTCAAATAGTTTTTACCAATGGAGGGAGTTATTCATGCGGAAGGTTTAAGGAATAATTCATTAAGAATTTGTGTAAATTGGCTGAAATTTGACGATTATTGTTGAAGCTGTCGGAAAAAATCATGCCGACTGGGAGCTTTATTGGCGTGCGCCGCGGAAATCGTAAAAGATACATAAAATTTATGTTCTACAGTATTGTTCATTTTAAAAAGTTCAACGAAAAAGTCCGCGATGGCATATGACTATCTTCTAAGGATGACCCACAATAACCATTTTTATCTTTCAGAATTAGATATGAATTTCATTGTTAATTTCGAAGCTATTTTGACCGGTATTATATTACTCCTTAACCAATTAACTTTGTTACTTACATTGAGCATTTAATTTAGATTAAAATATGCCTTGACATCATTTCATTTAAATGAATGGTATAAAGATATCACAGATTCAAAATTACGCGTAACAAAATCATTTTGCTTGACAGCAACGCGGGTGCAACGGTATGGTTAATGACCTTTGGCTATTAGGTATGTAATGGTATGGGATTCCCGCGGGATATTTTCCAACATCCACGCGGGCGAAGCCGCGGGCAAAACCTAGTTGAAAATAAATAGTAGTTTGATGGGCGTGGCTTATTTCCCCCGCACGCCAGCGGCGCGTCCACGGCGCCGCCCACCAGTAGCCAAAAGTGGAACTAACGAAATAACTGACCGAAATTTAAAAACGTTACTTATTTAGCATGGGCTTTGGTTAAGCATTATTCTTGTCACTGTCACACAACTGTTATACTAAAAGAGCACGGTAAAGATGGAAACATATCTAAGAAAAAAGTGCGTGCTAAGTAAAGTTAATTTATTCATTATAACTTTGTTGGTGTACAGGCATTTACCTGCACCACGACTTTATCTTGACCATTTTTGTACCTAAGTCTTGATTTCTGTCTGAAATATATTCTTGTTTCATACTTTTCAGAGCGTGATTTTTCAGTAGTCGGGTTTTAGTTTTTGAACTCTCTTTTTTTATTAATATAGAAGATATTTGTATTTGTAGATGATTTTTCTCTCGCAAATAATTGTTTTTTTTTTTTTTTTTTTAATAGGAATCCAGGATTTAAAGACTACTAAACCGAAGCAAACTGAAAAGGCTATAAAGCAAGAACTAAACATTGAGGTATGGTTTTCATGCTTTATTCACAAGAAGGTAAATTAAGAAGTTACGGCTGGACGGAGGCTAACGTGTTGTAATGTATGTGTAGTGCGAGCTGCGGGCGGGCGCGGGCGCGGGCGCGGGCGCGGGCGCGGGCGCGGGCGCGGGCGCGGGCGCGGGCGCGGGCGCGGCGCTACTGCGGCAGCACGGCATCACGCTGCTGCCCACGGACGACGGCAGCACCGTGCTCAACGCGCTGCAGAGTGGCCGCACCGTCGTGCTCTCGGGTACTGTTGTGTAGTGCGAGTCGCCCAGCACGGCATCACGCTGCTCTGGTACTGCGGCCTTCGCGCGCGAACGACGCGCGTACTGTCGCGGGCGAACGTACGATTAACTCTACTGAACTTTTGCAGATGCTGGTAAATTAATGCTGAAAGAAAGTGAGACATCTCCGCAGACGGTCGGCAAGGTGGCGTCGATCGCTAACCAGGCCAAAGGTATGGTCCTGACGGCCACGCCGGTCAAGTCGCCGCCCAAGCCCGGAGTGAAGATTTTCACTCTCAACAACAAACTGCTGGCCGTGTCCAAGGACAACAAGATACCTGTCAAGAAGATTATCAACCCGCAAGACATGCAGGTCATTTCTATTTTTATCGTCTAGCGACCATTTTGCCAGTTTCATCATGTCTTTTTCAGAGTCGTAACATATGAATAAAACACAATTTTGAAAATTCAGGTTAAGTTCGTGCAACTGCCAGCAGACACCAAAATAATCTCCCCATCAAAGATAGTTCCCATGAAGGCAAAGAACAGAATCGGACCACGCGCGGCCACGCCCACCGTGACGTCGCTGCCCAATCAACGGCCCGCCGTGAAGATCATCATGAACAAGAGCAACTTCAACAGACTCATCGCCACCGCGTCGCGCTCCGACCAGAGCGGCCCGGAGGTAACCGTTGCGCGGCCGGAAGACCGATGAACTATTCATACCTCGCGTTGTAATGCGATCATCTGATGTTTACTTTTGTCAGGTAACGGTGACAAGCGACCCGACCCACGGCTCGGCGCCGGGCGACGCGGAGCAGGCGGGCGGCGCGGACACACTGCGCGCAGTACGAGCGAGTGTCCCTCTAGCGCAGCAGGCGGACGGCGCGGACACACTGCGCGCGGGCGGCGCGGACACACTGCGCGCGGGCGGCGCGGACACACTGCGCGCGAGCGGCGCGGACACACTGCGCGCGGGCGGCGCGGACACACTGCGCGCGGGCGGCGCGGACACACAGCGCGCGGGCGGCGCGGACACACTGCGCGCGAGCGGCGCGGACACACTGCGCGCGGGCGGCGCGGACAGTCCGGGCGTGCTACGAGCGCAGCTGGCGGCGGCACAGCGCTCGCTGTCGGCGCTGCGCCGCGAGCTCCAGACCACGCGCGCGCGTCTGGCGCAGTACGAGCGAGTGTCCCTCTAGCGCAGCATCCGGACGGCGGGGACGCACTACGCGCAGTACGAGCGAGTGTCCCTCTAGCGCAGCATCCGGACGGCGGGGACGCACTACGCGCAGTACGAGCGAGTGTCCCTCTAGCGCAGCATCCGGACGGCGGGGACGCACTACGCGCAGTACGAGCGAGTGTCCCTCTAGCGCAGCATCCGGACGGCGGGGACGCACTACGCGCAGTACGAGCGAGTGTCCCTCTAGCGCAGCATCCGGACGGCGGGGACGCACTACGCGCAGTACGAGCGAGTGTCCCTCTAGCGCAGCATCCGGACGGCGGGGACGCACTACGCGCAGTACGAGCGAGTGTCCCTCGCAGCATCCGGACGGCGGGGACGCACTACGCGCAGTACGAGCGAGTGTCCCTCGCAGCATCCGGACGGCGGGGACGCACTACGCGCAGTACGAGCGAGTGTCCCTCAAGCGCAGCATCCGGACGGCGGGGACGCACTACGCGCAGTACGAGCGAGTGTCCCTCGCAGCATCCGGACGGCGGGGACGCACTACGCGCAGTACGAGCGAGTGTCCCTCGCAGCATCCGGACGGCGGGGACGCACTACGCGCAGTACGAGCGAGTGTCCCTCGCAGCATCCGGACGGCGGGGACGCACTACGCGCAGTACGAGCGAGTGTCCCTCAAGCGCAGCATCCGGACGGCGGGGACGCACTACGCGCAGTACGAGCGAGTGTCCCTCAAGCGCAGCATCCGGACGGCGGGGACGCACTACGCGCAGTACGAGCGAGTGTCCCTCTAGCGCAGCATCCGGACGGCGGGGACGCACTGCGCGCAGTACGAGCGAGTGTCCGTTTAGCGCAGATTCGCACCCAATTCACCTGTTTGCATTTTCCGGATAACCGCTTACCCCGCTTCCTAATCGAAAGCGATCGTTTGTATGACTTCCGATATGACATACAAACGCGACTTGAGCGATCGCGCGTGTAGCTCATATTAATATAAAAGAGCGCGACGATCGCTTCTGGCTAAGACGAGCCTCAAGCATAAACCAAAAGCCCTCGAAAAGACTTTGCGATGATTTGATATCTTCTAATTTATCTAAATTGTTGTTTCGAAACTGAGCATATAAAAAGAGTGGTCATTTGAGATATTTGAACTTGATATTTATAATGTCGACCATTTTACAGCGCAAGATACATTTGGCATCATTAACACAAAACAGCCTCACTGCACCATCTCGTCCTGTCTGTATACTATATTGAACACAACAAGTCTCAAATATCTGCCATGTAAACCTGAATAGTTTTGGCTTCCGATTGATCTATTAAACATTATCAAGGTAAGCAAAGTTGAAGCTAATAGTGTAGAAGTGACCATATTATGTTACATTAACATATTTAATCTAGTGATTAAATTTTTCTAAGAAATTTGCTATTCTGTAAATGGATCTTGTCATAGACTGCCTCTCTATGAAATTATAATTAAGTGAGTGTAAGTTACCCCTCGTTTATACCCAAAAAAAAATTGTTTTCGACTAAACTTGTAAAACACTAGTCAAACCTGTATTCCCGTTGTCTTTGTAGGCATGTCCCCGCTAAAGGGGACATTATGATACATACATACATACATAAACTCACGCCTTCTTCCCATGGGGGTAGGCAGAAACTACAGAACGCCACCTGCTACGATCCTTACATACTCCTTTTGCCTCGTTTACGTTCATACATCTGGTCATACACTCCCGCCGGTTGCGAGTACTACGCACTTGGCCTTTCTGAAGAACATCACCAATAAGGTCAGTATATGTCCTTCTAGGGCGTCCCCGACCGGCCTTTCCCTTCACATCAGCCTTGTAAATACGTTACAAGATACAAGTGTGATACAAGTGTGCTGTAATGATCAATGCACATGTTAAATCATACGACGTTTTATAACACACTTGCGAGGAAAAACAAAACTGACTTGATGTCAGAACAGAACTTATGCTGCGTTTTTATAGACCAGGGCTGAAAGCCTTTGAAAATAGCCAAAAGTGAAAAAAAAAATTGCAGGACGAAACCCATTGGAAAAGAAAGAGAATATAACAAAAATGAAAGGAAAAATAATTTACGGGCTATCCGAGGTCGGGAAATGGATGGTTAAAAATTGAAATAACCAAGTTTTTGATTATGTATTTATATCTTCTACAAAAAAAAAAATAACTTAATTTGGTGAAAACTTACCTTTTTATGTTCCAAACACACTTTTTTTTTAATATTACTTTTTTTTTTAATATTTATTTTTTCACCTTATTTTGACTTAATATAGAAAAAGCACTCCAATTTTCAATCGAAAATTCTCCCGTCAAAATGTCAGCTTTTTAAAAAAGGTCGGCGGGCTAAAAATTGTTCGTTGAAATCTCTACTTTCTGATGGTATCAAAAAAAATACATTACTACATATTATACTATTATTACATTTCATTGATATACTATGCTAAATGATCTTAGAAAATGCAAAGAAACGAAAAAAAACTCGAATCCGGAAATTTCGATACTATACTAATCTATACTTATATATTAATATTATAAAGAGGAAAGATTTTTATTTTTGTATGTAACGAATAAACTTAAAAACTACTGGACCAATTTGAAAAATTCTTTCAGCAATGGATAGCTACATTATCAGCGACTAACATAGGCTATATTTTATCCCCGTGCTCCCACGGGAACGGGAACTACGCAGGTGAAACCGCGTGACGTTCGCTAGTTAGTCATAATTTAACAGTCGGTACAAATAGAGATGTAAGCCGCGTGGGTGAATTGTCGAATTCGTGACAACGGTCCTTGACGGTATTGACGATCCTGACCTGTTAAATAACTCAGCCTGCACGTGTATTTTATGAACGATGTTGTTCACTGCTCTGTATCACGAATACTGGCTAACGGTTTTTACAGCTGCTACGAAATAACTGGTAGTAAGGCCCAGACCCTCCTAGCCAGTGAACGCAAATATAATTTGCGTTCACAGCTCCTAACCCCTTCCCCACTTTTCTGTGAAATACTATTTTAGATGGGCTAAAATTTTCCGTAGGTCACTCAGGTATATGTATAATAGGCATCTACGAATATAATTTAAAGAAGATTCTACAACTTTCTCAAAATATTGTAGATTCAGAGTACTTATCATTATGTCCTAAGCTCCTAACCCAGGTCATAGCCTACCCGTATGCCAATCATCTAAATCTGTTCAGCCGTTACGGCATGATAGGTACAGACAGATAATAAATCTGTTATAGGGTTCCATACCTCAAAATGAAAAATGGAAAACCTATTAAAGGATGGAATTAGTCTGTATTTCATTCAAATCGGTACTCTCCGCTCTATTAAAAGAAGTTAAGTTTGTCCTTCACTCTGTAAATTCAATTTGGAAATTCGGGCATCCGAGCCAGCACAGCTTTGAGACGGAACCCTCGAGGCGCAAGTCCTACTCACACTTGTCTGGTTTTTTAATATGATTTTAAATGCCCTAAAATACAAATTATTGTTACTATTATTATTACCATGAATTTTATATACCAGAGTAGGTAGTGACGCCATTGACCACGTAATACCTAAATGTTAGAAAGGTTAGTTTATGACTTTAAATTGTTATAACTTTGACAGAGTGGGCCGATTTTAATTAAATAAAGACCAAATGTTAATTCAAGATACGGACTTCCTTACATATTATAAAACAAAGTCCCCTGCCGCGTCTGTCTGTCTGTCTATCTGAACGCGATAAACTCAAAAACTTCTGAATGGATTTTCAAACGGTTTTCACCAATGGACGGAGTGATTCATGCGGAAGGTTTTAGTATATAATTCATTAAAGTTTTGTGTAAATTGGCTGAAATTTGACAATTATTATTGTTTAAGAGGTCGGAAAAAATCATGCCGACTGGGAACTTTATTGGCGTGCGCCGCGGAAATCGTAAAAGTTACATACAATTTATGTTCTACAGTATTATTCATCTTAAACAGTTCAACAAAAGTCCTCGATGGCATATGTCTATCTTCTAAGGATGACCCACAATAACCATTTTTATCTTTCAGAATTTGTTAAAATTTTCATTGTTATTTCCGAAGCTATTTTCTCCGGCGTTATTTTAATTCTTATCCAATAAACTTCATTAAGCATTTAATTTAGATTAAAACATGCCTTAACATCATTTCATTTAAATTAATGGTTTAAAAGATATCACAGATTCAGAATTACGCGTAACAAAATAATTATGGTTGACGGCAACGCGGACGCAGAAGTAGAAGTTTTAACCTTTTAAGCGCTTGGCTAAATATCAATTGCCGTGCCCCTAGCGCGCGCCTACAAATCGACAAAATAATAGTAGGTATTATTTTAATAAATAAGGAGGAGCAATCGTTGTATCGGTAAAAAAGTCAAAAAGTTTGTTTATGTTTTTATTTTAATTCAGCCTTATGGCTCCTACAAACAGGCGACACAAAGAAACCGCTCGCGTCGCGTTGCGTCGCGCGTCGCGCTTGTTCGTAGGAGCCTTTAAATTAACCACCCTAATCACTTTCTTCGTATCACAATCGTTCATCTTTAACCCTTTCCCTGCCAGATTTTGCTGCAGTAATCATGCCCCAGGGCCAGACGTGTTTAGGTATAATTTCGAACAGTGTTGGGAAATCTGAATAAATTGTTATCGATATTATATAAGTACTAGCTCTTGCTTGCGACATCGTGTTTAAAACCTTAAGGTAGAGCCGTAGGTATATAGATTGATGCAAAATAAAACTCTCATATGTTGTTGACAAGCAATCTTTAATAATAGGTAATTATAATTAACACACTTGAAATCAATTTTTCACTCATAATCTAAGCAACCATAATTTATTAATTTAATATTTCGGAGATGAACACGGTCTGATTTCTTCTTGAACTTTTTCTGTTGAATCTCCACGAGCGTGGTATATTAGATTAATAATTTTCATTTACATATAATACCGATCGCATATCTGGTCGAACAGCCTCCATTTCGAATGCTATTAGGGAAGCAAAATATTCATTACGAGGGTCTTTCGGTCTTTGGTTAAAAAAATTGGCTTTTTCTTTTCTATCTATTTTATAAGTATTTTGAATATCTTTTGGAATGTAAAATTGTCAACTTTATGTTGTCCAGCTTTGCTTTCATTTTATTATATTTTATCAAGTCTAAAATTATGGGAACACTAACTTATCGATTCTTCATCGCTTGTACTACTCGAACTGGAACTGTTCATGTTGATATCTCCTTCTAAAATATTCAATAATTCGTCGTCTTCCATCATAATGTTTCTCAACACTAGGCATCTGAAGCGTACTTGTTATCACGGGGACGGCGCTGCGGCTACTGGTGTTTACCAACAAATATGGCGTCCGTGTCGCTTGCGCCGCACGGAAAATCACGGTGATGGCGGCCAGTGTCCGTCAGGCTGGAACTGCATTAGTGACGTCCCAAAAATATCGACACCAAGAATATATTTTTTTTGATTTCGTAATTTTCTACAGATTCTCTTCAATTGTTGTCCATTATTCAAATGAAAATTTAAAAAAAAAAGCCATTAAAGTTTTAATTTATAGTCTAGACATGGTTTAACAAGATAATTAATAATTTAAAACCATTGCTTTTTTATTATTGAGATTCTACTAGCGCATCACTAGCCCACTTAAAATTACGGGTTCGGCGCAGTGTGTCAGGGTAGTAAAAGCACCTCATTTGATTACTGCATTTAGATTTCATTGTTATGTATCAAAATGATGAGCCTGAGTTTTAAAAGTTTTATTGTTGTAAAGTACACATCCTGAAGTATTATAAATAATATCAAATTTCTTCAGTTTTTTTTTTAATGTAGTTAAGAATTGGACATCGAAAAAATAGAACTTAATATTACGGGATTAGCGCCACGGGCATCAGCATCAAAACACTGAATATTACGGTGACGGCAGGGAAAGGGTTAAGCTAACAAGTAAAAAAGAAAGTAACGAGTATATAAATTGAAATGTGACTATTTTATCGACAATACACAAATACCCATGAACAACATTAATGGAACTTACCATTCGTTTGATCCGCTTGTGACGTAGGCAGTGGTCGTATTAATGCGACAGCCGCGCTAGACTAACTAGAGAAATATGTTGCAAGCATAGGCGTCTAGGGATGGGAACTAACGTCAAATGTTGGCATTATACAAAGATCCTGAGGGATATTTTTCTTATGAATAATAAGGAAAAGAATTAATAACACAAGGCAATATGTTAAATTTAACTTTATTTCTTATGACACCGTTTATTTTATGCTGAATGATGCATCATACCTGATTATTTAACTGTTTGTTATTTCGTTTTCAAAATGCATTGTATCCCATGCCTATGGTCATATTTATGCGACGCGCGCGATAGACGCCGAAGAAAAGTCCAAGCTGCCAATTACTTATTTTTGTCTAGGTTTTTTCAATGCTTAGAAACATAATTTTAAATTAGTTATGAAACATAATTTTAAATTAGTTATGAAACATAATTTTAAGTAATTGTAAATAATAGCTCTATTTAATAATAGTTTTAGTTGTACCACGCAGTTAATAGGACGAAAATAGAACGAAAAAAATCATGCATGTTCTCTGTCGCAGAAATACGACACGAGCGGTAGGGACACGGAAATATTTGCCGCATATATGCGACACAAGCGGTGCAAAGTTTAAAGTCGGTTAATAAACCGTTTTTAACCGACTTTAAAAAAGGAGGTTCTCAGTTCGTCGGAATATATATATTATTTTTTTTACCTTTAAAAACTCACCCCCCATCTACTTCCCGACCAGATCCTAACCGTAAATTATTTTTCCTTTCATTTTTGTTATAAATTATTCTCTTCCTTTTCCAATGGGTTTCATCCTACTATTAGGGTTCCATACCAAAATGGTAAAGAGGAACACTTATGGTGCGACTCAGTCTGTCTGTTTGTCACAACTGGATATCTCAAGAAGAATGCTATCAACTTAAAATTTGGAATAGTTTTAGATGACGTTTGCCCAACTATTTTGCAAATATGAAAGGATTTTTTTTTATTTGCACCTGGGACTGAACAATGGTCCTAAAAATTCGAAGTGGGGCTACTAGGGCATATCATATGAAAGAGCGCTATTTGCACATTCTCAAACATTTTTTTTTATTTCGCCGCGTAGTTTTCGACTTAAGACAAAAAATGTAAAAAAAAAACCGTTCCCTTATCTCCGAAGTTTGCATACAGACAAATCTGATATTATGCTATGTGATAAAAGTTGAATGTATTACAATTCATTATTTAATATTCTAGTTCACCAGTTAGCGATATTTCTACATTGCCAAATTAATCAAAACAGCGAAAGATTTGACTGCTATTTGCGAAATCGTAACGATGCCAACTTTTAGAATAAAAGCTGTTAATAGTATAGCTTCTACTAATTACATGTGTAGTAGGTACTACTAATTCCATGCTGTCATGATAGTACTTGCTAATTCCATACTGCCATGTAATTACTCCGACTAGCAAATAGTTATCTTTGGCGCACATTACCGCACTAGTGCGGTAATATAAAGTAAAAAGCACGCGTTTAATACACTGCATTATGACCCTAAAAGTGGTTTAATAAGAGCCACTTTACGAGCAAGTGTGTTGAAAAATAATTTTTCGTTCTCCCCGTACGCTGTCACGTTTTAACCATTTTGTTCACATGTTTTGACAAGCCTTCTTTCTAGTTTTGCTTACACTACTTTTTTTTAGTTGTAAACAATAAACGAAAACAGTGGACACAAAATGTAGAATACAAACGTAAACGTACTCAGCAAATTATAGTATATTATAATACACAATTTTATTTTGATTGTAAATATTGTAAAGTTGACCCAACTAGAGGTCCAAGGTGAAAGCCGTACGTCGTAAAATATGATAAGGAAATTAAACATTTACTTTTTTATAAACCAGTCATTTATTTACAACGTGTATTAATTTCCTATTGCTTTATTGCCCAGCGCAGTGTAAACCTAGGAACAAGACTTATTTAACACAGCAGAACGTGATGCCAGCTGCTAGACGTTCACTTACTCCATATTTGCCATTAGTCTGAACCGAGGCGCGAATCGACGAGACTTTGAAAAAATTTGATTATAAAGACTTCGATTTTCATTTGTTCAGAACCTTAAAAATTGTTAAAAGCCATCGACAACCTTAAAAAGATGCTGGATAGCCGAGATCGGGCAGAGCTTGGTGTTGTGGCGCAAATAGTGCGAGGTTTATGTCCTGGAGCGCGCGCGCTAGGTGTTGTCGCGGCCCTGCGTGCACGCCTGCAGCACGTCGTAGAACTGCGACAGGATGGCGTTCTCCTGCTTGGCGCGCTCCACCTTGTTGGAGATGTAAAGTTGCGCCGGCGCTACGTGTTGTCGCGGCGCTGCGTGCGCGCCTGCAGTACGTCGCGGAACTGCGACAAGATGGCGTTCTCCCGCTTGGCGCGCTCCTCCTTGCTGAAGGCCGCCAGCGCGCGCTTCTCGTCCGCCGAGTAGATCTGGTTCTCCTTGCGGATACGTACCGCCTCCATGCGACGGTGCCTGCGATCATATCACACCATTAAGAATGCACTATAGATCAAATATAATATTATGTTCAAAATTATTACTTTACTGCTTACTTACTAAAATTGTTGTGTTCGCACTCGAGTTCGAACACTGATCACTCTCGAAACACATAAATAACTACAACGAAAACAAGTGTGTACCTGCTGCCACTCATGACGTATCCCACAGACTCGTAGGAGGCGATCTCGTCGGAAGTGAGTCCGATTTCCCCGCGGCGCGGGATGCGCTTGCCCTCGGCCACGTAGGCGGCCATGGCCGCGCCCTCGCCCGGCAGCAGCGCGCGCCCGAAGTCCTTGTGGCCGAGCGCGGGCCCCACGCGCGGCGTCGGCCCGAACGCCTCCGACGCCATCTCCTCGTCTCCTTTTTTGGACGACTTTGATTCCCTTGTTGCTTCTATTTCATGTTCTTCTGTGAATTAAAGTAAAACGTAAATATTATAACAATAGATAAAAACCGCATATGGATACTCAAAATAACCAAAATTGTTCAATGTTACCTTTGGACATTGACTCAGTAGGTACTCGGCCCGGCTCACGCGCGACCCAGTTAAAATAATGATTTGGTTGCATCTCACACGTATAGAACGCGAAGAGTTTGTATAATAGTATGTGTTAAGAAAAAGTAGTATTCGGGGTGGCAGGGACATCGAAGCGAAAAAAAAAAAAGAACAGTGGCACTCTGGGAGTGCTGACAGAAGTGAAAACTTGAACAATTTTATTGTGCAGGAAATAGTGTATCGCGCGTTGAGGTCTTTTTAATGGTTAAACTTGGTGTCGTAACAGTGTCGCAAAACCAATGGTTTTGGTCCCAAAACCAACGAGCGTAAAGTTTTCACTTCAAAAATCAGCTGTTCCATACATTTTGACCGCGTAGGTATTATTGCACTTTTCTATGAAACAGATTTTTTTTTTTAATAACTGACGAATTTCATGGGTTCAGAATCATGTAATGAATCCATGGTAAAAGTTTTCGTGTCGATGTCCCTGCCACCCTATATAAGCTGTCAGTAACATATTGTTGATAAATCAGGTTTGAATTTTATATTCTTGTCTCATTACCCCTCACTGTGGCCAAGACACCTTTAGCCATCTCTGATGATCAGTCGCGTGAGTCTGCGGGAGTGGCAGCGAGTGTACCCGAATCTGGAATTCCTGTCTACTATCCGTCTGTAACCTTAGGTCGTACGGTACAGACATCCTAAACTTATTTATATATTTATCTATCACATACTAGGTATATGATAGGTTAGGGCTGTAGGGCTTAGAGTCGTAGGGACTGTTAGACTTGTAGGTTTTAGCAACTTCCTTTAACTTATCATATATTGTCATTGCGGCCTTACTTATCAGACTACGACACAGCACAACTCTTACATTTCCCAGTAAAAGAGCAAAATTTAAAAACCGAATCATATTTTATTTATAAAAAAGACTATGGCAGTGATAATATAAGGAAATTTTAAAAATGCCTTGCAAGTTTAACGTGGTCAGAGGTACATCTCGAAACTGATTTAAATAATGCATTGAATAAATTTCTCGAGTTTTTATATTTATTGTATAATTTATGCTTCCCAAAGATTAAAATAAACAAAAATGGATAAGCAATGGTCTCAGAAATAGTTGCAAAACTAAACTATGTTTACGTTATCTCTATTATAAAAATAAAAGTGACGTACAAGTCGTGCGTTTTAGAATGATCGCTCTTACGCTAAATGTTTGTATAAGGTTCATATTCGGTTTACGTAAATATGACCATTTTTCCGAATTTCGTGTGAAGCTCAAGTGCTTATTAATTCAGTTAAGTAATTTTCGTATTCTTTCCTTTTTGTATAGTGTGCTCATTTCCCCTTCCACCCCTCTCTATCTCAAGAAGCGTTTCCAGTTTCTTTGCGACTCCCACACAACATTTTTAAGGTCATCAGATAACTTGAAATTTAAGCTTCAAGTTATCTGATTACCTTAAAAAAATTTCGTGCCTATGCATTCCACAACTTTTCTCAACAAATCCTTTACTGACCAGGCTGCTCGTTTGTGGAATGCATTGCCAGTTCAAATAAAACGCGCGCAATCTTTACCTGTATGTAAGAGACTCGTAAAGGAACATTACTTGTCATTGTGATCTTGTTCTTTTAACTGTAATTATCTATAATTTTCTTTTAGTTTTGTTGCTTATATATGTATTTAGTAAGTATGTATGTATTTATATATCTATTATTTTAGGATATGACCGTATATAATCTGTGTGTCTATTCTATTATATTGTATTTGCACCAAATTATTATTGGCACCAACGACAGCCCCATTTTCATGTCCATTCTAAGGTTGCCTGGAAGAGATCGTGAAAAGCGATAAGGCCGCCCATTGTATATTTTGTAGTGTCTGATTAATTTTTGTTATGTATTTCTGTGGTGTACAATAAAGTATATATAAATAAATAAATCGCGGTAAGACACATAGGATCCGAGCAAAAAAAAAGGCGAAAAACCGATGACACCGCGGGACACAGCTAGTCATATAACCACACCCATATTCAGTAAAAGGAATGAAGAAGCTAAGGTGCTTATTACACCCTCATTTTGTTTTCTTATATTATAATTGCATTTTAAATAAGGTATATAAGAACATGCATGTTCTTCACTCTAATTTTAAAAGTTTAACTTAATCTTAAGTAATTATACTCTCAGGACTTGCAAGCTCAATTGCGGCGATAAGACCCCTCTTTGAGGAGTGGCTAGAGAGGCGCCACGGCGTCCTCACCTTCCGCCTGACGCAGGTCCTCACCGGACACGGCTGTTTCGGGAGGTTCCTGCACAGGATAAGGCGGGAGGAGACGCCCGGGTGTCATCATTGTGTGGATCGGCCGGAGGACACGGTGGAGCATACGGTGGAGGTCTGCCCAGCTTGGGCGGAGCATCGCCGTGTCCTAGTGGAGGCGATCGGCGGCGGTGATCTCTCGCGTCCGGCCCTGGTTCAGGCCATGGTACGGAGCGAGAGGAAATGGGAGGCCGTCACCTCCTTCTGCGAAGCGGTAATGCTCGCGAAGGAGGAGGCGGAGCGCGTGAGGGAGAGGCAAATTTCGCGCCCTCACGCCCCTAACCGCCGCAGGAGGAGACGCCCAGGGCTTCGGGAATCGCGAGGCGATTTCCGGCCACCGTAGGCGCGGGTTTGCGGGCGGTGAGCAATGGGTAGCTCACCGTCCGATAAGGACCAGGCCCGGGTCGACGGCGCGTTGTGTTCCACGCGCGCCTCAAAGAGATGTCAGCAGAATCGACGGGGTCCGCTAGGGCCAATGCCTGCCGGGGTTGCGAAGAAAACCGAGAGGGAGATCGTGGCCCCCGGCAACAGGGCAACGGAAGGAACACGGGTGGGTTTTAGTCAGTAAGAGTCTGACACGCTCTCCCGCTCCGCCCAGAGCGGGAGAAGTTATTTGATGATTTCCCACCCACAAAAAAAAAAAAAAAAAAAGGACTTGCAAGCTGACATTTTGTCACACAAAACAACACTTACGTCCTTTCTCAACCCACACTTCCTCCTCACTGCTGTCACTCGAGTCGCTGCTTGAACTCTTGGCTTTCTTCTTCTTTGCCTTCTTCCTTGCTTTCTTCACTTTCTTTAGTTTCTTCTTTAACTTCTTGAGCTTCTGCTTGGTGTCTTTGTCCTTTGACTTTTTACTCTTTTTCTTTTCTTTACTACTGCCCGAGTTTTCAGGTTGTGACTGTTCCTCTTCAGAACTAAAAAGTCAGAGAGCAGGTAAACAAAAACGTGTTTGGCTGGGTCTACTGAGAATAATAATGCTTACTGAAAGTGAAATGTGATTAGGATTCCATGTTCCATGCAATAATATGGCATCCTAATCAAGAAGAAGCCCAATTGCATTGCCTTGCACCATAAATTAGATTCATAATAACTTTTGAACACTTACTCTGCCCTGAGTGGTGACTTGCCCCAAACAGAAGACACTCCAATTTGACCGATCCTTTCCCTCTCTTCACGTCTTGCATCAAAGAATTCTTCTTCTTGAGGTTTATAACGGGCTCTTGCTGGAGGACCACCTCCTCCTAAACCTAAAAACATAATATAAAATACATGATTTTACCTTCCATCAACAATACTATTCGAACAAAAGCACATTTCTCAAGTGTCCATGTTTGCAAACACTTATGTGTATAAATTCTTACTACGACATGAAGAAAAAGGTTATAAATAGATGTATAGGATTATGTGCATTTGCATGTTTGCATATAACGCTATTTTTATAGCGTTATTGCATATTTAAGTCCTTTTTCGTTGATAGTGCTTCTTTCAGTAGTTAAATGTGTTAAGGGCTTGCTACACGGCTGCCAACCGCGTCCTCCCAACAGAGGTGACCTCGGTGGTTTACAACCGTAGAGTTGGTGTTTTACGACCAAATTCCAAACAGCTCAGCCTGTCGCCAATAAAGGTGACCTCAGTCGGGGACGCGGTTGGCAGCCGTGTAGCAAGCACTTTAGGCGTGTTGTGTTACGCGGGAACGGTGACGGGCCGCAGTCAGTGACGTGCCGCGCGAGCGCCTCATATGCACTCGGCGGTCTGCCTGACGAGGTTTCTGTAGAAATGGCGCCAAATTTCAAGTACAGTCTAGTAACGTCAATTGACGTAGTCACTTTCACAATACAAATTAATATAAGTGACAAACGACACAAGTTTACGGCTGTTAAGATTAAGTGTACGCTTGGTCCTTAAATTCAAAGTCGCTCAGCGAGTTATGGAACGAGCTATGCTTGGAATGTCTCTGAGGGATAAAATCCGGAATGAGGTAAGCACCTAATCCGGCAGAGAATCAAAGTTGTCGTCATAGCTCACAAAATAAGCAAGCTGAAGCGGCAATGAGCCGGCAATATTAGCCGTAGAACATCGGTTCTACGGCTACACATCTACCCCAGCGGTCATCGGGTAGACGTGTTCCTGAGTGGAGACCGCTAATCGGCAAACGTAAGGTAGGCGGCTCTCAGGCTAGGTGGAGCGACAATCTTTGCAGGGTGACTGGTAGCAGCTTGATTACAGTCGCCCAGAACCGAGCTAAATAGTATGCAATTGGAGAGGCCAATGTCCAGCAGTCGATTGCTATAGGCTGATGATGATGACTCAAATTTGCTCTAGAAAATCTAGAATAATATTATTATAATATTATTAAGAGTGTTCATCCAAAAAGTTGACAACACTTAAGAGTGTCACATATTAATATATGTGTACGTCATATATTATATATGACGGAAAGGGTACCTACATGTCTCTCGTTATTATCGGGCATATTTTAACCAGTGTGGGCGTACTATGGTTAGTGTTGGCTTTTGCGCAATAGAAAAACCGTTTGCCGTTCAGATCAAATTATAATTCACACAGTATAGGTACACGACACAACTATACAGAATGAGCTACAGTTTCTAAACTTGTTCACTGCTGGTTGAGGGTTATGTTGTCGATCGCCGCTAGGCGGCGCTGGCGCCCCGATTAGTCAAATCAGTGATGAATTTCCGACATAAGTATAAATTATTGTGAAAAAAACCATTTCTAATAATAGTATTTCGATTGTTCATATTTTGTCCATATTTCGCCCTCTTTTTACAGTTAAGAGATGTAGAAAGCGCGCGTTTGGTCTAATTTAGCTACTTCCACAGCATTATGTTGTATGGCATTTTACGGTGGGGTCGGGCTGCTGACATTGAATCCATCTTTATTTTGCCAAAGAGAGCTGTCAGAGCCATTTATAATCTACATCGCCACGAATCTCTCAGGAAACTATTTAACAGGATTAATATTATGACGGTACCTTGCCAATTCATTTATGAAAATATTATGTATGTAAGGAAAAATCCACATCTTTTTAATAAAATAAATGATAGACATACTTTTAATACTAGAAATAATGATAAACTAGATCAACCATTTTTCAGATTATCTAAAGTCATCTTTTATGGGGTACTGCATTAAATGTTACAACAAAATACCTTGTGACATATTGCAATTAAATGAAAGAAACTTTAAAACTCATATTAAAAGTACACTTTGTATACAAGCATATTACAAATTAGAGGATTATGTCCAAGATAAGAGTGCTTGGAAACATGCTGGTCCTGCTCCATAGGACAATTTAGAATCAAGACAAAATCAAACAGGTTGCTAAATTAATTGTAAAATTTATAATTTTGTGTTATATGACATTGATTTTACAATCTGTGATTACTTCCTCACACACGGAAACATTAATTTTTAAAAATTTGGAAAATCATCTACTTACAATGTTTTACAATGTTTGTAAATATGTGAGCACCATGTATGTATCACATAATTAAATTATCTGTTGTTGGCGACTAGAATCAAATATATTATTTTGTAAATTTTGACATTCAAAAGTGCCATACATGGGCTTATTTGAAATAAATTATTTGACTTTGACTTGGACTTAGGATATTAATTGAGATTTGTAGCATTTACAGTGGTAACCATGTCATTTAGTTTAAATAGGTTTTTATTTTATAAAGACCCTTTATAAAGATTCTTTTATATTTTGTGAATTTGAGAATGTTGTAGGCTTAACAAACTGCATATTTGTAGACCATTTCCTAGTTCGTTAAGTACATGGTACTTGTTGTTGACAGGCCTACACTCTCCTGTCATACCTATTATCACTGTAATTTGAAAACATTGTAAAAGCTATTTATTTTTAAAAGAGTAACCGTGGAGTTTCTTGCCAGCTCTTCTCCATAGTTAAACAACCAACTAAAACTGTGCACAGCTTCTGACATTTCATAAGTGCCCTTGTAGGTTTATGTTAAATAAAATATTTTAATTTTGAGTTTTATTTTCAGCTTCAAAACCTAGCTTTTAAAATATGAACAGATTCACATGCATTTTCCTTAATTAAATGAAGTAATACAATAATGCTGAGATGTTGTTTTCAATTAATACTAACCACCGCCCAGCCCTCCTCCATTGTACTCCTTGTAGGAGCTACATCCCCGGTCACGCTCGCGGTCCCGCACGTGCGGCCGCTCTCGTTCCATGCTGCCATCGATGTTCTTAGTGCGTGCACGGTCTGCTCCCCAGTCTTTACTCCGTTCCTGACTGCGATTGCGCCCGCCGTCGCCATGCTCTTTGCTGCGATCTCCACCACCTCTGTCCCTGCTTCGATCTTCACTACGGGGTCGTGCACCTCTCTCCTTGCTTCGCTCTCTGCTGCGGTCTCGCCTACCTCTTTCCTTGCTACGCTCATGGGTGCGGTCGCGACCGCTTCTCTCCTTGCTTCGCTCTCGGCTACGGTCGCGACCACCATGTTCTCGGTCACGACTACGACTCCCGTGACGGCCGCGTTCACGATCACCGCCCATCCTCAGATCTTCGTCACAATTTCACAAGTTCTTCAAAACTGCGACACCGATTACGTATGTTTTCATAAGATGATTCGCTAAAAGAAATCATGAAAGATAATTCACACTACTTTTAAAACCCAGGAAGAGCTAAATAAAATAGACCAAACTACGGCTTTTATTAGGATACTGATGCAAAAGACAAGACAGTATCAATCAATCAAAGCCAAAGCATCCAATTTTATCGTTGCGAATTTTTTTGACTTGCCGACTTTAGTGTTCTGTGCTTGACACTTGATTGACAATGACGGCTGGGCTGATTGACTTGCTTGACTAGTTTTTTTTTTTTTTGGAATTTTATGACCTGGTTACTGGACCTTTAGGTCAAATGCTTGACTAGTCAATGAGTCTACAGATTACCTAAAGCATAGGTACGTTCTGTGACAGATCTGCACGATCTGAGTCGATCTGTGTGACTCAGTGTGACCATCTAATAACCGATTCTGTCGTAGTTTGGTTTGCTTATATAAACTACAACTTGCTCACTTCTGATGGCGCTGATCTCCTGCGTCTAATAATTTGACAGCTAGCCATACATTTTTTGTAAACAAGCGACTTCTTTTACGCATAATTAACTATTGAGCCCAGTTGCAACTGGGCTCAGTAATTAATTAACTGCAAAAATACGGGGACCCATGTATTTGCCAAAGAAGTTATAAGAAGAAAACCGTGGGAGAAAGCTTCCGTAAAAAAAATGGAACCCGATATTTCGTCGAGACGATGTGCTATCCTTTAGCTTTTTATGAGAGAAAGTGATGATGATGAGATGATGCCCCCACGAGAACTAAGTTTTCATTATATATAGGCACTTGTGATGTGATATTATGTAAATTATTTTTATTTTTATTTTATTTATTAGGGACAAAAAATCAGTTACATGTTAAGGTTTAAAATTATGAGTCGTAACACAAATAGGTAAACATATAGTTTACCTATTTGTGTTACGAAATTATGAGTCGTACTCATAATTTTAAACCTTAACATGTAACTGTTTTTTAAACCCACACCATTGTCCATGAGTTAATAGATGAATAAATCAGGAACGGAAATGTATTTACAATATTATCTTATTATGTTTAACTGAATTTAAAAATTATTGATAGGTTAAGATTGTGGTGAAAGAGTATTTATAGCTAGTGTTTTAAATTTTTTACTTGAAAGAGAGAAGACATCTATGTCCATGAAGTGCGTGTTATAGGTTTCAACAAGTTGACGAAGAGGCACTCGTGCCCCGGCGTTAGCCCTGCATGAATCTACGTGGAACAGCCGGGGCACACGCGCTGCCCGTCTGATAACAGTTCTAGGCACTGTATAGCGCAACTTATTTGTGATTTAAATACAGTCAAATCTATTGTTACACAAACCATGTAGCATTATGGCCACCAAAAGTAATCGCCGAGATTCTAAACTTAAAATACCTATTAAATTGCTGTAATAATTGTGTGTAAGGAATCCTTGAATGATATAACATTTATAGTTTACAGTACGTAAAAACTTTTTCTGTACTAATTCCAATTTAATGTTATATTTGAGGTAGAACGGATTCCTAATAGGAATCGCGTATTCTAATTGAGATCTTATCAACGCTTTATAGTAGCAAAGAAGTAGAGGGTGTAATGTTGCATGTTTTTACTTACGGTTTGGTTGTTAAAATGTTGGTCTTTTATCATACGTAAAGTACTAGGTAAATGCATGACCATTGCCGGTGTGTTAAATATTCCTGAGGCTCTGTATTTCATTGTTATTGATATTTTCTGTAGATTTTCTTGTTGTGACACTCATGTGACACTTACCTTTGTCAAATGTTAAACTGTCAGTTTCTTTTAATTTTTCTGTTAGTCTATGATGTTACTTTTTGGTTTATATAGTTTTAATTATTTTTATTGATTAGTTATAATTTATTTTTTATATTATGATTGTACGAAATAACTACAAATTATTAACTATTGTTCTAAATTTTATTTATGAAATTTACGCACTCCAAGGAGGTCCGATTACATTTGAAGAAACCATTGTTTGAAAATGGAAAAGAAGATTGATTTTGGAAACGAGCTGAAGGTTATAAAAGCAGAGGCCGTCAGAAGTAACGGGCTAGTCTATCTCCGACTTTTCTATAATAATAATAATAATAATAATATTTATTGAATAAAAACGTTTACAAAAAGTGTACATTTAGGCAACAGTAAGATTTCCCAAACAATTATAATACCTAAAAATAAATTAAAACTAAAACATGTTAATATTACAAGTGCAAGTCAGTAATGATGTTTCGGAATTACAGTATTAGGTAGAACCCCCCCTTCTGGGAAAATGTAACGTTACAAGGGTCGCACGAAGTATGTGCAAATCAAAGTGCAAACACGAATCAATTGTCACACCAAGGTCGCGAACGGATTCTACCACATTTAAATGATGGCCATTCAGTATATACGAACAATTATGTTTGTTTTTGTTTTTAGTAATAGATATACTATGACATTTCGGAAGGCTAAGAAAGAGTTTGTTTTCTTTGCAGAAGTTATCAAGTCTGTGCAGGTCCTCTTGGAGCAGTAGGCAGTCATTGAATTTTTGGCAGGCTTTGTAAACTTTTACATCATCCGCATACAACAAAAAGTTGGAATGAATAAAACACTGCTTTATATCGTTTATAAACAGGATAAAAAGCAAAGGACCCAAAATAGACCCTTGAGGAACGCCAGACTCGACAGTCACAATTTCAGATTCAAACCCATTAATAACGACCTTTTGTGACCTGTTATAAATATATGATGCAACCCATCGAAGTAAATTGCCTCGAATACCGTTGTAGGCAAGCTTTTCGAAAAGGATTGAATGATCCACCTTGTCAAAAGCCTTCCGAAAGTCAGTGTACACAGCGTCTACCTGGACTCTCCTATTCATATTTTCAAAAAGAAAGTTAGTGAATATCATTAAATTGGTAGTTGTCGATCGCCGTTTAACAAATCCATGTTGTTCGGGTATAATAAGGCTATGTAATTGAGGGTAAAGAGCACTGTGCTCAAGTCTCTCAAAAAGCTTCGACAATGTGGAAATAATTGATATGGGACGATAATTCTCCACATTCTCCTTATCTCCACTTTTATAAATAGGTGTAACAAATGCTCGCTTCCACACGGTGGGAAAGATACCTTTCTGTAGACATTTGTTGAATTCGACACGTTTATTTGTCGCAGATCGGTCACGATCACATCTGAAGATTGTGTAGCGATCATCAATAAACTCGCCATCGTGAATGCTAGGAATGAGCCAGGTTTCAGTAAGTATGATAACATCATAAGAACACTACAGGATGCTCATATAAAGCGTGTGCAACTTCGTACGAATACCTCTACAATTTTGGTAATATATCAGAAAATTGTTAGTAGCCATAGATAACAATTATTGTAAACGCATAAACCAATTAGTACAGCAACATGAAGCATTACGCTTAACAATTTGACATTCCAAATACAGTAGAACCAGAAATTATTACTGTTCGTTTTCTTATTGGCCTTTAATGATGCTGTGTTCAGCGTGACCATGAGATAAGATATTAGACGCACCATATTACAAATAACAAAACATAAATGAAAGGGTAGATAACCGATAATATAAAAAACTAAGGTATACATATAAAACTAATAGCATAAAGACATGGATGAATGAAACATTCACAAATAAACACAAAATGTATACATAGGTCGTTGTAGATCGAATAAATGAACACGTCATACATCTAAATTGCCCACTAGGCATAGTGTTAAGCACTAGCCTTCTCATTAGCAATAATCTTTTTGAGATCACTTTCGGAGCGCACAGCAAAGGCCGCCATCCCATCTCTCTCACGTACAAGGATCGTGGCATTCTTAATCCATACATATTTAAAACCACGTTTTCCAGCGACTTCCTTACACATACGAAATAAGGCCTTATTTTTTAAAGTCAGATGTTCGTTAATATAAACCTGTAATGTAGCGCCTGAAATCCCCAATTCGTCGGATTTAAGACTCTTCTTTTTACGGTAGGCGCTTAGTAAGTTGTCACGAAGAATCCGTGATTTCAATTTTACTATTACATTTTTAAGCTTGATATCTCCTTGCCGTGCGTGGGGCACCCTATTAATCGATATAATGTCATGCTAGGATACAGGAAAGCCTACAGCCGTTCCTATTGACTGGGCTATAGTAAGCAGATTTTCATTGCGCTTATCAGGCAACTTACATATTTCTATGTTACACTGGCGTACTTGCTGCTCCATTGCGTCGATTTTCGTTTCCAATACTGCGACGGCGTGCTCACTATTACAGTTTTCCAGGTCACATAGACGCCTTTCATAACCTTTACGCTCACGTTCCAGTTCCTGAAGTCGGGTTTTCATATCCTCATAACTCGCATTCATGAATGAAATCGATTTCTCAATCTCAAGGTTGGACTTCTGTATTGATGTTTCAGTTCGGCCACCTCGGACACTAATTTATTGAGGATGATGTCTTGGTCAGTTTTCCAAGATAGTAACATAGTTTTAAGTTCATCAAATTGATTTGGCTCAACATAATTCTCGTCCCCCCGAAAGCGTTTGCCGGGCCCTGTTGTGATGTTGGCCAAGTTATCATCGACGGTTGTTATGGATGCCGCCATGTCCGCAGAAAGATCCGGTTCTGATTGCGTTTCATGTAAGGGCTGCGTGTTTGCCGACCCAGTAGGAGGCGAGCGCGCGCACCGTGGCATAGCTGACGAACAATGCAGTATTCGAAGCTGAATAAAAAAGCTAGTGTATGTCTAAAGTATGTGTATGTGTAAATTATCATATTAAATTAGTGCTAGAAGTGCTATCTCTGAAGTTTTTCAGTCAGGAAGATCATGCTCGAGTTAGTTTTCAACTCTGTTTAGGTTATTTCTATCGTACGCCTCCAGTCTTCAACAAAAAACGAACTTAAAGTCAACAAACACAAAATAACCTATAAATTATAAAACATTCATAATTTATCGACTGTTCCACTAAAGCTGCTTTTTTACCAGTGGAAAACGCTTCCCCTGTCTTTAACTCGTCTTTTAATAGTGCTACACTCCAAGTCTCTCAATACTCGTCCGTGGAGTAACCGTGAAGTTTCTTGCCGGCTCTTCTCCATAGGATTGGAACCGTGCATCTAACTTCTGACGTTTCATAAGTACCCGTGTAGGTTATGTGAAATAAAAATATTTTGAATTTGAATTTGAAATAAACACAACAATGACGGTTTAAAGACGTACAACTGTGCTGCCACCTGTTATGAGCTTTCAGTTTTTAACCTCATTCAGGTAAATAACACCCATAGCCAAACATAAATTAACAAATAAGATCAATAAAATAAAATAAAATCAAACATCAATTAAAATAAAATCAAATGAAAAGAAATTATGTTTAATCGAAACAATAAAGATCAATTAATGAAAAGAGAGCAAAATAAATCTAATTAAATTAAATCAATTTATACACACAAGGTGTACATTATTCACACTTCTTGGACTAGCCCCAAACACCATAAATTTACTCTTCACCACAAATTTACTCTTCATTATATTTCAACCCATGGCTCGAGGCATACTCTTCACAGGTCCCCATTAATTTCCTAAGACCACAGACCGATGCGCTCAGCACCATGTCGCCAGCGTAGCTCAAGTTATTGACGCATACTCCATCCACATGGCAACCAACATGCTAGCTGCTAAGCCCTTTTTTTTTTTTTTGAGGGTGGGAAATGATCAAATAACTTCTCCCGCTCTGGGCGGAGCGGGAGGGCGTGTCAGACTCTTACTGACTAAAACCCACCCGTGTTCCTTCGGTTGCCCTGTTGCCGGGGGCCACGATCTCCCTTTCAGTTTTCTTCGCAACCCTGGCAGGCATCGGCCCTAGTGGACCCCTTCAAATCTGCTGACATCTCTTTGAGGCGCGCGTGGAACACAACGCGCCGTCGACCTGGGCCTGGTCCTTATCGGACGGTGAGCCACCCATTGCTCACCGCCCGCAAGCCCGCGCCTACGGTGGCCGGAAATCGTCCCGCGATTCCCGACGCCCTGGGCGTCTCCTCCTGCGGCGGTTAGGGGCGTGAGGGCGCGAATTTGCCTTTCCCTCACGCGTTCCGCCTCCTCCTTCGCGAGCATTACAGCTTCGCAGAAGGAGGTGACGGCCTCCCATTTCCTCTCGCTCCGTACCATGGCCTGAACCAGGGCCGGACGCGAGAGATCACCGCCGCCAATCGCCTCCACGAGGACACGGCGATGCTCCGCCCAAGCTGGGCAGACCTCCACCGTATGCTCCACCGTGTCCTCCGGGCGATCCACACAATGGTGACACCCGGGCGTTTCCTCCCGCCTTATCCTGTGCAGGAACCTCCCGAAACAGCCGTGTCCGGTGAGGACCTGCGTCAGGCGGAAGGTGAGGACGCCGTGGCGCCTCTCTAGCCATTCCTCAAAGAGGGGTCTTATCGCCGCAATTGTGGCGTGCCCAGCGCTGGGTTGCGACAATCGCACTCTCCATGACGCCATGAGATCCCGCCGGAGCTCCGCCCACTGTGCCGCGATTTCTCGCGGCAGCGGAGTTAAGCCCCGGCGTTTCGCCTCCTCGCGCCACTCCCAAATATGCGCGAGGACCTTTGCTTCCAGATCCCATGGCGGTAATCCGGCAAGGAGGCTCGCCGCCTCGCAGGAGAAGCTGCTAAGCCCTACGATCAGGGCATTCACATAGAGGTTGAAGAGCGCAGGAGAGGTCAACCCCCCCCCGCCGTCTCACCCCGCACTCCAACCGATACGGTTCCGGCGTTACACCCGCCCATCTGACGCTATTGATCTGGTTTCTGAACCAATATTTGAATATGTTCGAGAGTTCTGGGTGTAACGGGTAACCCGATACTTTCCAGTTTCTCCCACAGGATGTTATATGACACCGTATCGAACACCTCGGAAAAATCCAGGAGACACGCATACACAGGAGTTTTACGATCTGTATAATATCTGACGATGATTAAGACTCAAAAACGCAGCTTCAGTGGAAAAACATACCTGTTTCTCTGCATTTATGTTGTTACCTCTCACCTCCTGCAGGGGTCACTGTCACTAGTTCCGGCGACCGGCCATTGGGGTTCTCATAGCGTTTATGATTTTTGTCGTGTTAGGAGCAAACGTTTTCTCAAGTTAAGAAAACTGACAAAAATCTTAAGAGATAGAAATATTGCATTGTTTTTTGGTTTAAAAATAGTGTTCGACACGAATAATATAGACATATTCAGTGTTTTTTAGTGCAGTGTTGTATACTTGACAGCAAGTTGGTAAGTACCTTCCATTATGAACTCTGAGGATCCTGTACCTGAACCTGTAGCTAAAATTGCTGCTCCGGATGGAGGGCGAAGAGCCGAGAGCTCAAGCTCATCGCAAACAAGTTCCTCGCCTTCAGAAGACGAGGAAGGATTTGCCTCGCCACCACCTAACAAAAGATCTAAGCGGTGCAGGTACAAATAGGTCAGAAGATGTTCGGATCCTCGTATGGATACTCTCATTAACCAAGTAACATACTTATCAAACTGTGTAGCTCAAATGCCGCAAATTTTCACGACAATTAGTGCGAGTAATAATAATAAAGAAAATAATGGCGGCCTATATAATATTACCGTGCCTTTACGACTCCGTTAATTCAACGAATTGTAACCAATTTTTAAATAAACCGCCCATTAATCCCCCAAACACATATTATTATGTGTTTGGGGGATTTGAAAATAAGTTTTGACGAATCTAAGATTGTACCAGTAGCCGATTCCGCAAAATTAGCAGAGTTAAATAAATAATCTTCAACAATTTAATTCACAGGCCTGGAAAGGTATTCGGTATAAGAAGGACTTGCAAGCACTTAAAGCAACACCAGGTTTTATAGGGTTAAAATTAAATGAGGAACCATGTCATCTTAATAAAGGTACTGATTACTTGACTAGTACGGAACAATTGTTAGCGGGATTGTCAAATGCTGTTTTGGAAAATACGCAACTCTTGAAACATGGTCTACATTAGGTTGTTAATTGGGCTGCTAGTTCTGACACAGAGCTCAATGCAAATACTCTACTAAATACTCTACTGCGTCGCGCGCGCGCATCCGTAGGAGACGTGCGTGTTTACGATTACCGGGCAATAAGTGTTTTGCAAATAAAGACAATGACGGATATATTGAAATGTCTGTCTTGTAACATCGTGATTGATGAATTGTTGGCTTACGTACAAAATAAGCTATCGCTCGTCGATGAGGAGAGTTTAGTGAAAATATGTGTGTCGTCGTTTGACAGTGAACAAATTAAAAAGTCGAAGTCGTTATTATTTGAACCTATTCCAAGTAATTTAAAACGTAAACCTACACGCAAAGGGCAAGGCAAAGAGGATCGTACTATGTACGATATAATTTGTGTTTAAGGTTATGGACAGTGATGTGATGCCGGTGTTTGTGGCCCGTAATCTGGAGAAACTACCTCCAATAACCTTTGACCATCTGGACGTCTCTGATCTGTTGAAAAAGATAGTGATACTTCAAGAGGAGGTAAAGAACTTAAAGAGTACTTGTGTAACAGTAAGTCAATTAGACGATCTTAAAAGTGCACTGCTTGAGTCAAAGTCCCAATCTACACCCACCCAACGTAACGTAAATACGAGAAGAGGTGCATGCACGTTGGATGACAATGACTCAAATCAATCCAGGACTCAACGTAATGAGACCTTAATTGTCTCAGAATCATCAAATGAGAAGTATTTGTCAAGCTTAAATAAGGTTAACGCTTTGTCAGCTGATATCAACAATACCGGCGGCATATTGCACGACACGGCAACAGTGGTTCAAAGCGGTAACCGTAGTCCGCGCTCATTATCGACACCGACGTCACCGTTCGTTCCTCGAGAGATAACAAACCAGTTTGCCGGTCCGCTGTTAAGTGAACAGTGTAAACAAACTGCGGCTGATGTTGTAAAGAGTTTCGATAAAAACCGACTTAGTAATGAAGGTTGGACGGAAGTAAAGAAGAAAAAGCGTTACAATTTGAAAAACCGTCTCACGGGAATGATGGGAGTTGCTCATGATTGTATTGAAAACTTTCGAGCTGCGGAAAGGAATGTTCCTATTTTTATAACGAACGTACACAAAAGCGTGATAGAGGCTGATATAGTGAATTACATAATTAGGAAAACGCAAGTATCTGTTAAATTAGATAAAATTAACGCCAAAAGACAGTCAGAACACTGTGCCTATAAATTCTTTGTGCCACAATCGAAATTACAAACATTCCTTGATGATAAGTTATGGCCTCAGGGCATAATATTTCGGAAATTTGTACGTTTTAAACCGAAGTCAACAGCACAAGCTAGTTATACTGGAGACGGCTCAATAAACACGGTAATTAATGGATAATAAGACATGCAAGTTAGCTACATTTAATTGTAAAAATGTAAAACGTTCTGTAGATTATATCAGAGACTTGTGCAGCAATACAGATATAATTGCGCTTCAAGAAACGTGGTTACTGTCTGAGGAGCAGTCCTTTTTGGATACTATTAGCTGTGAGTTCAGTTCAACGGGCACGTCGGGCATGGATTCAGCGTCGAAACTAATACGTGGGAGGCCCTACGGTGGTGTGGCCTATGTAATTTTATTGTGGAATAAAACCAAGATTTCCTTTGGTTTTGTCTTTATTGTGTATCAATTTATTCCACAATAATTGTTATCGCAAAATAATATCAGATTCTTATAGCACGATGTCTCAAGAGAAAGTAACTCAATATCTTCGACCCGATCATTTTGACGTGGAGCCTGCTGCACCCGGTGCCGATCTAAAGTGGGCCCACTGGAAATACACCTTTGAGAACTTTATCGCACAACTAGGATCGCCCGATAAATCGCCCGATGAATCGCTCAAACTGAAGGTACTTGTCAACCACATTTCGCCAACAATCTTCAACAACATCCGCTCCTGCAATAAGTACAGCGACGCAATAAGCAAACTTAATGATGCCTATGAAAAGAAACAGAACATAACCTTAGCAAGGCATCGACTTACGACTAGGAAACAACAGCCTGGAGAAAACATCGCAGAATACTCTCGAGCGCTTAACATCCTTGCTCATGACTGTAATTTTGAAGCAGTGACAGCAGAAGAACACCAGGACCAAGCCATACGTGAGACTTTTATCAGCGGGATCTTATCAAGCAAAATAAAGGAACGGCTTCTAGAAAAATCTCTGACACTAGAAGAGACTTTGAACCTTGCAATTACCTTAGAAACTGCAGAGAACACCTCTCAACTACTAGTACAATCTCTTTCCTTCAATCCTAACCCTGTCAATGCTGCCACTGAGGCAGAAACACGAACGCAGCCGAACCTAGCAACAACTCTCCGCCGTCGTTGTTTCTTTTGTGGGGGTAATATTCATCAAAGATTAAAATGCCCCGCCCGCAACGCGGAATGCCAACTCTGTTCGAAGCGTGGCCATTTTTCCAAGGTCTGCAGAAGCTCTAATCGCGATTCTAATAATAACTCAACAAATGCAGCTGTCACAGATGATGATACGCAAGTACAATCTGCCGGCTCCCAACTATCAGCATTTTCTGCCGCTGCTCCTTCTAGTCTCAGCAAAGCTACAACTCCCATTACTCTCAACAACTACCGCGCTGATGCACTCGTCGATACTGGCAGTTCTATCAGCTTCATTGACAAGAATCTTGCTCAAATTTTGAAGCTCAAACTTAAGCCTTGTAGACAGGCTATAACACTCGCATCTCTCAATAACGTTTCCTACGTCGATGGATTATGTTACGCGACACTTCAAATAGGTGGCCATATACACCGAAATCAGCCTTTATTGATCATCAATAATCTTTGCGCCGACGTTATTATTGGACATGACCTACTCCAAAAGCACTCTTCTCTTGAACTTCAGTTTGGAGGTGATAAACAACCGCTAAAAGTCTGCAATGTATTAGAGGCTTCCGTTCCGCCTGTATCAGTATTTACGAATCTTTCTCCAAATATCAAACCAATCGCAATCCGCTCAAGACGCCACTCACAAGAAGATCAAGATTTCATATCGAATGAAATAAACAATTTGATCAAGGATAAAGTTATTGAGCCCAGTGTGTCACCCTGGAGGGCTCAGGTTCTTGTCGCTGGAGGAGGGCACCATCGAAAACGTCTTGTGATCGACTATTCACAGACTATAAACAGATTTACGGAACTTGACGCATACCCCCTTCCAAGTATCGATTCTATTATAACGCGAGTATCACAGTACAATTTATTTAGCCAAATAGACCTCAAAAGTGCATATCACCAGGTGCCCATTCTGGCCAGAGAACGAAAATATACAGCTTTTGAAGCATGCGGGAACCTATATCAGTTCACACGGATTCCTTTTGGAGTAACGAACGGCGTGGCAGCTTTTCAGAGGACTTTACAATATATCATCGATTCGGAGAACCTCAAAGGCACATTCGCTTACCTGGATGATGTCACTGTATGCGGTGTCAATAAAAAGGACCATGAAGAAAACCTTCGCAAATTTACGGAAGCTGCTAGAAAGTACAGACTTACGCTTAATACTAACAAATGCACGTTCGAAGCGGAGTCAATTAACCTCCTTGGTTATAACATACACAAAAACATTATCAAACCAGACGAGAACCGTCTTGAACCCCTGATGAATCTTCCTGTTCCAACTGACTCGGCAACTTTGAAAAGAGCCCTTGGCCTATTCGCTCATTATTCGAAATGGGTAGAAAACTTCTCATCCAAATTAAGACCACTGGTCGAAGCAACATTTCCCTTATCTCAAGACGCTATTAATTCTTTTAACGACCTTAAGAAGGACATTGCTAAATCGGCCTTGGCTGGAATTGACGAGAAGGAAATATTCTCGGTGGAAACCGATGCATCGGAGTTTGCAATTGCTGCGACACTGTCACAAAAAGGAAGACCTGTAGCATTTTTTTCACGGTCGCTAAATGATGCAGAAAGGCGACAGCCATCAATAGAAAAGGAGGCCTGCGCCATTGTTGAAGCACTTCGAAAATGGAGGCACTTTCTGATTGGACGTCATTTCTTACTAATCACAGACCAACGATCTGTAGCATTTATGTTTAACCAGACGCACTCTAATAAGATAAAAAACGAGAAAATCGAGAGATGGCGCCTGGAGCTCTCCTGTTTCAAATACGACATAATCTATCGGCCAGGCAGTCAGAACTTTGCTGCTGATGCTTTATCAAGAGTTTGCATGCACATCGACAGCAACTCTCCAAGCAAACTCATTTCTCTACATAACTCTCTTTGCCACCCTGGTATTTCACGCATGACTCATTGGGTACGGTCCAAAAATCTACCCTATTCAATCGAAGATATCAAAAGAATGACCGCTGCCTGTCCAGTATGCGCCGAAATCAAACCCCGTTACATAAGAAATGAAGGGCGTCTCATAAAAGCTACATCGCCATTCGAGAGATTAAACTTAGATTTTAAAGGCCCACTTCCTTCAAAAACTTCGAATAAGTACATTCTAACTATAATTGATGAGTTTAGTCGGTTCCCTTTTGCATATGCCTGTAAAGACATAACGTCAGCAACGGTTATAAAATGCTTAACTGATCTGTTCTCCACATTTGGCACGCCAGCATACATACATTCCGATAGAGGGACGTCGTTCTTATCGGATGAGCTCAGAAAGTTCCTGACGTCACTTGGTACTGCGTGCAGTCGTACAACTCCATATAACCCACAGGGGAATGGCTTGGTTGAACGCTTAAACGGCACCTTGTGGCGTACGATCCAGCTGTATCTTCGCTCCAACAACGCTGACATTAGTGACTGGGAGAAGGGCTTGTCTCCAGCCCTACATTCTATTAGATCCTTGCTTTGCACGGGAACTAACGCAACTCCTCACGAGCGCATGTTCAATCATCCTCGTCGCTCGGGGAATGGACAATCGCTACCGACATGGCTCCACTCTCCAGGGCCAGTCTTTATGAAGAGAAACGTACGAAACTCTAAATATGAACCTGCGGTAGAAGAAGTGGAACTACTACAAAGCAACCCGGAATACTCATATGTACGCCTACCTAATGGCCGTGAGACAACTGTTTCGAATAGATCCCTGGCGCCTCTTCCATATACAGTAGATGACGAAGAAAACTCCGACGATGAACCACCACGTGGACCATCTACTGCACCTACAAGTGATGACGAGTTTGTTGACGCAACTGGGCCAGCTGAAGTTGAAGACATTGAAGTTCCTCGTCGTTCTACTCGAGAAAGAAGACCTCCGGCTTATCTTCATGACTACGTTTCTTCATAGAGCATGGGTGAATGATATGAAACCTTCTTACGTAGTAAGGAGATCATTTCGATTCTCCATCATAGACTATATTGTCATAGTGATTTCAAACCGTAGTGTCAAACGATTTGAAAGCTTCTAATACGCTATGTAATTTTATTGTGGAATAAAACCAAGATTTCCTTTGGTTTTGTCTTTATTGTGTATCAATCACGAGCAATGAACAGAAAAGTACTGGTTTTGGTGTTCCCCAGGGAAGCATTCTGGGCCCTACGCTATTCCTGATTTATATTAACGACTTATGTAATTTGAATATTAAAGACGGAAAAATGATATCATATGCCGACGACACGGCGTTAATATTTACCGCTAAAACCAGTAGCGAACTGTTCGAAATTGCTCAACTAGGTTTTAATACTGTGATTAATTGGCTTCAAAGCAATTTACTAACATTAAATGCTGACAAGACAAAATATATACACTTCTCCATGCGCAAGCCTCAATTTAACATTACTAACCCTCATCTTTATGCCCATCAATGTGGAAACCGTTCAGTCAACATGTGTAATTGCCCTTTTATCCTCAAAACAAGCAGCATAAAATACCTTGGGGTAATAATGGACGACACATTGTCTTTCAGAAAACATATTGATAGTCTAAGTAAAAGAGTGCGCAAATTAATATATTATTATGTTTTTAAAAAATTCCGAACTTTTGCTGATACAAAATTAATTACACAAGTGTATTTGGCCCTATGTCAATATATAATTTAATACTGCATCTCTTCATGGGGTGGCGCACCAAAAACATATCTACTTCCTCTTGAAAGAGCTCAGAGAGCAATTTTAAAGGTAGCAAACTTCCATCCCTTTTTCTTTCCCACAGATCTGCTATATAAATCCTGCAACGTGCTGACTGTTCGCCAACTTTCCATTATGCACTTAGTATTAAAACAGCACACGTAGTATGCTTACCTACACTGCTAACAATACTAACAAGAGACGGAATGATATAGTATGCACATCTAATGCAACCTCAAAACATGTCTTTGTAGAAAGATTTTTTACATTTTTAGGCCCATTTCTGTACAATAGATTAAATAAAAAACTTAGTATTTACAAATTAAATTACTTTAGCTGTAAAAAAATTATACTTGAATATTTACTAAACATAGATTATGCACAGACAGAAGATCTACTTGTTGTCTGCAAATAGAACCGCTGAAATGCTATTTTACATTTATTTATCTAATTTTAATTTAGTTTATGCTTTATACTCTTAGTTAATTTATTACATTAAGTATTTATGCACTTTATAGCCTGAAACACAGGTTCAACCTAGGTCAGGCAATAAAGCAACTGTGCTCTATTTTAATTATTAAGTTACTTATTGTAAATGTGCACATTTTTATAAATAAAAGATTTATTATTATTATCTCCTTTATTTCATTTAAATACATATAATTTATATTTTTAAATATTAAAACATATAAAATATAAAAACATTTAAAAATATAAAAAATAGTAGCCCACCGGTATCGGGAACAGGGTCCAAGCTACCGGCGGTCAGGGCTCCAGGGAGAGGAACCTTCTGACAATGCGAGCCGTGT
The DNA here is from genome assembly GCA_916610215.1 of Omphaloscelis lunosa. Classification (NCBI taxonomy): domain Eukaryota; kingdom Metazoa; phylum Arthropoda; class Insecta; order Lepidoptera; family Noctuidae; genus Omphaloscelis; species Omphaloscelis lunosa. Next base: position 22,608,429 of record OU744251.1, on the reverse strand, counting down.
CCAGGAGTACCGCTCTCTGGATCAAGCCCTTGATCCAGCTGCCCAACGAGAGCCTCTTTAGGTGTTGGTCGAGACTCTTGGCGATTAAGCCATTGGCTGTCACGACTATCAGCACAATGATTGCTGAATCTACATCCCACATGTCGACAACCTCGCGAGCCAAGTCAAGATACTTGATTTGTTTATCTTTCTCAGCTTTCACGAGGTTCTCGTCATGCGGGACCGTTATGTCAATAATCATTGTGCGCCGCTCTCCTCGATCCACCACCACTATATCAGGCTTATTGGCAGCAATAGTTCTGTCAGTGATGATGGATCGATCCCAGTACAATGTGATATTTCCATTTTCGAGAACTGGGTCGGGCACATACCTGTAGTACGGCACTTCCGATTCCACAAGGCTGTATTTCAGAGCAAGTTTCTGGTGGATAATCCTGGCTACAAGGTTGTGTCTATGCAAGTACTCTTCATTAGCTAGACGAGAACACCCGGAGATAATATGTCGGATTGATTCTCCCGGACGGTGGCATGCCCGACAGATGTCAACCGTGCCGTCCTTCACAATGAATCTCCGGTAATTGTTCGTCATCATAACTTCGTCCATAATTGCACAGACAAAACCTTCGGTTTCCCCAAAGAGATCACCAAAACGCAGCCAGTTTACGGACGCTGGTAAATCTACATCGGGCCCATGCAGGGCCCGGAAGTAGCGTCCGTGAAGCTCCTTACTCTGCCATATCTCCATGCGATCTTTAGTGTCAAGCACTACAGGCTTGCGCCAGGTCTCTTTAGCCAAGGAGAGTGGGGTAAGGCCCTTGTCCACCACGACCACATCTCGATGCATCCCCACGTCGACTCCAAGGAAATATTCCCTGAGACTGCATATCTCGCGATTGTGGAGGGTCTTAGCGTTTAAAAAGCCTCGACCTCCACACTTTCGCGGGATATACAGTCTCATTACTGATGACCGTGGGTGATGCATTCGATATGCAGTCAGCAACGTACGGACCCTCCTATCCAAGCCGTCGAGTTCGGTCTGAGTCCATTTGAGTATGCCGAAAGAGTACATCAAAACCGGCATAACCCAACCGTTGAAGGCGCGCACCTTGTTTCCGCCTGATAGAAGACTATTTAATACTTTTTTCAGGCGGCCAAAGAAGCGCTCCTTCAACGATTGCTTCATGTCAGTAACATTGATGCCCAACGCTTCCGACATACCCAAATACTTATAGGTTTCGGATGCGGAGAGGGCTCTAAGGTTTATGGAATCCGAGAGTTGGGTTCCCACGGATTCCATAATCTCTCCTCGCTTTACATGCATGATCGCACATTTGTCCACACCAAATTCCATCCTGATGGCGCTACTGAAAGTTTCAGTTACTTTCAGTAGCTCCATCAGTTGCAAATTGTTGGGGGCAAAGAGTTTTAGGTCGTCCATGTAGAGGAGGTGAGATATAACCTGACCACCTCTCCTCAACCGATAGCCAAGACCTGAATCCTCCAGCAGTGTGCTTAGAGGATTCAGGGCTAAGCAGAACCAGAGCGGACTCAAACTGTCGCCTTGAAATATGCCTCGCTCGATCCTTATCGGCTCGCTATTCCTCTGGATATTTCGACATCCTGGATAGCGAAGGACCGTCCTCCATTGCCCCATACACGACATCAGGAAAGTGCGCAGAGTTGTATGTACTTTATACAACTCCAGCACCCTCATGAGCCATGTATGTGGCACCGAGTCATAGGCCTTCTTATAATCTATCCAGCATGTCGACAGATCCTTTCGGGAACGGCGAACCTGTTGGCTAATGGCCATATCAATGAGGATATGGCCATTAGCCAACAGGTTCCCAGCTAACTATGTTTTGTTTTTTGGTAAGTTTAATACAGTAAATAAGATAATTAGATGTTTTAAATGAACAAGTCAGCTAGGTAGCGGACGTTGCCTTTTACGTTTCACACTTTCTTTTTTGGGCACATTGTTGACATTCGCGGCTAAATCGTTACTTAGATTACCGGTCATTCATCTGTCGGTCGGACATTTTTGACATTCGCGGCTAAATGGTTAAATTACCCTTCCAAAAGAATATTAAACAAGTTTGCAACAAGACCATCAAAGAAAATGACAGAAGTAGTAGAACAGTTAAAAGTAGCAGGAAAAATAAAAAAACATGACACCCGGCTTTCACTCCACAATGTTTTTAGTCAAAAAACCAAATGGGGGATATGCCCCATTTTCAATTTAAAGAGTCTAAATTTACATGTCGCGACTCGGCATTTCCAGTTAATTTCTCGTCTGGATGTAATTCAGTTCCTACAAGACAGGAACTGGATGACAAAAATCGACCTTCATCAAGCGTACTTTTACTTGAGCATAAAGAAAACCCTCAGGCGTTTTCTGCGCATAATATATGGAGGCGAAATATTGCAGTTAACGGCCTTGCCTTTCGGTTTCTCTTCAGCTCCTCACTCTTTCGCATCGGTGACCAATTGGATTGCGGAAATCCTTCGGAGACAAGGCATAAGAATTATAGTTTATTTAGACGATTTTTAATAGCCAGTCAAAATCAAACACAACTCATAGAACACACCAATGTAACTGTGGATACCCTGGTAAAGTTGGGTTGGCATTTCAACTTTCAAAAATTACTTCTCACCCCAACTCAGGAAATAGAATATTTGGGCATAGCATGGAACAAAAACAAAACTAATTTCTCTTCCTGTAAAAAAGTACAAAAAATAAAAGAATTAGCAGCAAGTCTATTACAAAAGAAAGAGTCTTGTCTCCGACAAACATAAAAATTGCTGGGTGTGCTAAATTTCGCGAACTTAGCAACTCCAAACGGACGCCTTCATTGTCGCCGAACTCAGATTTTTCTGAAATCATTCAGAGGATGCAGACCAAGGCAAAAGAGGGAGTTGCCACCTCTAGTGACTCGAGAGTTACAATGGTGGGTAAAAAACGTAGGCAAAAGTGCAAGGAGATGTTTGCAGTGTATGCAGCCTTAGTGAGACAAGGTGCATACATGAAGGATGTACATGTTTTAGTGCAGTCCGACAATCGGACACTCATAGCTTACATAAGGAACGAGGGGGGCACCCGGTCCTTAGCCCAGTCCTTCACCTAACCGAGCAGCACAATATAACGCTGTCGGCATCATACCTCCCGGGGAGGTTAAACGGGATTGCGGAGATTGGGACTTTCAGTTGGGCTGGGTGTTTCCCCCCCCCAACCTGATCCCTCGGGTGCTGGATCATCTAAAAAGGGCCAAAGGAACATACATAGTAATAGCACCACAGTGGGATCAGTGCTTTTGGCTGACCGATCTAAAAGCCAGGTCACTATCAGATCCAGTACCGACAACAGACCTACAGAAGAACCTTATAGATCGATCGACGGGGTTCTGTCCCCCGCAAGTGAACAAGTTGCTTCTCCAGGCTTGGAAAATTGGGGGTGGTCATGCCAGGTAGCTAGCTTGAGTAGGGATGAAATTAAGTTATTGAATAATAGCTGGCGCCAAAGCACTCTAAATACTTACAAAGCCCCTATAAAAAGGTGGCTATCGTTTTGTGCCATAAATTATATTAAACACAAACACAGATGGCAAAGGTGTTGTAAGATTTTTAGCAGATCTGCATTTGAAAATAAATTTTTCAAACACAATTTTATTACATAAATTGCCTATTTCCACCTTTTGTGCTTCAAATGCAGAAAATCTTTCAAAAAATTTCTTTGTACAACAAGTTTTAAAAGCAATAGCATTGGCAATACCTCAACCTTCAAAATCCCCTATTTTTGACACAAATTTGTTATTCAATTGATTGAAGTCAGTTCCAAGTACAAATTCACTTTTTGATATTTCAAGAAGAACTGCAATTATTTTACTGTTAGCATCAGGCAGAAGAATACACGATCTTACCTTATTGGACATATCTCAAAACAATTTCATAGAAGAAGATTTTTTTTTATTACGGCCCAAATTTGGATCAAAAACAGACTCAAGTAGATATAGACAGTCTGGATGGTCTTTATTAAAGCACCCAGATGCTAATATATATCCCTTGAGACATATAAAACAATTGACTCAAATGACTCAAAATAGACATCTTAGTAGTAACGTGACTAGCCTATTTGTTTCAATTAAAGGCGAAATAAAACCAGCTACAAGAACTATTATAGCGGGTTGGATTAAATCTATATTTAAAGAATTAAATCTAGAAGCTACTCCAGGAAGCATCAGACCTGCTGTAGCATCCAAGGGGTGGTGGGAGAATGTACCTGTAGATGAGATATTAGCTAGAGGAAACTGAAGGAGTGATAAGACCTTCAGGAAGTTTTACTATAGAGAAATTATTAAAAACTCAAATAATGAAGAGGAAGATTTTTTGCGATTAAACTTCTCTGGATTTTAATAGGAATAAATCGGTTTTATCTGCCAAATTGTTTGTTGTGATTCTAAATGATTATATTTAGTAGTAATATTATTTCACTGATTAGGGTAATTGATAATAAATGATAATGTTTAATTAGAAATGAATTTCTTTGATTCTTTAAACACATTTATTTATTTCACATAGCGTTTATAGTTACCTTCACCAGCAGATATCAAACAAGTCTTCAATTATAACGCTCTGTCTTTCTGGTAGGCATATAATAGGACTGTTTTACACTAAATAAAACAGTCAATATGTGCCGAAAGAAAGACACAGCGTTAGAGCAAGGCCCTTGCTGGTGAGTGAAGACACTATGAGAACCCCAATTGCCCGTCGCCGGAACTAGTGACAGCGACCCCTGCAGGAGGTGAGAAGTAACAACATAAATCCATAGAGAAACAGGTACGTTTTTCAATATTTATGCTCCTAGAAGAAAATCATAGACAGCATCTTCAAATCTAACGCTGTGTCTTTCTTTCGGCACATAATGACTGTTTTATTTGGTGTAAAATAGTCCTATTTTGTCTATTCTTCCGTCGACAAAACCCGTTTCTACGGTAGTCATGCTATGCGTGCAGTTCTACGAAGAATAGACACAGCTCTTTCTATACAAAGTGACATTTCGTTTCTCCATTTTTGACATCGCACCGTAGAAAATATTTTACAATCCGTCATTTTGTCTTTCGTTTATATTGCTATATGTCTATGGTTTATAGCAATCTTTGTATAAGTCCTTTGGTGGGTATTACACTATTATATATATGACCTATGATCAAAGATATAATTAAATTGTAAAATAGACATTTATTATAGGTATATCCCCCTTAGGGGATATTACACTATCATATTGTTGCGGACATACGAAAGGCGCCCTTAAGACATCCTACATACAGGTGAAAGTGGAATCAGCGCACAACACATACGCATATGCCACACACACCCGTGCAATTTCGATAGAATACGCTGCGGCAGAACGAAGGATCTCCTTTTTTCTGAAGGTTTTTGAAGGATCGTAAATTTATTTCTGGAAATATGGCGTACGTAACCGGCGGTCGGCGCTGCCGTTGACTGAGGTCAATAAGGGTGAAAACAATAAAATATGAACAGCCAATAGCGACAACACTTGCGAGGGAAGCATCCTCCTTGCCTCACCCCCGCTAGTAAAACGATAAAAGGCCCTACACGGCACAGCTACGAGCTAAATACCTAGGAGTGACCATTGACCATCACCTTAGCTTTAGTGAGCACATATAGACACTCTCTTGCGCAATCAACATTGATATACTGTATTCCTGTTTGGGGTGGGGCAACAAAATCTAATTTCATCCAATTGGAGCGAGCCCTGCTCAAAATTATGTATTTAAAAAAAGGAGATATTCTACAGAGAACCTCTACAAACTTAGTGATGTACTGTCAATTAGGAAACTATACATTACACAAATGATTTTAAAAATGCACAAAACTTTACCTTACAATCCGGATATACTCTCTAGGAGAAGAAAACACAATATAGTTCAAATACCTTTAACCAAGACCAAATTCGGATCTACGCAATTTAGTAAACGATCAGCTCAATTATATAACAAAATAAATAAAGAAATTTTCATATATGAAAAATCTTATCATTTAAGTAAAGAAATGTTGATTGACTGGATAAAACCACTGACATATGATAATACTGAAGCTTTCCTACAAAACGTAACTTAACAAGTATACGACCCGCTCATCCTACACATACATTCACACACACATACTCATACAATCACACATCCAAAACACTCATGCACACTCAACAGCACATACACACTCATGCACACGCTCACACAAGTTCACATAATTATAATTTGTCTTTTTACGCTATTTACTGTATTTTTTGTTTTTTTTTTTACTGTTTTTTATTGTGTTTTAAGTACTTACTGTTGTGAAGGAGCGGAGTCCTCTAATACAGGCATTGCTTAAAAGAAGACTCCAAACCCAAAATTGGTTATGTATAATTTTTTTGGACACAATTAACGTTATTATTATTATTTTTGAGTTTACATATCTCGGGACCATGGGGTCCCGGTCTTTTGGAAGGCGTACGAGGGGCCGAAGCCAACTCGCAGAGGCCCCTTGGAAATATTTAAATGAAATGAGGTATCAACCGACGATTATCCCCGTACGCACTGTGCAAGTGCACAAAAAGACAATCCCCGGTTGATGTAGGACTATTGCAGTACATGGGAACAAAAAAAATGGACTATGGGTTTGGCTGGCTATAGAGGATTGGTTATCAAGAAAACTATGTAGGACTATGACCCCTGCCTGACCAATGATATATAATATACACGGATAAGATGGCAGGGGGTGACTTGCACACTCAATAATGGGCCCCCGAAAAACTGTCGCTAGCACATAATGACGTAGCGACTAGGGGGCAACATGTCTTGAGGTGCTTGAGGAGTGGAGAGGTATTCCACGGCTTTCAGAACAATCCCAGAGCCCGGAAGATGGTCAAGATCCCTACGAGCACTTACTGGAATACTTCCTTCCTCCGAGCACATTTGCTCTTGCGAATCTCCACTCAAGCCGGCCAATTAAGGCAAGAATGAGGTGGGAGCTCCGTTCCTCGTCAGTGTTTACTCCAGCCGGCCAATAAAGGCAAGCCAGAGGTGAGGAACAAGACTTCTCCCGGGAGATAGGGTCCGTGGGGTCGCTACTGCCCAACAGCTCGCCACAAGCTGTCCTGCGGGTTTTTGTATCTCTCTTGGTCTGGCTCCTCATCCCAGACCCGTTCCGGCAAAGTAAACTCTACCGGCCCAGGCCTAAAGTTCGGAGCGCTCAAGCCCCACCACGACGTCAACGTAGAGATACGGCGGTGGGGTTATTATTATTATTATTATTATTTTAGACAGCTCGTTTGCGTGCCGCTTTCGCTCTCAGTAGGCTCCAATTCATATTGACCGTACGTAGCAAATTCTCACTCAAGTGAAAATTGCGCATCTATACCGCGGTCATCCGCCCCATCATGACCTACGCGTGCGTAGTTTTCGCACACGGTAATCCACGCCATCTCCATAGGATGCAGACCCTCCAAAACCGTTACCTTAGAAAGGTTACGGGAGCCCTCTTCTATGTCCGTAATTTGGATCTTCACTTCGATCTCAAAATGCCCACCGTCCAGGAGTTCATGAAACGCCTCTCAAAGCATTTCTTTGACTCTGCTAAAGCACCCCAATCCCCTAATTGCGGCAGACGCCCATTACACTCTCTCCCGCATAAGTAAGATTCGCCGACCAAGGCATACTCTCACTATATGCCAGACGACCCCACAACCCTCCTCCAGGAGAATAGTAGGAAAACCAGTACTTCATTAGTTAATAGGGCACTAGTGTTGATTCTTTTGTCACGAAGGCCTCTAAACTAGACTAAAAATCACCACAATTTAGTTTAATCCTATCAAACGACGATTTCCCATTCTGAAATAGACTAAACTTAACTATATTTTAATTAGACAGCACTAAGATGGCACTGAGTTATTAATTTAGTGGAAATAGCATTTTTGATATTCTGAATTTGACGTTTTTCACCTAAAATTTTGATTGTCTGACTAAATCTATTTCTAATCGCGATTAAAAAGGTGTCGAATAAAATATGAACTAAAATTCAAACCAACACCTCGAATTCTGGTTCAAAAACTGTATTTTTTTTTCTTTTGCTTATATCTCGAAAATGGTGTGTCCAATCGCAAAATAATAAAAATTTCGACCCCCTCTACAAACCCTTCAAACCTCTAAGACAACAGGTAGGTAATAATTTTTCTTATTTTCCATACAAAAAGTGAAAAATTCCATATAAAATATGTTAAGACTGCGCGCCTCCGGCTCAAAAAAATTTCACGGGGTAGGACAAACAAGTACCTAGCGATTGTCAAATACGATTTTAGTTGTGTCAAAATTATATTTAAAAGAGATTTTTTTCAGGATGACGATTAACTTGTCGCGAACTCGAACACGGCGTGTTGCCACACCAAGCACCGAGCGCAGACTGAGGATGCCTCGTTGAGAGGTGAAACACGTGTAGATTTCTTCCAGAGTCTTTTTAAGACTCTTTGGAAATAGCTAAGCGGAACAGGTTACTAAATATATCCACATCATCATTTTATGCTCTAAACCGTTTAATCCGAAAAAACCTTTATGTAGACTCCTCCAAAACCAGTTTTAAAAACCGGTTTCTACATGCGAAACCGAATGAAAAGGTTTTTGTGTCAAGTACATAATAACGGTTTGAAAATTTAACCGGTATCCGAGTCTTGGCGGCTATAATGTCAGAATACAATGTCAAGAATTTGCCTGTGACCGGGGGTCTCCACACTAACTGTCTGCACATTGGGAAAATACCACAAGAAAGTTAATACAGCTCTGTAGGAGCCAATGGTTGTAGGCACCGTACACTATCACTTTTGTTAATGTTGGTTTAGTTATGGAGTACACAGAAAGAACCACAAGTTGAGTTTAAAGGTATATTAAAATGTATACGGTTTAACAAGTTAAAGTGGCAGCGATTCCTTCTCTTGACTAGTGGTTAGTTCCACAGTTATTGTCTGACTCGATCTGCATTACTTAAAACGTTATAATTATAGCATGATATTTGTGACGCACGACATCTAAGTAGGTTGCTGCGTTCGCAAAGTAAATGTACGGTTGATGAGACCGTACATGTTGGCAACCCCACAAAGATGTAATGAAACTGAATGAAGATTGTCAAGAGAAGAAACCCTGTTACAAAGAAAAAGATAATAAATTAAATTATTCGAAATTGAACGCGATGTTGTCTGCATGACGTGGACGTACCGCTTGCAGTTCTGCTTGGCTCGCCGTGTGAATATTTTCTTCTTGCTTTCTGTGTTGTAGCGGTTGCAGTTCAATCTCTTCAAGTTGATTGTTCGTAGCTGAATGGCTCTTAGTTAGTTTTGAGTGACAAGATGGTCCGTATCTCTTTGCAAACCACCCCACAGAGACAGTGACGATTACTCCCACAATGGTATAAGAGACGGCGTATTGGTGTATGTCATGAGTAGATATGCTTGATGGGAGGTGGTTTTCTCGTGTTTACATAATAGCTGTGGAGGACAGAGGACTAATCAAGTAGCAATGAAAAAAAACACACGAACACTACTACAAGATTTATTGTCGGTATATCCACAGGTTTTAGCTATTACAGCTATTATTTCAAATATTATTACAATCGCTGGTTTCGGGCAAGGATGGCTACAGTTCACAATTCTATCTAAACGCGGTTAAAACTTACGAGACTAGTTCACTCTTTCGTGTCTGGAAGCGAAAAAGGGACAGTACAATCGAAATGTGGGCGGAAAAGAACTCTTTTACAATCAACTTCCGGTTCCAGAAACTTCTAGAACATTCAAATAATCTCTACAGTGCTGCCTCGTAGTGTCAAGAGGCGACTACTACAACATTCATTCATAATATTACAATACTCATTCATAAAACAGCGCCTCCAGTGTCGAGTAGCGAGCATTAAATCGATATTTTCGCGTAAACTATTCATTGTTACTGGCGCTCCCCAACGGCGAGCGTCGCAACCAGAAAGACGTTTCTAATTCACTGCTTCCGCTACACGACAACAGAGGACGCTACTTGTGTATCAGTCACATTTCTCCCGCCGTGTACATACAATGTACATAATTTATATCACTAGTGACTGGTATACACTTCACAATATTTACAATTGAATGCAATTCACAATTCAATGAATTATAAGATAACAATATAGTACACATACATAATTATAAAGTTAAGGGTAGTCACTCCAGAATCCTTGCTCTGCTATATATTAGATCAAATTGAAATAAAAACAAACTCCTCCTGGTAGCAGAATCCTGGAGTGACGCCAAGAAAAGAGACATAACCTACAAAATATGCGAAATACATAATTTCAGAACTTGTCTACTTTAAACCAGTGTTTACGATACTATGCATGATGACAACTAAGTTTCTACTGGTATAACAACGAGACGCTTAACAGGACGCCGCATTACACCGCTCTTGGTTTTGTCGTCAACGACTCTCACGACACCATCTGCTCCTGGATACATGCGTTCGACTCTCCCTTTTGGCCAGATGTACCGTTCTCCCGCTGGTGAGAAGACGCAATTCATTTGCGAAACTTTCTTCTTGTATAGCACGTGTCCACAGGAGCTCGGCCCGACGTGTGTACTGTGTGCCAAGGGGTATGTAGGCCGTCGGTGTTACGCTGAGGTTGCGGCTCTGCAGTCCGGATCGCTTTCTCGTACCCTCCTGTTGTTTCACCGTCCAGTTCGGGTCGTCTACACTAACGCCTTTATTGCGTTTACGGGTGGCTGTCCTGGTGCGAACTCGAAGTCGGTCGATGAATTGAAGAACGCGGGCCGTGGCCCGGATGAGCCGTAGCCAGGAAGAGAAACGTGTGACGTCAGGTAGCGCCTCCGTTAAGGTCGACTGTTCGTGAGAAGCAGCAATGGTGACACGCTCCTCACCCGTGTCGATGTAGGGGTATGAGTCTGTTTCCTGCGGCCAGGCGTTTTCGCTGTCATAGAGAAATGAAGGGCCGACATACCAGCGGTGGCTTGCTGTAAAGTGAGTCGGTGTATCGCGAGTCGAGTCGTCGGCGACATTGTGAGCGGTGGGGACCCAGCGCCATTCACTCCGCTCGGCGGTTTCTTCTAGTTCCGCTACTCGGTGCGCGACGAACGGTTTGAAAGCGCGTGCGCCGGCGCGCAGCCACGCTAGCACAGTGCGCGAGTCGGACCAGAAGACTCGACGGTCGGCGCGACGATCATGCTCTTCTTCCACGCAGCGTGCTAGTCGCCCGCCGAGCACAGCAGCCTGTAATTCAAGTCTAGGTATAGATGTGACCTTGAGGAACGCAACGCGCCCTTTCGCTGCCACGAGCGAGACATTCACTTGCCTTATGCCGTTCACCGAACGCCAATATGCTGCTGCGACATAGGCTCGTTCGCTCGCGTCCACGAATACGTGCAATTCTACTCTAATCGAGTCATTATAACCAAGGTGACAACGTGGGACATGAACGCCTTTCAGTATTTGTAGAGCAATCAACCAGTCGCGCCATTTACGTTCTAGACTTTTTGGTAGGCGCTCGTCCCAACCGATTTTTAAACGCCAAGCGTCTTGCAATATGCACTTCGCTTGTGTCGTAAACGGCGCGGCTAGTCCCAGCGGGTCATATAAAGACATTGTCGTTTTTAATAACTGACGTTTCGTAACCTGCTTGCTCAAATAAGAAGGGTCTACTTTCCTGAAGTTGAATCCTAAAGTGTCATTCTGGTGTCGCCAGATAAGACCGAGAATTTTCTCCTCCTTGTTGAGCACAGTGTCCTTCACCACGGGCTCGGTCGCGAGACCAGCGACAGCGGCCGGCTCGTTGGACGCCCACTTCTGCAACACGAAGTTACCTCGCCGGTGTACCGCGTCGACTGCTTTAGACACTCGGTTCGCTTCTTCTGCGTTGTCGAAGCTCTGTAAAAAATCATTCATATAATGATTCCGAACTATAGAGTTCACTGCCTCGGGGTAGTCAGCCTCATGAACATGTACATTATGATTTTTAACGTAAATTGCAGTGCTCGGGGAAGAGGTCGCACCAAACAATACCGCTTTCATTCTATATTCAATGGGCGTTAAAGTCGTATCGTCGCGCCACAGAAAACGAAGTGCGTCTCTATCTTGCACTCTTACCGTTATGCGCAGAAACATATCTTTTATGTCTGCTGAAACGGCAACAGGTTTTTGTCTGAATCGCATTAAAACGCCAAGGAGTGATTGTAGGAGATCAGGGCCTGTCAGAAGATAATCATTGAGGCACACTCCATGCGTGCGTGCCGCTGCGTCATGCACAATTCTGACCTTACCCTGTTTAGATGGATTTATCACTGGAAAATGTGGTAAGTACTTACGTAGTGGTTACCACTTGTACCTACTAGATGACGTTGGCGGTGCTAGTTCTGCATACCCATTTGATATCAGCGCTTTCATCTGCTCTGAATATTTTTGTTTCAGAGTTTGGTCTTTGCGTAAACGGGATTCGGTGCCTTCCAGTCGACTGAGCGCGGAGGCATAGTTGTCTGGAAAACACCTATCTTCATTTTTCCATAATAAGCCCGTCTCGTAACCACCTTCAGGCAGAGCGCGTGTAGTGTCCTCTAGTATTTTCAATGCTCTCACCTCTGGGTCTGCTTGGGGGCGACGTGGCTGCACTCCTAATGATTCCAGGCTAAAATGTTCTTGTATGAGCTTTTCAATAGATTCATCTGTACTTACATGACCGCAGCGTTCTCCGATCTGTGGTAATACATGTCGTGAACGGTCTCTTTTAAGTTCCACCTCTGCCGAGGCGTGACGTGCATTGAGATCGGCCTCTCTATCGAGAAATTTTCCCAACACTAATAAGCCAGGCTCTGCTTCACCTGCAGCCATCTCATAATCATACCACCGGCTTCTTAGCGTAACTGACAACTTTTCTGAAATTGCGGAAATCATCTCCGGGCTATATAAATATTCTGTTCTATTCAGAGCTTGCACCGCGGCAATGGCGTTTGTGACCTTCGATGCAAACACACATATATCTGTGGGGTTATCTGCTACTTTAGGTAACTGGCGTAATTTATTTAATTCGTAAGTTATTAATGCGTTGGGTCGTCCAAATCGAGATTCTAACCTTTGCATAATTTGCGCGGCCGAGGATCCTAATAATAGGCATTTGACTGCCTCTAACGCTGTCCCTCTCAAGGATTTTCTGAGACGGGCCAAATTCCCTGCCTCTGTGTGAGTTGACGCAGACTCATTAAACGCTGCTTTGAAATGCAGCCATTCGCCAGGGTGGCCACTAAAGATAGGTAAATCAAATTCATACCTGCTGGCAGCGGGTTTGCCCCGCGCTACCTCTAACAATGCCTGAGTCAATCCTTGCAGCAGGCTCCCCTCGTCGTTACGTTGCAGCAAGGGGGGTGGCGCGTCGTTTGGCGTTATGGGTTGTGACTGCGGCGGACAGATGTGGTGATTGCGGTGCTCACTAAGTGTGTCCGCGGCGTCCGTCTGACGTTTCGATGTCGCAGTCGAGCTTCCCTCCAATAATTCTTCGTCTGCTGATTCTGGTTCCAAGAGCGCTAACCTAGCAGCGGCGAGTTCCAATCTCGCTCGCGCCAACGCCTTCCTGTCGGTTTTCGTCTCGCCTAGTGGTTGTCTGTGTGGAGGTGTCGTCGCCCCAGGGCTGTGAGGTTGGGCCTGGTCCGACTCTGTGACGGAATAGTTGGGCGGGTCTGTTGGTCCCAACGCTGTCGCCAATTCCGTGGAGACGGACTCGTCCCCTTCCGTGGCCGCTGTGACGAGTTCATGCCTACCGCGTGTCTTCACCATGTCGACGGTATTGCATACACCACACTACCACTTTCGCGTAAGATTAGATCAAAGCTATACCTGCCCGAATCCGGCTACTGAAGGACCAATGTGGAGGACAGAGGACTAATCAAGTAGCAATGAAAAAAAAAACACACGAACACTACTACAAGATTTATTGTCGGTATATCCACAGGTTTTAGCTATTACAGCTATTATTTCAAATATTATTACAATCGCTGGTTTCGGGCAAGGATGGCTACAGTTCACAATTCTATCTAAACGCGGTTAAAACTTACGAGACTAGTTCACTCTTTCGTGTCTGGAAGCGAAAAGGGACAGTACAATCGAAATGTGGGCGGAAAAGAACTCGTTTACAATCAACTTCCGGTTCCAGAAACTTCTAGAACATTCAAGTAATCTCTACAGTGCTGCCTCGTAGTGTCAAGAGGCGACTACTACAACATTCATTCATAATATTACAATACTCATTCATAAAACAGCGCCTCCAGTGTCGAGTAGCGAGCATTAAATCGATATTTTCGCGTAAACTATTCATTGTTACTGGCGCTCCCCAACGGCGAGCGTCGCAACCAGAAAGACGTTTCTAATTCACTGCTTCCGCTACACGACAACAGAGGACGCTACTTGTGTATCAGTCACAATAGCTAATCGCTTTTCGATTTCCTCCAATTCCGCATTTTCTGGCAACATCACGTGCGACATATTATGTGTTATGTTTACAATGTTATTTACCATCGAGTTGAGCGGCGGTATGTTAATGGAAAGATCCATCTTCGTGTTGCTTGTGTATTGGTTATGCGAGTGAATTGTTAATTCCTTCGATTGCAACAAGCAACCCCGTGCCAAGGTCAGTATCCCGGAAGTCATAGAGTGTGTAGTGATATCATTTTCGCACACAATTCGTATTGTGCAAGTTCCGCAACAAATCGCCAGCCAAGTATTTGCTGTGTGTAATGCGATCCACTCCTGCTTACATAGCACCTTTTTTACGTCACAAGGTGAAGTCGTTCGATGACCCAATAGTTTTGCTTCACAAGGAGTGTTGCTGTTATGTTAGTTGAATACCGGTAGATTCTTGTTGCATATCAAATTGCCTGGTTGAATGTGACTACACCGCTTCATGTCATCTTCAGATAAAGAGACATAAGTGCTCTTCCCGAAGTTTACTGCTATGTACTGCGAAGTTAGTTGGACGATGACTGTTCCTGTGCTTGTTTTCATGGGCAACGGAGTAGCTTGGTATAGAGTGAAGTCTTCATCCGAGATCAATGGGACGTGTATCTCGAACAAGAAGTGGTTAGTAGTAACTCGCGCTCTCACGTAAAGCAGTTTGTAGAGGTCTTTGATATCGTTTCTGATGTTTCGTATAGGCAACGACGAGGTTCTCGGGAGTTTGCCTGCGATTTCAGTTAGTTGCTCGATTAAGTTGACAGGTGTAAGTAGATGGATGTCTATGTGCCCTTTGTAGACATCAGTTAGGCTTTCAAATAGCATCTCTTGAACCCTCTCTAAATTGGTGATCAGTAAATATGCTGTTAGTGAGGCCGAGTTGAAGTAGTTAGTAGCCATCACTATTTCCATTTCAGACACCACTTTGGCTAAGTTGGTGTTGGTTTGCGCCATGAAGTCGTCTATTAAACTAAACTGTCGTTTGATATTTTGTTCATTCTTCTTCAGCATGTTGTTTTGAAGTTCGACTATTGACGTTTGATTTTTTACCAAATCAAGTAGATAGTTTTCGTTATTTTGGACAGCTTGTATGTCGTTGTGGTATTTGTCGGCAAACCGTTGATCTAGGATACCGAAGAGGCTGTTAGCAACATATCCAACTCCATCAATCAGTCTTCGTTTCTTGCGATTACTCAAGTGGCTTATGAGGAGCTAGGAGTATAGTGTTGTAGTAGCTCAGTATTTCCATCTCGTGGTTAAGCTGTTCTAAAGTTGTCTTGCAGTATCTTGGGTCGGTTTTTTGGCACAGTTCGTTCAATCCCTGGAGGTAAGCTTCAATTCGACGTACTCCGTCCCAGTAAGTTGTTAAGTTGTAATACATAAGTAGTGTCCATTCGTCATGAATCACTTGTACGTTTCCTATTGTGTCGTAATAAATCGGTCGCTCAAGTTCGAAGTTAGTAATTTGAACGCCAGACGTCATGATTTAGTCATGTGACCCAGTTATTAACGTAAATACACTTAATAACATTGTAAGAAGAGTAGAAAAACATTTCTTTCCGCCCGTCTTCGGCATGGTTGGAGTTTTCTTTTCTGAGTGATCTTGGACGCTGTTCTCGATAGGAAGTGGTGACAGTTTGACGACTGGACGTTTGATGATACCAGATTGAGTTTTAACCGTGGTCACTCGAACGTAGCCGTCGGAACCGGGATGCAGTTCAAGTACTCGTCCCATGGCCCACTTTCCTGGTGGCAAGTTGTTGTCCTTGATCAAGAGTATGTCGCCTTCCTGGATGTTCTTTTTTGGTTTGTTCCATTTGCTCCTTATCTGGAGTTGTGTTAAGTATTCATTCGACCAACTCTTCCAAAATTGTCGTTATTTCTTTCCGTACATATTGAGTTTGCAGATTTTTTCTTGTCTGCGTTGTGCAATAAGGTGTGATGCTTCATATTGCATTCTTTGCACGTTTTTGCTGACGCATAATCTGTGTTGCCATGACTGTATAAGCAGTTTTTACACACGTTTAATTTTGCGATTGTGTTATTCCGTTGGAATGAGTCCATCAAGATGAACTTTGGACATTTCATCAATACATGATTTCCAGAATCCAGATGATTTCCAGAACCTAAATGTCCACAGGAAAGATGTATGTCCACAAAAAATAACATTTTAACGGTTTTCCACGCTAACAAAGCTACGATGTTGGTCAAACAAACGGGCAGGCTGTGATAGCATGATTTAAATAGGTACTACATTATTGGTATCGGCACCCGAAGAAGGAGCTTGACTTATTTTTTGCCAAATGTGGGGTGCTTAGCATGGTTGGGTTTGTTTCAGGTACAATGCCTCGATCAAGTCGGTCTAGAACCCAACTAACTGACGAAGAGAAGAAAATACGTCGTCGTGAACAGAAAAAACTTAGCATGCGAAGAGCTAGAGCTAAATTAGATGCTACTGCTATAGAAGAAAGACGTAGGAAAGAACGCGAAAGATATCACCTAAAGAAACAAAATGGGTTATTGAAAACAATTAAAGATTTTACACCCAGACAGCAGCGACAGATGCGAAAAATGTGGCGTGAAAAAGCCAAGCTAAGACGTGAAAGAGATCGACTAAGAAAACAAACAGAAGAAATACGTGAATACTCCGGTTTCTTCTCCCAGTTCTTCTCGCTCATCACACTCACGTGTAGAGGTGGGTAAAGCAATACGATTACGAAATCGCCGAATATTGAAGGCTCAAAATCAGTTTTTAATAGAAAGATTAAATATTTTAGAACGGAAGCTCTCTAAATATAGGATGCGAATAATAAGATTTAAAAAAAGTAAAGGACAGGAAATTATCACAAATATTGGCTTAAGAAAGAGGATACATGAATTTTTAATCGATGACGAAAATAGCAGACTAACAGCTGGTAAAAAGGAAACGATCACGCACAGAAAAGTCAAAATGCAAATACGTCTTTTAAATGATACACTTCTTAACCTTCATAAAAAATTTAATAATACGACTGGTTTAAATGTCTCATACGAAACATTCCGCCGACATCGTCCATTCTGGGTAATATTCCCTAAAGCGGCGTCAAGAAATACTTGCCTGTGTTCCGTTCATACGAATAATAATTATATTGTTCAAGCCTTACACCAATCGAAAATATTAAATCATTATTCTGCCACCGACCTCGCAAAATCTCTTTGTTGTAATAATGCTCTCAGTGTTCCTTGCTTGGAACGGAAATGTTCAGAATGTTCCGAGAGAGTTCCAAAGTACACTTTGTTAAATGGCAATGATACAATAATTTACCAAAGATGGGTAAATAAGAATTGTACAATAATAATTAAAGGCA
Source organism: Omphaloscelis lunosa (assembly GCA_916610215.1). Classification (NCBI taxonomy): domain Eukaryota; kingdom Metazoa; phylum Arthropoda; class Insecta; order Lepidoptera; family Noctuidae; genus Omphaloscelis; species Omphaloscelis lunosa. The sequence goes on along the minus strand of OU744251.1, from coordinate 22,590,563 downwards.
ATGAGAAGATTTGCAAGAAAACTGTAAAAGAAAGCGTAATGACATCGCATCAATCGCTTGTTAATATTTTAAATAAAAACCTACCTATATTCATGCAGCATCTTGCCAATATCACTAATCAGTATAACACTATAAAATTCATAAAACAAAGTATTTCGCCATCTGAGGGGTTACTACATATTGACTTTTCAGAAAATTATTCTTGCAAGTACGGATCTGAAATCCAATCAGCCCATTTTGGAGGATCGAAATCGCAACTTTCATTACACACGTGCGTCTATAATTCTGCTGATTCAGAACCGCCACAAAACGCAGTAAACACTACGTCTTTCTGTTCGGTTTCCGAAAATTTGAGACACGAACCCGTTCTTATTTGCGCACATCTGAAACCTATACTTGAAAAAATTAAAACTATTTCGCCACTTTTGAAGGAATTACATATTCTAAGTGATGGACCTACAACGCAATATCGGAACAAGACTGTGTTCCATTTAATTGTAAATTATTTGAGTAAAATCTCCAATGTAGAAAGGATCGTGTGGCATTTTAGTGAAGCTGGTCACGGTAAGGGGCACCTGATGGTGTTGGTGGCTGCGTAAAACGGATGTGTGACAATATTGTTGCCCATGGAAGAGATATCTCAAATATTGACAGTTTTGTCAGTTGTTTGAAGGACAATTGTAAAGGAATTGAAATTGTTCCTGTTGATGATACCCATGTTCCTGAAATACAGAGAATAGCAGATGCAAATAAATGTCGTCCGTTTAAAGGTACCTTCCAAATCCACCAAGTTGTATGGAACGCTACTGAACCTAATTTACTTCGCGCCAGGAGATTAAGCTGTATTTCATGCACCACTCACGTTCTTTGTCCTCATTATGAAATAGGACAAATTCATATTGCATGTGTCTTAGATCCTGTAGAAGATTCATCAGTAGGTTCTTCGAGGCCTTCGTCAAGTATTTCTTTGACTAGTTCGCCATCTTCTCATAGAACAGCATCTGTATCAACTATCACTGGGCCAAGAACTCCTTCGCCATTGTTATTAACACCTTCTCCAGGACTATTAAACAATGTGAATAATCAACCATGTACTCCGCGAAAGAGGATTCTCTGTGAGAATAACTATTCTGATGACTCAGTTACACCACCTAAAAAACCTAAAGTAGGACTTTCGTTCTTTGGAAGTGATGATAGTGATGAAAACATTTTTTGATTTAGAGCGTATTTTTTTGTTATTTTTTTATTAGTTTGACGTTTTATTGATAAAGATAAGAGGCTAAAATGAAAAATAATCAAAATATTTGGATTAATTTATAATTACTTAATATTATCAAAGAAAAAGTAAGATTTTTTTTGTTTGTATTTTCCGAAGTACCTTTAATTGGCTACATAACTTTAGTTAATAATAACGAGTTTATATGGCAAGTGAATATCAATATCAGAGTGATTAACGTCTCTTCTGTGGAAAGGGGTCTTTTCTGTGGACGTAGAAAAAAAATAAAGTTAAATAACTTCCTGAAATCTGAATAACGATCTGGTTTTTGATTAATTTCTAATTACTTGTAAGATTACCTGATAAATGAGACTGATTTGAAAAAAAAAATAACGACTTTTTATTTCGTATATTTTTATAACCCATTTTGTTTGTGTATGACCCTGATGTTTTTGTCTTCTAAGGTTTGCTCCAGAATCGCATGTCGTTCCTCGAAGTCATTCCACTGTGCTTCGAGAGATTCTAGACGTTTGATTAGGTATTCTTCCGTTTTTCTTGAGGGGCTATCCTTTTTATAGTTAGAACACAGAGCTTTGATGTTTTCAAAGCAAGACTGTTGGAGTTGTAGCTTCTCCATAGTGAGTTCTCTTCTCTAGTTGTCGAAAAGAGGTAAGTTTGGTTTGATATAATATGTAGCTCAGTAGTCCAGCACGTAGTTGACGGTGATAGACGTATAGCTTGACGTTAGTTCACGACACGAAGACCACAGTTTGCAGGCTCCTTCTTTCAAGTCTCCACGGTAACGTTCTCTTAGTTGTAGTAGAGTTGCGTAATTGTTAGCGTCTTGAAATTGTCGTTTGTTTCGAAATTTATTGCGTTCGTACTCTATGTTCGATATTATGCGCCTTCTCAATCCAACTGGGGCGACCCGCTGAACCGATTCGCTATCGTAAATAGAGACACTACACACAATAAATATCCGGCTCGAAGGACCATTTAATGTAGGAGCCAATGGTTGTAGGCACCGTACACTATCACTTTTGTTAATGTTGGTTTAGTTATGAAGTACACAGAAAGAACCACAAGTTGAGTTTAAAGGTATATTAAAATGTATACGGTTTAACAAGTTAAAGTGGCAGCGATTCCTTCTCTTGACTAGTGGTTAGTTCCACAGTTATTGTCTGACTCGATCTGCATTACTTAAAACGTTATAATTATAGCATGATATTTGTGACGCATGACATCTAAGTAGGTTGCTGCGTTCGCAAAGTAAATGTACGGTTGATGAGACCGTACAAGCTCAGTCTCCAATGATATTCTAAATAATGGATCCTCTCCCACTCTCTCTCACTCCACCGAAGCCAAAATAACTACGTTTCCGACTGATTGAAATATCAACCATAGACTCACATAAAGTACTTCCACCGTGGTCCACCGTCCATCTTCACAGTAACTAGTGTCCTGTCGTTTTCCACCCTCCAATCTAGCGCATTTGTGCGACCTATCGCGCAGATGTTCCTAGTTGAATGAGATACAAACATAACACGAGAAGTACAGAGGAATCCCTTAGGATCTGTTTTTAGGGCTACCATTTTCGAAACTTTTTGAGATGCCGTTATCGATTTAGCCGCGAATGTCAAAAATGTGCCCAAAAAAAGAAAGTGTGAAACGCAAAAAGCAACGCCCGCTACCTAGCTGACTTGTTCATTACAAACATCTAATTATCTTATTTACTGGATTTTTTTGACATTCGCAGTTAATTCGTTACGGAAATTTGAAATTTATTTTCTACATTGCAGTACTGCCAAAAACTGCCAATGAGGTTAAAAACTGAAAGCTCATAAACTCATAACATATTATAATGTACTCTGTGATAACTGCTCATAACCACAGAACACTAATACCCTAGCGGGCTCATAACAGGTCGCAGCACAGTTCTACGTCTTTACTTTTGTGTCGATCACAAATTATTTGAAAACTAGATAAATATGTATGAGACTTGGAGTGTAACACTATTAAAAGACGAGCTAAGGACAGGGGAAGCGTCTACCACTGGTAAAAAAGCAGCTTTAGTGGAAAAGTCAATAAATTATGAACGTTTTATATTTTATAGGTTATTTTATGTTTGTTGACTTAAAGTTCGTTTTTTGTTAAAAGACTGGGGGCGTACGATATAAATAACCTGACCAGAGTTTAAAACCAACTCGGGCATGATCTTTCTGAGTGAAAAACCTCAGAGATAGAACTTCTAGCACTGATATTATATGATAATATAAACACGCACATACTTTACTATAATTTATATAATATCACATCACAAGGGCCTGTATGTACGCCGGGGCTTAACTCCGCTGCCGCGAGAAATCACGGCACAGCGGACAGAGCTCCGGCGGGATCTCATGGCGTCATGGAGAGTGCGATTGTCGCAACCCAGCGCTGGGCACGCCACAATTGCGGCGATAAGACCCCTCTTTGAGGAGTGGCTAGAGAGGCGCTACGGCGTCCTCACCTTCCACCTGACGCAGGTCCTCACCGGACACGGCTGTTTCGGGAGGTTCCTGCACAGGATAAGGCGGGAGGAAACGCCCGGGTGTCATCATTGTGTGGATCGCCCGGAGGACACGGTGGAGCATACGGTGGAGGTCTGCCCAGCTTGGGCGGAGCATCGCCGTGTCCTCGTGGAGGCGATCGGCAGCGGTGATCTCTCGCGTCCGGCCCTGGTTCAGGCCATGGTACGGAGCGAGAGGAAATGGGAGGCCGTCACCTCCTTCTGCGAAGCGGTAATGCTCGCGAAGGAGGAGGCGGAACGCGTGAGGGAGAGGCAAATTTCGCGCCCTCACGCCCCTAACCGCCGCAGGAGGAGACGCCCAGGGCGTCGGGAGTCGCAAGCCGATTTCCGGCCACCGTAGGCGCGGGCTTGCGGACCGTGAGCAATGGGTAGCTCACCGTTCGATAAGGACCAGGCCCGGGTCGACGGCGCGTTGTGTTCCACGCGCGCCTCAAAGAAAGAAAGAAAGAAAGAAAGAAAAAGTATTTATTGGGACTCGCACAGGACATTACAAATTAAACTAGAACACACTCATTAAAACATTATAAAAAATTAAAAAAACAAATTAAAAAGAAAAATAAAATAAAATAAAAAATAACAGAAAGTCCTGTACGAGGCCAAAAGGCTCCTATCTCAGCATATGTTGCGACATTTAAAAAAAAATTGTCGCAGCGCTGGTATTCTGATAGGGCCCGCAGTGATGTCACGGATAGATAGATACAGAAATAAATATTTAATAAAATATAAAATAGATGTAAATAAATATTAAATAAAATATATGTGTGAAATACTTTAAAAATTAAATATAAGTAGTCCAAAAATTAAATAAAGAGATGTCAGCATAATTGACGGGGTCCGCTAGGGCCGATGCCTGCCGGGGTTGCGAAGAAAACCGAAAGGGAGATCGTGGCCCCCGGCAACAGGGCAACCGAAGGAACACGGGTGGGTTTTAGTCAGTAAGAGTCTGACACGCCCTCCCGCTCCGCCAAGAGCGGGAGAAGTTATTTGATGATTTCCCACCCAAAAAAAAGGGCCTGTATGTAATGAAAACAGACTTAGTTCTCTTGGGAGCATCACCTATAAACCACTTTCTCTAAAAGGCTTAAAGAAATCATCGGAGGCATCGTCTCGACGAAATATCGGATTCCAAATTTTTTTTCGGATAGCTTTCTCCCACAGTTTTCTTCTTATAACATCTTTAACAAATATCATACTTACTTTTACATATATATCATACTTTTTGACATTGTTAATAAGATCTTAATAATGACATTAGTACTTTGACATTATTATGAATTCTTGGACATTGTAATTTGTATTCTGACATTTTCTTTTATATTTTGACATTATGATTTATTTTTTGACATTATGATTTATTTTTTCGACGTTATGATTTATATTTTTGATTTTTAAATATTAATATTGTTACGTCGTACGTACGAGATCTTTCGAGAAAGCACGGATTAGTGTGTTTGCGCTAAAAACTTCGAGAAGCATTCCATTATTATTAGTTTGAAGTTAAGTAGGTAACTACTTATAAAAAATATTAGGACTCGTCATTGTAATTTCGACCGTACGCCGAGGGCATAAAGTACCTATTTCTTTATTCGGTACAAGTAGGTTATTATTTTTTATACCTACTACTTTTGTATTTCCTGGTAATGTTTATTTGTTGATGTTTTTCTGGAACCGTTCTACACATAGCTGGAATGTTCGTGAATATTGGCGGTATAAAAGCAGAGCGCCGACACACGATGGGGTCTCCTACATTAAAACCGAACTCAACCGTCTCGCGGAGAGGGTAAAGGCCGAGTTAGAGGCCCACACCGCCGCGGGCTGGGAAGAACGAATCGACGCCACCACGGACAGTTGGCCGTCCCTATACAAGTTATGCCGCCAACTCACGAACACCCCAGCCCCGGTGCGTCCTCTATTTAACAGCGACGGGGCGCTTAAATACGTAGCAGAGGACCGGGCGGAGGTCTTCGCTGAGCACCTGGAGCGTCAGTTTCGCCCTAACCCGACCAACGACACTGAACATGTCGCAGCGGTCGAGAAACACCTTGGGGAGTACTTCGCACCGCCGATAGCTCCCGAGAACCCTGTCTTCTTCTCGCCTGGCGCAGTCAGACGCGCCATCCTACAGACGAAGCCCAGGAAGGCCCCTGGGGCGGACGGTATCGCAAACACAGTGCTGCGCCACTTGCCGTTCCGTACGGTAGCGGCACTGGCGCGCCTGTTTACCGCGATACTGCGCACGGGGGCCTTTCCGCCTCGTGGAAGGAAGGGCGCGTCATTATGCTGCCCAAGGCGGGGAAGAACACAGCCAGGCCGGAAAGCTATCGGCCAATAACGCTGCTCCCGACGATCTCCAAGGTGTTCGAAAAACTCCTGCTGCGACACCTTGTCCCACACATTGTTCCACGCCCAGAGCAATTTGGTTTCAGGGCGGAACATAGCACGACGCTCCAATTGTCGAGGGTACTGCACCAGTTAGCAACAGCTATGAACAAGAAGGAGTACTCGGTCGCAGTATTCCTCGACATGGAGAAGGCCTTCGACCGAGTGTGGCATGAGGGCCTATTATATAAACTGGCCACCTCAGACGCGCCCCGTCGCGTTGTAAGGGTGGTCTCCTCCTTTCTGTCCCACAGGACCTTCAGGGTGGTGGTCGACGGGGCGCTATCGGGCGCCCGTCCGGTGATGGCTGGCGTGCCCCAGGGCAGCTGTATCTCGCCGGCGTGTTACTCACGGTTCACCGACGACATCCCCACCACTCCAGAGGCGACGCTCGCGCTGTATGCCGACGACGCCGCGTACATTACCACCTCGCTAAACGCGAAGTACGCAGCGGTCAAAATGCAGCGCGCCCTCGACCTCCTCCCCGACTGGTTGTCGAAGTGGCGGCTGTCGGTGAACGTGGGTAAGACGCAGGCGCTTATTACTGGCTCGGCGCAAATCCCACCCCCCCTGAAGCTGCATGGAGTCGACGTCGATTGGTCGCCCCGGGCTAAGTACCTGGGTGTGACCATCGACCGCCGCCTCACGATGGGGCCCCATGTCCGCAGGGTCGTCGCGCAGGGTAAGGTCGCCCGCAACCTCCTCAGACCCGTGCTCTCATCCCGCATCCCGGCGCGCGTCAAGCTGAGCGTGTACAAAATGTACGTGCGCCCAGTCTTGACGTACGCCGCTCCCGCTTGGTTCGCCCTCACGAGCGAGTTGAGCCGGAAGCTGCTCCGCACGCAACAAAACCTCGCGTTGCGGACCATATTAGACGCTCCTCGCTTCGTGAGGAACGATATCATCCAGCGGGACCTTGGGATAGAGAGCCTGGATGAGTTTGTGAGGCGACTCGCGAAGGCCTTGTTCGCGCGTGCCGACGCCTCTGCCTGGCCTCATGTCAGGCAGATAGCGCCACTGCACACGCGGCCGCCTGACGCGAAACCCCTGCCCCGCGACCTGGTAGCGGACTCTTGACCCCATCGCACCGGATTGACGCCTCGAGTAAGCAGCACCCAGGTTACACGCAGCTTACTCGAAATAATAAGACTCTACAGATGTACACATACATCCGTTGTGTGGCGTGTTCTAGGTTAATATAGGCGCGTCACACAACCGCATACAGACAACCACCACTATACATGCATCTCAACACAACACTTGCGGGCGCGATGCGGGTCGCGACGCGAGTATACACTGAGCGGTGTTACTCTACAACACTAGCCGCTCATACATACGAGACTGCCTGCCTCTCAATCCGCAAACGGCTCGATCTGTGAACGGGGCGAGAGGTAGACTACATATTAACATGTAGGTGTGTCGAGTCGGCATCCTCGTCGCTGGTCGTCTTTGCTGGGCCTCCCCCAGGTAACTGGGGGTCTCACCTGGCGGGGACTGACCGCCGGGATGTCGTGAAGAAAGCGGCGCTACAAAGTTAGCGCCGTGGCGCGCCTACAATAATATTCAGAGCAACCATTTACATAGACGCATTTTGCCTCACAAAATGCGTCTTACTTTCTTTACGCCGCCCGAGGCGAACCAAAATGAGGGGCCCATATCTATGGGCCAACGTATTGCCACCGCAGGCGAAGGGCGAAGCCCTGACCCTGCTCGCCACGCCCCCTTGCGGGGGCGTCGCGACATCTTCTAGTCGATGGGGTCAGTCTGATTTAGGCGATACAACGAAGCGAATCGAAGTGAACTATAAGTGCGATATCTAAGTGAATAGTGATCAGTAGTGTATTTGTGATTAAGTTTTAAGTGTTTTGTGTTTAATAAAGTTATTTAATTGTCTGATTGGTAGTAATTAATTTATCCCATACCCAGCTCGTAACAATTTGGTGTCAGAAGTGAGGGATAAATTATGCCAATTCTACCGAAGGACGACACGGACGGTATCCGTACCAGGAGTCAGCGACAGCAGGACATGGACCAAAGGCGGTTTGGAGATTCTCCAACACAGACACCGGGTGGTGTCCAGCCTACGTCAGTGCCAGTCGCTGGCCCATCCGCAGTTTCTACAGAATCAATGGCGCCAGACTTGTCAGCTTTAATGGCGCTGCTACAGGAGCAGTCTCGCCGTCAAGAGGAGCAGGCTCGCCGGTTGGAAGAGCAGTTGCAGCGAGACAAAGAGGAACAGGTCCGCCGCCAAGACGAGCACATGCTCCTCATAAAGGATCTTCATGCAACTTTTGGCAAAGACCTAAAGGTGACGAAGGATCAGGTACAGCAACACGAGAATCGCCTCTCAGAAGCCGAAGTTCAGATCGCTGGGGTGAAGAAGGCTTTGGGGGAACTGAAGACTGGAGACGTGACTGTAGCTTCAGTAGTTGCTGCACCTTCAGCGCGGGGCTTTAAGGTGCCTCCATTTGATGTCACATCTTCGTGGTCGGCTTATAAAATTCAATTTGAGGCCGTTATGAAGGCGAATGGATGGACAAAACCGCAAGCCATGACCGCGCTCACCTTGGGCCTCCGAGACCAGGCCCTAAACATTCTTGAGGCGCTCGGCAAGAATGTAACCTACGAGCAGCTGCTGGAGGCGTTAGAGTCCAGATACGGCGACGCGCACCTGGAGCACATATTTCGTGCTAAGTTGAAGGATCGTGTTCAACGTAGTGCCGAGAACCTACAGCAGTGGGCCCTCGAAGTTGAAAAGCTGGTTCGGAAAGCATACCAGTCTGCCCCTGCACTTATCGACGGGAATCTGGTACAAGCGTTCGTTGATGGAATACGCGACCTAGAAGTTAGAGCCGCTGTGAGACTTGGGCATCATGAGACGCTGAAAGACGCCTTGGCCCATGCCTTAGAAGTAGAGGCAGTGAGGCAGGACCACCGAACGCACCGCGTCAGGGAGGTTGTAGCATCACCTGTACGCGACCGGCCGCAAGGGTACAGTCCTAGGTGCTACACTTGCGGAGAAAGGGGTCATCTTCGGTCAAGCTGTCCTAAGCGCAGCACCCCGAGAGAAGATCAGCAGGGAAGGGTGGCTGAAGTGACTGCCCAGCCATAGCAGGGAAACGAGTAAATGCCAGGACTGGGGGGCGGGTGCTGGCTGGTATTGAAAGAGCCCCGAGAATCTTGATCTCGCAAGCACATGATGGGAACAGCCTGACCATCAAAGGCGAAGTCAACGGAACACCATGCAAACTGACGTTGGATGGAGCTTCTCACACGGTCGTCAATTCTCACCTAGCAAGTCGGTTTCTTGGGAGAACTCACGGTAACGCAGACGCCTTGTCAAGAAGACCTTGTCCTGAAGACGGTAAGCACTGTGCCAGGCAAGAGACTAAGGAAGTAGTACCCGTGAGGATGCTTAGAACAGATCTCACCGATGAATGGAAGGAAACCCTACAGCAGGCTCAGCAAAATGACTCGGACATCAAACCGATCTTCGAGTGGGTCAAAGCTGGTACTCCTAAACCTAAGTGGAGTGATGTGGCTGCGATGAGTTCCATCACGAAGAGTTATTGGGCGCAATGGAACAGCTTGGTGATCCAGGATGGAGTCTTGTGCCGTAAATGGGAAAACGCTCGAGGGGACAGCTGTCATCTACAAATGGTTGTCCCTAAAGCTAAGGTACCGGATGTTCTACGGCTCTACCATGATGGATGTTCAGGAGGACATATGGGAGTAAAAAGGACTCTACTAAAAATTCGAGAACGCTTTTACTGGATACACCGTCGAGATGATGTGGAGGACTGGTGTCGCAAATGTACCAGTTGTGCGGCCGTGAAAGGACCCCACACACGCAGCCGAGGTGCATTAAAAGTGTACAACGTTGGAGCCCCTTGGGAACGGATAGCACTAGACGTTGCGGGACCATTTCCAGAAAGTGAGAGCGGAAACAAGTACTTCCTGGTGGTCATGGATTACTTCACAAAGTGGCCAGAAGTCTTCGCCATTCCAAACCAAGAAGCTACAACTGTCGCAGATAAATTAGTTCAGGAAGTTTTCTGTCGTTTTGGAGTACCCTTAGAAATACACAGCGATCAAGGAAGGAATTTTGAATCGCAAGTATTTCAGGAAACTTGTCGATTGATGGGTACCTACAAAACCAGAACCACCTCTTACCACCCACAATCTGATGGAATGGTGGAACGATTCAACCAAACGTTGGAGAGATATCTGGCAAAAGTCGTGGAAAGCAGGCAAAGGGATTGGGACAAGCACATACAGCCGTTTCTACTGTCCTACCGCAGCGCAGTCCACGAAAGTACGACTGTGACGCCAGCCTTCGCGAACTTCGGAAGAGAATTACGGTTGCCTGCAGATTTAATCACTGGAGCTCCCCCTGATGCTCCACGTAGTGTAACAGATTACGCAAATGATTTGCGTAACAAGTTGAATGATGTTTATGAGCATATCCGACAATCCGGCCAACAGATGTCTGAGAAGACGAAGACCTGTTATGACCGCAAGGCAAACAGTAGTGGTTTCGACGAGGGTTCCCTGGTGTGGTTACATAATCCAGTGCGGAGCAAGGGGAAGTCTCCGAAATTGCAAGCAAATTGGGATGGACCATACCGAGTCGTGACTAGGATCAACGATGTCACCTACCGAATACAGAAGGGTCTACGAGGTGAGCCTAAGATTGTTCATGTAGACCGATTGGCCCGATACTACGGGGCTAATGATGCTCGGGACGAGCATGTCTAAGGAGGGGGCAGTGTTACGTCGTACGTACGAGATCTTTCGAGAAAGCACGGATTAGTGTGTTTGCGCTAAAAACTTCGAGAAGCATTCCATTATTATTAGTTTGAAGTTAAGTAGGTAACTACTTATAAAAAATATTAGGACTCGTCATTGTAATTTCGACCGTACGCCGAGGGCATAAAGTACCTATTTCTTTATTCGGTACAAGTAGGTTATTATTTTTTATACCTACTACTTTTGTATTTCCTGGTAATGTTTATTTGTTGATGTTTTTCTGGAACCGTTCTACACATAGCTGGAATGTTCGTGAATATTGGCGGTATAAAAGCAGAGCGCCGACACACGACAGGGTCACCCCCCTTTCCCCCGACCTATCACCATGTTCGGCAAACCAATCCCTTGGGCTAGGCGCGCCAAATACCTAGGTGTTATCCTAGATCATCATCTCTCCTTTTCTGAGCACATAAAGACGGTTCGTTCGCGAGCCGCTTTCGCTCTAGGTAGACTCCATTTCGTTCTAAATGCACGCAGCAAATTGTCACTTAAGTGCAAACTGCGCATCTATACATCATGTATCCGACCCATTATGACCTATGCGGGTGCAGTATTCGCCCACGCCAAGTCCCATTCCATCCATAGGTTGCAAGCTTTGCAGAACCGTTTCCTCCGTAAAGCCACGGGAGCTCCCTTCTATGTCAGAAACGAGATCCTCCATCTCGACTGTAGAATCCCTACGATTCACCAGTTCCTAAAACGCATGTCCAAGCGTTACTTTGACTCCGCTCCTAGACATCGTAACCCCTTGGTTGTCGAAGCAGCCAATTATGTCCCTTCTAGAATTAGTCAGATCCGCCGTCCGCGGCATGTACTTTCCGACCCTGATGATCCCATCACACTCCTCCAAGAGCAGAATAGGGCCACCAGTACAATAAACAAATACAGACGCCTCCCGTCATTCCGACCTCGCCACCGAGGTCCTTTGCGATCGCGACCGTGTCCCTGATTAAATAATACTCCTCCCCGACCCTTGCTCGAAAACGAGGTGCCAGCAAGTTGTTGCCGCTGAGCACGTAGCTTTAAACTACCCCGCTTAGTAATCATGATATAAACCAATTTTGATCCAGCCTGTCCCTTCTTGCTGTCCTCCCCTCAGCGACGCCCTAAGCCGAGGTTCGTACCCCACAGGGGGTGCCCTTAGCGAGCGCTCGCCTAGTTTTAATTTAGTTTAGTATTTTGCCCCTGGCTGGAGGCTTTGAGTGTAGCAGCTTAAGGCACCCACAGGAAAGTCCGGTTAAGCAGCCAAGACCTTAGAGGTCAAAACTGCGAGATGCCCGTTCAAAAAAAAAAGAAAAAAAACCCGATGGGGTCAGTCTGATTTAGGCGATACAACGAAGCGAATCGAAGTGAACTATAAGTGCGATATCTAAGTGAATAGTGATCAGTAGTGTATTTGTGATTAAGTTTTAAGTGTTTTGTGTTTAATAAAGTTATTTAATTGTCTGATTGGTAGTAATTAATTTATCCCATACCCAGCTCGTAACAATATTTTGACATTATAAATAATGCAGTTTGTAATATAACCAGTCTTTTAATTTGTCACTAAAATTATTGAATTTTTATAAACTTAATACAAAACATAATTTTATATAATATTCGTATAATGTACCTGGTTCTGATCCGCATGTACCTAGCTTGATAATTAATATTTCTACACCAGCAATGGTAGTTTATGTGAAACAATGTTCAATTTAAGATCTCAATGTACCATAAACTGAGAAATAAATAAATAATTATTATTATTATTTATGTGTTTACATATCTCGGGACCATGGGGTCCCGGTCTTTTAGAAGGCGTACGAGGGGCCGTAGCCAACTCGCAGCGGCACCTTGGACAAATTTAAATGAAATGAGGCATCAACCGACGATTATCCCCGTACGCACTGTGCAAGTGCACAAAAAGACAATCCCCGGTTGATGTAGGACTATTGCAGTACATGGGAACAAAAAAATCAAGAACTATGGTAGGTCTATGACCCCTTTTTTTTTTTTTTTTTTTTTGAGGGTGGGAAATCATCAAATAACTTCTCCCGCTCTGGGCGGAGCGGGAGGGCGTGTCAGACTCTTACTGACTAAAACCCACCCGTGTTCCTTCGGCTGCCCTGTTGCCGGGGGCCACGATCTCCCTTTCGGTTTTCTTCGCAACCCCGGCAGGCATCGGCCCTAGTGGACCCCTTCGAGGACTATGACCCCTGCCTGACCAATGATATATAATATGCACGGATAAGATGGCAGGGGGTGACTTGCACACTCAATAATGGGCCCCCGAAAAACTGTCGCTAGCACATAGTGACGTAGCGACTAGGGGGCAACTGGAATACTTCCTTCCTCCGAGCACATTTGCTCTTGCGAATCTCCACTCAAGCCGGCCAATTAAGGCAAGAATGAGGTGGGAGCTCCGTTCCTCGTCAGTATTCACTCCAGCCAGCCAATAAAGGCGAGCCAGAGGTGAGGAACCAGACTTCTCCCGGGAGATAGGGTCCGTGGGGTCGCTACTGCCCAACAGTTCGCCACATGCTGCCCTGCGGGTTTTTGTATCGCTCTTGGTCTGGCTCCTCATCCTAGACTCGTTCCGGCAAAGTAAACTCTACCGGCACAGACCTAGAGTTCGGAGCGCACAAGCCTCATCACGACGTAAACGTAGAGATACGGCGGTGGGGTTATTATTATTATTATTAATACATGGATCCCCGTATTTTTGCAGTAAACAGCTGAGCAACTGGGCTCAATAATTAATTGTGCGCAAAAGAAGTCGCTTGTTTACAAAAAGGGAATGCTTCCGCTGCCGGCGCCGGTTGCTGAATTGGCTACTGGAGCTGAGTTTGAAAAAAAAAAGCGGAAAACGAGGTTGGCATATTGGAGTAGATGTTTGGAGTGATTGGAGAAGAAGCATTACTTTTTTTCAGTATTACATTTCCATAATCAATGATTTCCATATTCCAGTAATTAAGTACTAAGTAGGTACCAGGAACCGAACTAGTTAGATTGAGTTAAATATTTTTACTCGCAAAAAAGGGTAGATTAGGTTAGAACTGTGACCCGACGGTGTTCCGGTAAGAGTGGTGGCGATCGCTGCCACTCAAATGGAGGAGAGGTTTCGGGACCTCTTCAGCGCATGCCTTGCGTCTGGAAGGTTCCCGAAACCGTGGAAGGACGGGCAGTTGTGCCTCCTTTGCAAGGAGGGCCACCCAGCAGACTCCCCCTCGGCATACCGGCCCTATCGTTCTGCTCGATGAGGTCAGCAAAATGTTCGAGGGGATAATCGCTGCCCGCCTAAAAGGCCACCTGTGGAGTACCGGGCCGGACTTGTCGGACGCTCAGTTCGGTTTTCGGGCTAAGCGTTTCACGGCAGACGCGCTGGCCTGCCTTAAGGGCCAGGTGAAGGAGGCGATGGAAGCGGGGGACGGATTGCTGGCCGTGTCGTTCAACATAGCCAATGCCTTCAACTCCGTTCCCCACTCCACCATCCTGAGGCGCTCCAATAACACGGAGTGCCTCGATACATGCGCAAACTGCTGGCCGACTACCTGGAGGATCGGGCGATCCTGCTGGTAAATAGAACGAGTGTCTTCTGCTATGCGGATGACACTCTCCTCACCGCCCGGGGGGGGGGAGACCTTCAGGGAGGCGGCCGACTTGGCCTCGGCGGGTGGATCCTTGGTCGCAGGGAGGATCCGCCGCCTAGGTTTAACGGTGGCGCTGCACAAGACCGAGGCCGTGTTCTTCCACGGTCCTCGGCAGTGCCCCCCACCTGACGCCTACATCGTAGAGGGCGTCAGAATTGAGGTGAAGGCTCAGATGAAATATTAGGGCCTTGTTCTCGACAGCAGTTGGCGCTTCGGTCCACATTTGAGCGGGCTGTCGTCGCGCCTGCTGAAGGCCGCGGGCGCGCTCTCGTGGCTGCTTCCCAACTTGGGGGGGCCAAGCGCGTGATGCCGGCAACTTTACGCCGGAATCTTGAGGAGTATGGCCCTCTACGGGGCTCTTATCTGGGAACAATCGCTCCAAAGGAAGAAGAACGCCACCGCCTTGCGGGCACCCTAAAGGGCCATAGCCCAGCGGGTGGCGCGGGCCCACCGCACGGTGAGCTTTGCGGCAGCATGTGCTCTGGTCGGCACCCGTCCTTGGGAACTCGAGGCGTGGGCCAGAGTATATGAATGGACGGCGAGACGGAGGGCGAGAGGAGAATGCCCAGCTCCGGAAGAGCGGGAGGCCGTCCGGCGGGAGGCGAGAGACGCCATCGTCGTCCATTGGACGGAGGATCTCGCCGCCGCAGCCTTCGGCCGCCGAGCCCTCGACGCTATCAGGCCAGTCCTGCGAGAGTGGCTCGAGCGGTCGCATGGATTCCTCTCCTTCCGTCTGGTGCAGGTACTGTCCGGACACGGTTGTTTCGAATCGTACCTGCACCGAATCGGACGGGAGGAGACGCCGTCGTGCCACCACTGTGGCGCGGCGGAGGACACGACGCAGCACACCCTTGAGGTGTGCTCATCGTGGTCCGAGCCGCACCGCAGTCTCATCGCGGTGATCAGGCCGGACTTCTCACTCCCCGGCTTGGTTAACGCCTTGCTGAGGGATGAGAGGTCCTGGGTGGCAGTCGCCTCCTTCTGCGAACACGTCATGTCCCAGAAGAAGGTGGCGGAGCGCACGCGGGAGGACGATCCTGCCGAGGCGCCGCTTCAAAGGCGGAGGAGGGGTTAAAGAAGACGTCAGTTTGAAAGTCATCTCCGACTCCTCCCGGGTGGAGGCCAGCAGGCAACGGGTGAGGGGGCACGCTTGTCTGTATTGCACAGGCCTCCAGCAGTGCCGGACGGGAATGGCCAGGTGTTCCCGGCCATTCCCGTAGCCTCCCAGCCTAGCTGCTAGCCGCCTAGCTGGCGGGCCCCACATGCCCCCCGCATGTGGGGCCCGCCAGCTAGGCGGGCATGCGCCGGGAGGATGGTGGAAGTAAAGGCTGAGCCGGTTTCCCATGGCCCTCCCATCACGGTGATGTGGGAACACCGCTGAGTTTTAGTGGGTATACTGTCATTACCGACAGGAGTCCCACATACCCCAACTCGTCCCCCACGAGCGGGGATGCGTAATGCATTTCTCAGCGAGAAAAAAAAAATGGTTAGAACTGTGACCCCTACGCACGAGCCGAGCGAGCGAAGCGAGCGGTGCCACGGTAGCAGCCGGTGAGTGCCAAAAACGACTAGAATATATAGAAAATACTTTAGTTAGGATTAGTTAGTTGGAGTTCTGAACACTGGAAGGGTTTCCATAAACGCCGCGCCGCCGCCGGTGTTCATTATTGAAGCTGGCGGTGCCGGCCACAGAGTATGTATTGCAGCCGATGTCTATAATCTTGGCTGCCGGCAGTAATATTATACCGGTTCTCAATGGCGTTATTTATGGGAGCCGGCGGCGGCGCCGGCAGCGGAGGCACTCCCTTTAAAAAAATATTTGGTTAGCTGTCAAATTATAAGACGTTGGAGATCAGCGCCATCTGAATTGAGCAAGTGGCAGTTTTTATCCCCATTTTATCTAATGTTATCCAAACATGCCAGTGATTAGCTTAGTCTGTGGCTACCACAGACTACAAAGTGCATAGTTCAATTTTATATTGTTTTCTAGTGTTTCCGTTTGCTTTGCGGTCGATTCGATTTAATTTTTGTCACAACACGGTAACGATTATTTTGTGAAAATGAAGTTATCTACGCCTAGATATACGTTTTGTTTATTTTTTCAAGTAATTTTTATGCTTTGTGATCTATTATTTAACTGTGTAAGCTTATTTCCCCGAAGTCGCGATGGATTACTCGTACTTTTCATGTAAGAATTTCATACAAATAATAAAATATTTTTAAACAATCAATACCACTTCCTTAGGTAAATTTATTTTCATAGATTTCAGGATTTATTCCTAGTGCTGTCCATTACGACGATGCTGATGACCTTTTTCTCCACCTACCTATTTCAAGTAAGCACACTTTTTTCTACCTCAGTATTATGCTTTGTACATGCAAAAGGTTTTCACTTAAAAATAAAAAGAGGGTCAAAAATTCAAAAGTTATTTATTCAAATCATTTATATATTTTGATCACGGAAAAAACAAGACTCTTAAACCAACTAATTTTCACAGGCACAATGAACCCACTACTTACATATCTAATAATAAATGTTTTTTTATTAATGAACATTAGGCAGGGCTGGTTGAGGTGTTGGTGCGTAAGTTCCGCGCGGCCGGATCGGTGTGCGTGGCCTACATGCTGGCCAGCGTGGCGCTGCACGCTGCCTGGCTGCTGGAGAAGTGGGCCGAGCCCGAGTCCGTGTCCACGCCACTGCTCATATGCCTATTCACGCTGCAGAGATGTTGTGAGTTATGCCTCTAAACCAGTGATTGTGGAACCTACCAAAACGACATTCTCTTTTATGTTATTGGATGTCAAACAAGTTGATGGAATGCTTGGTGTTAAGGTGCAGCAAACGCACTGGCACCCAAATCTTTCAAACCGGAGCACAGCAATGCTCTTTGGCAGAAATAGTTTAAATATATATGTTGGTAGCATCTCTCCAGACCAGCTAAAAAGACAATTTTTTTTATTTGTTGTTTCAGTATCTCCATGGTACTATTTCTTTTACAAGAGGGCAGCACTTCGAGTCAGTGACCCCCGGTTCTATGAAGACATAGACTGGATCAACCAGCAACTCCAGGCACACTAGATGATGATGCTTTCTCAGTGAGAGTCAGCGCATACTGAAGCAGACTGATCTAAGAATAATCCATATAATAATAGGAACTTTATTTATGCCACCATGGCCTATTAACATTATGGATCTGCAATGTGATATCTCGAGAGTATAGATATGAATAGAAGCTTGTTTATCAGACACTGTAAACATAATAAATGTTACTTGTTGAAAGCATTAAAAAACGGTATAATCATACTATTATTCAGAAGTAATTTACTATGACAATGTTATTAGGCCATGTGATTGTAAAGCAGGGGTTTTGTATGTAATGAATATTTTAACAGCTCACTTATTCTCAATCTCTGTTGTAAGAACTGGTAAAATATTCATAGCCTTATTTATTGTGTAGTCATGTGGTTGTACCAATGTAAGGTGAACATATCTATATATCATCTGCTTACTGCGAAAACATGATAAAATAAAACATTCTAAAAATGTTCACAGCAGTTAAAAAGCGTTCCATGGCTTAATAAATCTTCCAATTTTAGGAGAAATCTTCTGAGTTTATAACAAATATAGTTTTTTCCATCAAATAATAAATTTAAACATAAAAGCATTAATATCTTATACGTAATATTCAATTGAAAAGTGGATAGTGGCAATTTTGCAACTCAGCTCTGTATACAGGCGTTTTTAGACTTCATTCATAGGTACAGAGGTGGTTTTGCACGAAACTATGATTTGATTTATTATGCATGATTGCAAGGCTCCATTTGTTCTTTATTGCAATCCATAATTTACACAAACTAGGTAGGGAAAAATAAATTGAGAGAGTTATGGACCCTGTCGGTCACAGCAAAATTTTAAATAAGTAGGAGAGAGGAAGCTTATTACTACATATTTAAATTATGTCCTATCTGTCTATTATTATTTTTGGTAAATATATTTAAATTGATCATTTAATTATTAGCTTGAATATTTTGTATTGTTATTAGTGCACTTAATATAGTTATATGTTTAAATTAATACTTTTAATCTTCATTTGTTTTATTTGAAACTCTTATTGTTTTACTTATCTTGTAATCAGTTACATCTTTTTGTTATTGAATTTATCCGTTAGATATTCGTTTATTATATAAGAGCGGGGCCACACGATGCGTTGCGACGCCGCACCGCAAAGATTTCACCGTATCGGCGGGCACACGAGCGGTGCGGCGCCGCCCGCAACGTTGTTATGTCGCAGCGGCGCCGTTGGCACCCCAGCAGCGTTAGACAGTCTGTTAACAAAAATGGATCGTCGATGTTGAACGAGACGTCTGTTGTTGGCCCTACTATTACGCCACCGCCGAAATCGACGTAGAAGCGTACGGCAATACTGGGTCAGTCCCTTTATTGCACTAAGGAACAGTGATGGAGAGTTTTTTCTCCAAGAATATAAAGAGTTGTTATTAGACGAAAAGGTTTTACAATTTCTTTCAAATGAGTGTGTCAAGTTTCGAATGTTTATTGAAATCTTTAGAACCACATATACGGAAAGAGTATACTAACATGAGAAATCCAGTAAAGCCAATAGAAATATTGGGTATCACTTTGAGGTAAGTAATGAAAATTATTTTCTTTTAATAAAAATACTTTTTAATTTTCAAAACGATCAAAAAAGGAAATGTTAATAATGATAATCAATCTTATTAATCTTGAGAAATGTCAATTACAAATTTGCAAAATCGTATTCTACGCTGTCTTGAGATGTTTCACCTGGAGATGTCAATGAATTATAATCAGAGTTCAAGTCTGTTGGAGTGTTTGTACTTCTGTAACTTCTTGTATGATACCCGTCTGATGAAGGCTGTTGAAGACGTTTGGTCAAACCTATATGATTATGATTGTTGGGACATTGAGCTATACCGCATTTCAGTGATAATTTGCAACACTGCTTTGGAAGTTGAGAGTTTGAAGGTCTGTGAAATCTTGAATTGATGGCAAAATACCCTTAGAAAATGACAAGTGGCGATCTTCGGGCTCTTTCAGGACTTTCAAATTGAAAGCGAAAAGGAAGCATTGAAAATTTCAATGCTTCCTTTTCGAAATCATCAGCTTGCATTGTCCTTTTGCGGGTGATAGGAACGTGAAGACTCCGGTGCAATATCACTTGTAGAATCGGTGTTGATTTGTCCAGCTATGTCTAAGCTACTGTCTGTCTCATGTTGTGCCACTTTTGTTAAAAATAGAAGTTGATTGTAAAACTGATATTTTCAGTTTTTTTGCGGCTGAGCCAGATTTAGAAGCTTCTTTTGAATACTTATAGAAGTTATCTTTGACACTTCTCCATTTTTCACTATATCATTACCTGAATGTTAAATATTAAATCAGTTTAGCATTAAGATTAGATGAGATTTTATTATTTAAATAAACGTTTTTGTTACAGGTACCTAGGAAGTGAAAATTCACTACAAGATTTGGAGTACAAATTCAAACGGGGAAAAATCTACGATTAGATATATAATTAGGAGAGTTTGTCGTGCTATATGGAAAAATCTTCTTCGAGACAGCATTCCCGAACTAACAACAGAAAGACTAAAAAAATATTGCATCTGGTTCCGATTTAAGGGCGAATTTTCCTCACTGCGTCGGTGGCCTCGATGGGAAGCATATTCGCATGCTTTTTTTTTTTTTAGTTGGTGTATCTCGTTGACTTCTGAGATCATGACTACTTAACTAGGCTTTCCTGTGGGTGCCTTAAGCTACTACACTTAAAACCTCCAGCCAGGGGTTATTCAACTATGCTAATTAAAACTAGGTGAACGCTCGCTAAGGGCACTCCCTGTGGGGTACGAACCTTGGCTTAGGGCGTCAACCGGAGGGAGGACATCAAGGATGGGACGGGCTGGCATATTCGCATGCGTAATCCTGCTAATAGTGGCTCGCTTTTTTTAAATTACAAAGCCTTTTTCTCTATAGTGTTGTTAGCTGTTGTGGACTCAAACTACAAATTTATTTTTATCGACATTGGCGCATACGGTAAAGAATGGGATTCAACTGTTTTTCAAAATTTAAAACTATATGAGAAACTCATTAACAATGACCTACCATTGCCTGACCCCCAGCCACTGTGTGGTTCTAATAGACGAACCCCGTATGTATTTGTGGGTGACGAAGCTTTTGGACTGAGCAACCACATTATGCGTCCATATGGAGGTAACAATCTCAATGTTCAACAAAAGATTTACAATTATCGTCTCAGCAGGGCCAGAAGATATGTCGAATGCGCTTTTGGGATTATGGCCAATAAATGGCGCATTTTTCACAGACCGATAGATGTGTCTTATAATTTTGCTACTGACATTGTAGGTAAAGGCATGTTGTGTTCTACACAATTTTGTCGCACATCGGGATGGTTTTCGGTAAAAGGATAAATTGGCAATAATTGATGATGAATTTCACTCATTACAACCTCAAGATGAAGAGATGTCAGCAGCAAATGTATTAGAGATGAATTCGCAATCTATTTTATGAGCAACAGAGGGTCTCTATAATGGCAGTTACAGAAGATTTAATCATCATTAAAACATTAAATAATTACTCACCAATTTGGTTCTTTATATCAGGAGCAAAATTATCATAGTCTGGAAATAAAATTTTGGCAATTTGCTCCCATGCTTTTGTTTTCATATTTTTATTTTTAAAGTCTACATTGGGCTTATCCCATAGAATTTCCCTTTCTTTGATTAATTTTATGAGGTAGTCCATATCAATATCTTCTATGTTGGTACTCATTTTTTAAACCCTCAATCACATTAAACAAAAAAGTAAGAAAAAAAAAACGAAAAGAGCGAGCCCCGTGCCACTCCGGCGTCGCAACGCATTTGCCCCTCCCCGCCTCGTCTCTGTGGTTGCAAGTCCGGTGCGGCGCCGCAGCGCATCGTGTGACATGCCAAGCTTTTTTTATATAACAGAATTGTATTAGATTCAGACCATTGGGTGGGTGTCTCTCCAGATTCGAGGATAGAGTTGAATAAATTTGTAGTATTGGGGCAGATATCTTTAGAGTCTCGTTTGCTAGGTTGTCCGGGCCCGGGCTTTTGTCTAATTTCAGTTTGTTCAATGCCTCAATGACGTCATTTTCTTCAATTTGGGGTCTTATTAGTATGTTACCGTCGCTGCTGCTATTTTGTTTCTCGTGGCTGGTGTCTTCTGGCTCTTTTATGCTGTAGAGATCTCTGTAGAACTCTGTCGCTATGCTAATGATGTCGTCGCGGTTGTTTTTAGTTAAATCGCCTCGTTTTAGTTTTTTGCTCCAAGTTTTATTTGGTTTCAGCTCTTTGTATTCCTTTTTTGTGTTACCAGTTTGGCTTAGGTGTTTTTCAATAGTTTTATATCTGTAGTTGGTGTAGTCTTTTTTTATGCATTTGTTGACAAACTTGTAAAGCGCCGAGATTTCGTTTCTTGTTGCTCTAGTTTTAATTGAACTTTTTTGCAGGTCTTGTCTTCTTTTAAAAAGTTTAAATTTACGCTCTGAAATTATTTTGTGGACTTTCTTTGGGTTTTGTGCTACTCGGGCGTTTTGCAAGCTTGAGGTGATGATTCTGATTAAATTGTCGTAATACTTCTGGACTGGGATAGTAATCTCAGCGAAAATTTAATCTTTTGATATGTAGGTAGGAGTTTAGGTATTCTTTGAACTTGGTGATTTCTTCTTCGCTTATTATTGTGTTATGTTGACAGATAGTGAACTTTGTTCTACATTTTTTTTTTTTTTATGTGTGTCATATGATATTGTAGCTCTTACTGGCCTGTGATCCGAAGGGTAGTTAATGTTCAGTACTTCTATGTTTTTATACAGACGAGGTCGATTTGATAGCACAAAGTCGATTTCATTTTGTTGGCTCCATCCGGTGATCGCCAGGTCCATATTTTTTTGAAGAAAGTGGTCAAAATGGTTAGTTTTCGCTGGCATATTCGATTAGTCTTTGTCCTCTCTCATTTCTGATTCCATATCCGTGTGTTTTCATGATTAAATGTTCCTCATTTTTTGGTATCCCAATTTTGGGATTTAGGTCACCTATAATTATGAAGTCTTTGTGTGCTGGTTCTATTGCCCTATTTACTGTCGCATAAAAGTAATCGATTTCATCATCGCTTGCTTGTGCAGTAGGGGCGTAGACTTGAATGATGGATAAGCTGGTGTTCTCGAATTTCTGGGTTCAGTATGGCTACTCTTTTAGAAAGGCCGAGCTAGTCTTCTATATTAGTTTTAAGATGGTATTTAACTATAAAACCTATGCCATGTCTTCCAGGTGCGTGGCCTGTATAGCAGAAAATGAAGTTTTCATGCTCTTCAATTTTGTTTCAAATGCGTTTCAGTTAATTCTTATATGTCATATTCAATTTCTTTGAGCGCTTCATTTAGCTCTAACAAACGTTCATATGACGAAAGTGTTTTAACGTTATATGTCAGAATGTATAGCGTTTTTTGTGAGGTTTTTTCATTTTATGGAGGGTATTGGTCATGATCTTCCACGGTGACCAGCCGGCTTGCAAGATGAGTTTGGTGTTCTGATGTGGTTGTTGTATGTTGACGTGGCGAGAGGGGGGCGGTAATTGCTATGTATTTACGTTATTATTTTGCTGCAGATCTGGTGAGTTGTTTGTGTTTCTGTTAATCAGATAATCCAGCAAGCCCGGTTTTAAAATACCTTCCGATAGGCTTGAAGTTCTTATTTGTGTTTGTGATTTATTTATTTTTATTGTAAGCCTGTGTGTTTGTTTCGGCTCACGACGATGGCGCTCGGCGAAAAGGACCGCGCTCGGCGCGCGACTCGTCTTTACTCCTTCGCGGCCAATAGTGCCGTGTGCAACGCAGCGCTCCGCTGCCCGCGCGGCGCGCTCTACGGCGCGTCGCTATTGGTCGATTGATTATAAAGTAACATGCTAGGCCTAAATGTATCAGTGTCATGTATGTATAAATATGTTTTGGAAAATAAATAGCAGTCCCCTTTCCGACCCAGATGACCCTATTACACTCCTCCAGGAGAAGAATAGGGCCACCAGTACAGTGCACAAACACAGACGCCTCCCGTCATTCCGACCTCGCTGCCGAGGTCCTTTGCGATCATGATCGTGACCCTTGCTCAAAAACGAGGTGCCAGCAGTTGTTGCAGCTGAGCACGTAGCTTTAACCTTTTCACCGCCACGGACTTCAATAGAAGTTCCAGATTTTCATGCCACCAGCGCCACGACTTCATTAGAAGCTCTTCATTTTAACTATGTTATAATAATAAATTTACTGTATTTAACAGGTTTTTTTTCATGTTATTATTTAAAAGCACTGTCTAATACCCTGTTTATTTATTTTACCACACAAAAGAAGCCTTTAATTGTCTTAAAATTGGCAAAAACAAAAACTCCGAACATTTTTAATATCTCCAGAACGCCAAGGACTTTATATATAGTCGGCCAGTGATGTGACGCGAAAGTTAACACTGTTTGATTTCGCCCGTAGAAATATTTATAAATACTACTATCGAAAACAATTTAAGGTCAATAAAATATGAACTTAGTTAACTACTTTACAACAAAGGGAAAATTTACCAATTAAGATCTTCAGATGGGTGCCGATCCGGAATTAAATAATTCTTGTTATTGTTCACCAATCTTTGTCAATATTCCCATCTCTACAAAAAAGTTAGTTGTCACTGCCCCGAGCGCCACGGACTACTATAGAAGTCGTTCTGTGACGTCATAAGCGTACGAGTGTCAAAGTCACTTTTGCATAGTGCAACAATGTAAACGGGAAAGCGCGCACGCCTCCTTCTTTCCCGCTTTGCTTGTGATAAGAACAAAATGATTTTAATTGTATTCTATTGTATGACTAATTAAAAAGTGCTGTTAAAGAATTGAACTCTTATGAGTTACAAAAATTTTTGCAACGTGTGGAATCGAACTCGAAGTGGAGGATATTGACACAGATGATTCTGATGTACTTAACTCCATCTAGGTAATAATCATAGTCTTTCCATAGTTTAAGATAACAGTTCATTTTAGTCACCCAAACCCATAATCCACTATCTTTATTTCCATATCCTGCAATGGTCATACCTACACCAACCGAAGTTTGTCCTTATGATAATCGTAAGTTGGTGATTCATTTAATTAATTAAAAATGACCTCTTGCATGCCTTCCAAAGGACCGGGACCCCAGGGTTCCCAGAAATGTCAGGAGACGTAAAAATAATAATAACGGTTATTCATCAAAAAGTAAGAAAAAACACGGGATAGACAAAAATGAGAGAAAGGAAGACCATAGACATCCTTAATCAGAATTGAATGTAACGTGCTCTGAGCGCCAAGGACTTGAAATGAAGTCAATGGATGACGTCATGAACCTAATAGAGATGTACCACATTTCTTATAGTTCTAATTGAGTTATGCATTTTTTTCTTAGTCTTATTATTTATACTGATTTTTCTTACTAAAGATACTGTGAAATAAAACAAATATGGAAATATTGAGTCAGTTTTTATTTATATTCGTAAATTTATAAATAAAGCTTAACGTAGGCGTATACATCTCATTTATCGATAGGACGATACCCTCATCACTACTTTTTACTGTACATTTAGTTATACATTTATAGCTTGGCGCTGGGCGAGGCATCGCGTCCTGTGTACGTTGGCGGTGAAAAGGTTAAATACCCCGCCTAATAATCATGATGATAACCAAATTTTGATCCAGTCTGTCCCGTCTTGCTGTCCTCCCCCCAGCGACGCCCTTAGCCGAGGTTCGTACCCCACAGAGGGTGCCCTTAGCGAGCGTTCGCCTAGTTTTAATTTAGCATAGTCTTTTTTTGCTCCTGGCTGGAGGCTCTAAGTGTAGCAGCTTAAGGCACCGACAGGAAAGTGCGGTTAAGCACCCAAGACCTTAGTGATCAAAACTGCGAGTTGCCATGTTAAAAAAAATAACAGTCCATTCGGTTTCTCTGTTTAGTACAGTCTGAGTTCTTAGTTTTATTTACGACGTGTACGTGTGGATTGAGTGCTCCGTTTTAAAAGTTAATTATATTTTTCAAATCAAGGAAGAATTTGGGAAATAATTGTGAAAACTTCATGGTGAAGATAAAAAATTTGTGAAATCTATGGCGAGAAAGTCGTGGTCAATTAACTAGAACACTCAATCTGCTAACCTGGGAATACATTGTATGTAACTCGTGTCTCAAAATGTACTACATATATGTTTAACATTTTTATGTGTAATAATTGTATTGAATTTGTGAAAACTATTAACAAATATTCAATTGATTGTAGCGGTTTATTTGGATTTTATAAAGGTTTATTTAGAACACTCAATCCTCCTATGGTGCAGACGGAGTGTTCCAAAACTCTCCAACTTTGGCTAAATAAATTCTTAATACTCTTACTCTATTTTACGAGTATAATTCAGACTGAATTTGTGAAACAAAAACCTTGACGTAAAACATAATAGTTAGAGAGTAACTAAAAAAAACACTTTCTTTGAACATCCCGTTTGAGTGTTCCATGTTGTAGCGTTTATTTATTTAAGGTGAAAGCGCCGACCCTGCCCGCGAAATTCAAATTTTCTTACGTTTTTTGTATTTTTTAGGTCAGTCTCAGATCTCATGTTAATGATTGATTGATTTGCGGTCGTAAAAATAATAAATATATATTTACAGAATGTTAATAATTAAAATCGTAAATACAATTCTCAGTGATGGTGTATAATGTCATAAATTCACGAAATTGACATTCTTAGCAGCAAATAATTTGATAGGTTATTTAGGTAACCGTGAGATGTGGAAGAAATGGAGGGAGGCCGTCTTAAATTTTATGACCGCCAATCAATCAATCATTAACATGAGATCTGAGACTGACCTACAAAATGAAAAAAACATAAGAAAATTTGAATTTCGCGGGCATGGTCGAAGGTTCCACCTTAACCCGAACGTTTATACAAACGGCGGCCACATCCGAAATTGTGAAAATGTCGCCACTAAAGTTTAACACGTTTTCTTTTTATGAACACATAATTTCAACAATAATCAACTTTATTATATTTCTAAGCGACAACATTGTGTAGGGTAGACATAATTTTGTCGGACACATTTATTTCGTCTTACCTCATTACGCGCCAACTATTTACGGTTTATTCCTGTCATAATTGACATAGTTTGATTCCTTTCAGACGCAACAGTATTTTATGCTAGTGCGTTTGAGCGTTGCAATTGTTTCTTTTACCAACTTAAAAAAAGGAGGAGGTTCTCAGTTCGTCAACTTATTTTTTAAATTATTTTCCCCGATTACCAGAAAACGGCTAGACCGATTTGAAATTTTTTTTTTTGTTTGAAAGTGTATACTTTCAAGTTAGTTACATTGTAATTTGGTCACGATCTGATGATGGGATCTTGGAGAAATCGAGAGAACTGTTCAAATTTTATAGGCACACCTATGGCGATTTGGGTATTATAGTAATTCGTGCATTTGCTCTTGAAACGCACCATTTGGTGAAGTCAATAACTACCACTGGAACTACTCAATAATATGTATTTCACGGGTTGCGATTCGATTACTTTGATATGGTTGGTAAGTAATTGATGCTCGTCACAATTCATATGGTGCAGTGGAGCTGATGGTGAAGTACCTGGAGAACTCCTCAACAATTTATGTCTGTGCATCGGGAAAAGCAATATTTTGTAAAAGATGATGAGCAGTTCATATTAGACTATTGTGACTTACATAAATTACAAACCAACCCACTAAAAAGTGAAAAAAAAAAACCTTTTTACAAAATATGCAACCGACTTCCAAACTACAAAGTGAAAAATAACTTTAATTTCAGAAGTCGGTGGCAAAAAACTAACATCGAAAAGATCCAAAGACCCCCGACTTCCAAAATTAAAGTTATTTTTCACTTAGTAGTTTGGAAGTCGGTTGCATTTTTTGTAAAAAAAACTTTTTTTTGTATGATAATAAGTAATGTAAGTACGAGTTATAGGTCGTAGGTTCGAACCCTGACAGGCGCTTTACTTTGTGTAAATTATTTCATCATCACTGCTCTCAAAACGTTGAAGGAAAACAACGTGAGGAAACCGGCATGTCGTAGTACCAAAAATTCGAAGACATGTGACGTCTACCAACCCGCACTGGACCCGCGTGGTGGATTACAGCCCACTCCCTCCCAGTTATTGAGTTGGCCTGTGTCCCAGTAGTGGAAATATTATGGGTTGATTATGCTTATGTTATGAATCATAGCAATTATGAATTGTTTGATCAGTCAAACAATTCATAATTGCTATGCTGTGAAACACAAAATAGCGAGATCAGATTGAATTGTCATAAAAATTGAAAATTGTATTAAAAATTGATTATAAAATCATTTCAGATAGGTTAAAAGTTGCCGAGACATCTGAAAATTTCTTTACCAACATCGCAATAGGGGTTACGAAATCTCTGCCCTCATCATATTTATTAGCTGAATCTCTTTAAAAAAAAAATACTTCAGTAAGGACAGTCCGAGTTTTGAATTCAAGCCCATTTCTATTGACACAATTAAAAATGCATTCAAGTCTTAACATAAAAAAAAAACATTGAAGACTTATGGGGAATTTCTATTAAGGTTCTTAGTAGAGATATCATTGACACAATTGTATGGTCACCCTACACAAGTTTGTCACTTAGTGTGTTTCACAAATTCAGTCTGAATTATACTCGTAAAATAGAGTAAGAATATTAAGAATTTATTTAGTCAAAGTTGGATAGTTTTGGAAGACTCCGTCTGCACCATAGGAGGATTGTGTTCTAAATAAACCTTTATAAAATCCAAATAAACCGTTAAAATCAATTGAATATTTGTGAATAGTTTTCGCTAATTCAATACAATTAATCCATATAAAAATGTTAAACATATATCTGGTATATTTTGAGACACGAGGTCAGCCAGGCCAGGTTAGCCGATTGAGTGTTCTAGGTAATTGACCACGACATTCTCACCATAGAGTTCACAATATTTTTCCTGCATGTTTGCGTTTTAAAAATAAAGAATAAACCTATTAAGTTATTGCAGATTGCGGATTTTTTACACTGAGAATTTCATTAACAAAGTTTTCGTACATATCCTAAGCGAAGCGCAAATATTTTTCTGTAGCTAATTTTTAACTAATGAAGAATTATAATTAGGTATTACTTTCTAGAATTTAAAAATTTTATTTATTAACTTTTTTGTTTTATTAACCTAAAGTCCGCTCCACATTCTCTGCAAATCTACACGAGACTTGCTGAATACGAGAGTATAGAGGGATTATTCGTTTATATTCTTGTAGTTCTCTTCTTGTTTTTCTCGGCAAATTTTCTCGTCGAGACGTCTTGCCGAGAATGTGGAGTGGGCTTAACGCATGCAACTAACGTTTAAAATACATTTCACAATAGTACCTACATTATTATACAAGTGTGTAATGATCAATGCACACGCGTTTCATAAGACGTTTTTCAACACACTTGTTAGGAAAAAAAAAAACAGACTTGTTGTAAGAACTTTAGATACATTTAGATTTATAAAGTTCAGCTGACCTTTGTCGCCAGGTACTGACTATCCGGAGCTTCTTTTAAAAACTTTTAGTCGGTTGATGACAATACTTTAGATTTCGTATTTTTTATAATAACGAAACTCACAACGAACACGTTAACAAATATTTATGGAAAATGGAGATGGAGCGCCGGTTTTGTTTTTCCGCACGCCACGCTAGCGATGCGCGCGCAGTTGTAAATAAAGGAGCTGGAAAAATCGCTAAACAGCCTATTTAATAAACACAAAATAATTTTTGAATACGGATCGGTTAATATGTAGTGAAAAATATATAATTTGATGGAATATTGTTAACTTATCATATTTATTTACATAGTAGGCATAAAAAGGCATGAAGTCGCTTAGATGAGATTAAAAAAAGTGCAAAACTGCTCGGGTGAAAATAGAGAATGCTCATTTATAGTATAGGATAGTTCATACTAATTTCATGTATTGTACCCACTGACCTGCCCATGGGATTTTTACCTTATCTAAACGGCCTTGGTTTGCCTATGGTATTTTTTACAATAACTTGCTTTTGAGCGTTTGCCTTTGCTAAAAAGCTTCACCTAAGTAAATTTTTACTAAATACAAATTCCATGTAGCCAAGAAGTAAAAAAAAAAAAAAAATGTGAAAAATATTTGATAATTATCATTTAGGTTCATAATATTAAGTCTTTACCTATGCAATTGCCGTTTTTCAAGAAGCTAACGCCCTTGTTTCTCTATATTTTTTATTGTTATTAATCAAAGTAATTACCCATGCACTCAATGTATTTTTGCCAAGGTAGTGGTAGCTTATTGATGCCCTTTTTGAAAAAGTCTGCTGAACGGGAGGCAACAAATTCTTCAAAGGCATTTTGAACTGCCTCTCAGTTTTCCCTGCCAAGAAGTTATCCAAATTCTGGAAAAAGTAGAAGTTACAGACTTCTACTTTTTCCAGAATTTGGGGAAAGGTCTGGTGAGTACGGTGGATGATGGAGAACTTCGTTCTTGTAACTTGGAGACCGTCTGCTGTGCAGTATTAGGTCGCGCGTTGTCGTGCAGGAGCTGCGGAGCCGAACGATTAACCAAAGCTGGTTGGAGATGTGCGAGCTTTTCCATCATTATGTTTAGTTCTTCGCAGTACACATCTGCAGTAATCCTCATCTCGTTTGGTAAGAAGCTGTGATGAATGACACCGGCGCTAGACCACACAGTGACCATCTCTTTTCGTTTGGGGCATTGTTTAGGTGCTGAACCAGGATCTTGCTGAACGCTTGCGATTGTCGAACAGAATCCATTTATCGTAGCAAGTAACAATGCGATTCAATATGCCTTCGTTTGTGTGCCTGTTGATCAGTGCAAAGTTCAACTCGACGCGTGCTTCGTGCTGGCGATCATTCAATTCGTGGGGTACCCATTTTTCAAGCTTTTTTACCTTGCCAATTCGACGCAAATGGACCAATATTGTTTTGATGCTAACATCGAAAGCTGTTGCTTATTCAGCTGTAGATTGAGAATCATCAGTCGACTAAAGTTTTCGGTCGACCACGGGGTTCATTTCTTAGGTCGAAATTTCCAGAACGGAAGCGGGCTAACCAATAACGGGTGGTGCGATCGTAAGTAGTGTTCGCTCCGTATACGTCGTTGATGTTGCGTGCCGCTTCTGCCGCTTTGCTGCCACGATGGTACTCATAGTCCATAATCATTCGAATTTCTAACGTATCCATGATGACGAAAACGTACAAGTGCGATGAAAACAGAACGCTTACCATTAAACAAATGACTTATTTTCAAAAAAGAATTCTATATTTTAAAAATAAAAATAATTTGAACTGAGAATTCTTAGCGAAAAAAGAAAAAAAATGGACTTGAAATAGCCAGTACGGCAGAACGGCAGTTTTATAGGCAAAGACCTATTATCTTGAAAGTAGAATTACCTATGTATTTGAATTGTGTGTTATGTTGTGTTCATCCCCTTAAGTAGTTTGTATTCAGTCAGCAGCTTTTGTCCAATGTTTTTATTCCTTAAACGTTGTTTTGTTTTAATTTATTTATTTATCTCAGATACAATGATTATTACATTAGTAGAAATACCTTTTTAACTTAAAAAAAAAAACCTATTGTTGAATATACAGGGCCACCCTGTATATTCAGTGACATCGACGCGAAAACTGTTACCATGGATTCAGTAGGTACATGATTCTAAAACGGAAATTTTCAACGCAGGGTGTTCAGAATCATGTACTGAATCCATGGTAAGTTTTCGCGCCGATATCCCTGCCACCCTGTATATGCTGTAGGTGTTCTTTAATAAATAAATAAATTGTACTTCCTAATTCCATACTGCTATATATTACTCCAATAGTTATCAGTAGTGCACATTACCGCACTAGTGCGGTAATATAAAGTAAAAAGCACGAGTGTTTTTGACACACTGCATTATGAACCTAAAATGGGTTCAATAAGAGCTACTTTACGAGCAATTGAGTTGAAAGAAAGAAAATTCGTTTATTTGCTGTAAACATGACGCAAAGAAAGATAAAATAACAAATTGGGGGAAAATATGCGTCACATCCACGCAAAACGGCCATCGTTCAGCATGATGCTGCGATCCCATGCGAGACAAAGTTCCAGCGCTGGATTTCAGCGACAGTCGTCGCTGACGTGATGTCGTCAACCGGTGCAGCATATAGTGAAATAACAAATCAAAAAGAAAATAAATACAATGCGTAGTCCTAAATGTTTATACAAATATAATATTTAAAATGGCATTTCGTTCCGTCGGCGACTCACGCGCCGCTAACTTATTGCAATCTGTGCGCGGAGCTATCATAAAACGATTTGCTACTAGCTGAAAAGTCCATTCCATTACTACTATCTCATCTCCTTCCTATCTCATAATCACTTTTGAAACTAGAAATAAAACCCAAGTAGAAATAATTAAAAAGTAAACTTACATGCAGTAATATATTTTTCTCCAACATGCCAGGAAATTCTAGCATTATTTTGACTAACTTCTTCTAGATAAATCGAAAAAGCTGTATCTACTGGTCATTTGACCATAGGAGCAATTCCCGTAATTTTTATGTATTTACCAAAATTTTTGACAAGTTTGACAGATGGTGAATTGAATTGGGTTTCTGATTTATTTAAAGGCGAGTAGGCGCCCGGCAATGTCAGAATGTAAACTCATATCTGTCGTGTTATTTAAAATTGGAACGAGGGTTTTATTTCAACACATGGCAACCAAGGAGGTAACTTATCTAAATTTTATTTAAATTTGGCTTGCAAATAGAGCTGTTAGTAATGAAAAAAAAAATAACATATTGGCGCGTGAAGTATTATCATTGTTCGTCAGTGATTCTGGAATTTATAATTACTTAGTTTGAATTTCCGCACATTATTTGAGAAAAGTGCTATACAAGCCTTGGCCGCAACCAGGCGTTGATGAACTCACGTATGTCTCGCTTTGCCTCGGCCCACATTTTCACGATCGTCCATCAATGCCCCTGTTGCAAGTCGCGACAGTAATGTTTAATGAAAAGATAATATGTATATGACAATTTATTTTAATAGAGCATGATCAAATACGTAACCCCAAGAGACACGGTCAGTGGCCAGCCCTAATGCGTGTTTATCTACCGAGCGGCAATTAGGTAATTATTTTAAGGACACTGCCGAGATAAAATACTGCTTACTTTACTGTACTGTGCTGTGCTTTATCAGTAGTGGAGACTGCAATCGTCTAAAGAAGTATAAGAATACGATAGAACTAATAGAACACGTATTCTATTTTCAAAGTTCATAAATCAAAGACTCGTTTTCTCGAATAAAATCCGTACATATCATGATAAATTCTCGTTTATTTACAGTTAGAACCAACAATTTCATGAAGTTCCAATATTCACAAGCACACTCTAACAACGAGTTATTGATATTTGCCCACATCTTTGCTAGCGCCTTGCGAGTTGTGACGCAGAATATACAAAGTGTTTCTTTTGATATCCCAAACTCTAGGGTATTAATGAGACCATGTTAAAGAAACAACTGGCATATAATTTGTTGCCAGTTGATTCTTTGACATGGTCAACCTTGTATAGATTCGGAAGGTTCACTTCAAACAGACTAACAAACACAACAACAGGAAAGAAATCGAACGCAACAACCTTCAGTTAATGATGTAATGCTATTAGAAGTAAACATACCAAACCTTTCTATTTTGCAAGTTTAACTGTTTTAATTTCTTATATACCTACATGGTATACAATAATCGAGCGATTATTTTCTTCTAGCTTTTGATAAACTTCTATCAGGTATTGTAATTTGAAAAATTGATACTAAAAATAAATACCTACAATATGAAATCCTGATCATAAATGATTAAGTATATCTGTACATATTTTTAGGGAGGAAATATAGTTCGACAACATTCAATTAAACTTTTTAAAGGTCAGCCAATCAGTTCCAAATTTTAACATTGTATAAAGTTATGTATTGTTCTAATTCATTAACGTCCCCGGCCTAGCAAAGCCAGGGTATCCGTTAATATTTCCAGAGACATGACAAATTAATTTTTTGACGAGATGGGTTAATGATGTGAGTGTGGTGCACGTCAGACGGGCTGCATCAGAACGCAGACCGGCACAGCGGGCAGTTGGACTTGTTGCTAGTTGCGAACCACTTGCGCTGCGAAATAAAAGTGTAAATTAAAAATACAGTTCACATCAAAAAGGTTTTTTCTGACGTATGTATACTGTTTATGTACGTAATCCTTGTTAGAGTCTGAACACGCTAACTTTGCAATGTAATAAATGAGCAACTCGAAAAAGTTTTATACAGGGTGGCAGGGACATTGGCGCCGGAGCGAGAGGAAATGGGAGGCCGTCACCTCCTTCTGCGAAGCGGTAATGCTCGCGTAGGAGGAGGCAGAACGCGTGAGGGAGAGGCAAATTTCGCGCCCTCACGCCCCTAACCGCCGCAGGTGGAAACGCCCAGGGGGTCGGGATTCGCAGGCCGATTTCTGGCCACCGTAGGCGCGGGCTTGCGGACGCTGAGCAATGGGTAGCTCGCCGTCCGATAAGGACCAGGCCCGGGTCGACGGCGCGTTGTGTTCCACGCGCGCCTCAAAGAGTCGTCAGCAGAATTGACGGGGTCCGCTAGGTCCGATGCCTGCCGGGGGTGCGAAGAAAACCTAAAGTGAGATCGTGGCCCCCGGCAACAGGGCAACCGAAGGAACACGGGTGGGTTTTGGTCAGTAAGAATCTGACACGCCCTCCTGCTCCGCCCAGACCGGAAGAAGTTATTTTATAATTTCCCACCCGAAAAAAAGGGACATTGACGCGAAAACAGAAACCATGGATTCAGTACATGATTCTGAGTCCCCCTGCTTTAAAGTCGTCGGTTATTTTAAAAAAATCTGTTTCATAGAAAAGTGCAATACCAACGCGGTCAAAATGTACTGACGAAAAATTTCAACGCAGGAGGGGGTTCAGAATCATGTACTAAATCCATGGTTGCAGTTTTCGCGTCGATGTCCCTGCCAGCCTGTATATGGTATACTTTTACATCAGTCACTTTCGTGGTACTTGAACTTTCAGATTGCTTACGCTGTAAGTTATTTTCAGAAAATAAAGTAGAAAAATGTTGAACCTATTAAATGTAGAGTGCGGGAGTTATTATACATATAATATGGTTATTATGTAAATTCCAAGATGTGAAAGAACAGCACGATGTCATCCTTAGCCAAAAACGACAATGTTGACGCGTAAGTAGATCTAATGATTTTAATATTTTGCCTTTTGATTTTTGCGTGTAAGATTATGTGTAATAGATTATGCTCTACCTCCTTACGATGACAAAACTGAATTAAATCCACACTGCATCATGCTAAAGTGACTATTCTTTACCAGGAAAGAATCAGAAAATAAACAAAATAATCTATCAAAAACAAGGTATCAAATTAATTTTTCGTCGATTTTCAAATTCCAACATTTCTTTACTTATGCAGAGTTAGCGTGGTCAGACTCTAGCTTTACTTATTGAATCATGTTTTCTTGTTAAAACATTCAGAACAATTACACGCATTCGGTCGTTTGATACTAATATGTATTACAAAACAATATGCTTATTACAAAGTTCTTTAAAGGGCCTGCTACACGGCTGCCAACCGCGTCCCCGACAGAGGTGACCTTGGTTGGCGACAGACAGAACTGTTTGAAATTTGGTCGTAAACCATTAACTACACGGTTGTAAAGCACCATGGTCATCTCTGTCGGGACGCGGTTTAGTAGCCGTGTAGCAAGCACTTAAGAATTGGCCTTCAATCGCAGTAGACCGGGAAAAGTGAAAAGAGGGAAGGGAGGCCGTTGCTTTGTAGTGGGACATTAGGTTTATAATAATAATAATCATGGCTCGTATTGTTACGAATGTGCATTGAATGAAGTATACTCGGAAAAGGGTTCACTAATGTGAAAATTTTTAGTTTACAACCATCGTTTCGTCTACTATTTATTTCACAAAAAATTTATTTACAAAAAATATTTCTTGTTGATTTATAAATTAATAATACCCTTTTGCTTATCCAATGAGTTTCATTTTTAGGAAATTGCGTAATGTAATATAAAACGTTTTTATTCCAAAGTTGTTTTATGAGATACCATGAATAAAAATGATTTTTTGTCAAATAATACGTTATTAAAAAAGTTTTCACACCACCTGCTCGAAAATGTCAAATTATAGCTACTATAGGTAATCGATCCCATGTGTGCGATCTATTGATGTGATGTTTCGACTAAGTTAAATAATAATTATTATTGTAAACCTTCGTAAGGTTTATGTGTTATTACTTATCAAAACTAAGAAAGTTTATAACATGTAATACATAAAAAATAATTATATTACGTAAGTTACTTTCCTACTTAAATACTAACCTACCTACCTATTTTTGTTACAGCTGGCATCCATTTTTGGAGTGAATGGCGCTTGTCGTGGAAATGAACTGTAAACATTAAAATCGAAGATATCGAAAATCATTCAGATTTGTTGCTGGTAAATTTGCCAAATACAAAATCAAAGAAAGAACGGTCATTCCTAGTCCGTGGAGAATACGTAAGAATTATCGAAAAGTACCAAGCTCTACGCCCCTCTAATATAAACACTAACAGATTTTTCGTAGCTTATAATAATGGCAAGTGCACCAGGCAAGTCATTGGAAAAAATAAGATCAGCAGTATACCGAAAGAATTTGACAAATGCCGAGCTCTACACGGGCCATTGTTTCAGGATAACATCGGCTACTCTATTGGCGGATTCAGGAGGAGATATGACCCAGATTAAAAGACACGGTCGCTGGAAATCTGATGTAGTGGGAGATGGCTACATTGAAAATTCTATACAAAATAAGGATAAAATAAGCTGCCGCATTGGTGACAAAATCAAACTAAAAACACCGTTGATAACTGATCCTTGGACGCCTTTGTCACCACAACCTTCCACATCAAAACACTATTCATCTAGCCCGCCGCCTCAAGCACTGCCTTCACCAACTTTCACGATCCAAAACTGTCCTCAGCAGACCCAAGTTTCTGAAACTTTACTTAACAGTAATACTCAAATAAACTCTACCTCAACTCCAATAAATGTACCGAATAAAAACATAACTTTGTCTTTCCACAACTGGTCTAATGTATCAAACATTACCTTTAATACTTTCATTCTAGTACTATTGCTTTTTATTGTCTCGTAGATGGTGTGAAAAGCAGAGTATTCTCCTCGGGGATAAAGGTGCCGTCGTCTTGGGCGACCTTGAATCCCACGCTGCACTCAGGATTCTCGTGTTAACGCTAGAATCCTTCGTTTTCATCGGGATTCAATACGGCGTCCGCTACATAAGACACTACTTTATCCCCTTAGTGCATAATCTACTATTATCGGATAATTATTTTCTAAAGTGAATTATTTTGCAAACTTGTTGTATAATGATGTAATAACAAATCATGTTTTTGCCAACTTGTCAAGTGAAAATTTGTAAATGAAGTTTTGGTGAATTGACCCTTTTTACGCCGGCCTTTTGGCCGCACGACGTGGTGTTCCGTCGCTTCCGCGGACAAGTTCCACAAGACGGCACTTAGTCAAGCTAGCGCATAGTGAAGTGCTACTAACATAGTCTAAGCCTTATTTATTAACGCAAGCTTTGTTTATATTAGAATATGTATGTTTAGGTCAAGGTATTTTTCTATGGGCCTGTGTCGCCTGCAATAAATGGTATTATTATATTTACGAACATTACGCGGAGGAGTATGAAATTGGGCAAAGTTAAAGTTTATAAATGGAAAAGGAGTGCAGAAAGCTAATCTTTATATATATATATATATATATAATTCTTCTGTACGTGTTTGTAATGCAATGAAATGAAATTGTTTATTCTGTAAATACGAGTAAGATATCGGAATCACTTATACAGTTCATATTAATAAAATGTTAAAAATAAGCTAGATGAGTTCGGCGTTTCCTGTCTGACTACTCTGAGAAGAAAGGCCGAAACAAACTCAAAGGTCGCAGTCTCTTAAACTAGCTGAGAAATAATAATAATATCCACATAGTCCTCACATTTAAAATAATTAAAATAATATAAAACTTTACAAAGTAATCATGTTATTTTGAATATAATTTTCAACAAATTCAATGTGTATATGTTGTCACCTAATTCCTCCTAAACGGCTGGACCGATTTGGATGAAATTTTGTGTGTATAGTGAGTGGGTACCTGGCTGGTTTGAAAATAGAATTGGATCCGGTGGCGCTTTTCGGACAGGACAACGTCTGTCATGTCCGCTAGTGTTTTTATATAATATGCATTAGAAATGAAATAAATTAATTTAAAAAAAAAAAACATTACATATACTGCCGTGAGTTTGACAGAAGATACCTTAGAATGGCAGCATGGAATTAGTATGTACCATACAACTTAAAATTAAATGAATTATGGTCGAATTTCGCCCAATGGGCGACCACTAGAGATAATAAATACAAGGTGATTTATGAATACGTTTCAATGGACGTGTTTCAACTAGGAACCCGATCCTAGTTGTACACAATCGTACGGAACAATTGGTTTTTTATTAGTTCTACAGCGAGCGATGTACCATTCTATATAGTTATCTTGTGACAAGATGAATATCGTGAAAAAAAAAAACGAATGAAGTATGCTATACCAGGCACACGGTGTGGAACTTGTTCTTGCACTGGTAGCACAGCACGCGCGGCAGGCGGCCAGACTGCGGTTGCAGGCGGCAGTAGCAGATGTAGCACTGCGGCGCCTGCTCCACGCGAGACGACACCGCGCGCGTCCACATCTTCAGCGCGTTCAGCAGTGTGCCGTTCTGTGTGTAGAATAGTACGAGTCGTTTATTTACAAAAGGGGCACACTTACATACAATAAAATGATGATGACTAATATTGGAAATGTTCGAACAAATAATGTTTATAAAATGAGTTAATCAAAAATATCTGCTAAATCGATGGAAATATGGAGAAACTACACGCTTTAAGGCTCTTTCAAATAGGCGCGACACAAAGACACCGCTCGTCGCGCGACGCGACGTACCTTTGTGTCGCGTCGCGTGTCGCGCCTGTTTGTAGGAGTCTTTAAAAGTTTTTGGAAGGGATTTTTCCCGTTCTTGTTGCTCGGTTCGGACAATGAATGGCACTAGCATGAAGTTACATAGTCATGAAGTCACTTCTGTGATAGTACCGTGTTTGTCTAGCAGTTATTTTAAAATGTTTATAACTTAGCAATTTTTTAAGCTTTTACTTTTATTACATCGCTAGGTGGCGCTGAGTCTAGTCTAACGTATAAACAAACACTCTGTTATTAAAAATTAATTTAAAATACTATTAATGCTTAAACTGAATGAAACTAAGTGAATCTATAAAACATCATCCAACACATAAGTGCTAGTGTTATCCACGGATTTCATACAAAAATTGTGACGTAAACATTTATGTATACCGTTAAAAATAAACTCTGCTTTTAAATCAAATCAAATGTTTATTTACCAGAAATACATTGTTTTGGTACAGGTGAGATCTTATAACTTAAGTGTCATTATATTCTGCCTGCAAGCAAGCGTGCAATTTTTTTTTATTAAGGTAATTTTTTTTAAAGTCAATTTCAATTCAATTTTAATACTATGATTATAATCCTTTATTTCATTATTCACATATAAATTATATTTTTAAATATTAGAATAAAAACATTTAAAAATATAAAAATAGTAGCCCACCGGTATCGGGAACAGGGACCAAGCTACCGGCGGTCAGGGCTCCAGAGCGAGGAACCTCCTAACAATGCGAGCCGTGTTCAGGAGTACGGCTTTCTGAATCAAGCCCTTAATCCAACTGCCCAACGAGAGCCTCCTTAGGTGTTGGTCGCGGCTCTTGGCAATTAAGCCATTGGCTGATAAGACTATCGAGACAATGATTGCCGAGTCCGCATAACACATGTCGACAACCTCGCGAGCAAAGTCAAGATGCTTGATTTGTTTATCTTTCTCGGCTTTCACGAGGTTCCCGTCATGCGGGACCGTTATGTCAATAATCATTGAGCGCCGCTCTCCTCGATCCACCACCACTATATCAAGCTTATTGGCAACAATAGTCCTGTCAGTGATGATGGATCGATCCCAGTACAATGTGATATTTCCATTTTCGAGAACTGGGTCGGGTACATTCCTGTAGTACGGCACTTCCGATTCCACATAGCTGTATTTCAGAGCAATTTGCTGATGATCTTGGCTACAAGGTTGTGTCTATGCAAGTACTCTTTGTTAGCTGGACGAGAACACCCGGTGTTTATTACCGAACTGGTAATGGGTTGAACTATGAACTCATGTGCACACTAATAGGATTGTAAATAAAACCACAATTGTGTACTGATCTAAGTTGTTATATTTCATCGGAAGATGTCGCGACGCCCCCGCAAGGGGGCGTGGCGAGCAGGGTCAGGGCTTCGCCCTTCGCCTGCGGTGGCCATACGTTGGCCCATAGATATGGGCCCCTCTTTTTGGTTCGCCTCGGGCGGCGTAAAGAAAGTAA
This sequence comes from Omphaloscelis lunosa, assembly GCA_916610215.1. Taxonomy (NCBI): domain Eukaryota; kingdom Metazoa; phylum Arthropoda; class Insecta; order Lepidoptera; family Noctuidae; genus Omphaloscelis; species Omphaloscelis lunosa. Next base: position 22,550,263 of record OU744251.1, on the reverse strand, counting down.
GACGCATTTTGTGAGGCAAAATGCGTCTATGTAAATGGTTGCTCTGAATATTATTGTAGGCGCGCCACGGCGCTAACTCTGTAGCGCCGCTTTCTTCACGACATCCCGGCGGTCAGTCCCCGCCAGGTGAGACCCCCAGTTACCTGGGGGAGGCCCAGCGAAGACGACCAGCGACGAGGATGCCGACTCGACACACCTACATGTTAATATGAAGTCTACCTCTCGCCCCGTTCACAGATCGAGCCGTTTGCGGATTGAGAGGCAGGCAGTCTCGTATGTATGAGCGGCTAGTGTTGTAGAGTAACACCGCTCAGTGTATACTCGCGTCGCGACCCGCATCGCGCCCGCAAGTGTTGTGTTGAGATGCATGCATAGTAATGGTTGTCTGTATGCGGTTGTGTGACGCGCCTATATTAACCTAGAACACGCCACACAACGGATGTATGTGTACATCTGTAGAGTCTTATTATTTCGAGTAAGCTGCGTGTAACCTGGGTGCTGCTTACTCGAGGCGTCAATCCGGTGCGATGGGGTCAGGGTCCGCTACCAGGTCGCGGGGCAGGGGTTTCGCGTCAGGCGGCCGCGCGTGCAAGGGCGCGATCTGCCTGACATGGGGCCAGGCAGAGGCGTCGGCACGCGCGAACATGGCCTTCGCGAGTCGCCTCACAAACTCATCCAGGCTCTCGATCCCGAGGTCCCGCTGGATGATATCGTTCCTCACGTAGCGAGGAGCGTCAACGATAGTCCGCAACGCGAGGTTTTGTTGCGTGCGGAGCAGCTTTGTTATATTTAATTAAAATTGCGAGACACTAACCAAATCGTGGTAACGAAACCATAGCGAGATCTATTTTGACGCCAACGCCATCTATCGAGCTTGACATCAAACTTTACAATTTAAACGATAATGACTACGGTTTCTTCGTGAACATACCGCCCACCAAGGACATTTAGTGACGGATGTCGTTCTTAAATTATCGTTAAATTTGAAATTTACACTTTGTATACAGTATAAGCTAAAATAGTTCGTAAATCTAAGGAATACACTAAAAATAAACAGTCTTCAACAATTTAAAAGGTGCTATTTAAAACATTTGTAAAAACTTAGTATATCGTTAAAATATGAGATAAAGATATAAACAACGTAAAAATTAACCTATAAAATGTAAACAGTAAAACATTGTAAACCTTGTAAATATACATTTGATCTTAAGAATAAAATTAACGAAAAGAATAATTAATATTTGATCTACAGAAGTTTATAAACTTGATAAAAAATAAAAAAAATAAAACAATTCATTGAGCTATTGGTAAAACACATAATTTGGAAGTTGGTCTCTTAATGACAGAGGATTTTGTGCGCAATTTGACCACACGGGTGATGTTATCATCACCGGGGTGTTTCTCTACAACCCTTCCCAACAACCAACGACTTGGCGGCAAATCCTCTTCCTTAATCAAAACAATGTCTCCGATATTGGGCTCCGGAACTTGGGAAGACCATTTATATCTATTCATGAGATTTGACAAATACTCTTGGGACCATCGTTTCCAAAAGGACTGCATCATTCGCTGAACTAATTGCCACCGAGTCAAATAATTAACATTTGAACTTTCGTAATTTCTATCTGGCACATTAACTATCGGCTCGCCAATCAGAAAATGTCCAGGGGTTAAGGGCAGAGGTTCACCAGGATCATCAAAGTTAATAACGCTTATCGGTCGCGAATTTAAACATGCTTCCACTTGGTTGAGGAGTGTAGACATTTCCTCGTACGTGAGTGTAGAGTCGCCGATTACCCTTTTAAGGTGAAACTTGGTGGATTTTACACCTGCTTCCCAAAGACCACCGAAATTGGGACCATGGGGCGGTATAAAATGCCACTCAGTATGGTTTGCTTCCAGGTTTTCTGCTATTGCTGGCTGTATAGACGCCAACTGTCGTAACTCTCTGGAGGCACCTACGAAATTGGTGCCGTTGTCGCTCCACAATTTAGCACAGTGACCTCGTCTCGACACAAATCGTCGATAGGCAGCTAAAAATGCCTGTGCACTCATATCACTGGCGACCTCTAAGTGAATAGCACGGGTGGACATACAAACAAAAAGGCATATATAGCCTTTGCATGAACGATGGCCACGGCCTTTTGTCGTCCTTATGCTTATGGGTCCAGCATAATCCACTCCGCTGTGCAAAAATGGTCTTGCTGGTGTACATCGAACCGATGGGAGATCACCCATCAGTTGATTTCTGACGCTAGACCTCTGTTTAGCACAAGTTACACATTTGCGTACATATTGTTGGATTAGAGATCTAGCACCTATTATCCAATAGGCTGACCTTAAAAAGTTTGACAACAACTGAGGACCACCATGCAGTGTTTTCTCATGCGCATCTGCAACTATAAGATGAGTTAGACGACTTGCATGTGGTAGAACTATCGGATGTTTCGCATCTTCGTCCAGTTCCGACTTTGCAAGTCTTCCTCGAACTCTCATGATACCCTTATTGTCGAGGAAGGGGCAAAGTGACTTCAGTTTACTAGATTTAATACTTAAATACCCTTTTTCTTTTAACTGTGTATATTCTGATGTAAATACCTCTGTTTGTGTCTTCTTTATACAGGTTTCTAATGCTGCTGCTATTTCGTGATCTTTCAAATATTTACTATTGTATTTGTCCTTCTTTAAAAATCGTCGGCAATACGCAACTACTCTAATTAATCTTCGTAGACTAGAATAATTTTCTGGAACGACGTGCTCTGGAATAACAGCTGCGTGTACCTTTATTGTTTGTTCTAAATCTATTTTTAAATCCTTTGGCCTTTTGTACTCAATTGTTTTGTTTTTCAGGAATGACGGTCCAGAAAACCATAACTCATTATTAATCAATGAACTGGGTAGTATTCCCCTTGAAGCGGAGTCTGCTGGATTCTCTTTGGTCGACACGTGAAACCATTGAGATGAACTCATTGCCCCTAATATTTCAGCGGTCCGATTTGCAACAAACGTTTTCCACCTACTAGGGTGGCTGTTCAGCCACGCTAGTACTACTGTCGAATCTGTCCACGCTGAAATCTTCTCCTTTGGTATATTTAAGACCTCTGCAGACTCTGTCAATAGCTTTGATAAGAGCACTGCGCCACATAACTCCAGTCGAGGAATGCTGACTTGTTTGATTGGAGCTACTCTTGTTTTCGCTACCAACAATGAAAGATGAACCTTGCCTGTGGTATCAATTATCCTCAAGTAAACGACTGCCGAGTATGCAGCTTTTGAAGCGTCACTAAAACCTTGCAATTCAAGATCATCAGTTGAACTTGTCCCAAGCCAACGAGGTATCCGAACTTCGGTAAGTAATTTTAACTCTTCACGGTAAGTACTCCACTCTGTTATTAATTCCGTAGATAATTCCTCATCCCAACTTACACCTGCAAGCCATAATTTCTGTATGAAAACCTTTGCTACAACCACACTGGGAGCTAACCAGCCTAATGGGTCGAATAAACGAGCTATGTCAGATATTATAGATCTTTTTGTTACAGGTGCCGTTGTCAGCGGTGGGAGATTTACCGCGTACTGAAAGGAATCTTCGTGGCGGTTCCAGGTGAGTCCTAAAATTTTTGTAGTACTATCTAGTTTAATTTCTGTATCCTTATTATTTATTTCCTTTTCCTTTACTATCATATCCTGTTTGTCCTTATTCTTAATGTACTCATTTTTTATGTGATTTTGACCTACTTGTTGAATTCCTTCATTCCTAACCATAGAACCTATTTTATCTAATAATTCCTGATTATTGCTGTTCCATTTCTGTAAGGCAAATCCTCCTTTTGCTAATAATTCTACCATTTGTTTACAGATTTCTACACCTTCTTCGATGTTATTACATCCAGTCATTAAATCGTCCATATAGAAACAATTTAACGCTCTGTCTGCTGCAAGTGGGAACTTGTCTCCTTCATCATATGAGACCTGATGGAGCGATCTAACGGCTTGGTATGGAGCAGAGGCTGTTCCGAAAGTTACCGTTACCAACTCATAATCTCTGACCGGCTTTTCAGGATCGTCTCGCCAGAGTATTCGCTGGAAAACAGCATCCTCATCGACTATTCTAACTTGACGATACATTTTAATTATGTCCGCCACTATACCTATAGAATGCATTCTCCATCTCAAAACTGTGTGTCTTAAATCTGCTTGCAGCGTTGGTCCTACCATTAAAGTATCGTTTAGTGAAACTCCTTTTTTATTCTTTTCCGAGGCGTTGAAAACAACACGAACCTTAGTCGTGGTCTTGTCATTTCTTATCACCGCGTGGTGTGGTAAATAAACGGCTTCATCTCTATTACTATCTTCATCCTTTACAGGTCTCATGTGTCCTAAATGTAAGTACTCATTAATTACCTCTATATATTTTTCTTTTAAATCTGTATCCTTACTTAGTCTCTTTTCTAATGATTTAAATCTTGTTTCAGCTATATCACGTGAACGTCCGGCTTTACAAGCAGGTTCTTCGTCTCGGAATGGTAATCGTACAATGTATCTGCCTGTATCATCTCTCTTAGTCGTTTTAATATAGAATTCTTCACACTTTTGCTCTTCTGGATTAAGTAATTTTTTTGTGCTCATTTCTTCTTCGATCTCCCAAAATTTCTTTAAAATGTCATCTGCATTGAACTGTGCACAATGTACCTTTATATTTTTTGTGTGATGCTTTGAACTCTCAGTACTTGAACTGACTACACCTGAAAGGACCCACCCTAAAGTGGTGCTCTGTGCGATGAGAGTGCCAGATGGACTCTTGACTATACCTTCCTTCATAATGTAGCAGTAAGCATCTGCACCCAAAAGAATATCTATTTTATTGGGTGTATTAAAATTGGGATCTGCTAGACACAGATCATTGATTGTAATCCAATCCAATGAACATGTATTTACACTTCTCTCAGGCAAGTATGAGGTGATCTTTCTCAAAACATAGGCATTTATTTTTAGTTGGAAATCGAGATCAATTGTTGACTCAATTGTCAGGTTTACCATGTGCTTAGCAATGGTTGATCTATCGTCACCTAAGCCTGATACGAGACCTCTGACTGGTATTTTCTTTAGTCTAAGAAGTTGAACCGTGGCCTCTGTAATAAAACAAGCCTGTGAACCTTGATCTAGCAATGCTCGAACCGTTTGAAATTCACCCGTCTTGGACTCGGCTTTTATTAACGCTGTGGCTAATAAAACCTGTCTGGGTTTGGAGACCTTCCCCGTAGACAAGCATGTGACTATCGGATTATCACTAGTTGAAGAACTAGTATTATCTGTAGTCGTCTTTACGGTAGCATCTCTTCCTTCATACTCTACGTTAGGTTCTCCATTAGGGTGCAGCAATGAATGGTGGCGCTTGTTGCAAACTTTACATACGGTTTGCTTTTTACAGTCGTATACTCTATGATTGCTGCCTAGACAATTAAAACAGATTTTATTTTTTGCAACAAATTCGCGTCTACTTTCTGTGGGTTGCTTTGCAAATTGCTTGCAGAAACAGAGTTTGTGGACTTCCGAGCAGAATTCGCAACGCATGTTTGATGACTTTGTGGCTAGCATTGTCTTTGAACTATGAACCTGTGAACTATTACTGGCCTGGTGAGCCACGGCCCTCCTCGGCTCTATACATTCCAATGCGCGGAAACGACTTTCAATAAATATCTTAAGATCCTCAAAGGTTGGCAACTCGTTGCTAGAATCGTTAGAACTGCTTAACTCCCATTGTTTCCGCGTTTCATTATCTAATTTGAACGTTACTATATGGATGATGATAACGTCCCATGTGCTCACATTGATTTCTAGATTTTTAAGCGCATTAAGGCAGTCACTTGTGGTATCTAACAGCTCTTTTAAAGCGGTAGCTGATTCTACATTCAATCTTTTCTGACTAAACAACCTTTTTAAAATACAATTGACTAGGTACTTTTTATTAGCATAGCGCTTTTCTAACTGAGACCAACATTCGCTATAGTTGGCATCTGTGATTGGTGTATACCTAATCAACTGTTCGGCTTCGCCCGTGAGGTGACCTTTAAGATAGTGCAGTTTTTGTACATTATCTAAAGATGTGTTATTATGTACAAGCGACTTAAAAAGGTCGTGAAAGGCTGTCCATTCACTGTATTTGCCAGAAAAATTGGGAATTGTGATCTTGGGCAACTTTACGAATGAATTAGATGGCTTAGACGAATTATTATTGTTAGATCCACTCGTTTGTGGTAGTGGTTCTCTAGGATTAATCCTATTTAACGTTGATTTCATCAGACATTTACATGATATAAATATATCTTCGGTAGAATCGTATATATCGACCACCCTTTGACCTATGTCTTCCATCTTAAAACGTCCATAAAGTTGAGATTTTGTTTCCTTAAATGAAGACCAATCATTTTCTAATAATTCAAGTCTTGTCTCTATATATTCTACTGTCAGTCTATCTTTTGGACTCTTTTTAAAATTTGTGAAAGCCTTTTGTATAACATTTTGAAGGTCTTTCAATATATTAATTTGACCTTCCATCATGAACAACAACAATAATATTCAAAAAAAGAATTAAAAATTGATTGAAAAAACAGTATAATTTAATATACTATTTAAAGTTCATCCAAACTATTATGTAAAAAACTTTGAAAAGTTTGTTACCAAATAAAATGTACTGTTTTTGTTCTAAGTCTCAATAACAGCGAAAAATTTTACAAGTTATATTTAAACCAAACACTGGTAGAAATCGGGCATAGATTCCCCGTTCCACCGTTTTTAATGAAACTATTCTAAGTCCTTAATTACTAACATGCACAATTTTTACGCTAAGACAAAATATTTTTCAAAATCTTAAAGTTAAAATCTTCTTTAAAATAAAGTTCAAAATTGCTTGGCAAAATCTTCTTTATCACTGCTATAGTTATTTATTTCAATTGTACTCACGTTTGCACTTCACTCACACTTGCACGTAGTTTGAACTCGTACTGAACTAGTGGCGCCCCCTGTGGTGACACTTTGAACTTCAACTGCCGATTGCTCACGACGATCTCGTTCACCTTCCTGAACGAAGCTGCTGCCTGAACTACCAGTGTTGGTCTTCTGTGATTCTACTAGTGGCGCCCTCTGTTGCGACGAGTTGAACTAAAAATTCCACAGTGGGTTGCTGCCACTGCGGGATGTCCCCAGTACTCCTGCTGCAGCGATCCACTGCGAGTACACTGGAGTGCGGTCCAAACCTGGCACCGCTACCTTCAAAAACTTTAGACTATCTGGTCTAATCCAGGGTCGATGGACCAATGTTTATTACCGAACTGGTAATGGGTTGAACTATGAACTCATGTGCACACTAATAGGATTGTAAATAAAACCACAATTGTGTACTGATCTAAGTTGTTATATTTAATTAAAATTGCGAGACACTAACCAAATCGTGGTAACGAAACCATAGCGAGATCTATTTTGACGCCAACGCCATCTATCGAGCTTGACATCAAACTTTACAATTTAAACGATAATGACTACGGTTTCTTCGTGAACACCCGGAGATAATAAATGTCGGATTGATTCTCCCGGACGGTGGCATGCCCGACAGATGTCAACCGTGCGTCCTTCACAATTAATCTCCGGTAATTGTTCGTCATTATAACTTCGTCCATAGTTGCACAGACAAAACCTTCGGTTTCCCCAAAGAGGACACCAAAACGCAGCCAAGTTACGGACGCTAGTAAATCTAAATCGGGCCCATGCAGGGCCCGGAAGTAGCGCCCGTGAAGCTCCTTACTCTGACCTTATACCTCTGCTCTTATATCTCCCTGTGATGGTCAGTGTCAAGCACTACAGGCTTACGCCAGTTGTCTTTAGCCATGGAGAGCGGGGTAAGGCCTTTGTCCACCGCAACCACATCTCGATGCATCCCCACGTCGGTTTCTAGGGAATATACCCTGAGACTGCATATTTTGCGATTGTGGAGTGTCTTAGCGTTTATAAAGCCTCGATCTCCACATTTTCGCGGGATATACAGTCTCATTACCGATGACTGTGGGTGATGCAGTCAGCAGCGTACGGACCCTGCTATCCAAGGCGTCGAATTCGGTCTGAGTCCATTTGAGTATGCCGAAAAAGTACATCCGTAACAGTAAAACCGGCATGACCCAACCGTTAAAGGCGCGCACCTTGTTTCCGCTTGAAAGACTATTAAATACTTTCTTCAGGCGGCCAAAGATGCCCAACGCTTTCGACATACCCAAATACTTATAGGTTTCGGATGCGGAGAGGGCTCTTAGGTTTATGGAATCCGAGAGTTGGATTTCCACGGATTCTATAATCTCCCCTCGCTTTCTATGCATGACCGCACATTTGTCCACACCAAATGCCATCCTGATGGCGCTATTGAAAGTTTCAGTTACTTTCAGTAGCTCCATCAGTTGCAAATTGTTGGGTACAAAGAATTTTAGGTCATCCATGTAGAGGAGGTGAGATATAACCTGACCACCTCTCCTCAACCGATAGCCAAGACCTGAATCCTCCAGCAGTTTGCTTAGAGGATTCAGGGCTAAGCAGAACCAGAGAGGACTCAAACTGTCGCCCTGAAATATACCTCGCTCAATCCTTATCGGTTAGCTATTCCTCTGGATATTTCGACATCCTTGATAGCGAAGGACCGTCCTCCATTGCCCCATACACGATATCAGGAAGGTGCGCAGAGTTGTATTTACTTTATACAACTCCAGCACCCTCATGAGCCATGTATGTGGCACCGAGTCATAGACCTTTTTATAGACTATAAGAAGGTCTATGACTCTATCCAGCATGTCGACAGATCCTTTCGGGAACGGCGAACCTGTTGGCTATTGGCCATACCAATGAGGAGTAGCTCCTTAGTACCACGGAACCCGTTCCTACATCCATTTTGAGAGGCAGACATGATGGAGTTGGTGTCTATATGTTTGTTAATTTTAGCTCTCAAAATCGATGTAACTTTATAGACCGTGGGTAAACACGTGATCGGCCTATAATTTTTGGGTTCTGCGGTGCTGTTAGAACTATGGAGCAAGTGGGTAACTCCTGCTGTTACGAACTGGGGTAGCGAACCAGACTCTAAAGCAGTCTGGTACTGAGCCGCCAAGCGAGCGTGCGATCTGACAAACCATTTGATCCAGAAGTTGTGCAGCCCGTCCGGCCCTGGAGACTTCCAGTTAGGCAACAGACGGACTGCGCGAGCTACATCTTGGGGGCAGATTTCTGGTATTGAATCGCAGCTTCGCTCGACTTCCCGAGTCCAATCACGTTCGGCGTGATTGATAGGCACCGACCAGATGCTGCGCTAGAAAGAGCACAAAGCATCATCATCTGGCAGATGTTTATCAGCCACACCTTGGTCCGTTCGCTCCCAAGCCCTATAGACCCACCTTTCATCGCTATGGAAGGTGCGATTCTGAGTGTATCGTTCTAGTTGCCGCTTATACCTACGAATACGGTTCGCCCATACATACACTTTTTGCTTCAAGAACTCGATTCGCTCTGTGACACGGGTCATATATTCCTGAGGGCGGATATCAGTCCCTAAGAACGCCCGCCTTACAAAGCGCATCACTCTAGGGCGAGTATTGCCCTCCCTGAAGCAGATTAGTTTGCCGATGAGCGCTCTGACCCACACAATACGGCGCTCAATTTTGCACTGCCAAGCTGGTACCGCTGGTTTCAGTCGTGTAGCTCTAGAGTAATTAGCAAATTTGACGTGAGCTACACGACATGCCGCTACAGCCGCGCAGTACAGAATTGAATGAGTATCAGTGAGGTCTTCGCAGTCATCAAAATAGTTTAACAACTGCGAATCCAGAACCGCCACCAGCGCTCTACTTTTGTTATGCATGGGCAAACGAGGGAAACGTGGTCTAAGTTCGGGCGACATGAACCGATATTCCTGAATCGCACCCTCCAAAGCACTCAATTCCTCATTGCACTGGGTACTTACGTTTGTAGCCCTGTCATCAATCCTCTCGTTAGCTTGATTTGTAGTGACCTGTGATGGTGCTATTACACTCTGCGACGGGGGGGCGATGACATGGCTACTTTGCATTTCACTTCGCAGGTGATCAAGTACAGTGTCATCCAACATATGATTACGCTGGATGACCCGCACCTGATCCGACAGTCGTTGTGCTGAAACGTTGACAGCTGGCTCAAGCATCTGAAAAAGAGAGAGCATCCGAACACGGTACGCGGTCAGGTTGTTTTCCCCCTCTGTAGACTCATAGTATGAGCGAATGACGTTTTCGTTAATGGATCGTGTCCATCTCATGCGCTGCACACTTCCGCCGGGAGCTGGGACCCTATCAGAGGCCGGTGGGCCTCGAGGTCCTAAGCCGTCCGGCAGCCGGCGTCCTTCCCGTCGACGCAGGTGGTGGCTTCGTGGGCGGAGAGAAATATTCGTCGCTCGAGCTGGACGCAACTACCGCGGCCGGTGTCGTCCCAGCGCTCACAGTGGGGCTGAGTACCGGCGGCGGCGATGCGAAGCTGAGCGGCGAGTCCGGAGATGGTGGGCGTGCTAAACGTGCGGCCGATCTTGTCAACATTTCATCTTCATTTTCTTATTTTCTGTTCATTATTGTTTTTGTTTGATCTGTCATGTCACCTCCGATTCCCGGGTCGACGGCGCGTTGTGTTCCACGCGCGCCTCAAAGAGATGTCAGCAGATTCGAAGGGGTCCACTAGGGCCGATGCCTGCCGGGGTTGCGAAGAAAACCGAAAGGGAGATCGTGGCCCCCGGCAACAGGGCAACCGAAGGAACACGGGTGGGTTTTAGTCAGTAAGAGTCTGACACGCCCTCCCGCTCCACCCAGAGCGGGAGAAGTTATTTGATGATTTCCCACGCTCAAAAAAAAAAAAAAAATGTCACCTCCGATTCGGCAGTTTTTAATAGAATTCTGTTACATTTTGGTGAAATAAGATCTCTTTATTCGATTTTTATGGTTTTATGGTTTCAAGTTTAGTATATGTGGAAAAACTCTTGTAAAAATGCGTCAAAATTATTATAGTTGTTAAAACTACGTAAACGAGATGTTTTGTTGACACGGTGTTGCCAGTTATTATTATTATTATATTAAATCGCGAAAAAAAATCTGCTGTTCCATACATTTTGACGAGATATGCGAGCATAAATGTAGGGAACAGAAGATTTTATTTTCGCGATTTCAGGTTAGGTCCCATAGTAAAAGTTTTCATAATGATGAGTAAAGTCACGTGTTTAAGTTTGCGCACTGGTTAAAAACTAACCCTGTATAATAAAATCGTAGCGAAGTTAAACTGTACATTGAATATTTTTGAAAAAAAGTTTGGGGGAGTATTATTTCCACCAACCTTCGACACTCCTCCAGTGTCGAAGGTTGGTGGAAATAATACTCGGACTCCAGATTGTACAGAATAAATAAATATGTTAATATATTCCCGCTTATATACTATTTACAATTATAAACTTACCAGTACGACTACATATATTTACAAAAGTTTTGACCAATCAGATCACAGTACTGTATTATTTCTCTAACAGTTTCCATGTTTCTTGTACAGAGTGTCAAAACGTGCTATGACCAAAGTTCTTTTGAGAACTGTTGTGATCCATGTTTCTTGCAAACAGAGTCAAAACGTGGTGGATGCGTGGTGGCTACAAAAGTAATTGCTACGAGGTCTGGGATCGATTTTAATGCAGAAAATATTTTTTTTAGAATTTTTGTCTGTTTATCTGTTTGTTTGTATGTATGTTCCAGCATGACGCAAATTCTACCGGACAGATTCTGTTAAAATTTTGCAAAAATATTCCCTATAGGTCTGGTCAAACTATAGGGTATATATATATCACGCTATTTGCTATGGGGGATAAACTATATTACATTATGTCGTGTTTGTATGTTCCAGCATGACACAAATACTACCGGATAGATTCTGTTAAAATTTTGCATGGATATTCCCTATAAGTCTGGTCAAAGTGTAGGGTATAAACTATCACGCTATTTGCTATGGGAGATGAGCAATATTATATTATGTTCGTATTAAAAAAAAAGCTCCAGAAGATTAGGATATTGTAGATGGTTATCGATTTGATGATTGTCAATGTGTTGTGATGATTATCAACACGCTATACCTTTATGGAACTAAGCTGTCAATCACGTAATATCCTATATATTACGTGATTAACAGCTTTTTAGGTAACTTTATTTTAGCTTTGCAAACATGGGGTTGTAAGTTCGATTCCCAACTATTGATGATTTTGTGATTCTTTAAAAAAAAAACTGTTGGTATTTTTTGTGATTCTTTTTTTCACATTTTGTAATACTTATATGTACAGTACCGACCAAAAGTCCATAGGCAATCGCACAAAGCAATAGACTGACGCTTCGGTTTGACTTACGACCTTCTTCTATAAGATGTTACAATACTATAGATACACACACACTCACTTTGTCTGCAACTCATAGTAGTTCATAATTTCAATCGATATAGAATACGGCGTGCTAGCTCAGTGGATAACGTGCTTTGGTATGTGCGATTATGGCGAGCCGAGCGAGGGTTCAAATCTCATCCGTGGTTTGCTTATAATTTTTTAATAATTACATTCATAGTTTTTGTTATTTTTTAATAATTACTATTCATAGTTTTTGTTATTTTTTAATAATGACTAGTTCAATAATCATTCGTTTTTTGTTTCGGTCGTCTTGTTCACATAAATATTAAGGTTTAGCAGGTAGACCACAGAAAACTAAGTAAATTATTTCGATTTCTGTGGGGTAGACAGACGCAGTTCGTTACGCGTATTTGCTTAATAAAACTTTGTTGGTTCGTGGTTATTGTTGGTGACGAGTATTTAGGTATTAGCGGTGTTGTGGTTATTGTTTTCAAAATGCAGTCAAATATAAATATTGAAGGGAGATCAAATATTATTGCGCTGCGTAAAAGTGAATGTAATTTACACAAATATCTAATGAGACCGGACTAAGTGTGAGTGTTATCATTTAAATATTTCATATTTTACTAAACATAAATCTTAATCAAAGGTATTGTTGATAGAACAGAGGTATTGTTGAGACAGAAGATGCCTTTAAAATTTTAAATTCATTATGAGGTTTAATTCGATTAGTGAATGATAAATAATTATTATGTGTAATAAATACAATGTTATTCTTTGTTCTAGAGAAATACTGTGAGGGTTAAGAGGAATGAGGAAGAGGCTTATTATCGAGCAGTAGCGACGTCAGATGATGGAGGAATATGAAACAAATGGTTTCATACCAACGAGATATTTTGCTGAATTATTAAACACGTCATTATGAACCGTTCGCTGTGCACTCTGAAGACTTGTATCACTGAAGACCAGCTAGGAAGCCGTTTTCGACAGAAAGGCATAAACAAGAACGTTTAAGTTTCGCACGATAATATTAAGACTTCAAGTGGGACACTGCTATATTTTAACCTTAAAATATTTACCGTACCAACTTAATAAACAACAGATTCGTTATTGCATGAATTTGTGGTAACGATTTTTTAAGCAAGTTACAATATGTTGTTTGTCGTATTTCTCGCAGATAGACCGAAAATGTTTAAGATTATTTTAGTAATATTATTATTTTAGGATTACAATTTGAGGTTAAGTTTCAATCTTCTTTTCGTAAAGAAAATGAATACTTAAGCTATAACCTCAATACCAACCAATATTTACTAAAGCCAAATAAAATGTAAAATAAATAATGTAAACAAACTGCCCATACTTTACCTTAAAATCACCTATTTTGTAAGTAGTTTTTTTTTACATTTTGATTAGTCTTATATTCTTATTTATTGCTTAATTACTTCGACCATGATCAAAGCTAACTAATAATAAGCTAGCTAATATTTATGGTGAAAAATCAATTTAAAATTTAAAACATTTCATAATACAAATATGTCAAAATAATATAAATTACTTCTAAGTTTTTTGACATCTATTTCACATCTTATTGAGCTGACGTAATGACAAATAATTGTAGCAATATATTATCTATAAGTAAAATAAATATAACGAATACAATTTTTTAATTTTGCTATCACATATTACGCATTTTTAATTCTAAACCCTTTATTGCAATAACAGCATTAATAAAAAAGGCAGCAATAGTTAAGATATAGTATTATTGCAAACAAAAATATTAATATTTGCAAAAACTGCATTGTGCTTGACGAGATTGGAACCTAAGCCAGTTTGCATCTCAGACCAATGCTTAACGCGTTCTGCTATCTGCACACGTAAGTTTGGATTGAATTTTAGCATTGCCATAAACTGGCCAAGGTCAAGCGCATGATGCGTGTTGTCTAACAAAAGCGACAGAAATATATATTTGTTTCGGTAGTGAGGCGCAAGTACGCGACGATACGACAGTGTGTAAAGCGCAAGCTGCGTTCTCTGTGGTGTGTGTGCCGTGTTGTTTACACATACAGATATACGGACTATACCGCGTGTTCACAGCAATATGATTCTTAACGTGCTTATGCACTTTTGAACGCTTACTGTATATAATAGCTCGTAGATCGTATTAATTCATATAAAAATGAAAACTTTGTAAGCAATCGGAAATTGCTACAGATTTGTACTAGCGATTATAAAATTTGTGTGTGGATGTGAAATTTTGAGGTCGTTTTTGACGGTGACCTATTGAACACTGGGATGAGACTCTGGCGGAGGCCAGAGTCAGCGACAGTCCCAGTCAACTGTGACATGACATTTGTTTGCCATCATTTTAGTGTTTTGTGGAATCGCAAACCCAGTTCTGTTGTGGGAGAAATATCGGCATCATCTATCCAAAGACTTTTTAAGAGCTTTGCTGCGTACTACAGAAAGTGACATTGAACAAATTGATGAACACGTTCTAAACAGCTGGCATAATTCACTTCAAAACGTGGCAATTTCCATCATTGGCAATCCAGTGACCGAGTATGGGTTAACTGCTCCGCAATCATTGGCACATCAAGACCGCAGAAATCGGAAATACGCCCCGAAACTAATTAAAATCCAGACCTAATGAGTACCATCGTCCACGATGATCACGAATCTATGTTCTCCTCAGAGCAAAGGGACATTTCTAACACCGTTCTCCAAAGCTTTGGGCTATATCAGGGTACAGGAAAATCTTTTATTACCACTGGCATCCTTGTATAGGTCAGGAGGCAAGGTAAAGTTGCAAACGTGCTAGCGTCTTCCGGAATCACTGCCACACTGCTTCCTGGTAGCGAAACAGCGCACGCCATGTTTAAGATTCCTATCGATTTAGAGTGCAACGAAACGCCTGATTGTGGGGTGTTACGCAACAATGACAAGGGGCGGTTACAGTTCTGTTTAGTAGCGATTTCTGGCAAACACTACCTGTGGTGACGCCAGGAACTAGGGCTGACGAAGTGAATACTTCGTTGAAAAGGTCGGCTCTATGGTCGCGAGTTCATAGACTGCGCTTGACAATCAACTTCCGAGCTCGGCTTGGCGGGAATTTACATGCTCAAGAATCTTCCGATGTTCTTCTAAAAGTTGGTGAAGGCACTCTACCAGAGGAGAGCGGCCAGGCGGCCCTAACAGAGACTCTTAGTAAGGTAGTTCCCTCTTTAGAAGATCTGATTGGTCTGGTGTCCGTACACCAGACCTTTCTTCTTCTAATTTTTATTAGACGGTATTCGACTGATGTCCCCGTGGACATCAGTAACAAAAGAATTTTTAGGTGTGTTAACGGGCCATTTTAAGGCCCAAAAATGATCAAGCTGCACCGATCAACCACAGTATACTCTCGCAAATTGAAGGGAGTGAAGTGATTTACACCTCCATAAACGCTGTTGTGAGCAAGATGATGCTACCCGTAGAATTTCTGAAATTGCTAACGGCAAGTGGACTTCCGGTGTACATCATCCAGCTCAAGGTCGGTGTCCCGATTATGCTCCTTCGGAACTTAACTCCGCCGAAGCTGTGTATCGGAACCCTGCTCAAAGTGCCGAGCGGGCCCGTGTGAGCGCTATAGCAGACAGAGCAGACACAGTATAGCAGAGAGAGAGAGTACAGTAGGCAGAGCGCAATCTGCGCTCAGCGCTTGGTGTGGCAACGCGCCGTGTTCGAGTTCGCGACAAGTCAATCGTTATCCTGCGGATGCCTCGTTGAAAGCTGAAACACATGTCGATTTCTTTCAGGTTTTTTTTAA
Source organism: Omphaloscelis lunosa (assembly GCA_916610215.1). NCBI lineage: Eukaryota > Metazoa > Arthropoda > Insecta > Lepidoptera > Noctuidae > Omphaloscelis > Omphaloscelis lunosa. Next base: position 22,534,037 of record OU744251.1, on the reverse strand, counting down.
GACCCTTTAGAAATTGCTAAGCGGAACAGATTACTAAATATATCCACTTCTATTGTATTTTATAATGGATTTCCGCAAGGTCAGGCTTGAATCAATTAACTATGCTATTTCTACTTCTACGCTGCGTAAAGAGACTTAATGACACGTGAACATTTCGGTTATAGCAGATCCGCGCTTCATTATTCTGGTAAGAAATCGCATTTTATTTGTATTTCTATGCTTATTACGAAAATTGAATCATTCGTGGTTTTAATGGTGGGTGATAAAAGTGTTTGAACAATTGATTATTTTCATGCACGTAGATAAGCAAAAAATGACCGGGATAATTTGTGACCTCATACTCAGCAGTAGCGCTTGCGACCACTAGACCAATTATATATTACAATTTATATATTATGGTATTTTTTTAAAGGTTTAAAATGGCGAAGAAATATGAAAATGAGTTGGAAAGGAGAAGGATTGCAAGAAAGGAAAAATATAAACGAATAAAAAGCGATCCCGAAAATATGCCATTGAAAGGGCTAAAAAAGGAGACACTAAAAAGGAAAAGCGAGCAGAAAGTGACTGTAACTTTAAAACATGATCAAAATTCATTATATTATTAAGTTAATAGGAAAATAATAATCAAAGAATTAAGAAATTATAGAATTAAGAAACAACAAGATTGATTAAGAAATCAATAAGTATAGCCCGACCGCTTATCTGAGACCTTTCCTGTGGTAGCTGCGCAGTGCGGGAGGGGTGTGGTGATGCGCCGCGAGAGCTCACTGATACGACAACTTGTGACAACTGTCACCCCTCCCGCACCGCGGAGTTACCTCAGGAACAGTCTCAGTTAAGCGGTCAGGCTTTAGCTGTAAGATTTAACTAGGTATTAATAGATCTTTTTTCAAGAGTTATCACGAGCCGTCTCGCGCGCAGGTTTGATGACTTCCAGCCTCCCGAACAAGCCGGATTTCATCAACGCTTTAGCACCGTAGACCGAAGAGTATAAACCTGCCTCTCTGCTTAGCGTTTGTGGACTACGAGAAAGCCTTCGATTCGGTCGAGACAAGGGCTGTACTGCAGTCCCTTCAACGGTGCCAGTTCGACTATCGGTAATCGAGGTGCTAAAGTGTCTGTACGAAAACGCCACTATGTCAGTCCGACTCCAGGACCAAACCTCGAAACCTATCGAACCTACGGCGAGGTGTGAGACAGCGAGACGTTATCTCTCCGAAACACTGTTCACCGTTGCACTGGATGATGTCCTCAAGGTTCTGGATTTGAAAGGGCTAGGCATCAATATCAATGGCGAGTATATCACTAACCTTCGGTTTGCCGACGACATAGTTATCATGGCTGAGACCATGAAGAACCTCAGTACAATGCTTGATGACTTCAGTAGAGCCTCCGAAATAGTGGGTCTTAAAATTAACATGGACAAGACAAAGGTTAAATGTTCATGTAATATCCACTCTCATGAAGATCACAAACGCTACGCTCAAAGTTGTTGTCGAGTATGTTTACCTAGAACAAACTGTCCACCTAGGTAGGTACAACTTCGAGAAAGAGGTCAATCGTTGAATCCAACTTGGCTGGGCAGCGTTCGGAAAGCTACGCAATATCTTCTCGTCCCACATACCATAGTTTCTCAAGACGAAAGTCTTTGACCAGTGCGTGTTGCCAGTGATGATCTATGATACGGAAACGTAGTCGCTCACAATGGGCCTTATCAGAAGGCTAAATGTCATCCAAAGGGCAATGGAGAGGGCTATGCTTTGAGTTTCCCTACGTGATCGAATCAGAAATGAGAGAGATCAGCAGGAGAACCAAGGTAACCGACATAGCCCGAAGAATTGTCAAACTTCAGTGGCAATGGGCTGGGCATATTGCTCGCAGAACGGATGGCCGATGGGGTCGAAAGGTTCTGTGGCGACCGCGTACCGGAAGACGTACTGGTCGGCCTACCACAAGATGGACCGATGACCTTGTGAAGGTCGCAGGAATCCGCTGGATGCGGGAAGCACAGGGTCTAAGTGGTGGTGCTTGGGGAGGCCTGTGTCCAGCAGTGGACGTCTTTCGGCTGAAATGATGATGAATAGAAGATTACCTATCCAAAATGACTGAATACATAAGGAAAAGTAGTTAGGTAGACACACTTATATGAGAAAATATATACCTACTGATACATTGTAACCAAAACGTATGTTACTTATATTTTGTTGTGCACAAAAATAATTTTGTTACATAATCGTGTTATTTTATAATTTTTTTTAAATATCCAAATTTGATGAAAAGTTCAATAAAAGTATTTATGTTTTCACTTCTCACCTAAATTTCTATAAATGAGAGAGCTCATTTATATAAATGAGCTCTGCCGGCTGATGCTTCGCAATGCATCTATCTTCACCTATGCCGATGATACTGCCCTACTATTCCACGGAAACTCATGGGAGCTGGTGTTCCAGCATGCACAATCCGGACTCAACCTTGTCACCGACTGGTTGGCTCAAAACTTGCTTACTTTAAATGCTGACAAAACTAATTAATTACCTAACCTTTTCTTTTACTGCCGCTGGGAAACCTTCCTCTCCTTATTCCTTGATTGCCCATTCTTGTATTTCACCTCACCTCATTGTTTGTAATTACCCCTGCCTTTCTCGCCTCAGTTTTGTCAAATATCTCGGTGTACAAATTGATGATTGTCTGTCATTCTCTACACACATAAACACACTTACTTCACGACTGCGCAGGTTGATTTATATTTTTTAGTCCCTACGTCACGCTGCGGACCCTGCGGTGCTACGACTTGTATATCTCGCCCTCTGCCAATCACTTATACAATATTGCATAATTACTTGGGGTGGATCAGCAAAAAGTCACCTGCTGAAATTGGAACGTGCCCAAAGGGCGCTCCTGAAAGTTGGATGGCGGTTACCTTACCGCTTTCCTACTATCGATCTTTATAAAAACATGTACGGTTCTCTCTGTTCGAAAATTATTTATCCTTAACCTTGTTTTAACCACACACTCTCAAACTACCTACGCTCCGTGCAAAATTGTTTCCCAACGACGTAAACATACTGTTTGTCCCTCTATCCGCACAAATTGTCGTCCGGCCCAACGTAGTTTCCTTTTCTTCAGTAGCTACGGCTATAACAAGGTTAATAAAATTTTAAATATACACCCTATGTGCAGATCAAAATGTAAAAAAAACTGTTACGAAATGGCTACTTGAATTGGATTATGCAGAGCAATGAACATTTACTAAATATTTTAAAATAATTTCGACTACCGTGAATATGCACCTACTCAAACATAACATAACATCACGCCTTGTTTCCCCGAAGGGTTGGGCAGAGGTGTCCCTGTAGCAGGCACACCCACATTTCGCCAGTTATGTTTAAGTCCCATGTAATAGGGGGCGAGCCTATTGCCATCAACCGGGCACAAATCCAGACTCCGAGCTGCTACTGAGAAATTTCAGATAGAAAAACCCAATAACATTTTGCTCGACCCGGGAATCGAACCCAGGACCTCATACTTAGCAGTAGCGACGACTCTAGCTTACGACCACTAGACCAACGAGGCACCTACTCAAATTAACCTTTAATCGCGTTTCATCTTGTTAAACACACACACACCCACACACACGCACACAACGCACACACACGAAACATGTTTTGAATCATATACTACCAGTAAAGTGTTGACGGTACTGTGTCTGACTTAGTATAAGCCTCAGAAATGAAAGAGATAATTGCTCAGCTCGCATTAAAATTAGAAAGCACTGAAATTGAACTGCGAAATATATTATTAGAAAACACCGATCTACATAAGCAAATAAATAAGTTGATTACAGAAAATAAAAAATTAAAATCCTTATGCCAGTCTCCCTCCATATTTACAAGTCCTGATACAACCACTAAGAATAAGAGGCAAGCTCTGTCAAATAAACACAACATGCTTCCTACACCATCCCCTTTAACGTCATCCAGATTGAACGTCGAAACCAATTACCACGTAAATGTGTCCTCCTTGGAACAAGAAATCGTAACCCTACAACAGTAATTAAAGGTCGCATAGCTGGAGATAGAAGAAGCCCTCACGTACCGTATTGCAGTGCTAATGCAAAATAGTTGCAATGTTTGTGAATCTGCTATTCATCATTAGGAAGGAAGATATTCATCTTCGGTACTCAGCGCTGTCGGGCTAGTAGGTGCCATCTCTCACTCAAGAACAAATACACAGTATGAAAAATACAGACTACAGCAAACCGTAGAAATGCCAAATTGACAAGCGAAGACAAACTTGTAATATGCGTAAGTGAAAATGATTACAATACAAACCTACTGTTGTCTCAATTGCGAATTATATTAGATATATTTATAAATAACACTATTATTGTACTAAATGTGGTCAATAATGTGTAATTTAAACAATGTCAATCAATGACTCTCAATGTCCGTAAGTTAAACTATTCTATACAAAATGTCTGTCTACGCATCGTCATCATGAGCGAGCCCACCACTATCGGACGGCAGAGGAGTGCAGGGCGTGGTACCGAATTTCCCCACGAGCGGCGCGGTCGTCGCATTCATTAATCACACGACATACGGACGCATAAGGATCATCACGCTAACATTTGTAAAAATCAAAGATCATTAATTATACGCCTAATTGCTATTGAAGAAGATTTTCATTCGTCTCCACAACAATGTCACTTTTTAATCAAACATCTAAGAAACTATACGATGTTTGTAAGTCGATAAATTACCTCATAGACTGTTGTGATTATAGAGACATACTTATATTTAAATCCTAGCGAAATTCGGAAAAGAATAACGAGTAACAAAACAAGTTCCAATTTAAGTTTCTTCTACAATTGAATCCAAAAAGGGACAATTCCCTACCACTTTAATTGTATTAAGAGTACAATGCCCAACGAATATAGCTCCTCACAAAATAACGCAAAGGGTCAAGAAGGGACTATACCCTATTACTTTCCCGTTTTAAACAAGCGCGACGCATTTTTTCGTATCTCAAACCAACACAACACTATTTTAAAATATTCCATCAAAATATCGCCTATTATTATCCAAGCAAGAACTACTGGAAATTGCTATTCAGGAGTTAAAAGAAGTAAACAATGATCCAGATGTAATATGTCTATCTGAAACTTTTGTAAAAAAAAAGGCTAAGAAAATTATGTGAAAATATACAACTATGAAATGGCTACTAATTTCTGCAGAGAAAAACAAAGAGGTGGCACTTGTGTATTAGTGAATAAAGGTTAATATTATAAAAAGATAGAGATCATTCGTAAAAACTATGCAACTCAAAAGACGATTGAAGCTAACAGGTAATAAATTAGCAGTTATATGTATTTATAGATATCGACAATCTCATCCGAATCTATGTTATAAAAATTGAATAATCTTTTACACGATTAGCTAAATAAATATAAATCTCAAATAAATATTGTTGAGGCCGGTGATTTTCCGCCGCTCCTCCACGTTGTACACGCACGTACCTGGTAGGACAGGTACAGCGCCACCCAGTGCGTGTTGGCGCCGGGCCCCTGCGCGTGCGGCGCGGCCAGGCGCGGCGCGGCCAGCGGGTGCGCGCGCGCCAGCCACACGCGCAGCTCGATGAGCCGCTCCTCCACGTTGTACACGCACGTCACCTCGTTCGAAGACCACGCGATGCGGATCTGGGGGATAGAAAGCAGCTATTATTTGACAACAAGTGACGTGTCAAGCACATCACGACACGCGGGCGGCGCCACGTAGTCGCGCTTCAGCAGGCGCGCGGCCCGCACAGTGTCGTGTGACCTACCTCGGCGTCCTCGATCTCGTGCGCGCGCCGGTGCAGGAGCGCGAGCTGCTCGCGGGCCGCGGGCGGCGCCACGTAGGCGCGCACGACGCGCTCCAGCAGGCGCGCGGCGCGGGCGGGCGCGGCGGCCCACCAGCCGCGCGCGGCGGCGGTGCCGGGCCCGCACACGGCGCGGTAGAGCGCGCGGCACGCCAGCGCGCAGATGTCGGCGCCGCGCGCCGGCTCTGCGGGACCACACCTTAGTACACAGCTCCACGCCGCGGAATGGTTCGACACATCGCCGGCGACGTACCGTAAATAAATATTTTGAATAAAAATAACAGTTTGAAATGCGCACGCTACGCAAGCAATATGTTTGTAAAATTGAATAGAGTTTTCGTTCCTTAACCGTAGCTACTTAAAGTACAGTACGACAAGGATCTTTTGGAACTTAAATGACATTGAGATTGGGGGTTTGCTGGTAAACATATCTCTTTTTGATTCTCTATGCAATTTTATTGAACAAACCAAGATGGTGGCGTATTAGTTCGTTGATTTTTTGCGCGCGCCATAAAACCCTTGTACAGATGTACTTAGAGAATGCGCTCACCATGTACAGAGAAGCTCCTGATGCCAAGGAACAGGTCGCCGGCGGGCGGCGCGGGCGCGGCGCCGGAGTGGTCGGCGGCGAACGCGAACACGGCGTCCGGCAGCAGGCGCAGCGTCGCCGTCACCAGCGGCTCCGCGTAGCCGCACTCTCTGTGAAGCGAGCGTTGAGAGCGTAACGTACAGATTTCCCAAGAAAAGTATGCGATTCTGAAATCATCGTCTATCTTCGGAAATACTAACGCGCGATCATGAGATCTAATATAGAGCTGTAACAACCGTGAAAATACTTACCTATTTTATATTATTATTTATTTATAGGTAATTAAAACGGTACAACACCTGTACGGTTCACGTACAATTTATTAAACTGCATACGCAGCAACCTACTTACTTTATTTACTTATAATACCGTTAAACATATTTTTATGTTAGTTGACAAATTATTACTATCGCGAGCACTGCGGATTAGCATCCAATCTTTACTTGTAAATCGGGCTACTTAATCAACTTTCGAGTGTTTCTAGAATCCGTGGTTTCCGTCAACTCACCAAAGCTAACTCTAACTACTTACAAGTGAGCGAACTATAACTTATTGTACAAGTGTAAGGTGCCGGTTACTTCCAGACCTTACATTCAATGGTTCTTCGAGCCTTCGCGTATCTTAGTGTGAAAACAAACAACGCAAACAGCGTGTACGAATAACATTGGTTAACATAGATACAATTATTACGTTGACGTTACGAGATTATGTTGGGTGGTGTTATTGTGTTGTATTACCATGATTACAAAATTATAGATTAACAACTCTATGCACTTTCAAAAATCTCTTCAAAACTTTTGAGTGGCAGATGACGATCTGCGACGAGAGTAGGTAAACCGACAGAGAGAAAACTTCATACAAAAGCGCAATGATTTATTTATTAGAGACAGAAAGCAGTAACATGCTTCAAAATACAGAGAAATAATTAAACTAAGATTTAGATAGTTAATTGATTCAGGCGTGACCTAGCGGAAATCTATAATAAAATGCAATTGAAGTGGATATAAATTTAGTAACTTGTTCCGCTTAGCTACTTCTAAAGAGTCTTAAAAAGACCCTGAAATAAAACGACACGTGTTTCGCCTCTCAACGAAGCACCCTCAGGATGACGATTGACTTGCCTCGAACACAGCGTGTTGCCACACCTAGCACCGAGCGCAGACTGAGCTTTATCACTAGAAGATGTCGCGACGCCCCCGCAAGGGGGCGTGGCGAGCGGGGTCAGGGCTTCGCCCTTCGCCTGCGGTGGCAATACGTTGGCCCATAGATATGGGCCCCTCATTTTGGTTCGCCTCGGGCGGCGTAAAGAAAGTAAGACGCATTTTGTGAGGCAAAATGCGTCTATGTAAATGGTTGCTCTGAATATTATTGTAGGCGCGCCATGGCGCTAGCTTTGTAGCGCCGCTTTCTTCACGACATCCCGGCGGTCAGTCCCCGCCAGGTGAGACCCCCAGTTACCTGGGGGAGGCCCGACGAAGACGACCAGCGACAGGGATGCCGACTCGACGCTCCTACATGTTAATATGTAGTCTACCTCTCGCCCCGTTCACAGATCGAGCCGTTTGCGGATTGAGAGGCAGGCAGTCTCGTATGTATGAGCGGCTAGCGTTGTAGAGTAACACCGCTCAGTGTATACTCGCGTCGCGACCCGCATCGCGCCCGCAAGTGTTGTGTTGAAATGCATGTATAGTGGTGGTTGTCTGTATGCGGTTGTGTGACGCGCCTATATTAACCTAGAACACGCCACACAACGGATGTATGTGTACATCTGTAGAGTCTTATTATTTCGAGTAAACTGCGTGTAACCTGGGTGCTGCTTACTCGAGGCGTCAATCCGGTGCGATGGGGTCAAGAGTCCGCTACCAGGTCGCGGGGCTGAGCTTTATCGCCCGTCCAACCCACTTATATACCGCTCGCCCCACCTCGGCACGGACCGTTATCAGCGCGATAAGGGGCGAACAATCGCAGTAAAGGTGACCTTGGCATACTCGTATTTAATTCGTTCAACAGTGTAACGTTTCCTGTATTGTTTTTGACTATTTCTAAGCTCTCTAGTACCGACATTCTAAAACCTTCATTACATGTGTGTAAAATTTCGAAAGTGTTATTAAGTTATTATTATTTAACGAATGACCTGTATCTATTAAGTGTTGAGCAAAATGGGACTTTTCTGGATTACTGTCCCGGAACGCTGCAATATGTTCCTTATATCTTGTCTTAAAATTACGACCGGTTTGACCTATATAAATACCATTACAATCATCGCAATGTAACTTGTAAACACCTGATTTTTTATGGTTTTCTAATCGATCTTTTCCGTTGCAAATCTGTTTTAATGAATTATTTGTTTTAAATGCTACCCTTAATCCATTTCGAAACAAAGTTTTTGAAACCCTATCACTTATTGATCCTAAGTATGTCAAACTACTTAAACATTCCTGTGGTCTTTCTGGAGGCAGTGGGTACAGAAGTGAACGAACTATGTTGCGACGTTTCGTTTGAATCAAATCATCAACCATTTTCTTATTGTATCCGTTACTCTCAGCTATATGATAAATAATGTTAAGTTCTCTGTTATAATTATCTATACCCTAGACTTTTTTTTTTTTTGGGTGGGAAATCATCAAATAACTTCTCCCGTTCTGGGCGGAGCGGGAGGGCGTGTCAGACTCTTACGGACTAAAACCCACCCGTGTTCCTTCGGTTGCCCTGTTGCCGGGGGCCACGATCTCCCTTTCGGTTTTCTTCGCAACCCCGGCAGGCATCGGCCCTAGTGGACCCCTTCAATTCTGCTGACATCTCTTTGAGGCGCGCGTGGAACACAACGCGCCGTCGACCCGGGCCTGGTCCTTATCGGACGGTGAGCCACCCATTGCTCATCGTCCGCAAGCCCGCGCCTACGGTGGCCGGAAATCGCCTTGCGATTCCCGACGCCCTGGGCGTCTCCTCCTGCGGCGGTTAGGGGCGTGAGGGCGCGAAATTTGCCTCTCCCTCACGCGTTCCGCCTCCTCCTTCGCGAGCATTACCGCTTCGCAGAAGGAGGTGACGGCCTCCCATTTCCTCTCGCTCCGTACCATGGCCTGAACCAGGGCCGGACGCGAGAGATCACCGCCGCCGATCGCCTCCACGAGGACACGGCGATGCTCCGCCCAAGCCGGGCAGACCTCCACCGTATGCTCCACCGTGTCCTCCGGGCGATCCACACAATGGTGACACCCGGGCGTTTCCTCTCGCCTTATCCTAAACAGGAACCTCCCGAAACAGCCGTGTCCGGTGAGGACCTGCGTCAGGCGAAAGGTGAGGACGCCGTGACGCCTCTCCAGCCACTCCTCAAAGAGGGGCCTTATCGCCGCAATTGTGGCGTGCCCGTCTAGATCCTAGCCTAGATCTCAATTCCAGAACACCATACCATTTTTTTTTCTTTTTTTTACTTTTAGTTCATAGACCGTAAGTACTTCTTCTGTACCCTTTCTAGTGCCGTATTTGTCGAAGAAAGGATCCATATGGGGATGGATATTCTAACTGGGATCGTACCAGTCTTATAAAGCAGTAAGAACGTAGAGGGCCGCACAAAGTCACGTGACGATCTCATGATCTGACACGCCTTGTTAACTATATTGTCAACGTGCTTGTCGAAGTGCAAACTGGTATCCAGTGTGACACCTAAGTTACGAACAAAGCTAGCTTCATTTAAGAGTGCGTTATGAATTGAATAATTAATAGTACATTACTTCAGAGGGAAGAAAGTGACAGTTCCATACCGAGATTATGGCATTTGCGCCACGAGCTTGCGAGGGGCGCAAACCATTTGAGGTATGGAACTGTACTTTATCCTGAGGGATGTATAGTGCTTTTTATTACACCTACGAGGAAAATTATGGACATAAATCAGTCTGCATGCGCGCACGATATCGATCGGACGCGTTACTGTTTTAACCGGTCGGTGACTCACGCGGATGACAATGGCTTCTAGTACAGTGAAATGTGTTAATTGTAATATTGTCATTTACGAACTTTTAGCGTTTTTACGAAATGTGTTGGGCTTTATGGATGAGCAAAGCATACATCAACTTTGTACAACGTCTTTTACGGCTGACGATATCGTGAAAGCCAAATCACTGATATTCGAATCGCTACCAAATGCGAAGAAGATGCCGCTTAGAAGAAAAGACGGGAAGAAGAAGATTTCACGTGATCTTGATGACATCATAAGACTAATGACGACCACGGAAGAAGAGTTGATTCCAATATTCGTGGCAAAGGAACTGCATAAACTTTCCCCAGTAACCTTTGATCACGTAGATGCGACCAGGCTCCTGAAAGATATATTGAGACTACAAAATCAACTCAGTGTGCTGGAGAAGAGATGTGTGACTACTGAAAGGTTTGACGTGCTTTGCCAAGAAATTGAGGACATGAAACGCTCATCAATGCGTGATAATTGGCCATCAAACAATTATGTGAATAAAAGACGCGGGGCATGTTTACAAAATAGCCCAGCTGACAGTGGACCTTTGGGTCTTAATTATATGCCTACACAAACAGCTGATGAGGCTAACGACCGTACAAAATCGGCAAGTCATTCCCCGACAACTAGAATTTTCGAGGAACGTGCTATCTCTTTCTCGCAGAAACTAAAAGATGCGACAGATACACAAGGACACGCGAAGGCGCAGGCGGCGATGCGAGCTTCAAATAGTGCGAGCGAGAACGCTTTTGCGCCGATCCAAGGACAACGTGAATGTACGGCAATGAGCGAGAGGCATGAAGGGCGCACAGAGGACGAGGCTGCCATCGCGGTCTCTGAGCAGCGCGGCGACGACGGCGACGTGCGGGGCGCGGTAGAACGATCCCCACCCGTCATCGACAGTGCGTCAGGAACCACAGCAGCGAAACATCGTGCAACGTTTAATTCGAACGTGCCAACATATCCGCAATCGATTGCGAAGGGTATGACTACGCTGGAGCCCGAGTTAAGTAGTGAGCAAAATACAGAGTGGACGTTAGTGCAAAGAAAAACGTCAAAACAATATAAACTGTTTGGCCAAAGAGGTCGCGCAGTTACGTCCCCAGGTGGAAAGTTTAGGGCAGCGGATGTAAAAATACCGTTGTTCATATCAAATGTTAGTGTTGAAACTAGTGAACACGATATTATTAGTTACATTAAAGAGAAAACTAACGAAGTTGTGTCATTAAAAATGATTAACATGAAAACGTCTAGAAAATATAATGCCTTTAAGTTATTTGTTTCTAAGAATAAGTTGGAATTATTTTTAAATGACGAGTTGTGGCCAGACGGCATAACATTTAGGCGTTTTGTTCGGTTTATGTATGTAAACAACAGAAACAAGTTATAGCTTGATAAAACCTTTCATTATGAACCAAAATAATATCAACTGTTGTAAGATCATTACTTTTAACTGTAAGTCTGTTAAGCGATCGATCGAAAGTGTACGAAAGTTATGTAATGTGTGTGATATTATATGCCTCCAAGAAACATGGCTTCTACCCCATGATATTCCCATCTTAAGTACCATATCAGATGAATTTGAATACACGGGTAAGTCAGCCGTTGACACAACTGCCGGGTTACTGATTGGAAGGCCATATGGGGGAGTAGCCATTCTGTGGAGAAAAGGTGTATTTGATACGGTTACTGTGTTAGAATGTAACAGCAGTCGCTTGGCGGCCGTTAAAGTTAGTATTGGCGGGCGCTCGATTATGGTAGTTTGTGTGTATATGCCGACTAATTCGCCCGATAACTTGCCTATGTTTACGGAAGTGTTAGGTGAAATCAGCGCAGTGGGTGCGGGCGGTGGGGTCGAGAGTTTATTTATACTGGGTGATTTTAATGCACATCCAAACGAACTGTTATTTAGGGAGCTAGTAAGTTTCTGCACAGATCAATCGTTTGTATGTGCTGATATTGAAAAGTTGGGAATAAACTCTAGTACCTATACTTTTATGAGTGAGGCACATGGATGTACGAGGTGGCTTAATCACTGTATAGTCTCTGTGTCGGCTTGGGCTGCAGTGAACAAGGTTACGATAAAAGAGGACGTATATACGTCAGATCATTTACCACTTTGCATTGAGTGCGACTTAAATATAGTAAGACCTAAGGTAGTAACAACTCAAACTCCTTGCAGTAAAGTAATTTGGGGGGAACGAAATGAATCGCAAATTGACAGGTACCGTGAGCTATGTAACAGTAGACTGCGTGAAATTGATTTCCCTGTAGAATTTCAAGAGTGTAGCCATGGTTTTTGTGATTTAGGCCAGCACAGAGCCATTTTAGATGCATTGTATGATAGAATAACACAGGCATTAAGTGATGCAGCCGAGCAAACTCATGAAAGGGCAGGGACAGTTGGTAGAGGTAGGAACCACAAGACATTGTGCGGGTGGAATTACCATGTTAGGGATGCACACCGAGAGGCCAGGCTTAAACATGAAATGTGGGTTTTACACAATCGGCCAACCTCTGGAGTTATTTTTGACCAAATGCGAGTAGTTCGTAACACCTTTAAAGCTCGGTTAAAATGGTGTCAAAAGAACCAGGAGCAAATCAAGATGGACATGATAGCAAAAGCAAGGGCAACAAATAATTTCCCCAAGTTTTGGAAGTCCACGAGTAAGCTTGATATTAAGCCTGGCCTATCGGTGAACGTCGATGGGAGGAGTGATCCTAGGGATATTGCGAATATGTTCAAGGAACATTTTTCAGTGCAGTCTCCTCTGGGTCCCTCAGTAGGTGTGATCAGTGCTGGGTCTGGAATTCAGGGAGATAAGTCATTAATGTTCTTTCCGGCCAAACAGGTTGCCACATTAATTAAAAATATGAGCAGAGGCAAGTCTCCCGGACATGACGGGCTCAGTATTGAGCATTTCAGGTTTGCTGGGGTGCATCTGCCGAGGGTTTTATCGTTGTTTTATTCCATGTGCCTCGGTCACTCTTATTTGCCGGCGGAACTAATGAAGACACTGGTGGTTCCCATAGTTAAGAACAGGACGGGCGACATATCCGATAAGTCGAACTATCGACCTATATCTCTCGCAACCACATTGGCAAAAGTGCTGGACGGTATGATTGATTCCAAATTGAAAGAATTTCTATCCGTGCATGACTCACAGTTCGGGTTTCAACCTGGACTGTCAACGGAAAGCGCCATAGTAAGTCTCAAACATACCGTCCAGTATTACACTGATCGTAGGACGCCGGTATATGCCTGTTTTCTGGATCTCTCCAAAGCATTCGATATGGTCAATTATGATGTGCTCTGGAGGGACCTTGGGGACAGGGGTGTACCGGCAGGAGTGATCAGGATCCTACAGTATTGGTATGGGAACCAAGATAATGTTATAAGGTCGTCCAATGCTCTCTCCGGAACATACAAATTGGAATGCGGTGTGAGGCAGGGTGGTCTGACATCTCCAAGGCTTTTTAGTGCTTATATAAATGACCTAATCGTGAACCTCAGCAATATGCGGGTGGGATGTAGCGTCCATGGGGTTAAAATAAACACTATCAGTTACGCGGATGACATGGCGTTGCTGGCGCCGACGGCTGGTGCGGTAAATGAAATGCTGCGGGTTCGTCAGACATATGCTGCCTCGCACGGACTTGTGTATAATGTAAAGAAATGCGAATACATTGTCTTTAAGGCCGGCGGTAAATGTCCAGATACTATACCTGACATTACCCTAAATGGCTTGAACGTCAAAAGAGTGACAACAGTTAAATATCTAGGGCATATTCTCACCGACCTTAAGGACAGTGTTGATATTGAAAGGGAGCGTAGGGCTCTGGCGGTCCGAGGTAACATGTTGGCCCGAAGATTCGCCCGGTGTAGCACCTTAGTGAAGATAACACTGTTTAAGGCATATTGCCAGTGCTTTTACGCGGGGAATCTTTGGGTCAACTATACCAAAAGAACGCTGGATGACCTACGCATACAGTATAATAATATTTTTAGGATGCTGTTGGGACTGCCGCGTTGGTGCAGCGCTTCTGCTATGTTTGCGCAAAACCGAACTGACGGATTCCATGCCGTTATTCGGAAGAAAACCGCGTCGCTGCTGTCACGGTTGCGGGCGAGTGACAACAGCATTCTAAAAACTGTGGTGGAGAGTGTCGACTCTCCGATAATTAAAAGTTTTGTGAGAAGGATAATCACTGAACATTAGTTTGGGGAGGTCCTTTTCACAATACTATTTACCTACTCTGTCTTCCATATTATATATTGGTTACTAACACTAGGAATAAGTAATTTTATTGTTTTTTTTTTTTTACTAACACTATGGATCATTGTTGTCTGCAAAATAAAGAATATTATTATTATATTATTATAAATGCATAAAAATGTTTATATTTAGTTAAAAGTACAATTATTAAAAGTGCAGCTATTATAAGATGTTACATTTTGTCCGGGTATCTTGATATTTTGAGACATGTTTACATCTTGAGTTAGTTGAAGGCTTGAAGAAGCCACTTCTTCCGTGATTCCGCGCGTTTTATATACAAAAATAATTTCGTTTTTAATTTTCTGTATGGCACCAAGGAGGTTGGTAACTGGTAAAAAAAAAAACTGTATGTGGCCAGTAACAATTTACTTAAAATTTAATTCGTAGACAGTTAAAGTCTCTTGGCAGTATGACTGCTGACAAATTAAAAAAAAGAAAAACCGGGTATGTAATGGAATTTCATACATACTTCCCACCCTTGGGTCGGAAGGATTTTCATACAAACTTCCATACCTTGGGATGAAAGGATTTGAAGGGCGGGATAAAGCCGTTTCTTCCCTCTAATTGGTATTATTAGCATGTATTTTCAGAGCAGGTGTGATAAAAAAATTATTTTAATTCTCTTTTTGGTAAATGAGATGGCATGACATTTGGGTAGACTGAGAAAGAGCCTATTATTGTTACAGTATGTATATAATCTATCTAGGTCCGTTTGAGGAAGTAGACAGTCTTTTATATTCTTGGAAATACTACTGTAAATTTTTATATCATCCACATACATTAAAAACTTAGAGTTGATAAAACATTGTTTAATGTCATTTATAAATATAATGAAGAGAAAGAGGGCCTTAAATGTATCCCTGTGGTTCGCCAGATGTAACAACAATTCTTGGTTACAAATATATGAAACAAACCATTTAAGCAAATCACCACGTATTCCGTTGAAAGCATTTTTTTCTAAAAGCAGTGCATGATCCCCCTTATCGAAAGCCTTCTGAAAGTCCGTGTACACAGCATCTACTTGAACTTTTTGATCCAATTTTTCAAATAAGTAGTTGGTAAATACCAACAGATTAGTTGCGGTTGAACGACGTTTGTTGCTTGGGTAAAATAAGCTGATGAATGTGGGGTACACGGCGCCATGCGCAAGACTCTCGAAACCTTAGGCAAAGTAGAGAGGATAGAGATGGGGCGATCATTCTCTACATTGTTCTTGTCACTAGTCTTAAACGCACATTTTCAAATCGCAGGAAAAACACCCGCACGCAAACATTTATTAAAAATTATATGTAATGCAGTACAGAAGCTATCACGTGTTCTTATGAAAAAGCTGGGTGGTAAGCCGTCAGGTCCGGCCCCTTTAGAGGAATCTAAAGGTTTTAGCGCGTACAACTTCTGTAGACAGAGAGATTTCGGCCATGCAAGACGAGCTATTTGCATAGCGACCAGATGGCTGCCATTTAACAGAGTCAAAAGTAGAGGGTTCGTAGACAGAAGAAAAGAAAGATGAAAATAGATTGCAAATGTCTGTGGGGTCATCTGAAGAAACATTTCTGAAATACATACTAGCCGGATGATAGGTGCACTACGACAAAGCGCGGTTGTACAACACTGGAGAAGCTTTGCCGCTGAGGGGGGTTACTCTGTGGCGCGACATTCGTACTAATTCGATAACACGAAGACTACTGAAGCGCATACCTTTTCTGGCTTGCCTGTATGTGTGTTACAGTACTACTGTTTATGTTATGCGCCTCGGCAATCATCCTCTATTTTCAGAACGCACGATGATATCTTAATACCTGGACTAACTTGGTAAGTGTGTACTGTTGCAGTATGTTACCTGTATATCTGTATGTAGTGGTGCGTGAGGTCACCGCGCGCGAGCTGGCACAGGGTGGCCAGCACGTCGGCCAGCAACAGCCAACCGAGTGCCATGTTGTATGTGTCCGACATCGCCACGATTTCGCACGTGCCTTCACCCAACCTGCACATAAACACATTATTTTACTGACGCCCAAAATTGAATCGCCGTGCAACATCGTCCCCAGGATATTCATGATAGGGAGTCCCACGTCAAGTCATATTTAGTTATGTATGCAAAGTTACGTCTGTTCTTCATTCTGGGATCAAAAATTCAAAGGCCATGTCTTGAAGTAACATTTAGTCTGTATTTCATTAATCTATGAAAAGTTCTTTTTTAATTGAAAAGTTACGTTTGTTCTTCAATTCAGATTTAGAAATTCGGGCAGCCGAGCAAGCACAGCTTTGAGACGGAAACCTCAAGGCGCAAGTCCTACTCTCAATTGTACGGTTTAAAAAAATAAATAAAACAGGTTTATATGATTGTAAATGCCTTACTTAAAATTACTACTAATTATTAATTGTACAATTATTATCACCATAATTTTTTATACCTACTCTAGTGCCGCCATTGAAAACATAATACCTACATGTAAGAAAGGTTAGTTTATGACTTTAAATTTTAATAACTTTTGACAGAGTGGGCCGATTTTATTAAATAAAGATTCAATGTTAATTCAAATAAAATACGGTCTACGGCTTTATTCGAATCCCTTAAATCTCTTGAATAGGAGACACAAAAAAAAAACAATATTCCAAGTGAATTTTAAAATCATCCCCAATTTTACCCCTTTGGGGGATAATTTTACAAAACCTTGAAATGCGTAATTCTTACATCTTACCAAAAGCATAAATTTGAATTTTCATATTCCTAATTTGAGAAATGCTGGATTTCCTTTCATCCTTCTTCCATCCATTTCACCCCCTTTAGGATTAGGTTTGAGATAAAAAGTACCCTATGTCCTTCTCTAAGATGCCGTCTATCTCCTTGCCAAATTTTTATCGAAACCCGTTCAGAGGTTTGACCGTGAAATGGTAACATACAGACAGACAGAGTTACTTTCGAATTTATAATATTAGTATAGTTAGGATTTAAGTACTTCTGTCATTTAATTTAGTATTTGAATCTTTAGTTACGTAAGGATCGTTAGTTAAGTATACTAACAAAAATGTGGAACACAGTGACTGAATTGAATAAAATAAAATATTGCCAGGAATCAAGTATGATGTGGTCATGTTAATTGAAAATAATGGCGTGTTACTCACACGACAGTGCTGAGCGCGGCGTCCACGATCTCGTGCAGATGTACGAAGGCGTCGTGGAAGTGGTCCAGACAGAACTGCGGCCGTGGCATCTCCTCGTCGCCCTCCGCGTTGTCTTCACTCCACAACTTCAGCTTTTCCGCTGAGAGGACAAATTTGTACGGTCGTCATAGGAACACCTTAACCATACTTAGAACCTTATCATAATTATGGTAAGATGCAAAGGCGACGTCAAAAAGTGATGTCTACATAACGGGTTTTCATGTGATAAGGTTCTAAAGTGAGGTGAATACGATCACCGGTTATCATCAGTTTATGTGAAATGAAAAATTTTAAATTTTGAATGTAAGGAATTACGTGAGTGTATCCTACAGTATTTCTATTTTCTTAATGTCTCTCGTGAATCATCGCATTTCCGAATACAAACGAATGCAAATTTCCATGTCCATCAATTATTAGATTTATCGTGTAATAATTTGAATTCAGAACTAAGTATTTTATTGTTGTTTTGTTTTGATTTCCGTGTGAACTATATAGAGTTGTAAAACTATTTTCCTATCCGTCGTGCCTGTGACATTAGCGGCTTTCCTCCCATTTCTTAAATAAATTACATTAAGTTAAAAGAGTATTAACAACTCTATATACTTCCAAGTCGATTGAGAGCATCCGGTTTGCACCAAGTGCAAAGGGCAACTGATAGAAATTCGACGACTGACGAAATACGAAGTTTTCCGAGGGACATTAAGGAAATAGAAATACTGTTCATGCATTGATCCTACATGGATCACAGTTATATCCACTCAGGGAAATATAGAATGGACATGTAAAATACATTAAACCTTGGCGTAAACGTAAAGTTACGTGTTGGTATGTACCTTCTTTCGTGGTAGGGACTGAATTGAGGTATTTCTCACAATGACACAAAGGACAGAACCTCTATAAAAAATAAAAAAAAATAATAAAACTTTATTCAGGTAAAAAGGTAAAACAATAAATACAAATTTGCTTAACTCTACGAAAAATTCGATTATGTTATGTGCCTGAACTAGGTCATCCTGTATTTCAGGCGAGGCAAGGTATAATAATATTTCTAAATAATCACATTCATTATAAAAATCTAGTCATCTAATAGGTATGTAAAAAGGTGTAAATAGTACAATAAATCCTACTTGCTAAAATCTTAGTATCTATCTTTACTTAGTTAAACTTAATTAGTACAACTTTTTATTTTGATTTAAGTGCAACTAATAGTTTCTCTGTATCTTCATAGGACATACTTTGAAGAGCTTCCTTGAGAGTTTTTTTTACAATTATTATGATTTAGAGAATAGATGTTAGCTCTCGCATTTAGTCTGTTATAAAGTAATGGTGGCGCGTCATGGAGGGGGTGGAGACCTATTTCGATCACCGATACATCCGGTTTGACGTGTCCGGACCTCGAGCGCGCCGGTCCTACAGGCCCCGAGTGGTCCGCGGTGGGCGCTGAAGCAGCTGGACCGGGAGCTCCTCCTGGAAGCCTCGATCGTGCAGGCCTGGGTGTCATCACCGGACAGGCCTGCTGACATCAACGACGAGGCGGAGTGGTTGCCATGGGAGGCCATGTCCAATATATGTGATGTGGCAATGCCCCGGGTTCGGCCCGGACGTGCTTCGCGACAGGTGTACTGGTGGTCGCAGGAGCTGGAGGCTCTACGCATGGTGTGCGTTGCGGCGCGACGCCGGTACGCCAGGTACCGCAGGCTCCGTATCCGCCCTCTGGATACGGAAGCCATTCAGGCGGAGCTGTACGAGGGGTACAGAGCGGCGAAGACCACCCTCCAAGCGGAGATCCTGCGGGCCAGGACACTGGCCCGCGAGGAGTTGCTGGAGACTCTGAACAGAGACCCGTGGGGACGCCCATACAAGATGGTGCGGGAGAAACTCCGCCCATGGGCTCCCCCGCTGACGCAGAGTCTCTGGCCCGAGCTTGTGTGGGGGACGTGGTGAGCGCTCTGTTCCCTTCAAGTGGGAAACATACCCCCCCCCCGCCCATGGCTCCGCTGCGGACCACACCGACGACGACGACGATGCTCTGGAGGTGACTGAGGTAGAGATGAGAGCGGCTGAACGCAAGCTGAATGCGAAAAATACCGCCCCAGGACCTGACGGCATACCTGGAAAAGCCTGGGTCCTGGCCTTGGGGGCTCTCGGGCCTCGACTAAGAGGGCTCCTAAGCGCATGCATGGAGAGGGGCCAGTTCCCACTTCATTGGAAGACGGGGAAACTGGTCCTCATCAGGAAGCCGGGGCGCCCAGCGGACTCTCCATCCACCTATCGGCCCATTGTGCTGCTCGACGAGGTGGGCAAGCTCATTGAAAGAGTAATTGCAGACCGCCTTGTCGGGCAGCTGGTGCGGGTGGGGCCGGATCTGGCGGAGAGCCAGTATGGTTTGCGCAGGGGGCGCTCTACGGTGGACGCCATCATGCGCGTGCGGGCCCTCACGACGGGGGATGCTGTGGCCCGGGGTGGGGTCGTCTTGGCGGTGTCTCTAGACATCGCCAATGCCTTCAACACCCTGCCCTGGAGTTGCATCAGGGAGGCACTCCGGTATCACCGGATGCCGACCTACCTCTGTCGTGTGGTCGAGGCCTATTTGACGGACAGGGCCGTCATCTACCCCGGTCACCAAGGAGAGTGGAACCGGCGAGAGATGTCGTGCGGTGTCCCACAGGGATCGGTCCTGGGGCCGCATCTGTGGGACATCGGATACGACTGGGTGCTGCGCGCCGACCTCCCTAGCGGCGTCAGCGTCGTTTGCTACGCTGACGACACGTTGGTCCTGGCATAGGGGGGGACGTTCCAGGCGGCGGCCGAACTAGCGATACGCGGGGTTGCGACAATCGTCGACAGGATCCGGCAGCTGGGACTCGAGGTGGCCCTGCACAAGTCCGAGGCCATGGGTTTTCATGGACCTCGGAATGCGCCACCGTCGGGTTCCCAGGTAATGGCGGGAGGGGTTCACATCGGCGTCGAGTCGACGATGAAGTATCTGGGACTCGTCCTCGACAGCCGGTGGAATTTCGTCGAGCATTTCCGACGTTTGGCTCCCAGACTGGAGCGGGTTGGGGCTGCGTTGAAGCGGCTCCTGCCCAATCTAGGGTATCCAAACGCCTCCTGCCGGAGGCGCTACGCGGGGGTCGTGCGGTCCATGGCCCTTTACGGGGCACCGATGTGGGCGCGTTCACTAAGGCTGCGGCCAGCCTGCCGGTTGAACGCGTCCCAGAGGGTCATGGCCATCCGGCTGGCCCGAGGATACCGCACGGTCTCCTGTGAGGCTGCGAGCCTCCTTGCCGGATTACCGCCATGGGATCTGGAGACAAAGGTCCTCGCGCACATCTGGGAGTGGCGCGAGGAGGCGAAACGCCGGGGCTTAACTCCGCTGCCCCGAGAAATCACGGCACAGCGGACAGAGCTCCGGCGGGATCTCATGGCTTCATGGAGAGTGCGATTGTCGCAACCCAGTGCTGGGCACGCCACAATTGCGGCGATAAGTCCCCTCTTTAAGGAGTGGCTAGAGAGGCGCCACGGCGCACATACGGGTATTTCAACCTTAAAGCTGGCCAAAAATCATTTTCGCGAAATCGTTGATATTAAAAAACAAAATAGGCGCTTAAATAGTTAAAGGTATTGCGCATCACGTAGCATATTGTATTTGACTCGACTCCCGCGCCGCCACCCGCTTGTATCAGTCGGAAGTTACCGTTCGCTTGAAGTGTGCGCGTGATTGTTCGATATTCTCCCTGTGTCATCTCACAATACTTGTTATTATTTTGTCTTTTGAAACTGCATATAAAATATTTGTGATGGATCCGTCAAAACCAGGTATGTAGTTATATTTTAAGCTATTTCTACATAAATCTACTTTGAGTTATAGTATTTATTGTAAGGAACAAAAGGTCATAGAAAATATGTGAATTTAGACGTTTTGAGTATAATATTTAAGAGTTTTACTTAACTTCTAAGCTTTTCTATGCAATGAAATATGCATATAATTGAAGAAGAACGATTCAGTAATAAGAAATTTGCCGTGGAATATCGCGGATGTATTTTTCATGTATTTTTTTTTTAGTAGGTAGGTTGACTGGATTTTTTTTTTTTTTTAAATTTTTTATTATTATCTTTCAGGGCCGTCTGGTGTTAAATTTGTATCCCGGAAATACATTTATAAAATAGTGGAAAGTTCACAGGAACCAAATTTTGATAAAGAGTTGAGTCACATGGAAGAAACTGTGATCAGTAAGTTCTGTACAGATGAAGATCAACAGAAAGATTGGAAACAAAAATTATCATTAATAAAGCATCAGTTTAAATCCAGATGGCATGCCGCGCATAAAAAGAAAGATGTATTCGAAAAAAACAATAACGATTGGCTTGATGGAATGACTTCGTTACCATTGCCATTGACAGGTATGTGTTACTGCGGTTTTATGGATATTACCTATTTTAATCCTTTTTTGTTTATAAAATGAATAACTCAATATCCATTCCAGGAATAAGTTCTGGTCGTCCTGAAAAATCATTTACACAATTCAGTGAGAGAAGCAAACGCCGAAAAACTGAAGATCTTCGGTTACATGATATTGAAATGCTAAATTATGCGACTCAAATGAAATTAAGGGCTACAGGTAATGTAGACGCATCGAACGTTGTCAAGGATTTAACAAAGAGTCCAACACGAGCCCGAAAATATAAATTAGCTTTTAGAAAGAGTAATGAAGAAAGGAGAGGTCAATTATCCAGTTTAGAGGCTTTATCTATGTATGTGGAAGCTGGTCTAACAAGAACACAATATGAAATAGTTAGATTAACTAATAAAAAGTTTTATCCTTGTTATACCATTCTACAGCGAAGTAAAAACGAGTGCTACCCTATTAAAGAATCCTACAGAGTTACTGCTACGTGTGCGGAAATAAACTTACAAGACTTACTGAATCATACTGCTTCAAGATTAATTATGCATTTAGAGGAAGTTGTGGCTACAATAACTGAAGACGAAAAACAACAAATGGAATTGATATGTAAATGGGGGTGCGATGGTTCGCAGCAAGTTCAATATAAGCGGAATTTTCAAAAGAGACGGATTCAGACGCTAACATTTTTCAGAGCTCTATGGAACCATTACAGTTAGTTTGCGGTAAAAAGAAAAACGTTGTTTGGCAAAATCCGACGCCCTCATCGCCGCGGTACTGTAGACCTATTAGAATAAGATTTCTACACGAGTCTACTGATATCACGAACGAAGAGATTCAGTACGTGAAGTCAAAAATTGATGCTCTCGAGCCAACGGAATTCCAAAGTACGAAAATAATCCATACTATGCTTTTTACTATGGTGGATGGAAAAATATGTAACGCAGCAACCCATACAAGATCGACCATGAGGTGCTACATATGTGGCGCCACCTCTAAGGAGTTCAATGATTTATCGAAAAGAAAGGATGTCAAACAGGAGTCATTACAATTTGGCCTTTCCATACTATATGCTCGAATAAGATTTTTCGAAAATATTTTGCATTTATCATACAAACTACCTCTCAAAAAGTGGCAATTTAGAACACAGTCTGATATAGTCAAACAAAGAAAAAAAGAAATACAGGATAGGTTTAGAAGTGAGATGGGGCTTATTGTGGATGTTCCTAAAGCCAATTTTGGTAACTCGAATGATGGCAATACTAGCAGGCGATTTTTTGCTGACCATGAACTAGTTGCTTCAATAACTGGCATAGTTGTTAATCTAATGTTTAGGTTTAAAATTATTTTGGAAGCCTTATCTAGTGGACATAAAACCAACATAGAAACATTTGAAAAGAATGCAAGAGAAACTGAAGAACTGTATGTTCAGTTATATCAATGGCATCCGATGTCCCCAACCATACACAAAATTCTGCGACATGGAGCAGAAGTAATTTCGCCAGCCCTGCTCCCAATCGGTCAGCTCTCGGAGGAGGCTGCAGAAGCTCGTAACAAACATTTTAGAGATTATAGGCTAAATTATTCAAGAAAATTTTCTCGTGAATCTTGTAACCTGGATGTTATAAACAGACTCCTTCTAACGTCAGACCCCCTCATAACTGGTATGAGAAAAACACCAATTAAGAAGTCCAGACCATTCCATAAAGAAACTTTAAACTTATTATTGACTGCCGAATCGCCAAGTATTGGAACTCATTCAGAAACTGACACGGACTTAAATAGTGACGACCACGCTTAAGCGATTTTTTTAATAAATTTTAATTTTAAAATAACAATACATTTGTAATGATTGACATCTATAGGGCCCATTTAGAGACAAAAATATTTTTGGCCAGCTTAAAGGTTCAAATACCCGTATGTGCGGCGTCCTCAGCTTCCGCCTGACGCAGGTCTTCACCGGACATGGCTGTTTCGGGAAGTTCCTGTTCAGGATGAGGCGGGAGGAAACGCCCGGGTGTCACCATTGTGTGGATCGCCCGGAGGACACGGTGGAGCACACGGTGGAGGTCTGCCCGGCTTGGGCGGAGCATCGCCGTGTCCTCGTGGAGGCGATCGGCGGCGGTGATCTCTCGCGTCCGGCCCTGGTTCGGGCCATGGTACGGAGCGAGAGGAAATGGGAGGCCGTCACCTCGTTCTGCAAAGCAGTAATGCTCGCGAAGGAACGCGGAACGCGTGAGGGAGAGGCAAATTTCGCGCCTTCACGCCCCTAACCACCGCAGGAGACGCCCCGGGCGTCGGTAATCGCAGGCCGATTTCCGGCCACCGTAGGCGCGGGCTTACGGACGGTGAGCAATGGGTAGCTCGCCGTCCGATAAGGACCAGGCCCGGGTCGACGGCGCGTTGTGTTCCACGCGCGCCTCAAAGAGATGTCAGCAGAATTGACGGGGTCCGCTAGGGCCGATGCCTGCCGGGGTTGCGAAGAAAACCGAAAGGGAGATCGAGGCCCCCGACAATAGGGCAACCGAAGGAACACGGTTGGGTGTTAGTCAGTAAGAGTCTGACACGCCCTCCCGCTCCGCCCAGAGCGGGAGAAGTTATTTGATAATTTCCCACCCAAAAAAAAAAGGTCTTGGTGTCCTTCTTACCTGACTTATGGCTTAGCTTGATGGAGGTCATAAATGACTCAAGACTGCAGTCCTGAAGTTTTTCGGCCAAATTTTGATGGTATAGATATGTAAAGACTTAATTTTCTGTCCTGGATTGTCATGGAGTCGGCACTTCTATGATGACTACTCTGGGCTTTCTTTTATGAGGCTCGTCGACGGTTAGACCCGACCTTGAGAGCTGCACCGACCTTTGTCTGAGTTTTTCAATGTCGTCCTTCGTCTCGGTGCTGATGATCACGTTTTTAGTCTTGCGCAGGCCCCTCACGTGAAGTTGCATTTTTTCTGGGCAAAAAATTTTTTGGACCAGAGATTTTGTCTCATCACTGGTCTTTAATTTGTCGTTCGGATAGATAGCCACTGAACTTAAGTTAATTGGCTGGATGTAGTTGTTGGCACCTTTCTTTATCATATCAGAAAAGGAAGGTCCTAGGGTTTATATGAATCTCCGATTCTCGACTTAAGCTCCTGTAGCTGCTGGGAAAGGTCAAGTTTGTTTTCTAGATTTATAATGGCATGGTGGAATTGGACGACTTTTCCTTTAATGGACTGGTACTGGACGGCCATTTGCGATGTCCCATGGCTAACCTTCCGGGAAAGGGGCATTGATGCGTAATTTCTGGACACGGACCAGCTTGCTTTCTTGCGGCAATAGCGCGCACCTCCTTCAAGTTCTGTTCAATATTACTCATCCAGTTTTGAACTTCTGTCGTCGGTATAGCATAGAGGTCATTGTTCCTTTGACTCGGCACTTGAGGGTTGCAGCGGGCACGGCACGGCGCGGTGTACCCGGCGGGGAGGGGGCACACCTACGTCCCCGGCTGAAGGGACTGTCATCCATTGTTAAACAGGTTATTTACTTGTTAATCATGGATCATCATCAAACAAACACACTTTACACAAACCTAATTTCCGACACAGTTTGCGTAATTACCGGCCGTTGCACTAAAAATTAAGTCACGACTTCGCAAGTGATTATTTGTCGCGCGCCGGCGAAAGACTGTTCGGTCAAAGTCAAAGTCAAAGTCAAAGTCAAAACATTTATTTCAAATAGGCCCATGTATGGCACTTTTGAACGTCAAAATTTACAAAATAATATAATTGATTCTAGTCGCCCCTTCCAAAAGGTAGTTTTCGTATGGAGAAGAATGGGCAAGAAACTCCACCGTTACTCTTTTAAAATGTTTTACAATAGTTTGTATTAGTACGTACATTACTTAAATAATTATATGTGAAGACGATGCACCTAGAATAAAATTACTATACCACAATAGGTAAAAAGAATTAAAAATGAAGCAACGACAGATAATTTAATTATATGATAGATACATGGTGCTCACATATTTACAAACATAGTAAAAGTAGACGATTTTCCTAATGTTTTTAAAATTAATAAGTCAGTGTGTGAGGAAGTAATCACAGAATGTAAAATCAATGTCATATAATACAAAATTATAAATTTAACAATTAAATTAGCAACCTGTTTGATTTTGTCTTGATTCTAAATTGTCCTATGGAGCAGGACCAGCATGTTTCCAAGCACTCTTATCTTGGATATAATCCTCTAATTTGTAATATGCTTGTTTACAAAGTGTACTTTTAATCTGAGTTTTAAATTTTCTTTCATTTAATTGCAATATGTCACAAGGTATTTTGTTGTAACATTTAACACAGTACCCCATAAAAGATGTATGTACTTTAGATAATCTGAAAAATGGTTGATCTAGTTTATCTTTATTTCTAGTATTAAAATTATGTCTATCACTTATTTTATTAAAAAGATGTGGATTTTTCCTTACATACATAATATTTTCATAAATGAATTGGCAAGGTACCGTCATAATATTAATCCTTTTAAATAGTTTCCTGAGAGATTCGCGGCGACGTAGATTATAAATGGCTCTGACAGCTCTCTTTTGTAAAATAAAGATGGATTCAATGTCAGCAGCCCGACCCCACAGTAAAATGCCATACGACATAATGCTGTGGAAGTAGCTAAAATAGACCAATCGCGCGGTTTCTACATCTGTTAACTGTCTTATCTTTCTAACAGCATAAGCGGCCGAGCTTAGCCGCCCCGCAAGAGATGTTATATGAGGTCCCCATTGTAATTTCTCGTCTAGCGTGATTCCTAGGAAAACCGTTTGATTAATAAATTCCAGTTTTTCCCCATTCAATATGATGTCACATTCGCTACTTCTAACATTAGGTAATTTAAATCTAATGCATTTGGTTTTTGTTTTATTTAGTACTAAATTGTTTACCGTAAACCAATCTTGGACTTGCAGAATAGAGCTATTAACGTCTTCAAGATTTTGTGACCGTCGGTTTATTTTAAAGATTAATGATGTGTCATCTGCAAATAACACCATCTTCGGTTGATTTTGAAATAATTGGGGTAAATCATTAATGTAAACTAAAAAGAGGAATGGACCCAATATCGAACCTTGGGGAACGCCCATTGCCATTTCAGACCCTAATGAGTTTACGCCGTTTACCTGAACTTTAACCTTTCTATCTTTCAGGTATGATCTAAGTAAATCAAGAGCTGTATTCCTAATCCCATAGTGCTCTAGTTTCAGCAGAAGTGTCTCATGGTCTACACAATCGAACGCCTTCGAGAGGTCGCAAAAGATTCCAATGGCATCTTGTGCTTCTTCCCAGGCATTAAAAATGTTCTTTATTAGGGTGACACCGGCGTCAGTGGTACAACGCCCTTTGGTGAAACCGTACTGTTGTTCATGAAAGATGGAATTTTTATTAAAGTGAGGTAACATTTGATTGAGCATCAACTTTTCAAACACCTTACTGAGCACTGGTAGAATTGATACAGGCCTATAATTGTTGGGTTCTTTACTATCACCAGATTTGAACAATGGAACTACTTTACTGTGTTTCATGAGATCCGGAAAGACTCCTTGGTCTATACTGGTGTTAAATATGTAAGCTAAATAGGGCGCAATGGTTTCGATTATAGATCTACAGACTTTTACAGACATTCCCCATAGATCTTCTGTTGATTTAATTTTAAGATCTTTAAAAGCTTTTATAACAGCCTGGGGGTTTGTATGCTGAAACCTAAACTCCAAAGGGCAAGCCTTCACATTCTGTCTAAGTAAGGCAGCAGAAAGCGCGGGTGAGGAATTTAAAGCTTGAGTAGTTTTAAGGGGAATATTAGCAAAAAAGGATTCAAATTCTTGAGCTATTTCTATATCTGAGTTAATGGGGCCATGTGCAGTCTCTAAATTAAATTCAGTATTTCGCTGTTTTTTCCTACCTGTTTCATTATTTATTATTTGCCAGGTAGTTTTTATTTTATCATCAGCTGATTTTATTTTATTGCTAATATAAAGAGCTTTGGCTATTTTGCACACACTTTTAAAAGTTTTTGAATATTTTGCAAATATTCAAAAGGTGTTTATGATACTGACCGTCGTCCAACACGAGCGGCTTGGCGAGCGCTCGCAGCAGGTGGTAGGCCAGCTGCGCCGCGGCGGGGTGCGCGGGCGCACGCAGCGCCTGCGCCGCGGCCCGCGCCAGGCGCGCCGGCGCCAGCGCGTCGCGCGCCGGCGCCAGCGCGTCGCGCGCGCGCGCGGGCGCCAGCGCGGCCCACTCCAGCAGCGGACTGCACGCGATCAACTCGCCCACCACTTCTATTTGCGGGCTCGTCATCTCACCCGAGCCACACGAATCTGGAAGAAATTCATAATAATCTAATATACTTACTACAGACTTCTTCTGTTTGAGTTTTGACGTTTTTATAAAGAGACGAACCATGTGCCCGACGGCAAAAATGACGAATTTCCTTACAAACTTACATCCCTTATTTAACCCCTTTAGCGGAAGAATTTTCAAAAATCTTTCCTTATTGTCCCACTTTCGTTATATAAGGAACTCTTGTGCAAAATTTCATGCATATTAAGTAGATATTTTAATTATTTAAATTTTTATAGGTGGACTGGTAGAAAATACTTAAGGCATCAAGTCCCCCTCTGTACACTTGCGTGCTAGTCTTATGAAATAAATAATTCTTGGGGCATGGCTAACAAACACGTGGGTATTTTCAGAATAATAAAATACAAAATGTAGAAGTTACCGAGCGCATGCATGATGATAGAAAACAGACTGTAGGTGGTGTCGGGGCGGAAGATGTCCCTCCACTCGTCGGCGCGCGCGGCGTGCAGCGCGGCCCGCGCGGGCGGCGCGCCCTCGGGCGGGCCGGCGCCCGCGACCCGCGCCGCGGCCGCCCACAGGCGCAGCGCCGCGCGCGCCAGCATGCTCACCTGGCGGCGCGACAAAATGAAGCACGTGCATAAGTAACTAGCAAATGACAAATACTGGCAGACGAAAAATAATACAGCTTAATTGTTTCATGTTAAAAAATATATTTTGTGACTAGAAAGTATGGAAATTCACATGTAGACTTAACTATCGCATTAGGAGAATCTGTAGATAGATTTAAGCTGTTGTTATAATAATACAAAAATATTAAATACAATTATCGTACAGATATTCTATTTCACGAAGTCCGTTCGGCTTTGATTGTAGTAGTGACGTATCCCGACAAGCGCGCTTGTCGATATATATCTGATATATATTCAAGTCGAGATTTAATAATCTAAATAAAATTTTGGTTTTAAAAGTATATACATTTTGTAAATAAATTAGATTAGGTTGCAATAAATCCAAAAATATTAAGAATATGTAGGCATTTAATTAAGCATTGGTGTTACAGAATGGAAACGAAACAAGTAGGACTATTCAGTATTTTCAATCACTATCAGATAAATTTTCGATTTCCGATTCCGTTTTGCTGTCGTCAGAATCATCTTGTACATTGATTATAAATTCAAAATCGAGATCAAAATATTTCAAGTAGTCTTTTTCAATTTTTTCAACATGAGCATAAGTTTTTTGCCACATTTCACTGCTAACTTGGCCCAAACTTTCATTGATCAGTCTTTACGTATTCGTCATGTTTTGCTCGATATTTTTAGATGCGACATAATTTTTAACGATCCCCCAAATATTTTCAATCGCATTTAATTCTGGATGATAAGGGGGAAGGCGTAAGACATCAAAACCCTTGCTTTTTATAAAATCGTCAATCTTGTAGATTACGTGTTGGGCTTTGTACTTCTTTATTGTATCGTACAATTCCAATTTAAGAAGAGATTCATCAAATGCTATACCCTTATCCCTGAGCCATTGCTGCATATCGGCTTTCTTTGTAGATTGCGTCGGTAGTCGTTCAGCCCGTGTGTTGTGATAAGATGCATTGTCTAAGACAATGACAGAGCGCGGAAGTAAATTGGGTAGCAACTTTTCATTTAGCCATTTTACATAGTTATCATAGCTCATATTTGAATGATAATCACCAGCTGTTGAGTTGGCCTTATAAACCAAGGAAGCATTTTCAATAAAACCATCCTTGGTTCCCGCGTGCACTAAAATAAAGCGAGTGCCTGTGCTATTTTTTTTTTAAAACGGAGTTCTTTCCTGTTTTTTTGCCCAGGTGTTGTTTTGCACGTGTGTCGAAAGGACGTAGCTCTCATCGGTGTAGACAATGGGCCGACTTTGAGTGCGGTACTCTGTTATTTTTTTTAAATATTTTAAACGCCACATTTGTATATCTCGACGCTCCGTCAAGACTTTACGGTTGTTCTCTGTTTTGCGCCACTTGTAACCTAATTTCAACAGTAACTTGCGAACAGTTTCTAAACGACCTTCGAATCCGATTTTTTCATTCAATGCTGTTCTTTACTTAGCTAATGTTGGAATTTCTTTATGGACAATATGGAAATCTTGTACAGTACTGCGAACCACATCGGCTGTAAAATTATCTATATACACTTTATTATCTCGCTTTCTCCTTTTCTTCATAGGTGAAGTGAATTTTGATGAAGTGGATGGCAATTCCTTCTCTTCTTTTAATATTCTTTGAACTGTTTTTTGGCTCACACCCGTAGCTTCAGCTGTACGGCGTGTAATGTCTCGTAAATGAGACAAATCACAGTTGAGTTCCATTAATGATTTTGTAAATTCATATTCTTCTCGCAGAAAATGATAAACACTAGCTATCATGTTTCGACCCTAAAACAAAATGTAATCAAAATAATTAAGTAATATAAACATTTTGTAACACAAAAAAACATTCATTTTATAAATACTTCTATTGCTATATTAAGTATCTTTGTATAACATTTTAATTGAAAACGTATAAATAAATATTACCTCACTATGGACAACTCTTCTTCGTTTTGTTGCCATGCTGACCTTACTCCGTGAAACAATTTGGCGCGAACTAAAAACCACTACTGATCCGGACCGTGTCCCGATCGACACTGAGCGTTCTCGAGGTTACGCACACAAAAACAATGTGCATGTGCACGCTTGACAACATTCATAGCCAAACGGACTTCGTGACATAGAACATCTGTATCAGTAATGATAACGTATCGCGAGTATCACAGGTTAGGGATTTGGGTGTGACTCTGGACGAAAACACATTGGCACACATTGACCAAATCACTAGTAAAGCCTACAAATCCCTTGGATGTAAGGATTTATAATAAGATCAACTCATGACTTTAGGTGAACCTCTTCAGCAGATCCCTGAAAGATATTGAAAGATCTCACCAGATAAGCTTGCAACTGGATCTTGGGGCAGTTATTCCCTCGTACTTAAGCACTAGACCGCGCGCCTGAGATCAGGAACCCTTAGTCCATTACTTTTGTACTGTTTTAATGTATTTTTGGCGACATAAAGTTACAACGCAGGAAAACAAAAAACACAAAAAAAAACAGTTCGATTTCGATGCCCAACTGGACACTCAAATTTGCAACATCTGGTGACTTAGGTGACTACTCATCCGCAAAATATTTCATCCGCGGACGAAACGTTACCCTGTCATTTGTTTAGGGAAATTGCTTATTATTCTGATTTACCAGTATAAAAAATTATATTCTTAATAAAAACGATTCTTATGCATAGAAGTATTTTTGTTCGATTTAACCACGATATTATTACACATAGCAGCTAGCGAAACCGATGAAACTAAAGAACAGACAATGTTTCTATACACAAAATATGTTTGTTCGTCTATTTGGCCGATATGACCACATCAATATTAACTATGCGACGACTCATCCGAACTTGCGGATGATTCGTCGCTTTACAATTTTAAAAGGGTAACGTTTCATCCGCGGATGAAATATTTGGCGGATAAGTAGTCACCTAAGTCCATCTGGTGTGCACATTTCACTAAACGTATAATAAAAAACTTTGGCGCAGCACAATTAGGAGCGTCCGTGCTGTCCAACGTCCGACGACAGAATCCTCCAAAGACATTTTTTAAATAAAGGAAATAAATAAAGTTAAAAACTTTATACAAAAATAAATTTATTTCTCATTTCAGTATATGTTTAGAACTTGAATTGGTTTTGTTATTTGTGACTATACCTAGTATAAGATTATTATGACATTAGTTTTTAGTTTTCTTTGCTCAAACTATTGTATGGTTTCGCTGTGGTCTTAATAACAGGTGAGTAACTTGCAAACAATACAATGCTCAGAACTGCGGTCTCGCGTCCGTCCCGTTGCGGAATATGTTTGATCCGCCTTATTATTTTTGTTATTGCGTTTTATAGCACATAATAATATGCAGGTCAAGTATATGCAGAAAGAAAGTGGGCAATCTTCAAGCAGGCAGTACAATCGTCTGCGACGGTCTGTTCCAAAAAGATCTGATAAGAATATAAACAAAGGGATCAGAAAACGTACCGGTGGATGCCAATTTGTAGTGCCACTTACAAATTGAGTAATTTGATTATTTGAATACCCTAATTCTAATTTTAAATCAATTAAAAGATGTTTTTCATTTGACAATTGAGGTAAATTTTATAACCTCAATTTCCGTCGATGATTTTTCAATATTAATTTAATAATGTTGTTCAAACAATAATTGTTTGTATAAGTGGTGCGATATAAAATTGAAACCCTTATGAAATACATTATGAATGTTACTAATTCCCTTTAGTATCAATTATATTAGTCTGTAAATTTTGACGTTCAAAAGTGCCATACATGGGCCTATTTGAAATAAATGATTTGACTTTGACTTTGAATCGAAAGCGTCAAAAATTTACCTGAAAAGGGTTTATTTACACTTTCATCAGATACTTTTGGAACAGACTATAACATATTTGTTGGTACCTTAGT
Source organism: Omphaloscelis lunosa (assembly GCA_916610215.1). Taxonomy (NCBI): domain Eukaryota; kingdom Metazoa; phylum Arthropoda; class Insecta; order Lepidoptera; family Noctuidae; genus Omphaloscelis; species Omphaloscelis lunosa. Next base: position 22,500,890 of record OU744251.1, on the reverse strand, counting down.
AGATCCCCAGCTGCGCGTGCTCTTGCGCACGGACGTGAGCAGCGAGCACAGCGAGATGCTGGCGAAGTCCCAGTGCGCCGGCTGCGCCTCCCAGCCCTGTGACGTCACCATGGCCGTCAGGAAGTCCAGCACGGCCACGTTGCTCACCACCGAGCTCCACGGGCAGTCGGTGATATCCCTGTGAGCATAGTATACAGATCAACATCCGCAGGTCTTGGGTCCCAGCTCCCAGCTCTTCCCTTTAAACATGATAAGGAAGCTTACGGCTATGGTTAGATGCGCTGATGGCAGGTGGGTGGTGATGCAAGCTGTTCCTGAATGGCTGCCGAGAGACGGTAAAAAGTGTTGGCAGACTAACAGCCAGATGGGCGGATGATATTCAGAAGATCGCGGGAAAGACCTGGTTGAGACTCATATAAACAAGGGGACGCACGCACAAAGCAGTTAATTACTAATAACAATTTCGAAGCCATGGTTAGAAAGACAACCAGTCACCACAAATAGGACCCGTTCACGAGCATAATGCAAAGATCGGCATCCCCTCGAAAATATGATGCTCACCATATTTTACCGCAAATTGAAAATTAAAAAAAAAAAAACCAAGTTTAAAGGGCTTTTTTTGAGGAACACAATTAAAATTATATATATGTTTAAGAAAATAGATGAAAATTGACCATTGGGCCCCTTATGTCTGGAACGACTGAGCGTAATTTTTTTTAGAAAATAGTTTTATACCTACTTATAGATTACAGGAAAATAAGTAGTCTATGATCTTAAAATAACATGTTAAATCTCCCAATAGTGTGCGTACAAACTTAATTTGCAGTGGATATGCATGAAAGAACATATTTTTCAACTATAATGTTAAATTTGCTCTTCGGATAATCTCATCCCTACTAAGGAACCGTTCGTTTTGCGTCGCCCGACCCGCTGTTAGCCGGTTTTTAATATATTTAGCTCACAACCATTCCAAAAACCAAAAATCATAATGTATTTTTCTTACTTTCAACTAGCCCTTATCTTATCACAAAAAATTATAATCGCACATTTTATAGATAATATTTTAAAAACATGAGTCTATCCAACATTACTATAAACTCGAATACGAACTTGTCATAGAGCATGGTGTGGTTGTGTTTGTAATACGCGTTGACGACCACGTCGAGGTCGCAGCGGTCTCGGCAGCGCGTGACGTCACGCACCAGGTCCGCGTCGCCGCGCTCTCCGAACGCGATGTACCAGCTGCGCAGCATCACTAGGTATTTGATTTTGTACGCGGTTTCAGAGTCGCACTCGGTCGACCATTTTGTGCTGGCCTGAGGGTGGGAAAAACACAAACAACATTTTTCACAGATATACCAGAAAATGTATGCGCTTCGGTAATCTTCGTTTTTCCGAATTAAGACTAATGTCGCCCCACAGAGTAACCCAGAGGCAATGCTTCTAAGTTTTGTATTACCGTGCTTAGTAGTAGGCACCGATAATTGCGCATTTGTTGTTGAAGTTTTGTCTCAGTCGGGTCATTAATTTGTCACTCAAAAATGTAGAAAAGTTTTTTTGGAATTGCATAGAGTAGGTAATCTACAATTTTGTAAACATGGTAGTACAAAATAGGCTAGTACTACTATGGTAGTAACAGCTCTACATTAGCGTCTTCCCTTTTGCGCTATGATGAGATTTATACCTCATCATAGCGCAAAAGGGAGGATGCCTATACTCCGCAGTGGGTGGAACAAAGCTGCCAATGATGATGATGGCGCGTTCGTAATTCCGAAGAGACTTTGATTCCCGATTTTCTTTAGAAAGCTGTATATGAAGTGTCATTTATATTTATATATATATATATATAAAAAAACAACAACAAACCTGTAAACTATGGAAGTATCCGTTCCCGGATACAATATCCTCCAGTTTCTGTCCTTCAAGTATTCCTTTCTCTTCATTGCCTTCCGTATGCAACATGTACCATCGGTGAGCGTACGCCCAGAAGTAGCCCTTAGCCAGCGCCAGTTCTGAGACTGTGCTTTTTATGGCACTCCTGAGTTCTTGAGATGTCGCGCTTATCACGTCTACTAAGAGAGAACCAAGTTTCTGTTTTGTTTCAACTATTATGTCGTAGTGGGGCCACTGGAAATTGTAATTGAGTTAAATACAAGGAATAACCGAAAACCAGACATTAAATCTACAGCGTTTAATTCAAAGGAAGAAAAAAGACGTAAAAAATACTTACAAATGCATATCCTTCGTGTAAAGAATTGATGACAACATAGGTATACAATACATTGCAGAACTCTCTCTGAACATACTCGTCTTTCAGCAACACATCGCACCAAGTCTTCTGTTCGCTCGGCTCCTCGTCATGATCACCCGAATTGACGCTATGCAGCAACAGAGTCCGCAAATATATCGCACGGAAAAGGTGTTTATTTACATAGAGCAAGAGGTCTGTTTTTGTTAGCTCCTTAACGTCGATTTTGGCCGAGTCACGTACGACGGTGGCGATGACGTCATTGTCGTCGTCGTACAGACAGTTGAGCTGGCACGTCACGCACTCGTGACATAGCGCGTACGACTCTACCACGTGCGTTTCAGGGTCCTTCATGTTGAAGATTTGTTTGGTGAAGGCGGCAATGGCACTGACGTCATCAGGCGCTTCCGCATCGTCGCAGCGGTTGAATAAGTGCGGACATAGAGACACGATATTCTCGATGTTTTTTATGTCCAAGTTTTCCATGCTAGAATGGAGGATAATAGGTTAAAAGAGTGAATGAAAGTATTTTTATTGCCAGATTTTATTTTTTATTCTTTATTAACAAAAGAGGGTTTTTATCCATACGGATATGCCAACCCCATCGTAGCTTTTCAAATATTTAACTTTAATTAAAGTGACTACAACTATAACTATAAACTGTAACAGAAATTGAATCATTCAATGACTAGGCATAATTATCACCAGACCACACAACCTCTTTGCAATCGCTGATCTAGGGTTTGCTAAAATGTTTTTAATTAGTCCAACGTCCAAAATGTACAATTTAAATTCTTTGATCAATGATTCCCTTTGATTCTTGCTCTTAACACACTCCATCAACAAATGTTGTACATCTTCAATTTTGGTGGATATTTCACAATTTGTTGAGGCCCGTGATAGTGCCCAGAACGCAGACTTAGTGCTAACTTAATTTAACTTCTGCTATTCAAAATTAATTTTCGAGTATTTAACGTGAGACACGTTTTACATATACGTTACGTTTTACACTATGCCGAAGAAATCTCGGGCGTCAGCTTGTACGAGATTAGGATGGCTCTGAAGCAGCTTGAAAAAAACAAGGCACCGGGTGAAGACGGAATTACGGCCGAACTCCTGAAGGCAGTTGGAAAACCCGTTCTCAAGGCCCTCCAGAAGCTGTTCGATTCAGTCATACTCGAGGGTAAAACACCATAGGCATGGAACACACGTGTGGTGGTATTCTTCTATAAAAAGGGGTATAATGCCCTGCTTAAGATTTATAGACCCATCTTACGTCTGAGCCATGTCTACGAACCGTCTCGCAAGCAGGTTTGACGACTTCCAGCCTCACGAACAAGCCGGATTCCATAAAGGCTTTAGCACCGTGGACTACATACGCTGCGGCAGGTTATACAGAAGACCGAAGTTTGTTTGTTACGACCTTTTTGTTTTTAGGGTGGCAAATTATTACATAACTTCTCCCGCTCTGGGCGGAGCGGGAGGGCGTGTCAGACTCGTTCTGACTAAAACCCACCCGTGTTCCTTCGGCTGCCCTGTTGCCGGGGGCCACGATCTCCCTTTCGGTTTTCTTCGCAACCCCGGCAGGCATCGGCCCTAGCGGACCCCGTCAATTCTGCTGACATCTCTTTGAGGCGCGCGTGGAACACAACGCGCCGTCGAACCGGGCCTGGTCCTTATCGGACGGCGAGCTACCTATTGCTCATCGTCCGCAACCCCGCGCCTACGGTGGCCGGAAATCGGCCTGCGATTCCCGACGCCCAGGGTGTCTCCTCCTGCGGCGGTTAGGGACGTGAGGGCACGAATTTTGCCTCCCCCTCACGCGTTCCGCCTCCTCCTTCGCGAGCATTACTGCTTCGCAGGAGTGACGGTCTCCCATTTTCTCTCGCTCCGTACCATGGCCAAATCAGGGCTGGACGCGAGAGATCGTCGCCGCCGATCGTCTCCTCGAGGACACGGCGATGCTCCGCCCAAGCTGGGCAGACCTCCACCGTATGCTCCACCGTGTCCTCCGGCCGAGCGGAGTTAAGCGTCGGCGTTTCGCCTCCTCGGGCCACTCTCAGATGTGCGCGAGGACCTTTGCCTCCAGATCCCCTCGAGACTTGGGCTATTTTGCAGTTTCTTCAACGGTGCCAGATTGACTATCGGTACATCGAGGTGCTGAAGCGTTTGTATGAAAACACTCCCATGTTAGTCCGACTCCAGGATCAGACCTCGAAACCTATACTTCTGCAGCGAGGGAGACGTTGTCTCTCCGAAACTGTTTACTGCTGCACTGGAGGATGTCTTCAAGGTTCTGGACTAAAAAGAAGTTGGTATTAACATCAATGGCGAGTACATCACTCATCGTCGGTTTGCCGACGATATCGCAGTCATGGCTGAGACTATGGAGAACCTCAGTTGAGCTTTTGAAATTCGTCTTAAAATGAATATGGACAAAACAAAGGGCATGTCGAATGCTCATGTAACACCCACCCTCATAAAGATCGGATACTCTACACTCGAAGTCTTGGGCGATTATGTTTACATATGTTCTATGTCACGAAGTCCGTTTGGCTATGAATGTTGTCAAGCGTGCACATGCACATTGTTTTTGTGTGCGTAACCTCGAGAGCGCTCAGTGTCGATCGGGACACGGTCCGGATCAGTAGTGGTTTTTAGTTCGCGCCAAATTGTTTCACGGAGTAAGGTCAGCATGGCAACAAAACGAAGAAGAGTTGTCCATAGCGAGGTAATATTTATTTATACGTTTTCAATTAAAATGTTATATAAAGATACTTGATATAGCAATAGAAGTATTTATAAAATGAATGTTTTTTGTGTTATAAAATGTTTATATTACTTAATTATTTTGATTACATTTTGTTTTAGGGTCGAAACATGATAGCTAGTGTTTATCATTTTCTGCGAGAAGAATATGAATTTACAAAATCATTAATGGAACTCAACTGTGATTTGTCTCATTTACGAGACATTACACGCCGTACAGCTGAAGCTACGGGTGTGAGCCAAAAAACAGTTCAAAGAATATTAAAAGAAGAGAAGGAATTTCCATCCACTTCATCAAAATTCACTTCACCTATGAAGAAAAGGAGAAAGCGAGATAATAAAGTGTATATAGATAATTTTACAGCCGATGTGGTTCGCAGTACTGTACAAGATTTCCATATTGTCCATAAAGAAATTCCAACATTAGCTAAGTAAAGAACAGCATTGAATGAAAAAATCGGATTCGAAGGTTGTTTAGAAACTGTTCGCAAGTTACTGTTGAAATTAGGTTACAAGTGGCGCAAAACAGAGAACAACCGTAAAGTCTTGACGGAGCGTCATGATATACAAATGTGGCGTTTAAAATATTTAAAAAAAATAACAGAGTACCGCACTCAAAGTCAGCCCATTGTCTACACCGATGAGAGCTACGTCCTTTCGACACACGTGCAAAACAACACCTGGGCAAAAAAAAAGGAAAGAACTCCGTTTAAAAAAAAAAATAGCACAGGCACTCGCTTTATTTTAGTGCACGCGGGAACCAAGGATGGTTTTATTGAAAATGCTTCCTTGGTTTATAAGGCCAACTCAACAGCTGGTGATTATCATTCAAATATGAGCTATGATAACTATGTAAAATGGCTAAATGAAAAGTTGCTACCCAATTTACTTCCGCGCTCTGTCATTGTCTTAGACAATGCATCTTATCACAACACACGGGCTGAACGACTACCGACGCAATCTACAAAGAAAGCCGATATGCAGCAATGGCTCAGGGATGAGGGTATAGCATTTGATGAATCTCTTCTTAAATTGGAATTGTACGATACAATAAAGAAGTACAAAGCCCAACACGTAATCTACAAGATTGACAATTTTATAAAAAGCAAGGGTTTTGATGTCTTACGCCTTCCCCCTTATCACCCAGAATTAAATGCGATTGAAAATATTTGGGGGATCATTAAAAATTATGTCGCATCTAAAAATATCGAGCAAAACATGACGAATACGGAAAGACTGATCAATGAAAGTTTGGGCCAAGTTAGCAGTGAAACGTGGCAAAAAACTTGTGCTCATGTTGAAAAAATTGAAAAAGACTACTTGAAATATTGTGATCTCGATTTTGAATTTATAATCAATGTACAAGATGATTCTGACGACAGCAAAACGGAATCGGAAATCGAAAATTTATCTGATAGTAGTAGTAGTATAACCGACAGAGCCCGAAGAATTGCCAAACTTAAGTGGTAGAAGGCAGGGCAAATTTCTCGCAGAAGAGATGGCCGATGGGGCGAAAGGTGCTAGAGTGGCGACCACGTACAGGAAGACGTAGTGCTGGAAAGCCTCCCACAAGATAGACCGATGACCTGGTGAAGGTCGCAGGAATAGCTGATTCCTGCGACCTTCACCAGGTCATCGGTCGGATGCGGGAAGCACAGAACCGGTCAAAGTGGTGGTGCTTGGGGGAGGCCTATGTCCAGCATTTACGTCTTTCGGCTGAAATGATGATGATGATGACGTTTTACATTGTGTCTAGTTACAATATAGAAATATTGGTACTAACGTCTGGAACAGCTGCTCGTGTAGGAACGCGGCCGCTTGCTGCAGGAACCGCATCCGTTCCGCGTCCGGAAGCGCCGCTACGCCGTCTTGCCACGATGACTGGATCTCACACCACGTGTCCACTGACAATCTACTGTCTCCTCTCTGGGAAAAAACAAGATTGGATGCTTCTAGGACACATTTCACAGCGGAAGTTGTTAATATAGTTAGGCTAAAATATAGCTTGCAAAGTTAGTGGTTTTATTAGTTAATACTGTCAGCGTGCTCCTGCAACGACGTAGGCAAGCGATCTGCTAACGTAGCAGTAGATATATACTGTGTCAGTTACCGGCACGAGTATGTTGAGTCGGAATAGCTGCAGCACCAGCAGCGCGTATTGTTGCCCGGCGTGCTCCTGCAGCGACGTGGCCAGGCGAGCTGCCAACGCGCCACTCGCTTCCAACGTACTGCTGTGTGGCTGCGATATGGCGCAGGTAACTATTTTCAGCACCTCCGATACGCTGTCCTCGCTCACTAGCAGCTCTGGAACAAGAGATACAGTAAATATACGGTCGTAAATATGGCGAACAAGTTAACAATAGCAATAAGCGATATACCAACCGACCTAGTGATATACCGACGACACGGTTAAGAAATATTTGTATAACCTACAAGTAGTTGTTCTGGGTCTGGCTGTTTGTGTACGTGAGTTTAAATGTTTGTAAACGCACCCACAATACAGGAGATATTCCTAGTGTGGGGCAAAGTTTAAAAAAAAAAAACAGCTCCGCTGGGCTCGTCAGTGAGACAAGCCAGCGCGCGCACGTGCGGGCGAGGGTAGGCAGTACACATACCTGCGCTGGGCTCGTCAGTGAGGCAGGCCAGCAGCAGCGCGCGGGCGGCGGCGTCGGCGCGCGCGGCCGCCCGCGCCGCCAGCGCGCGCACGGCCGCGCCGCACGCCGCGCGCCGTGCGGGCGAGGTAGGCAGTACACATACCTGCGCTGGGCTCGTCAGTGAGGCAGGCCAGCAGCAGCGCGCGGGCGGCGGCGTCGGCGCGCGCGGCCGCCCGCGCCGCCAGCGCGCGCACGGCCGCGCCGCACGCCGCGCGCCGTGCGGGCGAGGTAGGCAGTACACATACCTGCGCTGGGCTCGTCAGTGAGGCAGGCCAGCAGCAGCGCGCGGGCGGCGGCGTCGGCGCGCGCGGCCGCCCGCGCCGCCAGCGCGCGCACGGCCGCGCCGCACGCCGCGCGCCGTGCGGGCGAGGTAGGCAGTACACATACCTGCGCTGGGCTCGTCAGTGAGGCAGGCCAGCAGCAGCGCGCGGGCGGCGGCGTCGGCGCGCGCGGCCGCCCGCGCCGCCAGCGCGCGCACGGCCGCGCCGCACGCCGCGCGCCGTGCGGGCGAGGTAGGCAGTACACATACCTGCGCTGGGCTCGTCAGTGAGGCAGGCCAGCAGCAGCGCGCGGGCGGCGGCGTCGGCGCGCGCGGCCGCCCGCGCCGCCAGCGCGCGCACGGCCGCGCCGCACGCCGCGCGCCGTGCGGGCGAGGTAGGCAGTACACATACCTGCGCTGGGCTCGTCAGTGAGGCAGGCCAGCAGCAGCGCGCGGGCGGCGGCGTCGGCGCGCGCGGCCGCCCGCGCCGCCAGCGCGCGCACGGCCGCGCCGCACGCCGCGCGCCGTGCGGGCGAGGTAGGCAGTACACATACCTGCGCTGGGCTCGTCAGTGAGGCAGGCCAGCAGCAGCGCGCGGGCGGCGGCGTCGGCGCGCGCGGCCGCCCGCGCCGCCAGCGCGCGCACGGCCGCGCCGCACGCCGCGCCGCGCAGCCAGCGCCGCGCGGCCGGCGCGCGCACGTGCGGGTGCCGCACGCTGACGGACACGCACCACTCCACCACGCTGGGCGGGAACTGTGGGGAACACGTGTATCAACATAGTTCCACAGTTCACTTATTGGTATAATACATACAGTTCTTCGCCTAGGAAAAACTTTACTGATAACTTTAATTTGGAAACCGATAGCGAAAAACGAAAATACAAAATCAAAGAAAGCGACTTCCGAAAGTAAAGTTATATTTCACTTTGTAGTGTTGTTTTTGGAAGGCGCTTGTATTTTTTTGTTTAGGTAAAAGGAAAAAAACATTTTTAGTTGCGGTACTTAGTATCTGCAACGAGTTACGGATAGGGATAGTAGTAGAAAACGCGCGTTCCTGCACGCGCGCGTTTTGCGAGTAGGAAAATAAATATTGCTATTACACCACCTCTTTCCGGTATTTCTACACGTATTTGATTCGGTTATTTTCGTTGAATTTCGTAATACGTACGGGTCGGAGTTCGTAAACATTTCATCATTCGATTGACAATGTGTGGTTGTCTTTTGACGTAATCGCATTAGAACCACATCTAATTTTATTTGCATTTTGTTCGCTCAGTATTAATTGAATTCATTAGTTTATCATTACTACTAGTCTACGACTAATATTTGTTTGTAGGTATAGACCAGTGATTATTATAGTGTTTATGTGTTTTGAGTTTAGGGAAGTAAAGTACCTTGTAATTAGGTTTTTGGGGTAAGTAAATAGTTTATTATGTTGAAATTACTTATTTAGAGTAGATTTGAAAAGTAATTAGTACGATCAGTAGGATTAGGATGGCATTAAAATAGATTGTTTATTGACAGATTATTTAGTTTGTGAGGAAACATTCTTTTCAAGGTTAAGTTTTGAAAATGTGAAACACATAATTAAGTTAGGCTTAGGCCGTGCTCACCCAGATATGACTATAAATTACAAATGACGTGATGGTTTTTTCAAACATTTTAATGTTTCCCTTTACGATAGATATCAATGACCGACTGGCAGTCATAAATTAAATAAAATGTATTGTTCCCGTGTTTACTTTTCTCAGATTCTAGTAGTTTATGGAACAAAGTGGTTTTTTTTTACATTTTAATCTGACGAATTCATCAAAAAATTTGTGCAGACTGAAAAAAATATTCGTAACTGTTGTATGAGTTCGGGAGTGGTAGGAATAGAATTATTTTCACAAATTTGCATGAAGCTGATAATAGAAAAGTAGATCGAAATAGGAATTTAAAGAAACGGTTTATTGACACCGTTATTTTGATAGGTAAACAAGAAGTAACTTTTTGCGGCCACGAGGAAAGTCCGAAGTGACGTAAGTTTTTTTTTGTTACTACTCCCTACTACTCCGGCTTTACTCTGTCGTTTTAGCATGACTCATCACTGTAAACTGCGTACCTATTGTGCCACCGTAACTTATAAATAAAGAAATTTATTTTGAAAGCAATCCGTCGAGTCAAATAAAAAACAAAATGGTGGTCACATCTCGATAAATGGAACAACAAAATATACATGTATATTAAAATACCTGTTGGAAGGTGTTAAACATAGCATCTTGTTCCTCTTCAGTCATATACTTCATCAGTAAGAACACTATATCCACGACCGTCTTACAGCGCATGGTGTCGCCAGACAGCCAGGTCCGCAGCACCTTGTCATACAACCGGTACACACTGTCTACATCGAACTGTCTGGCCAACGCTGTGAACAGCTGCTTATTATCGAACTCTACCAGTAAAGTGATAACAGGTGTCACGATAGCGCTAGATATCTGTTTCTTCTCGGCACTGTCCAAATAGTGCGAACAAATCTTTTGCACCACATCCTCTAAGTTATGTTTGTACCGCTCTACAACAGACACGTCACACTGCTGCGTCACTATTGCATTCTTTTCGGTCACAGTTTGCGCATCACCGTCAAACTTAATGCTATGCTGTTTCTTTACTTCCTGTGAAAAGGACGTCTTCAATGTTTGTAACAGTAGGATGTGCCCCTCAATTGATTTCCCTATTTCATTATGGTCTGTGCCAGATTTGTCAATTTGTGTCACAACCGTGGACCCAACGTTTTGCCAAAAGTTTCTGACGAGCTGGTCGTATTTTTCGCTGTTTTCTTCTTTGGATTGTTTGAGCCAATATTTGACGAGTGAAGCCATGTTGGTCGCGGAACACTTTATGAGGCTAGTTCGGGTTTGCCCGTCGTGCTTCGTGGACAACACGTTGGTCAGCCACGTTCTGTGCACGCTGCTCACGATCTCCAGCACGAAGTCATTCTGCTGTATGGACAGGTATCGCAAACATTCGGCCAAACTCGTGATCCAAGACTGTCGTTCGCTTTTTGAGATCAATATGTTTTTCTTTTCTAATCTGAAAGGACGATATGTGAAAATATGAAGTCTTCTTATGTTAAGGTTAATAAAGTTATAACATACCTGCTGCTGTGATATTATGATCTTACCCAGTAAACACAGCATTAAAGAAAGCTTCGTAGAAGTCTTTCGTTAAAATATCTTGAGGTAAATATGCTAACAGGGGCAGCAGCATGTTGGATAGATGTCTCGCGTCACCCCAACCACCTAGACACAAGTTTTTATAATTTTAAAAACCTTTCGAAGAAAATCTGTGATTTAACAATGGTCAAAATTTCAAAACTTACCGTTTTCCAAAACATCTAATATCCTTTTGACAAGCAATTCTTTCTTATCTAAATATGTGTGCCAGTCCTGAAATAAACATTTATTGTTGTTATTTTATTCAAATTACCAACTCAAATGAACGCAAACTAGGTAATCATTGTAGTCAATATAACAATTCCATAATTTAGTTTCCAAAGATTTTGCGAAACTAAATGTCTAAAATAACTTTAATACACACAATTGCGCTATATTTTTTGTTTAAATTAATTTTCCAATAGTATTAATTTAATTAACATGTCATTATGAAATCAACTTAATTAACATTATTTAAGGTTGATATTTGTTTAAGTGGAAATACCATCAATCGGAAGCAATAACTAGAATATGGAACAGTGTAATGACCGGTATGTTGTGCATGAGCTGTAGCAGACAGGTCCACAGCATGGCAGCGGCGGGCGCGGCCGGCTCGCGCGCCGCGCCCAGCAGCACGCGCAGCGCGCGCGCGCCGCACGCCGCGCCGCACGCCGCGCCGTAGCGCTCGGCCACGCGCCCTGTCGCGCCGTACCACGCCGCTCTGTGCAATCACACGTACAATGTTAACATCTTTAATACACTGCTACAAGGACGCGCAGCGTTCACGCGCCCCAAGCTGTACATTAGCGCTAGGCCACGCGCCCCATCGCGCCGTACAACGCCGCTCTGTGCACGGACACGGGCAGCATTAACATCTCTACAAAAAAAAACTTATTGCATCATCCATTAGTTATTCACCGGGGATGAATTTTCAAGAATCCTTCCTTAATGCTCGCTTTGGACAGGTAAGAAACTTATACCCAGCGGTTTTTGTTGTCCTTTGTATGTCAGTGAATGAATGAATTAATTTTAGTTTTATTATGTGACCATGTAACCTTGTCAACATAAAACAAGTATATTTTATATAAAATACATATTACAAAAGGGGGTAGGAAGGTCTATGGTCACAAGATTCCCTTAATTCCCTTGGGAGTAGCGCAGTACTCTCCTGGCTCAGCCCGGTGCGCCCGGTGAGCCTGGATGACCCCAGCGGGTGTGGCACGCTGCAGACGCCAGGACGGTCGGCGGTTAGTCGCGCCTGACCCGTAGATGGCTTGACGTGTTCACACGGGTAAATAAGTACTCTGCCCTGAGCACGATAGCAACGTAAAAGCCGGTAAGCCGGTAAGTAACCGTAACAATGGATGTAATAGCCGGAACTTTGGAGATGTTTGCCGGAACTTTGGAGATGTTTGCCGGAACTTTGGAGATGTTTGTCGGAACTTTGGAGATGTTTGCCGGAACTTTGGAGATGTTTGCCGAACTTTGGACCCTGGAACATAACGTCCAGCGTGTCACAAGATGACCAATAGTCATCTCGGCTGATTGTGACATCAAGCATAAGCAAAGCGAGATGTACTAGTGCGCTAATGAAGGTGGTGTGTGGATGTCACAATCAGTACGGAGTTTACATGGAGTGAGAAGCACGGCATGACTTGCACATTTTAAGTCAATGAGTAATACTTACAAAATGCGCAAAGCTAATCGCTAATAGGTTGCATGTAGAATAATTACGCAGAAGGCATAATAATTTTAGACAATAGCAGATAACGAGGAAATAGGCACATGCACTAAGTTGACCTAGATAGGTAGGTACACCATAATAAAAAGCATAATTAGCTGTTCAACACTTACCCAATATGGGGATAACATTGAGTTTACTAGTTACGTGACTCGTTTAGAAAAATAACCGTTACAACGGCGACCACCGCGGCTGAGGGACAGGACACACGTACGAACGTCGTGCCGCTGAGAGGGAGCGACACGAATCGCGCCCATCATGTCAGCATGACGGTGTGTCCTGCCACCGGCCGTGTGCGGCGACGCTCAGGACTCCAGCCTGGCAGGTCTGCCGTGGGAGGTGACAGGGGAGAGGGAAGAGGGGGTCACCAACGGACTGTGTGGCGACTCAAGGTCACGCGCATCGCGTAGAATTTGTGAAAACTTGGCAATTTGGTTTCATATGAGTAAACAAATGCTTAAAAGAAGCCTAGGTTTAACGTTATGATAATTATTTTATAAAACGGAACGATACAACGTTACATATGTTTTAGAAAAGAAATCTTGTTGTTTTTGCGTGTAAAGGAGATCACTCACGTAGATACAGAGTCGAAATTTTTGGAGTAAATTTTTTGTGGTATTGTGCAAGCCTACATTCCGCCTAGGTTTTTGAAATGATTCAGGAACTAGGTAGATTTTTATAAAATTTTATTTGATTTAGACATTTCGACTCTGTACCTCTCGAACGTAAATTCCTCCCTTTCGTTCAAAATTTTTGTACATATCTTGAATTAATGATAGGAAGATGATTATTTTATGTCTGGAAGAAATATATCAAATAAATTTGCAAAAAGAAAAATAAGTGAGTGTAATAATAAAAATAGTTTTTTTTTATAAAGCGGATCTAATAAAATTATAATTCGAAAACTATCAAGAATCGCGGATCATACATGGGGTATATTCGGATACCCCCGGGAATGAGAAATCTATGACGTCACTATTTGTACCATTCTGTATGCCTTTTTCTTTCTTTTTCATTAACATAACATCTTTGACTTTACATATTACAAAACAAAGTCCACCCGCCACGTCTGTCTGTCTAAACGCGATACACTCAAAAACTACCGAACGGATTTTCAAACGGTTTTCAACAATGAACGGAGTAATTCATGAGGAAGGTTTAGGTGTACAATTCATTAAGGTTTTGTGTAAATTGGCTGAAATATGACGATGATTGTTGAAGATGTCGGAAAAAACCATGCCAACTGAGAGCTTTACTAGCGTGCGCCGTGTAAACCGTAAGAGATACATCAAATTAATGTTCTACAGGATTGTAGATTTTAAAAATTTCAACAAAAAAGTCCGCGATAGCATATATATCTTCTAAGGATAAACTCAAATAATTTATTTTAATTAATCCATTATCAGGCACTTTTGAATTGTCAAGCAGTCGGTCAGTCAGAAATATGAAGCTAGTTGCTCATTCCAAAGCGTAGTAGGCACCTATGGAGAAGAACGGGCAAGAAACTCCACGGACACTCTTTTAAATTAAGATTGTTACAAAATATTGGTTACATTATTCATGTTGAAATTATACATGTGACAACAATGTAGAAAGACGTGCATGTTATAAGCGTCCGTAATAAAAAGATAAAAACAAAGAAAAAATAAAATAAGCCATGGCAGCTGAGAGATGACCAGTCTCATCTGACGGCGCCAGTTCACGAACATGACGCATGGATCAGCACCATTTAGCTCAACCATTTTTAAGGGAGCTCAATGATCCAACACACGCGCCACCATCAGCGAGACATCTTAGTGAGCATGACATATAGCCGCCAGGGCACATGATAATATGTAACACTTAATTTTATTATGTTTCGTTTATTGTATAAGGTTGTTTTTTTATGTCTTGATTTTTTAAAGAAAACGACGTGTATTCAGTATGCAGGTTTATTCGCTACTGTTTAGACATAGTGGACTGTAAGTACACATGTATAGATAGCTACTACTTATACGTATCTATAGGCTCACGATACACAGAACGCTAATCTATTTGGACATTCCGCCCGCCAAAGAACATAGTTCTTCAACTACACTTTAACAAAAAAACTTAAACTCAAATAATGAAAAAAAAAAATGAATTACTTATGAAATAACAAGTGTAAATACAAACTCTTAAGAAATATGCCTCTCAACATCTTAATAAAAAATACACTTGAATGTATTACAACTTGTATCGTTCTTATTAATTTCTAGTAAGTAAATATATTCAAGTAATGCAGAAAACGTGCGGGTCAGCCGGGCGTATTCAATTAGGTAGGTATATTGATAACAAACACATTTCATAAGTAGATCATTAGTATATAGCTCAACTGAACTTAATGATATAGATTGGTAAAGAGATTGGTAATGGTAAAGAGTAGGTTCTGGAGAACTCACTGTAGTACATATAATTTTAACATGAATACGTTAGCCCCTTTTTAAACTTCATTTGGACAGGTAGGTAAATAAACTCTGGACTTTCAACAACTAAAATAACAATATAACAGGAAAATAAACAAATTTCATTTAGTTAAAATACAAATTTTGCTTACTGGACGCTCATATTCTCCGGTTTTACACCTTACTGAGACGACTCGGGTTATATTATCAGGTCCAGGATATTTTTTGATAATTTTACCAAGTAACCATTTAGCTGGCGGTACATTGTCTTCCTTCAAATTTACATTTTCATTTTTAATTTAATTCACTTATTTCTGGTTCATCCCGTTTAGTGTTCCATTTATACCTTTGATTTAAATTAACTAGGTATTCCACAAACCACCTATTCCAAAAATCTGTTTTATTTTTTATTTTTTGCGTCGATGGTTATCTAACCAACAACCCAACAACATTACAATTAGTGTAATCCTGCAATATTTAATAATGGTTCGCCTACCAAGAAGTGACTTGGTGTCAAGTTTAGAGGGTCATTTGGGTCATCGCTCGACAAGGAAATCGGTCTCGAGTTTAAACACGCCTCCACTTGCGCCAGGACTGTCGACATTTCTTCGTACGTAAGTGTATTTCCTACTACTTTTTTGAAATGGGTTTTAGTACTGCGCGCCGATGATTCCCACAGCCCGCCAAAGTTAGGCGAGTGGGGAGGAATATAATGCCAAGTGGTTCTTTCTAAAGAAAGTAGCCCTGCCATTTCTCCAGGAAGAGAAGACCGGGCACTATTAAACATTTCTCACATTTGCCTATCGGTGCCAACAAAATTGGTGCCATTGTCACTGTATAAATCCAGACAATAGCCTATTCGCGCAGTAAATCGCTTAAACGCAGCAATAAACCTTTGGTAGTCATGTCGGTTACTGCTTTCAAATGGACTGCTCGTGTAACCACACACACGAATATGCAAATGTAACTTTTTAAGACTTATGCCCGTTTTACCTTCACTAAGTGACACTTAAATGAATCCCTAAATAAAAGTGAACTGTATGATTTTCAACGCTAGGCTCAGCGCTGAGAGTTGAATATCCAACAATGCACTTTTATTTAGGAATTCATTTAAGTGTCACTTAGTGAAGGTGATAACGGGCATTAGCTCCTCGGCCTGGCGAAAATCTGATAAAAACATGACCACAGTAATCCACACCTGTAGATTTGAATGGCTTACTATGTTTCAACTGCCATATTTAAAAAAAAAATTTTGGTCCCCATGCCCCATATCTCCACCCCCGTCCATTTGGGGTCCATTCGGACGGTGCGGGGGGTTTGGTATCACTTCAAGACCCAGATTAACACTCGCCATCCGGTTGCCTCTCCGATAAAATTTTATGTGCCATTGCCTTGAATATTATACCGAGTTGTGAAGTAACGAGCTCCCACTCCCCAATTTTAATATGTGTTTTCTAAGTTATTTTTGATAAATATGATAAAGAAAAAAAAATACGTGTCTAATATTTTTTATTATTTGAAAGACGGACTAAATAGAATTTCTTTTTTTACCTAGGCAACTACCGTAATAAGGGTAGATGTTTACCTCTTTCGGAGACACCTTTTTGGTGATTGATTTGTATAAAAAAGAACATTTTACTTTTTTTTTTGCAGCATTATGGCTTTTTTAGTAACGCATCTTTTGATACCATTTTCATTCCTCTATCTTAATGATAGAGGACGCTAGCCGGGGGTCACAATTTTCTTAAAAAACGGGTACCTTACTGAAGCGATCGAAATACCATTTTCGATGTTAAAAGTCAAAAGCACAAAAAAAACTCGCAATTTATAGTATAAAAATCAAAATCCCACCTCGATCTTAATAATTAATTCACTGTAACAAAAATCCGAGGTCAAAACCCCCAGGCACTCCACTGTAAATAGACTTCTTAAATTCGCGACAGCTAAGATCTCTTTATTTTTAGTTTTTTGCTTATTTTATTATACAACGTGCAGCTACAATGGCGACATTAATTTAACACACGATTAGAGCTAGTGGCCAGTAATCATAAAAATTATAGTTAGATAAATTAGTTTGTAAATTGAAAAAAAAAAAACCAACGCTCGCAGACATAGAGCTTTCCCTCTTTCCTTCAATTTGCCTACTCTTTGCACGTTATTCGTTTTAATTTCATTGCTGCGATGTCATGATCCGTGACCCCGGCGAATAAGCTCTGCGTTACAGTTCTTTACAGGTTGCTCCAAGATGCTATTTTAGAAAATTGAAAATAAATAATAACGTTTAATGAGATTATAATATCTTCATAAAACGAAAACGCGAAACCGTATTAGTGCGTTAAATTAATGTAGTCATTAAAGCGGCACGCTGTATATGCTGGGGCCAAGATAATTTGCATAGGTCTGAGCAAACCTTCTTACATTTGGGAATATTGTAAACTATACAACCTTCGCCTACTCCCGAAGTCAGGTAATTAAGTATATAAGCGATATATCTAAATCTCATCAGACGCTAAACTCGACACTTGTCATAATTATAATCTAAGCTGCACGTATGTCGTGATCTCGTCGGGGACACAACATTTTTAACATCATATTGCCGCGAGATGGTTAGGCGTATATGGTGCATGTTTGAGATTTTGTGAGATGATAGACGAAAGATATATTTTTTTTGGTGCCATATTATTTTATGTTTTTTTTGTTATTGTTACTAGTTTTATAAGGTAATTTTGTGTTATTATTTCTTATTGTTATTCCTTCTGAAACCTAGCGAAACCTTATTGTAAATACGCCTGTTTTTATTTAAATGTACTGTCCAATATCTGTAATGTTGCACATGTTATTCCCAAAACAAAAACCTATAAAATGCTGCGGCGTGTCTTACCTGACTTGCGGCGTGCCTTGCGCCAGCTTCCAGTAGGCCGCGGCTTGTAGCAGCGGCAGCAGCTGCTCCCACAGCCACGCGTCATGCGCGGCCGGCAGGTGCAGGCAGAAGTACTGCAGGCCTTGCAGGCTGCTCGTTGTGATGCGGCTCATTACGAGTTGGCGTTCTTCTGTGTTCTCTATCCTGTGAGAACAAGCGGTTTTGTCATAGAGTTACAGTTCGTGAAAATATGTATGATATTTATAAAAAAAAAATGTCATCAGTAAATGGGGATAAAAACTGCCACTTGCTCACTTCAGATGGCGCTGATCTCCAGCGTCTGATAATTTGACAGCTAGCCATACATTTTTTGTAAACAAGCGACTTATTTTACGCATAATTAATAATGAGTCCAGCTGTTTACTGCAAAAATACAGGGCCATGTATTTGCCAAAAATGTTATAAGAAGAAAAATGTGGGAAAAAGCTCTCCGAAAAAAAATGGAATCCGATATTTCGTAGAGACGATGTGCTATCCTTTAAGCCTTTTATGGGAGATTGTGGTTTATAGGTGATGCTCCCAAGAGAATTAAGTCTGTTTTCATTACATACAGGCACTTGTGATGTGCTATTATGTAAATTATAGTAAAGTATGTGTGTGTTTATATTATTATATTAGATCAGTACTAGAAGTGCTATCTCTGAGCTGCTTTTTTACCAGTGGTAGACGCTTCCCCTGTCCTTAGCTCGTCTTTTAATAGTGCTACACTCTCCAAGTCTCATTCATATTTATCTAGTTTTCGTATAATTTGTGA
This sequence comes from Omphaloscelis lunosa, assembly GCA_916610215.1. Lineage (NCBI taxonomy): Eukaryota > Metazoa > Arthropoda > Insecta > Lepidoptera > Noctuidae > Omphaloscelis > Omphaloscelis lunosa. The sequence continues at coordinate 22,481,929 of OU744251.1, read as the reverse complement.
TCGACACAAAAGTAAACATAAACACAACAATGGCGGTTTAAAGACGTACAACTGTGCTGCCACCAGTTATGAGCTTTCAGTTTTTAACCTCATTAGATTCAACTCTACAGATTTTGTAACCACATACTACCACCACAAAATAATTTCATATATAATATCGGCCGTAAATCTGCCCAGAAATTATAAAAATCCCATTTGAAGAGAGTCCTATTCCTAATCATTATTTTACAAAATCATTACATTATTGCATCATAATGTAATGAGGAATAGGACATTTTTCCACAAGCAACAGATGGCGCTAGTGGTTGCACGAACTTTATACATCCGTTTAGGTATTAATCGGTATTAAAGTATATTCGTTTTGTATAATTAATAAATCATTATTGTTTAAATTTAAAGAGTTTATTTACAGTTAATCATAAGAATAAAGTGCCATACATGGGCCTATGGTGGGTATAGACTATAACATATCTAGGATCATAGATCTCCGAGTCATATTTATATGATAATGTAAGACAAACATATGACTCAAATCGTCTTTGATCACAGATTTTTGACATTTGTTGTTAGATAGGATCATAGAAACAGGTCTTGCCATATTGAATTATCACATTTATTTTCATAATTTCCTGATACAAAATGCGTCCATAAAATTATGCCTTTTCACTTTTGCTACTGCCATATTCTAAATTGACGGATAAAAAGTAAGTACAACGGAATTTTGGCGTACGTTCACAATATGCTTAGTGGAATTCTAAAATTATTGTAGGCAACACTGCTGTACTAAAAAAAAGCAAAGTGCTGCCGGGCGGCTGGGACACATTGTTTTGGGTTCATTGGTGCTCTCTATCATTTATTTTCTCTATTATTTTATTATATTGTGTCGAAAGGCTTCAGAATTTGGTTTTAATAGACGATTGCAACCACATATGACAAGAAATTGGATCCTAGATATATGATAATGTAATACACAGATATGATCCTAGGGGTCATATAAGTAGTTGCGAAGAAGTCGGAAAGGGAGATCGTGGCCCCCAGCAACATGGCAACTGAAGGAACACGGGTGGGTTTTAGTCAGTAAGAGTCTGAAACGCCCTCCCGCTCCACCCAGAGCGGGGGAAGTTATTTGATAATTTCTCACCTAAAAAAAAGGAGTCATATAAGTAGGATAAGAGATAGGATCCTAGATATATGATAGTGTAATACCCCCCTATTTGAAATAAATTATTTGACTTTGACTTTAAGCCCTAATGTATTTTAGTTAGTCAAGTGATTGAATGTAATGTTTACTCTGCTCTGATTGGTCACTTCCGTTTAAAGTGGGGAACAATCAGTTGGTAACTGATTTGTTTAGACAAAGTCAGTCTATTTCGAAGCGTTGAACCGTAAGCATATCTTACGGATCTGTTTTTTTTTTTTGTTATATTCTTATTATATGAATAAGTGATTGTTATTATACTGATTGTGTTGAAAAAAAAAAAAAAACATTATTAATTCTAAACTTGAGATTATGATTTCATGTCAATAAGGAATGCAATCAGCCTTAATCTAGTGCCGAGTAATAGCAACGGCAGTATCAGAAACCGTAAGAAAATCTGTAGCAAATTTATTATTTGTTGATGTAAGATGTCGTCTCATATCGGCCGTAAATCTGCTCAGAACTGAAAATATCACAATCGATGAAAACTTGCATCATTAGGAATGCAATGAACATAATTGTTTTGTAATTCATTGGAAATATTAAATAATAATGTTTTAGAAATTTGTTATTATTTCAGCACACGTTTTCATGAAGCAGTGCGGGTTCGAACTGCGCCTAACTCATTGTTTTTTTTTTTATCGAAACCTCATATTTGTTATCTGAACCCAATCAACAAACCTCTTGCTGACGATGGCTTCAGTATTCCCGTTGAGGTTATCAAGCAGAAGCGCCATCACCTCGGTTTTGCAGAATGAGATCACTTCGGGCAGCTTGCTATCGGGAAACGTGCTCTGTTGACAATGTGCGTGAGTTCATTTTCGACTATTCATTATTGTCGTGCCATTTGGTGGCAAGCAGGAACCGAAAACCTTTATAAATTACGATACAGCTATCGAAGAATTTTGGGTACTTCTACGACTAAGGTTATCGCTATCTAAGTAACCAAGAAGAAGAAAATCTATGGAGCAGAACGGGCAAGAAACTCCAAGAACAATCTTTTAAATATAGATATTACAAAATTCTGGGTACATTATTCTTGTTGCTTCTATATGTGAGATCAATGTACAAAAAAAAAATCAAAAGCAATTGAAAATAACTAAAATAAGCCCTGGCAGATAAGAGATGACCAGTCTCAACTGACGGCACCCGTTAACGAACATGACGCGTGGATCAGCACCATCCAGCTCAATCATAAAAATTGAATAATATAGAAAAAAGTAATAGCTTATACATCAAATCAAATCAATCTTATACAGCTTATAGCTGATACGTCAAAACAAGGCAAACATTTTTACAATCTATTTGCTTTTATGATTATTTTTAAATAGTTTTACAAAATGAAAAAAATCACTAAAATAATTTTACTGAAATTACAGGTCAAAAGTATAGTATGCAACACATCATTACCATATTATTCGCGTGTAAACTCAACGATATCGTAGTCAATAATAATGCATTATTCGTTGAAATATGGTGTCAAAAAACTTAACGGCAATATAATACTACGATATTATTCGGGTGAGATCCAAACGATAGAGTATACAGTAATATTACATTACAGCAATATTCGTCGATGTAAGATGTCAAAAGATGAACAGTAATATAATGTTGCAAATAAGTTTATTAAATAATTCAGTACCTTTTATATGATTTGACAGAAAAAATATAATATAAGAGGAAGTTGATATTAAATACTATATAATGTATATAATTATTGTAATGGAAAATCTAGTAGACTATTTTTTGCTAATAGTCGCTGACACAATTCAATATACTGTAAAAAAAAGGAAAGAACAAGGACAAATATTTAATAGTAGATTATACAATGCAAAAAAAAGGGAATTTAATTCGAGGGACTAAGTTGGATCCCGAGAGCAGCGAAGGATTCTAGAGTAGAATCCCAAGCATAGTGACGGAATCTTTATTTATTTATTTATTTATTTACAACAATCTTACCTACCCTATCATTACAGATCTATGATCCAATGCGATAGAGTGGCCTTACTAACTAAATCCTAAATCTACACCTTATACCTAGTTAAAAAATATCTTAATCTAAATAACTTATTACATATAGTGTAACTTTTGCGAATTCACTCAAGTTGCACCACAATACATCAACCCTCCCGTGAATCTCATTTACCACGCGTATGGCTCTAGTAAGAGGAGTTCTCGCCAGTAGGTTGGTCCTGGCCGCAGGCACAGCGAGCAGGGGCGGGCGTTGCCGCCTCCACACGTACCGGTCGGGCACGTACAGTTTTAGGTGTCGCAGCACTCCCGGGTTATGCGCCACGCCACGTAGCAGTTTCACTACATACGCTACGAGCGAAAACTCCCGTCGTACTCTTAGAGTGTTATACCCTACCATACCCAGAACAAATAGTGTAGGGTACATCAATGGGTATAATGGATATACCCCATACAGCTTGTAATACAAGTGTCGCGTGAACTTATTTTGGATACGTTCCAACATAACACTATATTTCGCCTCATGAGGAGCCCAAATGAATGCGCTATGTTCGAGGTGACTTCTGACTAGTGCGTCATATAGTATCCTTAGTGTCGTGATGTTGGTGAATCCTTGGGACTGCCTGAGTACGAAACCTAGGTTTCTGTATGCCTTCTTACATATCTTATTGATATGCTCACGGAATGTTAGTTCCTGAGAGAAGACTACCCCTAAGTCTCGTACCTGAGACACTCGTTGCATCGGCACATCCTCAACCTTGTACTGATAACTCAAGGGAGTTCGCGCGCGAGTGAACGACATCACCGAACATTTAGCAACATTAAAATGCAGTTTGTTGTCATTACTCCATTCAACCACTCTGTCAATGTCTTCCTGTAGGCGTTCACAATCCGAGTGATCCCGAACCTCGAGCAGCAATTTCAGGTCATCCGCAAACAATAAACAAGTCCCATGTCTGACGACTTCCGGCAAGTCATTTATCATTACAATAAACTCGAGAGGCCCTACATTGCTGCCCTGGCTCACGCCCGATCTCGTGTAATACGGTTGAGATACACAGCCATTGTAGTCGACATACTGCTGGCGATCCTTCATATAGCTAGCGAAGAACTGTAGCAGAGGTAGTGTACATCCAATTTTCGCGAGCTTCCTTAACAAGATGTCATTATCCACCGTATCGAACGCCTTTTTAAAATCGAAGTACGCAGCATCTACCTGTACCCCCGAGTCTACTGCCGGCACCACCTGTACCATAAAGTTAATAAGGTTTGTAGCAGTGCTGCGTCCAGGTCGGAACCCATGTTGCGCATCTGACAGACGCGCACGCATTTGTTCCTGAACGGAGCGCTGAATAGCCGACTCGAGTACTTTAGCAGGCGTGGAGAGTACAGCCACCGGTCTATAATTACAGGTATCTGAACTTGGTTTTCCTTTAGGGACCGGAACAACGCGCGTGGTCTTCCACCTTTGAGGGAACGTGGCTTGATGTAAACATGCATTAAAAATGTGAAGTAATGGCTCCGCCAGTACCCTCCCGCAGTCTCGGAACAGAAACGCTGGTATCCCGTCTGGGCCAGACGAACGTTTTGGCTTGAGACTCCCCAGCGCCTGCCGAACTTCCGCTAGACTCAGCGTCTCAATGTGTACCCGTGCACTGGTTGCGCCGACATCCGCCGCCGCCGCGCACGCCTCCAGTTTGGGTGGCTCCTTGCTGTACACAGACTCAAAAAAGTCAGCGAACTGCACAGCACACTCATCATCTGTTAGATGTTGACCTTCTTTTATGATACTCTGCTTATTTAGTGTTTTTCTTTTCGATCTTATATACTGCCAAAACGATTTCCGATCCTTTACAAATTGATACTGAATTTTATTTTTATGTTGTATATGCGCAGTTTCTATTAATTTTTTTATACGAGTTCTACATTCCGCAAATTTGTGATAATCATTATCCAACTTAAATAAAATAAATAAATAAAAGGTTTATTGCAGAAACTTATACAACTTTTACAGTGAATCTTACATAGGAACCTCCTTTTAAGTAAAAGATATACCTGTGCTAGGAGGCCCCGCTCTTCAATGACAAATATAGTGGTAAAAGTAATGTACCAAGTAAAATTGTGTAAATTGTGTTATTGTGTGTGTAAAGTGTAATTTTTTGTGAAGTCTGGCTTTAATTTGTATATTTGTTATTATAACTCTCGTGTACCATACTGGGTATACATACCGCGAATTTCCACTACTAAGCATTTTCCGGGGTACGCACCCATTAATAGTACAATTAATATTATCATAAAAGAAGTTCAACATTTCTTCTAAATCATGCATTCCGTACATCATACTCCAGTCAATGGAAAGAATCCTAGAATATAACAGTTGAAAATCAGCCCTATTCCAATTCCACTGTGGTCTAATATGGTGTGCGCTATCTAGATTAGAATACGGAGCGAGGGATTCAAGGAACGAGTAAAATTTTTTTTCACTGGTTGTGTACTCTACTTTTTACCATTGATTGCGAGAAAATAAATAGTAGTTTAAGTAGTATTTATATTTTATAATCACATTTTTGGCGACAGCAAAATTATCTACTATAATTGCTGCTTTAGAGGAGCTCGTGGCTAAGTAATATCAGCCGCACGGGTCGATCTATCAGGTTAAGCTACGCTTGCCGCGGTTGGTCCGTGGATGGGGAAGCACATTAAGTCGTTGGTCCAAGCTGTCATTCGTGGATCTTTGACAGTCGTTACGGGTCGCGAGAGATACGAAAGTCTGACAACCAGTCTTTAATTACGAAGGGGTATCCTAATACTCAGTTACTGCCTTTAAATCCCACTTAGTTGGAATTTAATACGGTCAATTTAACTCTAATAATTTAAAGTACTAAACTACCTGGTAAATGCATTGTTTATTGTGGTGATGGTTAATAGGAGCGGTAAAAGTTATTGTTATTATGTGCGGGAGAAAGAGACAAAATTATATTTAGTAAGCGTTATCTCTTTCTTTTCTATTGACCCCTATGCAATTGGAATTTCGTATTACTTACGTTCCTTGGTTCTTTGAGTGCGCACGTGGAGATAAAAATAAATAAAAGAAAAAAAAAAGGATTAAAAAAAGGAATAAAAACAAAATAAAAATAATAAAAAATAAATAATTTCAAAGTATAGCAATGAAGTAAATATTTATTTTTGTCAGAAGAAAAACATTTGATTATAACAAATAATTAAATCCCGCTTCCCACAAGGCTTATCCATTATTAATACAACGGTTATTTTATTCACCCGAAAATGCACCTATTCCGATCATTGAATGAGTTACGCCTGAACGAAGTCGCGGACAGAAGTCAGTCATAAATATAAATTATTGGACGACAAGAATGTTACATTTATAACATAGTGTACGGCCCGCGCCTATTAGCTCGTACAGATCGCTTCATCCAAAGGGTACAAAACGCTTGTGCTCGGTTTTGTTACAACATCCCTCGCAGAAGCCATGTAACACCTTTCCTAAACAAGCATTTTTCTCTAAAAATGAAGTCCAGGCGCAAATTACACTTGGCTTGCCTTCTGTTCGGTGTTGTTAAATACCAGAAACCGGACTACCTGTACGACAAGTTGAGTTGGATAGCGAGTAGACGAGAATGTGGGAGAAGGCAGTGCTCGCAGCAACTCTCGACTCAGTCTCATAGTACAGCAGCTTTTAGAGGTAGTTTCCGTTATTCGGCTTCTAAAGTGTGGAATAATCTGCCACCACCTCTTCGAGCAATAGAAACGATCGACACTTTTAGAAGACGCCTACGGCAGTACCTCATAGATGCGCAACGGAACCTAGATATAACCAACCTTAATGTTTCATTGATATAAATTGTATTATGATAAAGTTATATATTATATTATTTATTGACGGACAGTCCTTTGTTTATTGTGCAACCATACCATTTTATTTATTTTGTAAAACACCTTTGTATAAATCTTTAATTATTTTTTAAACTTAATTGTACCATGTTGACTTTATTATTAATTGCTACTCTCATCTATTAATATTTTTTATTTTATTTAAATCTTTACACACATTATAAAACTGATTTACATCCGTAAGACGTACTCGTAACATAAGGTTCAGTTGAAAACCAGCGTCAAGCACTAGTTGTCTGGCATTTATGCTGAACTGGGCCTATTTGTCGCAGCCGTGAGGCACACAATTCTGTTTTAAGCTTTCTGTGTTTTTTGTTTTTTATTTGTGTGCCTTAACCTGGGTCAAATAAATTTATTTTCTTTCTTTCTTTCTTAACATAACATCACGCCTGTATTCCCTGAAGGGTTACGCAGAGGGTACCTATAGTACACTCACATTTTACCAGTTATGTTTAAGTTCCATGTAATATGGGCGAGCCTATTGCCTTGAACCGGGCACACATACGGACTCCAGGTGGCAACTAAGAAATTCCAGATGGAAAAACCGAATAACACTTTGCCCGACTCTGCAGTAGCGCTTATAGTAACAACATTTTGCCCTAGTATATTTTGGTCTAGTGGACCGAAATTGGTATGGTCAATACGGGTATTTTTCGGTTACAACATTTATATTTACGTGTTCAACATGAAAACGATTTTTCAGACCCAATTCACGTAACCAGTGGTTTGAAGCAAGGCTGTGTCATGGCTCCCACGTTGTTTGCACTCTATTTATCGGCTGAGCTGAATGATGCACTAAAGCGTAGTGTTGGACAGATTGAACTTAACGTCCGTACTGATAAAAGTGGCTTCGAAATCTCACAATTTAGAGCCGACGACTAAAACGTCTATGGTTCCCGTACTTGAAATATAATGTCAAGTACTACCCAGAGAGAAGGACGCGCGTTTCCTCGACCTATCAAAAGCTTTTGATCTCGTAGCATATGACGTGCTATGGGAGAAGATAGGAAGCTCGGGTGTACCGGCGGAATGTAGGTACCTCTCTTCTCAAGTACTGGTACTCAAATTAGAGAAATCAGGTGAAATGGGCCAGTACTTTACCGGACGACTATAAATTAGAATGTGGTGTGAGGCAAGGGGGGTTAAGCTCGCCACTATTGTTTAATTTGTATGTAGATAAACTGATTGAGCGGCTCAGTAGCACTCATGTCGGCTTTTTCATTGATGACAAATGTATTAACAATATTAGCTATGCAGACGACATGGTACTGCTAAGCCCCTCAATCAGCGGATTGAGGAATCTGGTGTCTCAATGTGAGGCATTTGCGATGTCACACGGGCTTAAATACAACTCCAAAAAGAGCGAACTACTTGTATTTAGATCAAGTAAATACTATCCTGCATATGTTCTTCCTGTCATCCTGAACGGTCCAGCCTTAAAAGTAGTGGACAAGTTTAAGTATCTGGGTCACATAGTAACAGGTGACCGTAAGGATGACGAGGACATAGATAGGAAGCGCAGGGCTTTGGCGGTGAGAGGCAATATGCTCGTTTGCAGGTTCGCACGCTGCACTACTCGAGCGGCTTGTGGGTGAAACATACGCAGCAAACCTACAGAGCCCTGCGTACCCAGTATAATAACGCTTTTAGGGTGCTGTTGGACCTGCCATGGTGCTGCAGCGCGTCTGCTATGTTTGCTGAAGCGCGTACGGATGGCTTTCAAGCCATCATGCGCAAGAAAGCAAACTCCTTGCTGCACTTTCCGAAATTTGTGGATAATGACAGCCATAGGCATTCGTTAGATTTTAACAATACTAATATAATTTTTGATACAATTCTGTTACTAACACACTAACATTTTATGATTTTATGTAACCTCTTATGGAGATTTTTCTCCGAAATAAATAAATAGGCCTGGGCCGGTAGAGTTTACTTTGCCGGAACGGGTCTGGGATGAGGAGCCAGACCAAGAGAGATACAAAAACCCGCAGGGCAGCTTGTGGCGAGCTGTTGGGCAGTAGCGACCCCACGGACCCTATCTCTTGGGAGAAGTCTTGTTCCTCACCTCTGGTTTGCCTTTATTGGCCGGCTGGAGTGAACACTGACGAGGAACGGAGCTCCCACCTCATTCTTGTCTTAATTGACTGGCAAGCGAACGTGTTCAGAGGAAGGAAGTATTCCAGTAAGATGTTGGTAGGGATCTTGACCGTACTTCCGGTATTGTCCTGATAGCCGTGGAATACCTCTCCACTCCTCATAAGCACCTCAGGACATATTGCCCCCTTGTCACTGCGACACTTTTTGCTAGAGACCGTTTTCGGGGGCCCATTATTGAGTGTGCAAGTCACCCTCAGCCATTTTATCCCTGTACATATAAACATTGATCAGGCAGAGGCCAAAGTCCTTCCATAGTTCCAGATAACCAGTCCACTTTAGCTACCCAAACCCATAGTCTAATATATTTGTTTCCATATCCTGCAATAGTCCTACACCAACCGGGGGTTGTCCCTGGGTGCCCTTGCATAGTGCGAACAGGGATAACCGTCGGTTGGTACCTCAACACTTAAAAATGTCTAAGGTGCCTCTGCGAGTTGGCTTCGGCCCCTCTTACGCCTTTCAAAGGTCCGGGACCCCAGGGTCCCGAGATATGTCAAAGACATTAAAATAATAATAAGGCCTTAGTTTCGCCAATACTCACCTACGCCGCAGAAACTGGGTGTCTCTATAGATGTGATATTAAAAGGCTTGATACTTTTCACTTACGGTGTCTTCGGTCTATCCTGCGCATAAAATGGCAGGATCGTGTTCCAAATTCGGAGGTGCTTAGGCGCACTGGAATGATGGGTATGGAGGTGATTTTGATAAAGATCCAACTGAGATGGTCATGTATAGCTCATGGATACGAGTAGACAGAGCTCGCGGAAGGAAAACGAGCACAGGGCGGGCAATACCTGCGCTCCAAAGATGTCCTTAAACGTCACCTTACGATCTGCGGCATACCCGTTGATCGCTGGCAGGAGCTTGCTCGAAACCGAGAACGGTGGCGCACCTCAATCCACAAAGCAACTGAGCTTTGAAACAAGTCATCTTGAAGACCTAGACAAGAAACACCAAATACGCAAAAGCCTTCCTAGATACGTACACGTACAACAACGCTGCTCTTGTGTGCAAAGTTGATTTTGCTAGTCATCAGAGAGCTCACGAAAGAAAAGAAAATTAGTCTGGGTCGCTGTCGCCGGATACGGTGAAGAGGACTATATAGTAACATTTTCGCCTAGTACATTTTGGTCTAGTGGTCACTACTAGGGACCGAACCAAACTAGACTAGACATAACCAAAATTCTTCGATACTTGTACCGTAATTTATAAAGGTTTTCGGTCCCTGGTCCACTACCACCAGACCAACAATAAAAACAACATTTTACTTCTGGCACTATACATTTTATAAGATTGTATTACTTTAACATAAGAATGTCTTAGCAATTGCTAGACCGTGGCGAAATCAAGAGCTAACATGAAATGTACTGAATTTAACAGATTTTTGACATCCTTTTCACAAATTGAGGAGTAAAGTCGGAGTGGACATTGCTACAAGGATCTTTTGGCGCTCGAATGACATTGACAGGGATGCTGTTGGTAAACATTCGTGCGATAGATTTGAGAAAAATGGCAAAATAACAATATGGCGGCGTTAGTTCCAACTTTGGTCACGCGCAAGAACCCTGTAGCGCTAATAGTAACTTACAGTGAGCGAAAGATGTGCCTGAGCTTGCGCGGGCGCGTGGTCGTCGTACTGCGCCTGCAGCCACGCGGGCAGCAGCGCCTTCAGCTGCGGCGCCGTGCGGCGCCCGCACACGCGCACCACGGCGCCGTGGCACACCTGCAACACGCGTCACACATGGCTGTATTACTCATTGAAGGCTAGGCTAGCTTATAGTATGGTTATATAAGAGACAATACTTATAATGCTGCTGAATAATTGCATAAAACATTTTCACTTGCAATGCCTTACATTTTAACAATTTAACAATGTTCATTTCGTTATTTATATTATCAAACAGACAAATTTTTCAAACATTATGAGGAAATGCACTAGGAATTTCTTTCAAAATCATTCAGATTGTGATAAAAAGTGTGTTATATTATAATTGTATATTATCACTATGGGTATAGAAGTACAGTCAAAACCGTTTATAACGATTTCAAAGGGACTAGTGGTGGTTAATAAAACGTATAGCGCCAAAACATAACACGATATGTGTACAAAGCATCTAGCGTTTGCTGGATCGACTATGACTTCGCGCTAGTTTTTTGTTTGGGAAATTGTCAAATAACTTCTCCCGTTCTGGGCGGAGCGGGAGGGCGTGTCAGACTCTTACTGACTAAAACCCACCCGTGCTCCTTCGGTTGCCCTGTTGCCGGGGGCCACGATCTCCAAAATCAAAATCAAAATCAAAATATTTTTATTTCACATAGACCTACATGGGCACTTATGAAACGTCAGAAGCTAGGTGCACGGTTCCAATTGGTTGTTTCCTATGGAGAAGAGCCGGCAAGAAACTCCACGGTTACTCTTTTAAAAATAATTGGCTTTTACAATTTTTTCAGATAACAGTGTGACAAGGTATGGGAGGACAGTGTAGGTATTTCAATAAGTACCAGGTACTTAAGAAAATAGAAATGGTCAACAAATCTACAGTCCACTAAGCCTAGTGTTCTCACATTCACAAAATAGAAAAGAATCTATACAAAAAATATATAAATTAATAAAAATAAAAACCTCTTTTAATTAAACGCAATTACATTATTGCTATTACAACTTTAATAAATCTAAATAATAATCATATGCAAAAAAGCCACTAATAAAGAGTTGAAATTAACTCGTAGCTATATAATGTCAAATAATACGATGAATATGTCAAGGATGAATGTAAAAAAATAAGATAAAAATAAATATGGTAATTTGGGAGCAGTTAATAGACTCTTACATAATTATGCCGTTAATGAGATACCAGGGAAGCCACATGTGCAGAAGGAATTATTGCCAAATTTCCTTGTCTTTAACATAGTCTTTAATTTTGTAATATGCTTTCTTGATAAGAACACGTTTGATGTGGGTTTTGAACTTCCCATCGCTAAGTTCTGTAACAGACTTTGGCTACTTGTTATAAAAGCGGATACTGTTTATAAGAAATGACTTGCTTGTTTTAGTTAATCTAAATTTGGGTATCACAATTTCATGTCTGCTACGTGTATTTATATTATGGAAATCGCTTCTTATTTTGAAAAGTCCTAAGTTTTTGCGAACATGCAAAATACTTTCTAAGATATAAAGAGAAGGCAGAGTCAGTATGTTAATTTCTTTAAATTTGTCTCTAAGGGACTCCCTTTCGGTTTTCTTCGCACCCCCGACAGGCATCGGCCCTAACGGACCCTGTCAATTCTGCTGACATCTCTTTGAGGCGCGCGTGGTACACAACGCGCTGTCGACCCGGGCCTGGTTCTTATCGGACGGTGAGCTAGTGAGTACTACGCGTTGTTTCAGTTGTTTGTAAACAAGAGGGGCGCTCGCAAATCTCGATCTTGTTTAGTCTATTGTAAATTGTAATTTTAACTTTTAAGGCTGGCCGCATACACACGTTTTACGTATTCGATTTCCGAATTCGTTTTCCGCATTAGGACATCCGAATGCATGGAATCAGTAGAAAATATATTAACTGACGCACATGTTCGCTTTTTTTCCGTACGGAACAAATTCCGAACGTACGTTTTGAATGCAAGCCGGCGCGTTCGGAGAAACGTACGGGAAAAACCTAATGACGTCATGCGGAACGCAGCGCTTGCGTACATTTTGTTTGTGCCGGCGCACACGTTCGGAAATTTCTATTCAGTATCGCGCCCGCGGCGCGCGCATCGGACGTATTCTTTGTATTTGTTACGCATAGAATCGCAACACGATAATGTGTGAGGCAGAATCATTAATATTGGCTGTTGAAAAATACCCCTGCCTGTGGAATATTCATGACAACGACTATCACAACAGAGATGTCAAAGATTTGGCCTGGGAGAATGTATTTAAAGAGGTTATAAAGGATTTGGACACGTGCACTAAAGTGGACAAAGAAAACAAAGGTAAGATATTTTCTATAAACTTTTTAATACAATAGTGCCCACATTTATTCTTGTAAATTATTAATTCTCTCGTTATATTGGTACGATATTTCCCCTGCCGGTGTCATAAAGTACTCAGCAGCAAAATTGTCTCTTATGTTTCGACCTCGGTTTGTGGATCTGTGTTGTGGACTACGGAAAGGTATATCTTCGAAGTAATGTGTCAGAGTATCTTCAAATCGATAGCCGTCTCGTCTGCGTACAAAATTATGTAACACACACGCAGCCTTTGTTACTAATACTGCAAATTCTGATGGAATCGTCATGCTAGTGTGAAAAATTCTCCATTTATTCGAAAGAATACCGAAGGCACATTCCACTTCACGTCGTGATCTGCTGAGGCGGTAGTTAAAGATTCTGCGTTGGGTATTGAGATTACTTCTCGGTTATGGTTTCATAAAATTGTTATTCAGTGGAAACGCTTCATCGCCAAGAAACACAAAAGGTAGAGGTGTGTCATTGGTATTCGGCAGAGGTTTTGCTTCAGGCATATTAAGGCGATTTTGAATTAACTTTTTTCCAAAATTCCAGTTGTTAAAAATATTACTATCGCTGTCTCTGCCATAAGCACCGACATCTACAGCTATAAAACGGTAGTCGGTATGACGGGAAGCCTACTGGACTATGCATCTCCAGTTTGGAACCCTACTTACCGTGTTCATGTAAACAGGATTGAACGTATCCAAAGAAGCTTCACCAGATACCTTCGTTTTAGAAGCTCTAGCTGTCCACGAGATTCTTCTTACGGTCAAAGGCTCATTCATTTTAAAATATGCACTCTTGAACACCGAAGAGACGTGACAGATCAAGTCCTTCTCTATAAAATCGCCAACGGTTTACTAAATGTCCCCGATCTTTTGGAGGAATTAAGTATAGCTGTACCTCGACAGAATGCTATTCGATCTGGTCGCGAGACCATTACCTTTGCCACAACTGCAAGTCGTACTAATCTTGGTAGCACCGCTCCCATGAATCGTCTAAGGGGAAATTATAATAAGATCGCTACACGAACCAATAGCATCGACATCTTCTCTAACCCTTTTCGTCAATTCCGTTCGAGAATTTTAACCAGCTCGGAGTCTCAAGACCTCAGTGCGACACAAGCCGCCTATTAATAAAATTCTATCCACTTCCATTTCCATCTTTTTAAGTCATTTTTTTGTTATGTAGTTAAATATTTCTGTAATTTCCATTGTAATTTCCATCGTATTTGTGAACATAATTATTTTTTATTCTTTGCAACTAAATCAACTAACGTTAACTAAAACGTCCAACAATCATTAAGTTCTCTGCTAGTGCTGTGCCTTCTATAAGTGACGAGTTCACAATACCTAAAACTGTATGTGATTTTTGTATGTGTATGTTTAAGTGAGTTAGTCGTTGAGGTGCCAAATAAATAAATAAATAAAAATAAAATTAAATAAAATAGTCAGAATCTACCACTGCTAATAGTACAACAGAGTAGAAAAGTTCATAGTTATAAAAGGCAGATCCACTATGCAGAGGAGAAATCAAACGAATATGTTTCCCATCCGCTGAACCTACGCAATTAGGGAAATTGGTTCTTCTATAATAATTTTCAGCAATTTCTAGCCAACGTTCTTTTGAAGATGGTGGCTTCATTTCCAAAGGTTGAAAAACTTCCCATATTGCTGTACAGGTTTCCTTAACTACGGCTGATACGGTCCTGCTCCCCATCAAATATTCAAAGTGTAACTCTTCAAAATTTTTACCAGTTGCCAGGAATCTGAAAAAAAGATATAAAATAATATTAATTACATTTCAGGTGCTGAGGCAAAGAAAAAATGGACACACATAAGAGACTACTTTCGAAGAGACTTTCAAAAAAATTAAAGCGCTCCTACAGGCAGTGCCGCTGAAAAGGTTAAAAAATATGTTTATGCCGACCTGTTGTATTTTCATATACCGGTATTCGATAAAAGAAATACCGAAGGAAACTATCAATCAGATGATTTACACAATAATACTTCACAAGAATCCGAAACGCAAGAAGAACACAGCGTGGAACAAATAGATGACCATACAAATATATTACAACCTCCATCACCTGTATCAACTCCACCTGCAAGTAGTTTAAAACGAAACAAAAAAGATATCCCCTCCCAAATACTCAGTATCCTACATCAAAATCAACAGAAAGCTAATCAGAAACAACAAGAAGTAGAAGACGACGACATGAAATTTTTATTGAGCTTTAGAACACATATGAAACATATGAATGAAAATCAAAAAAATGATTTTAAATTGGGAATGTTGCAGTTGGTAAAAAAAATCAATACTGAGTACAATTCATCTCCATCTTCTTCACTGAGTTATGATAACTTCAGTCACCGTTCAGTAACTCCGGCATCAAGCCGTGGTTATTCCCCCTCTTTTTCATTTATTCCTGTACCAGAAACTTCACGTAATATGTTATATAAAACGCAATCTCCATTGCCAACCTTTAGTTCATCTTCTTCGCAAAATAAAACCACTAATTATCAATCTGCCCCAAACAATTCCAGAGTGGTTATTAACTCTATTAGACATCTGCCACCGCGTCAACCACCACGTCATCACTACACATCACCTAATCTTCAACATGCCGAGGATACCGAAACTGCAACTTTTTTAGTTCTACAATCTCAAGGGCAAGAACAAGAAGATAATATTGGCGAATACCTAAAGTTGAACCAAGATAGTTGATTTGATATTTTTATAAATATAGATGTAAAAATAAAGAGAACTTACCTCAAGGTTATGGTTAGTTTTTCTTCTGTATCCAAAGATAATCTCATGCAGGTATTTTGCTTTATTAATTTATCACGTATGCCATTATGAAGTTCATCAAAAGAATTTATTGACATCCTCTAGAAATCAAAGAATTTATCTGGGTGTGCTCGTAACTTAGCTCTCTTCAGATAAAATGGACTCTCGTAAATTCTCCGAGTATTCAATGGATGTACCCAATACCGATGTTTCTTTTTCTTCTTTATTGTCAACAGAAATGCAATTGCTAATAAATCGTCGTCCTCCATCGTCGTGCGTTCACCACGCTATCACTATCTATACTGACGTGTATACATTCCGAATGAAGAAAAACGAACGTTTGCGCTAGTCTCACGGAATTCCAAATCGAAATTCCGCATTAGGAAATCGAATAAGGAAAACGTGTGTATGCGGCCAGCCTAAATAAGCCTATAATAAATAACAATTGTCTCACAAAATTTTAATAACATTTGATAAATTTTATAATACACAGTCCTAAATGTGGAAAGTTCATCGATTTCTAACGCTTAATAAGAAAAATATTATGTTCTTTCAAGTACAGCGCATTGCGAGATACCATTCACCGTGAAAGAAAGAAAGAAGAAAGAAAAAGTATTTATTGGGACTCGCACAGGACATCACAAATTAAAGTAAAACACACTCATTAAAACATTAATAAAAAATAAAAAACAAATTAAAAAAAAAAATAACAAAGTCCTGTACGAGGCCAAAAGGCTCCTATCTCAGCATAAGCTGCGACATTTAAAAAAAAAATGTCGCAGCGCTGGTATTCTGATAGGGCCCGCAGTGATGTCACGGATAGATAGATACAGAAATAAATCTTAAATAAAATATATGTATGAAATACTTTAAAAATTAAATAGAAGTAGTCCGCGTGTCTGCACCCGACGTAACATCAGTTACTTGTCTATGCCTTTAGTGTCTGTGGTGCTCTAAGCATCGTTGAGACAAGTAAAGAGACGCAGACGCCGACACCGGCAAAAAATTGTTATAAAAACATTACGGCCGTATAATGCTTCGTACTTTGTGAATGTTACAATAGCACAGTGTTTATTATAATTATAATGAAAAGTGTATCGTGGTAGCCAGTTAACGGCATTTGGATAAGGAGATATACAGATTAACTAATGTTATGAGTGATTGAGTGGTTTATAAATTTCAAAATACACCTATGACAAACAATGACAAAGAATAATAAAAGAAAATGCGAAACAACTGCTGTGAACCACAGAGCATAATCGCTGCCAAACGCACGCCACCATCGACAGACGCGTGCATACCAAGGGCTTGATTAATGTGTCGTATCTTTTTGAAGCTGAAGTAAGAGATGTTTAAATTTTACTCTGAAAGTACCAACTGTCTTTATAGCACGAAAAGGAGGTGGCAGGTCGTTCCAGCAACGAGAGGCAGCGAATTTGAAACTACCACGGAAAGCAGCAGTTCTGTGCGATGAGGCTAACATGAGGTATGAAGATGCTCTGGTTTTAATCTTGTTAACATCGCGCGACCAAGACAGTTTCTTGTATAAATAGTCTGGTTTCTTAGTGAGAATAGTGCCAAAGAGTAGGGTAGCCAGGTGAAGCTTTCTGCGTGCTGACATTCTCATCCAATTACCCTTATTTAAAAAGGGAGTGATGTGGGATCGTGGTGGGACATTGTAGCAGAATCTTGCGCAAGCATTCTGCACCCGCTGGAAAAGTTTTTCGCTTCTACCGAGGATGCACGCCTCATACACAGTGTCAGCATAGTTCAGCTTGGATAGAACAAGTGACTCACACAGCATGACACGCATATCCACAGTTATGTAGGGACGGACACGATACAAGAGCTTGAGTCGGTAGAAGCAGTTGCGCACAGCCTCCAAAATGTGAGTTTCGAAGTGCAGCTGCCCGAAAAATACTACCCCAAGATTACGAGCCTCCAGAACCCTTTCCACACCACAACCATCAATCCTGAGGTCCAGGTTGCAAGCAAGCATTTTGTTCAGGAAATCCCTAGATCCCATCACAATATACTTAGACTTAATAGGGTTCAGAACCAAGGAATTTCTTCTGGACCAGGCAGAGATCCTATCTAAATCCTCATTTATTCTTCTTACAGTTTCAGCAGTATCCTGGGAGCGGAAGGAGAGGTACAACTGCAGATCATCGGCATAAAGGTGGAACTTGGTGTTAATCAGGCAGTTGACGATGTCAGCACTGTACAGGATGAAGAGCAGCGGGCCAAGGATCGATCCCTGCGGTACGCCCCTATCTACGTGCTTTGGACTAGAAGATATTGTATCTCCATTACTGTCACAAGTCACCTGGACAAATTGTGATCGATTACTGAGGTAACTCTCAAACCATTTAACTGCTTCAACATCACACCCATAATAAGACAGCTTGGAGAGAAGTGAAGTATTTATAGAATCAAAAGCACGTGAAAAATCTAGTAGGACAAGTAGAGTCCCCATGCCCTGGTCTCTGTCTTCAAGAATGTTACCAACTACATCCAGGAGTGCTGTCGCTGTGCTGTGGCCTTTGCGAAATCCGGATTGAGCCAGAGGCAAAATACTATAGTGCTCAAGATATGCCCTAAGCTGGTCGGAGACAACCCTTTCTACAATCTTGGACAGACATGGCAGTAGGCTTATCGGACGGAGGTCTTTCACAGTACTTTAGGGATTGGTCTAACTATTGCCATTTTCCACAGATCAGGAAAAGAAGAGGTAACTATGGATCTGTTGATGATAGCTGTGATAACAGCAAGTGTTCGAGGATGCGTCAACATCAGCATCTCCAGAGAAATATGGTCAGAGCCCTGCGCATTGGACTTAAGACCGCGCAAGATCCTCAACACCACATCCTGCTGAACCGGCTCAAGCTGGAAATGACTGTTACTGTGTCTATGGTGCTCAAAATAAATTAAATCAGCAGTTGTGACTACCACTGCCAGGTACATTCAAAAAGTGTTGATTAATAGATTCTGGGTTGTTACAGAAATGTGGCAGACCATAATCTGGTTTTTTAGAGGTGACTATAGTAGATTTGATATGACTCCATAATTTCTTTGGTTGTTTAATATTATTATTAATATACGTTTTAAAACATGCACACTTCTCACTATCAAAAGCAGCTCTAACAAGGTATTTAAACTCTTTGTAGGATTTAAAATGATGTTCAGATTTTGTAGTTTTAGATTTCAAATGGCACTTGTCGCGCAGCCTCATCATTTCCCTGACAGTGTCTGTTATCCAGGGATAAGATTTATCTTTGATTAAAACTTTTTTAAGGGGAGCATGCAAGTCAAATAATGTCAAAATGTATTTATTAAACATTGAAACCATAGAGTTCACATCTTCCAGACTTTCAATTTGTTCCCAGTCTATTTTATTTAAGTCATTCTTAAAAAAAGTCAGGAAGCCTATAAGTAACCCAGTGCGGAGCAGGCTTCTCTAGTTTAAAATTTAATTCCACAGATATAAATGCGTGGTGACCGAGCTCAGGTATGTGTGATACTGAGACCCCACACACATGAGTGTCAGTGCACACAACATCAATTAGAGTTTCACTATGATCAGTGAAATGGGTTGGCTCAGTAACAACTTGTCTAAGCTTGCAGCAATGTATAAAATTGTTCAGTAGTTTAGATTTGTTGTCGGTTCGGTTTAGGACATTAATATTGAAGTCGCCAAGCAAGACAACCTTGTCCGCGTTAGCAAAAGACGAGAGAGAATCCGTAACTGCATCCAGAAAGACATTGACATCAAGCCACGGCGGTCTGTAAGCAGTACCGATGATAACTGATTGTGAATTAATGTTAAGCCTGAGCCACATTTGCTCGAACTGCGGCGCTGGCGGGTGCGGCACGGCGCGCACGCGCACCTCGCGGCGCACGTAGAGGCCTACGCCGCCCCCGAGCCCGCCGCGCACGGAGCACGCGCGCGGCACGTGCCGTAGCCCGTAGCCCGGAACTATCGGCGCGCGACCCTCCTCTCCCTGCCTGAGCCAGGTCTCATTTATCGCCATGATGTCTACTAAGAAGCTATCCATAGCAACGAGGAACTCCTCACAGCGCGAACCGAGCGAACCCGCATTATATAATCCAATCTTTAAATTTTTTGTCTTATTCATTTCTGTAAAATAGTGGAGTATGTACCAGAAGTGTGTTTATCGCAGATTGCGTCAGGATTGTTATGTAGAGTAGAGCTTGCATTATAATGTAAGGTGTAAATATAGTAATATACATGGAGTTAGGTGTAACTGGTAATAATATAAAGTGAAGTATTGTAAATATAGCAGAAATATACATAGTCAGCCAAAAGGAGATAATACATAAAGTTCGTAAAAATAAATATACTATCGTATTGAATAGTGAAGATGTAACAATAGTAAGTGGAAGTGTGACATATATAAAATGTACATTGATAGTATAGTATAAAATGTAATCGGTCGAGTAGCGGGACCACCAGCAGAAACCAACATAATAATATACTGAGACACGAACCGATCTGACCTCGCACAACACAAACTTAAATACCTAAGTGAAAACAAAACAGATAATAAGTAAACTTTTAGGGTTAAATTGTTAAAACCAGTATGGTGATTGCCAGAGGCCATGTAATCAGACATCCTTTGCCGCAGATACTTCACAGGCAAAAATACGCGCAAGGTCCTCCTTTGAGCGGATACAGTGGGTAGGCTTGCCGTCACCCTGCGTCCTCCTCGTGTACCTCCACCCGAGACGGCTGGCTGCTTCACGCACACAGTAAAACAAATGCTTATTTGCTCTAGTAAGCCTCTCGTTAAGGTAGAAGCGACGCGGGGGTGCGGAGAGCCCGAGGTCCGCGGTGGTGGCTCCGCGACGCACGCGCGCGCTCTGCAGCAGGTCGTCGAGCAGTGAGCGCCGCGTCAGGTGTACTACGATGCGCCGCCCGCGTGTTGTCGCCGCTGCTGTTCCCACTGGGCTCACTCCGCCGGCCGAACTCGCGCCGCCCTTAGAGCTCGTCTGCATCTCTCGTTCAGCTCGCAGGCCCACCCGTTGCGCGAACACTATGTCCCGATCGTCGAGAGTCACTCCAAGTTTTGCCGCCACCAGGCCGACGGTGTGCAACACGTTTTCACCAGGAGTCTCCGGGATGTTAGCGATCTCCAAGTCCGAGCCAAGTAACTCCTGCTCGCGGTCGTTGAGGTCAAGCTGCAGCTTTAGCACTATCTGCTCCAGCTGGTCCACTTTGCCATCTGGCACGGCAGCATTTTGCCTACTCTCAAGAACCTCGATCCTGGCCTCAAGGCTGTCAACCCGCTTGGTAAAGACTCCTATCGACGTGTTTAGGCCGGCCATCTCGCGACAAAACTCCCTCATTTCATCCCGAACCTCCCGCAGCTCGGATCGGAAGAGCCTTATTTCTTCACGGAGGGTCAACTGTGTATCCGGCGAGGGCTCCCCATCAGTAGTTTGTACGCTCCCAGCCCAAGACAGTACCCCAGCCATCGCAGCGGGGGATTTGGTCACCACGACAGGTGACCTGATCATACCGCCCTGTACTGGTACAACAACCGGAGCCGCCGACGCCGCCGAACGAGGAGCTGCTGAGGATCGCGACGCTACCTCAACAGGGGCTGCCGTCGGTGCCGACGCTCCCGCTGGTATTATTGGGGGACCACTACCCAGATCCTTGACAGGTATCGCGCTGTTATCACCCCTGGGCAACTTCCTTCTGCACTCAGGGCACAGCCAGTCGCTGCTTATCTGCGTTGAATCCGGCAACAACAAGCAAGCGAGGTGATACCTATTGTGGCGCGCAGAGTTGCCACACGTAGCGCCCCCATTAATGGACAGAAACCTTCCGCAGGCTGCACACTTCACCATATTAGTACGGATACAGTATAGTTTATTTGACGGCGCTAGATGGCGCCTACTACGCAATAAATTATTGACTTCAATACACAATCTGTGGTAATGTTATCGACACTTGTCAAAAATTTGTATAAATGACACTTGAAAAAGCGCGGGAAACTTCGTCGAAGGCGGGAGTCTTTTCAGCTAATTTTCAAAATTATTTTTATTTTTGTGTAAATTTGATCAGTTGAGTCTAATAGTTGTATATATTTGTTGTAGTTAGTTTAATTTAGTATTTTTGTGTAAATATTTTGGTGTGATTCGGTAAGTTTTGTACATTTTTATTACAATCGGTGTATGAGTGGATGAGCGATCCCCCCGATATTGCGCTGGGGGATCCGGGCCCCAATCCGGGTCCCCCTGTGGCTTGCAATGTAACGATTTCGGATTTAAGTGGCATGGAAACTGATTCTTCCATTCTATCAGGCCTTGATGGAAGGGAAGCATCACGAAAACGCGTTCGAGCCTGTAAAGTTTGCAAACACTGCAACAAACGTAGGAAGAAGAGGTCCAGTCCAGATGATAATGACTCTGATTGCCAGTGTAATTCCACCAATGAAATGGTTGTGAAATCTCATGAGCCTACATTGAAACCTGCATCAGCACCTCATTCATTTGCAGTGCCAAACCTTCCCTTACAACATGTACATCAACCCATACTCAAACAGACAGTAACAACTGAATCTGGTCAGTCTACCATAGGTCGTAAGGAGTACCTTCCTACTGATGCACAACCATATGTAGTTCATGTGCAAAAAATTGAATCTTCTCCTGACAGCGGCACAATTTTACATCCCATGACATTTGGTAATTTCTTAAAGAAAAATGAATTCAAGTGTATAATTCCTGGTAGTGTAAAAAGAATTGGTAGGAATAAATGTTCAGTGGCTTTTACTAGCTTCTCAGCGGCAAATGATTTTTTGAATAATGAAAATGTTCTCGTAAACAAACTGAAAACATTTATTCCAACCTTTAATGTAACAAGAATGGGAATTATTCGTGGTATCCCTACTGAGTGGACTGATGAGGAAATTTGTGATAATATTTCCACCCCTATAGGCTGCGGCAAGGTTTTAAAAGTTAGGAGACTTAATTACAAAATGATGGTAGGTGGTTCTCCCACTTGGAAGCCATCTCAATCAATTGTATTGACATTTGATGGTCAAGTACTTCCAAAGAGGATATTTATGTGTTATAATGCATTCTCTGTAGAAACATACACATTCCCGACCATACAGTGTTATAAATGTTGTAGATATGGCCATACAAAGGTGATGTGCCGTTCTTCTCCTAGATGCTTTAAATGTGCTCAAGAAGGCCATACAGGTGATTCTTGTCACATTGAGGAAGGTTCTGTAGAAGCTTCATGTATTATGTGTTCTGGTTTCCATTTTGCCATTAGTAAGGCTTGTCCTGAATTAGACCGACAGAAGCAAATTAAACATGCCATGTCACATAGCTGTATTTCCTATATTGAAGCATCACAATTGTTCCCAGTTTCTAAAAAATCATATGCGGATGTTATTGCTCATGCCCCTACTAATGATGGCCATCAACATCATACTAATGCTAGATTAAGTCTTGCCAATGAAAAACCAGTCCATACATCGTACAAAAAGACCTTTTTTTCCAAACCTCGTTCTCCACCTAAACCTACTAAAGGCTATGATGTTGTTGCTCACAATAAAATATTAAATGAATACCAGTTTCCCTCCCCACAGAATGGTTCTGCTTTTAAGTTGAACGATCAGGAAAAAAAGCATAATTCTGATGACTCTGATAGTGTGGGAATGTTAGAAATGCTTTTAAATTTGCTTTCAAAATTAATATTGCAACAGAATAATGTCTTGAAACCGTACCACGTTGCCATGTTGAATGATATACTTAACAAAACTCATAGTGATGGATTCCAAGATTATACAGTGGAATTGCAGAAGTGTAGTTCCCAAAAAATGTGATTTGATATATCTTATAAACAAATATAATCCAGCAGTTGTATGTCTAACAGAAACTTGGCTAAAGCCAGGTTTTATTTTTGGTATTTCGGGATTTACATGTCTTCGAGATGACAGATTTGATGTACATGGTGGTGTTGCCATATTAGTAAAAAATTCTATTCCTTTTTCTCGATTAGTTTTCCCTATCAGAAATTCTGATATTAATGTCATTGGTGTATGTATTGATAATATTTCCATTTTATCTATTTATATACCACGGCCCTGTCCTTCATCTTTTGCTGATCTAAATAATATTTTTACACAACTCCACATACCTTGTTTAATTTTAGGCGATTTTAACTCTCATCACCGAGCTTGGGGTTCCAGTATCACCAATAACCATGGTGTAGACCTGGCAGAAATTTTGGATTCACATAACCTCTGTGTGCTCAATACAGGTACCCCTACTCGACGCACATGTCCAACACAAAATTTAAGTGCTGTAGACTTATCTATATGTTCCCCCTCTCTTGCCTCTCGTATGTCCTGGAATCTATATCCACATTCTTTTGGTAGTGACCACTATCCAATTATTATCTCTTCTCCTTTGAAAAATAGTTCTAACAAAAAACGATCTTCTAATTTAAAACACAAACTACATGATGCTGATTGGTCAATATTTAAAGCCATGGTTGAGTCCAGAATTTCTAAGTTTCCTGTTGCTGTCATTGGTGAAGAATCTGATAGGGCAGAGGCTTTTGCAAAATGCCTTATAGAAGTTGCAAATCAACTCTTTCCCATTAAAAATAACAACCCATCTGATAAAATTCCATTCCCACCCTGGTGGGATAATGAATGTATAGACGCTGTGCGTAGAAGAAAGACTACAGAGAGAGAATATGCTCTGGACATGTCTAATGAAAATTTACAAAATTTGCAGAAAGTTATTATGGACACCCAGGAATTACTTAGAAATAAAAAACAGGCAGGATGGAGATCTTTCTGCTCCTCTCTTTGTCCTGACACACCACCTTCTTTAGTTTGGCGCAATATTAAACGTTTCAGATCTGCTTTTAATGAACAATCTTCTTTCATCTCTTCTAATTTAGTCAATAGCTTCCTTGACCGCTTAGCACCACCTTTTGTTCCAGAGGCCAATGTCATATTTTCTCCTCCTTCCTACAAATTTTTCTTTATCTTTGGATTCGCCATTCCCTCTGACTGAATTAAAGGGTGTTCTCTCATCAGTGAAAAATTCTTCTCCAGGAGAAGATGGTATTCCATATTCCTTCTTATCCAATTTGAGTGATGGTTCTTTGGAATACTATTTAAGTTTAATCAATGATGTTATGATGTCGGGTAATGTTCCTGCTTCATGGAGGTCACAAGAAATTCTACCAATTTTAAAACCAAACAAACCAACAGATGATTCGTCATCGTATAGACCCATAGCTCTATCATCAGTGCTAGCTAAAACTGCAGAGCACCTTGTAAAGAATCGATTAGAGTGGTTCATTGAGAGAAATACAAAATTATCTGACAGCCAATTCGGTTTTCGTAAAGGCAAAAGTACTATAGATAGTATAAGCATTCTGACTACAGATATTAAAATTGCATTTTCCCGTAAGGAATATGTGGTGGCTGCTTTGCTGGACATCTCGGGAGCTTATGATAATGTTATAATTTCAATTCTTAAACAGAAACTCATAACACTAAATGTTCCACTTATTTTAATACATTTTATAATTAATATGTTATCTGAAAGATTTATATCAGTTGTCTCTGATGACTCCAAAGTGTCTCGTTGTGTTTATAAGGGTTTACCTCAAGGTTCTGTATTAAGTCCACTGCTCTATAACATATATGCGTATGATTTAGAGTCGTCTCTCAATGGCTCAGTTTCTGTCCTCCAGTATGCAGATGACTTGTTGTTATACACTACTGATAAAAACCTTAACAAAGCTTGTAATACTCTATCATTATCTCTTAATTTGCTAAAGAAATGGTTAGATAATAATGGCCTTGAATTATCAATACCTAAAAGTGAAGTGATAATTTTCTCCAGGAAAAGATCTATTCCCCTTGTCACTGTTAACTACAACAACTGTCCACTAACTATACAAAATAAAGCTAAATTTCTCGGAATCGTGTTAGATAGTAAGCTCACAGGTTTACCGCATTATGAATACATAGATACTAAATGTGAACGTACTTTAAACATGATGAGATGCTTATCAGGAGTATGGTGGGGTGCACACCCTTTCTGTATGAAACTTTTGTATAATGCCCTTGTAAGAAGTGTGTTGGATTATGGTACTTTTCTGCTAGAAGGGGGTAGTGCTGCAGGTATTAAAAAACTAGACATGATTCAGTCTAAAGCTATGAGATTGGTTTGTGGTGCTATGAAATCCAGCCCAATTAATGCTCTACAAGTTGAGTGCGTAGAACCTCCGCTCGTCCTTCGAAGACAATTCTTATCCGACAGGTTTCTTACGAGAGCTATGCAATTTTCCAACCACCCGCTTATTTTAAAGTTACACACTCTCAATGAACTAGTTCAAACATCTCAGTATTGGCGTCACAAACCTATTCCTAATCTTATTATTAGCTATCGTAAAATTATCTCTATTCAGGCTAGTATAGACCGATCTCCTTCTCTACCACTGTTTATGTACGATTTTGACCCTCTTATTATTTCTCCAACTATCTGCTATGATGTAGGTGTTCACAAAAGGGATTTAGGGTCAAATGTTCTCTTTAACTTCAACGTTAATGAGAATTGGAATGATTGTCATCACATTTTCACAGATGCATCTAAAAATTCTGCTGGTGATTGTGTGGGAGTTGGTGTATTTCATAAACAATATAAAATTATTCAACAGGTCAAATTGCCACCGGAAGCCTCGGTATTTACGGGTGAATGTTTTGGATTATTTAAAGCCCTAGAATATATTATTTTAGCAAAACTTAGTAAAACCGTAATATTTTCAGATTCAAAATCAGCTCTTCAAGCTTTAGAAAAGTTTCCATTTAAATTAAAACCATACTACCCTATTATTTTTGAAATTCGTAATAAACTGTTTATATGCAAGTGTAAAGGGTTGTCGGTTATGTTTGCTTGGATCCCTAGTCATTGTGGAATTGTAGGTAATGAAAAAGCTGACCAGTTGGCTAAAGCTGCATCAACTTGTGGTGATGTGTTTCCCTATAAAAATTATTGTCATGACCTGATATCTCTCCCTAAAGTTTATCTTCGGGATTCTTGGGATAGGCTTTGGAGAGAGAGTGCTAGATTTAAAGGAAAACATTACTTTAATATTCAACCCAACATCCCTATAAAACCTTGGTTTTTTAAACTTAACTTTGACAAACGTTCTACTTCCATTATTTGCCGTATGCGTCTTGGACACATGTGTACTCCTTCCCACCTTGCTAGATTTAAAATTGTAGATAGTGATATATGTGAATGTGGTGTTGATGTTGGAGATTTGGACCATTTAATTTTCTCGTGTTCCCGTTTTGACCACTCCTACCTTCTGCAACAATTGCTTAGTGTTCGTGTTCCTTTTCCTACCCGAATGTCATGCCTACTTATGAATCCCAAACTCTATCCTATAATTACATCTTTTATTTTGCATAATGATATTAAGATTTAATAATATAATATAATATATATATATATATAAATTCCTATTATGCCTTCCTTCCTCATAAGTACTTTGTGTAAGTTTAATTTTGTAATACATATAATTAGATCCTAATAACTCACCTGATCTTGTCAATAATTCCTTTTCGAATTTACCTCTCCCGTCCGTTTCCTAACCTTTTTACTTGACATTGGCACAAAGCCTGCTAGTGCCATAATTAATAAAAAAAAAAAAAAAAAAAATGACACTTTTTGGAGGTACCGGTGGCACCGAAAAACTCACAAGTAACTTCGAAGTAAAATAGTTAATAAAATTGAAAATTTTTTTTGCGGATTTCACTACCGAACTGTGGTTTAATTTGTTTGCAAACAATCACACACATAAGGATCACTACTGTGCTAATGTTAACACAAATTTTACTCTGAATTTAATGGTGTTTTATTTTTTATCAGTACTGACACGAACAGCTGATGTGTACCGTAATCCGTCCGTGACGTCACACGTCCGTCCATGCATCATTAAGTCTGTCTAGCGCGTTGGCAAATAAAATAATAATGTCTCCGCGTTGAGACTGCGGCCGAGTTTTGTAACGTGTTATAATGATAGCATATAAAATAAAGCACTAGAAAAATATATTTTATAGTCTATAACACATTATAGTTTCCAGCAGATTTGAACATCACTAAAAGGGACCATCAGATTACGGTTGTTATAGCCAAGAGTCATTTTAACCAAACACAAATGATAAGTGAACAGAAATGATGGAACCTCAAAATTTCATCACTATAATAGGCATATCATTTTAAGTGAAGTCATTATAAATGACTTTGGCTGTACAATTAAAGACAGCTGGAAGTGCCAGTATAGCTACTAGTTCAATGTATGTATTCATATTCCTTGTACCTGGGCCATCTCTCTGACTTTGCGGTCTGTGTCTGCTGTGAGGATCTTATAGAAGTGCGCCCAGCTGGGCAGCGCTGCCACCACATCTTCTACATCACCATTGTTTACAAGTTCACACAGTTCATGGAGAGCCTGGAAAATTAAAAAGTTTATTATAATATTTCTTCCAATTATCTTTGTGTTTTTGCACTGAGTGATAGTGTTGCTAATACAAATCAAATAGATAAGATATATTTTCCTGTTCCAATGCTTTTACAAAACCTTACCGACCCTGACGACCCCATTACCCTCCTCCAGGAGAACAGTAGGGAAACCAGCACAGTGTAAAAAAACGACGCCTCCCATCATTCCGACCTCGCCGCCGAGGTCTTTTGCGATCGCGATAGCATCCCAGAGCAAATGATACTCCCCCTGACCTCTGCTCGACAACGAGGTGCCAGCAGTTGTTGCAGCTGAGCATGTAGCTTTCATGTAGCCCGTCCTGTCCTTGATGTCCTCCCCCCTTAGAGAGCGTTCACCTAGTTTTAATTGAATAACCCCTGACTAGAGGTTTTAAGTGTAGTAGCTTAAGACACCCACAGGAAAGCCCCGTTAAGTAGTCATGATCTCAGAGGTCAACTACGAGATGCCCTACCCAAAAAAAAAAAAACTTTTACAAAATTCTTGCAAAGTAATGTGCATTATCTCAACCTTAGCTCTAGTAATAGGATCCTTTTTGTTTAGCTTCTTGATGCACATTTGAAACTCGGGGTTGAGGCCCTGTTCCAAGTTAGCAGCTGCTAATGTCGGGAACAATGGTGGGAGGGGTTTCCCACCGGCGAGGCTCATCAGCCCTCCATCGAGACTCATCCCACCACTTAGCAGCTCAGCACTCCTGGCGCTGCTTGAAGGCTACAAAAACAATCATTACTGATAATAAAAATACATTTATTAGGCAGTAACTTATTGTATAAGTAAATAGTTTCAATTATTATTGTGAATATTTTATAAAGTAATCATAAAACCGAAAGTAGAAAAGCTCGATAGTTTAATAGACTTATCGAATAAAAACAATATTGACCTTGCCTCAAAATTTTCGGTTCAAATAGTGCCAAATACCGATAATAAAGAAATTAGAAATAAGAATGCATGTTCCGTGTTAAGAAATTATTGTTTGAATCCTTATAAATGGATTTGTCTGCCAAAATACTACATAATAATACATAGCAATTGCGACATAGAGCCAATCATCACTCATGGTTATACTTACTCTCACATTATTTTTAGTCCTCTGGCTCTGCTTTGATTTACCACCCATTATAATATAATTTTAACACTGTTAAAATAGACCAACATACATAATTTACTTTGTATTTTAGAGTAATTATTTAAGTTTTAACTACGATAAAAAATTATTGCTTTGATAAAGCCACTCTGACAGAAGGATTTTGGGTGACACAGTGACAGATAGCAATGACAGTGACAGATAAAACGTCAAAACGTTCACGTCACAATTCTCTGACGTGGGCACTAAAGTCCATGGAAGTGTTCATACATGGAGGGTACATAAATAACTATGATCATAGATCTATCAAAGATTTGATTAGATAATAAAATAGATATTATGGGTAATTTGTGAGCTTCGTAGATAGGTATATGATATAATAATGATGGTGTAATCTAGTGCCCCCCTATTTCGCTGACAGAAACAGAACTTCATTTCGCAGAAAATGTTTCATATAATATTTGGTCTTTGTATTTATATTTCATATATAATTGCTTTAACGACTACTTGAATGAAACACATTTCACAGAAACACAATTAAATTAATTTTATAATCACATTTTTTTTAAATAACAAACTTATCAAACAGTAGAATTATTTTTTAACGAATATCGTTTGTTTATTTTTCCATTGTATTTTATTTCAACGAAAATGTAAAAAAAGAAGAAAACGTAAAGTAAAAAAGCTTGATTCAGTTCACAAAAACACGGTATAATATTTAAAAAAACGAGTAACAGATAACATAGGAGTCTCAGGTACTAGATTTTAACAAATTCCCTGGACCCCACACTAGGATTTCCTGTGTCGTGGGGTCCAGTGTCTTCCCAAGTAAGGCAAACAATTATTTATTTGGTTGAACTAATTAATTAATTTGGAAAAAAATAAATAAAAAAAAAGTATAAGACATAATAATTGAAAGAATTTTTTTTAAAATAATTATTAAAAAATAAATTAATGAGGTTAAAAACTGAAAAGGCTCTTAGAGACCAGCGCGATATCGCGGACGTGACACGGGTTGCGCTGCCTGTCGCGCCCGCGATATCGCGTTGGTCTACACAAGTCTAAAGCTCAAAGCAGATGGCAGCACAGTTGTACGTCTTTATAGACCGCCATTGTTGTGTTTGTTTACTTGTGTCGATCACAAATTATACGAAAATTAGATAAATATGTATGAGACTTGGAGTGTTGCACTATTAATAAACGAGGTAAGGATAGGGTAAGCGTCTACCACTGGTAAAAAGCAGCTTTAGTGGAAAAGTCAATAAATTACGAACGTTTTATAATTTATAGGTTATTTTGTGTTTGTTGACTTTAAATTCGTTTTTTGTTAAAGACTGGAGGCGTACGATAGAACTAACCTGATCAGAGTTGAAAACCAACTCGGGCTTAGAGATAGCATTTCTAGCACTGATCTAATATGATAATAAAAACACACACATACTTTACTATATTTTACATAATATTACATCACAAGTGCCTGTATCTAATGACAGCAGACTTCATTCTCTTGGGAGCATCACCTATAAAGCACTTTCTCCCATAAAAGGCTTAAAGGATAGCACATTGTCTCAACGAAATATCGGATTCCAATTTTTTTCGGAGAGTTTTCTCCCACACTTCTCTTCTTATAACATTTTTGGACAATACATGGGTCCATGTATTTTTGTAGTAAACAGCTGGACTCAATATTAATTATGCGTAAAAGAAGTCGTTTGTTTACAAAAAATGTATGGTTAGCTGTCAAATTATAAGATGCTGGAGACCAGCGCCATCTGAAGTTAGCAAGTGGCAGTTTTTATCCCCATTAAGTACAAAGTAATTTATTAATTATGTTGTAAGAAGACGGTTGGATTACAAGAGGTTCATGTGCTTTAAGGTGTTAGTGTGTGTGAAGTATAGGATGGGTGTGGGGTGTGTGGGGGTGTAAGTGATGCAAGTGGATTGCGTGATATGTCAGATATTACGACTGTATGTGCTGTTTGGTCATAATTTTTGGGATACAGTATACATTATTTTTACAGCTGGTGTACGTTGAGTATAGTTCTATTGTGAAAGTAAAATTTTGAGTAGAGATATGACCCAAGAAATGCAAAAGATCTACGCGCAAAAGAAGAATGTAGGTACTCTTGGTCATTCCCACTTTAACGTTCAACGTTATGCTATCCATCATTTTATAAGAAATAGGAGCCCCGCGTAGCGAGGCCGTCGACTACGCAGTAAAAATATAAAATATCGAAAATTAAGTGTCGAATTAAAGTCGGATGAGAATTTAGGCTGCAAGAGCGAGCGAAGCGAGCTCGGGACTTGGGACACCTCGACTCGGACAGGTTAGGTTAGAAGGGAATGGAAGGGTCTTTAGAACCCGCCTGGGGTTTCAACTCGAACAAAATAATTAGGTAGTCTTGAAAAAAAATTTATAGACGCCAGCATAGGTAACAATTATGAAATTAATATTCACTAAAAAGCGATAAACGGCAGATTTTGGCTGAAGTAAGATTAGTAAAAACCAAAACTAACTTGTTTAAAACTTATCGATTTAGACTCATAAATCACGTATCTTCAATAAAAAAGATAAATACCTTTACTTCAATTCGAACCCATAGAATAATAAAGTTAATCATTTTGTTAGAGCTCTTTGCAATAAATGGCGTTTTACTCCATTTGTCATCACATAACTTGACCACAATCGTTACTAATTTACGTTTAGTGGCTGTGTCAGTAAAAATATAGATTGGCATACTATTGGTTGGAGATCTACTATTAATTAAGGTAACCTATTAGTTTTATGGTAAATATTAGAATACTGATTAAAAAGTGATATTATGTGGGGAATAGAAGATGTGATGGTATGGTGTAGAATATTGAATTTGATGTTGGCAAAGAAATATAAATGAATGACAAAATATCTTGGTGTTTCACATTATTTTCCTATCCCTGAAATATTGTAAATATGTAGTTTTATTAAACGGTTTTAGATTATGATATTGGAATAACGAATTCAAGATTCATTTGAGGATTGGTAGGTATCTATTTTGAGGTTAAATATACGTTAATACTATCAAACAATAAATAAAAAAAAATGAAAAGACATTGGTATGCTAGTAAAACTAGATAAAATCATAGTAGGATAACTATAATGTTCATAAATTGTTTAGACCAACATTTAAAGCGTAGATCTGAAGATTTCAGCATTCCAATAAAAAGAGGTGAGCTGGTGATGACGGTATGGCGATGATTTATCTATGGATGGTGATGATTTCGTGTGTGTGGTTATGTTATATATATACATGAATGTTAAATTTAAAAACTAACATATTTAAACTAACATATTTAAGGACATTTTTTTAAATGATTTTATGAACACTCTTAATTATAACAACAGTCTCAAACATGGTCAGTATTTTTGGTAATCAGTCTTATAGAGGTATCTTGTACTTCATTTCTATCTTTTAGTTTTTTTCTTTATTAGGCATTTTTCCCTTAATAATTAATTAACACGTAATCATCATATTTCTAAGTAATTTGAAATTTGGTCAGTTTTTTTGTTTGGTTAATACTTCCATTGTAAATCTTGTATCGAACTTTTGATATATCTTCTTTGCATTTGTGTTTTGAATCGTGTAATTGTATTGTTTTTCCGGGACATATCGTTCTGTTTGCATCATCAACATAAAACTCTTTATTACCCGACTACGCCAAAGCCAAAACGAAGGGTTATGATTTTAGCAGTCTATGTATGTTTGTATTTACGTGTGTTCTACCGTAGCGCCTAAACTACTGAACCGATTTAAATGGGTGAAGTATCAATAGATTCGTAATAATAGTACGGGTAACATAGGCAATATAAATTCTCCCTAAATTTAATATGTAGGACTTTACACGTAAATTTCTAAAAATGATGATGTGGATTTCCGCAAGGTCACGCCTGAATCAATTAACTACGTAAAGAATCATGACCATCAACGGTACTGGTTTTTCTCATGCATCAAGATAAAAATTATATTACAATTATTTTCTTTATTTTTGAAGTCATTCTGCAATCAGAATGCCAATTTTGTATAGGGGTTTATTTTGTAACTTAATAAGTTATGAAATTGTTTTGATAAAATGAATTACCTACTGCCGGCTATTCTTACGTTAAAGTGTTGCCATAATCAAAATAAGTAAATATATTGACAACTCTAATCGATTTTTTTTGATACGATTACAAATTAATATAAATGTAAAGTCATTGGAAAGGTAAAGCGCGGGGTTTTTATAAATAATAAAGCGAGATGATACTACTATGGTGTGAAATAATTAGTATTTCACACACACAGTAGTCGTATAATTATGCTTTCAAAACTTTTTAAAGCAATTTCACTTTGTTGGCTAACGATACATATGAATGATTGCATAGTTTTTTTTTAAATTATCTTGCTTCGGTTTGATATAAATCGAACCTTTTTAATAAATTCATGATTATAGAACTAAATCAGTCATTTGAAATAATTATGTGTCGAATGTATTTATTCGAGTAATCGATTTTCATTTAAAATCTAAAGTGGCAACATTGGTGTTGGTGTCTCAAATTGAATTGTCATTGTCAAAAAGTCCAATGTCAATGGTGCGTGATGCATGCTAAGTTTGTTCATTGCGATAAATATTACAGTTTTTTTCTTGTGTTGATCGAGTCCTACTCTCCACAGTAATTGTGATATTCATTGTAACTATTTGTTTATTTCTTGTTTTCAATTACTATCGCTAACTTTAATGTGAAATTGTGAATCTTACGCCAGGAAGTTTTCACTTTGTTTGAAGTTTGTGTGCGATTCGTATTTTGTTGTACTGTACTGTACTACTTAGCGACTACTGAAAATGTCGCGTGAGGTACCTACAACAAGAATAATCGACCGGCGAAACCGGTGTATCAACTGTTTTTTTGCAATCCTAAGAAACCAACGCAGGTATTCTTTGGAACAAGCTACTACTCAGATGATCAAAACTCCTACTCAGGTAAGCACATTCTATTGACGTTTTCATACCTATCAGTCTATTTCTTGATTTCTCAGACAGTTTAAACCTACCCACTCATTCTCTCGTTTTTATATTTTAATTTTTGCTTTTTATAAATCACATATTAAAAACTATAGACAAATGATAGCATAAAATCAATGTCACAATGCTGAAATTGGAAGCACTCCGTGCTGTAAGCACAAAATATTATTATGTTGTGCGGCCCATTCAGTTAGGCTTGAAGTCGGTGATTGTGACATTCCTTTGCTCATTCTATTATACTATATTCTAATGACCTAATGACCATATTTTTTTGATTGCAGCTGTCTCCAGGAAGAATAATTTGTTCCGAGTGTTTTGGACTGCTTCAAAATCGAGTTAACACAATGAGCGAAGGAAGTGCTATGCCTTTGCCTGCTCTTGGACATAGAAGAATCTGCTTTCCTTGTGGAAATTCTATTTTACGAGCACCAAGAACATACCCTGTGCGACATGATCGACAAGAAAGAAACATTTTAATGAGACTGGTTCCACTGCACTTGGTAAATATTTATTAGTATCTTATTGAGAATATGGAGTGTCTAATACAGAATCTGTCTACTTGGGCTAACAGAAAAAATATTTAAGCACCTTATTTTTTTTAGGTTTCCAGAATGGAACGTGTATGTGCTGCATGTTGGAGATCAGCTACGAGAGAAGTACAGAGGCAACAGCAGCATGATTCAAATCGTCCTACTGTAGCACATGCTGTGTCAAGTGATGATTTAAATATTACTGAGCCACCTCCTCTTTCATCTTCAAGACCTGTAGCAGTTCAATTAGCGGCACCAAAAATCACATCATCTTTATATAGACGTGCTGCAAACACATCTGGCCACTGCATATTCGTTAATTGTTTTGAAAATGAACGTCTACTTGTACCATGTGCTATAAAAGATTTAGTATTGTATCATTATAAATTCTATGTACCATCTGGTGCACGTGTTTGTCGTCACCACTTGGATCACAGTTCTTGGAATGAATTAACCTCCCAATTGAGGGATTTTACTGGTAGTCAATTTGATAATATTATGACTATGATGCAGCGAGCAGCTAATAACAGATTTGATTTTTCAAATATTAGGATGATGCCTCCATATTTATGTCATTATTGGCTTGGATTCAATGCTGACCAGTTTTATGATTTACTTAACAGTATCCCAAATCTAGCAAAACAGGCACCAAATGCTTCTATAGCCTTGTGCATATATTTAGTTAAGTTAAGAACTGGTGACAGTAATGAAAGGTTGACTACTCTTTTTAATAAACCTCGAACCACTTTAGAACGGTGGATGTCAAAAGCAAGAAATTGTTTAATGAGTGATTTTGTCCCCTTGCACTTAGGATATAATCATCTTACTGTACAAGATGTTGCTTCTCGAAATAAGATTATACCAGAAGGACTGTTTAGTAATCCTGATTTGCCACCAGATGTTAACCTGCAATAGTTATATGTGATGCTACCTATGTTTTTGTGCAAATTATTTGTTTCAGAAACAAACCTACAGTTTACAAAAACTAGACAACCTAGTTAAACCATTTTTGACTGTGTGTTGCGATGGCCACATTGTGGAATGTCTTGGTCCATACAAAGCCACTCTTAATGATGCTACAATGACAAGTTTAAACTTAAATAATGAGGGATCTTGTATAAGATAATTTTTTAGAAGAGGTGATATTTTTCTTCTTGATAGAGGATTTCGAGATGTTATAAATGAACTCCAAGAACACGGTTTTGTGACCCACATGCCAGTCTCTCCTCGAAAATGAACACCAATTAACAACCCAGCAGGCAAATCGGTCTCGTCTAGTAACCATGTGTCGCTGGGTTGTAGAAATAGTCAATGGTAGGATAAAAAGAGACTATAGACTATTCCGTCATGTATTCAATAATAGAGCTGCTATGCACCTCAATGATGATTTTAGGATTTGTTGTGCCTTATTAAATAAGTTTCATGTTGCCATAGATGACGCACCGGAGGCTTTGGAATATGTTACAATAGCTAAAAGTAGACTTTTTCTAGTAAACCATCTGGTAACATATGAAGAGCAAGAAAATCTTAACAGAAGGAGAGCTAGCTTCCAAACAATTGATGGCAATCATCCTCATTTGGATAGATTCCCACAACTCACAATTACTGACCTTAAGCGGTTTGCTCTAGGTACATATCAATTAAAACAGGCCAGATTTACTTCGGGGAACATGTTCGTCAGTCTGGAATATATTCAGTGGAAGTGAATACTGAAATTGATGAGGATATTCCTCTGATTTTAGGCCTAAATAATTATTTGTTAAAAGGTAGGATTAAATCCAGGCATGTGAACAGTCGAACATATTACACGTATTTATTAATAAGCAGAGACGATGCTGTAGCAAATACATTACAAGCCATAGTAGGTTATTGTTGCAACTGCCTTGTTGGTAAGCGAACTGTTGGCTGCTGTGCTCACATAATGACTGACAGTGGTGTGGTTTTTGAGTTGGGCTCGATACAATGATATCACTGCTCCAGCATCTTATTTAGATGATTTTTTTAATGAAAATGATGAATGAAGTCATTCGCTGTTCCTATATGTATAGGTACCTACCTACCTACTTACTGTAAGGGTTAGATATACTATGATTATATACCTACCTACATGTTTAAAGTGCTACCAGTGTCACTGGATCAAATTAAAGATCTCTTTAAATTCTATTGTTTTTTCTTTTACAGCTCTCCTTTTTTTGTATTTGTAACTGTTTTAACAGGAAATATAAAGGCAAGGTACTGATTTATTTAAGTCTATACCCCATCAGATATGTTAATTAATCTGCTCTCCAAACTACGACCTATAAACTTACCTCTATACACGACGGATATTTCTATTTTGAGGTTAAGTTACGTTTTCTAAAAAAACTTGGAAATGCGGGTTTTGATTCCAAAATGGCAATTGTAGATGGTTATTTGGTTAATTTATAAACCATCTAAAACAACTTTGGAATTGACGCAACTCTGTACCGTGGTCCATATTGTCGTGGTCATTCTCCTTTCTGACGTCGAAAAAAATTAAATTGAGATGATCTTGACATGTTTGGTATAAAAAAAAAGGTCTTGACGAGCACATTATGAATATCTAAAAATATTATATTGTTTAAGTAAAAAAAATATGTTTAAATTTTTAAAAACAAGCAAAAGAACCAAGCAATAAACCTATTTTTCTTTCTTTTCTTTTCTTTCTTTCAAAAGTGAAACTGCGCTAGGTAGACGCGACGACGCGAAGAAAATTTGTTATATACAAATAGCATGAATAAAATGATACAAACGCGCAGTTAATCAAATTTTATTAATATCAAGAGATAAAAAGGAGGAGTATAAAATAAAAAAAATAAAATATTTCAAAAACTACAGAAAAATACAAGTGATCTAAAAAGTACGAAACAAGAAAATATTTCAGGCAGAAATCGAGGCATAGGTACAAAAACGATCAAGGTAAAGCCGTCGTCACATGCCATTATAATTTTGTAGGTGTTCCTGGCACCCACATGGTATTCTACAGGCATGCGACCACGGCTTTACCTTGACCATTTTTGTACCTGTGCCTCGATTTCTGTCTGTAATATTTTCTTGTTTCGTACTTTTAAGACCACTTTTATTTTTCCGTAGTCGGGTTACAATTTTTAAAACTTATTTTTTTGTTAATTTAGAGGTCTATTTTTCTGGTGACATTTTGG
Organism: Omphaloscelis lunosa; assembly: GCA_916610215.1. Taxonomy (NCBI): domain Eukaryota; kingdom Metazoa; phylum Arthropoda; class Insecta; order Lepidoptera; family Noctuidae; genus Omphaloscelis; species Omphaloscelis lunosa. The sequence goes on along the minus strand of OU744251.1, from coordinate 22,443,507 downwards.
TATTCTTTGTTTTGAAACCTTGTCTAAGGTTACATTTATTTTTTTGGTTTTTCCTTCGTTTCGTAATTTTTTGATTAAAAAAAAAAAAAAAAAGTTGTATATTGGTACAAGAAGAACATTCACAAAAATAAATATTTCGAAATAAAAGGTTCTAAATATATTAATTGCAAGGGTTGGTGATACTGGTTCCCAAACTAAGCTATCGCTTGTATTTTGGGACACAGCGTTCAGCCGTGAAAAATGTTACAATTTGGTGTCTTTAGGTACTTACATTTGTTGTGAATCTGAATATGAACATATTTATTGTTATTTTTTTAATTTAATTATTTAAAAGGGTTAAAATAAAATAAGGTGAAAAAGGTGAGTGTGCGTGCGTGTGAGTGTATATGTGTAAGTGTGTAGGGTGTGTGGGTGACAGTGATAGTGGATTACACAGTAAATTTTAGTAAATCTTCAGTCTTTAGATAGTCCATTTTGAGTAGCCAATCAGTAACTATATCTTTTACTTTGCGTTTGTTTAGTCCTACAATTTTTAGTTCCTTATTAATATAGTCGTACAGTTTGCAGCTAATACTGTTGAATTGACCTCTGGCAAAGGCTGTCCTTGTAGGGGAACGAACGCATGCCTTCATCCTTCTACGGGCGTTAGGGGCAGTGGGTGGAACTATTCGGTGTCTTCTCAAGGTGGATTTCAGCACATAGAGCTGCCTAACGGTCAGGGCTTTACATTCCGAGTAGAGTGATACGGTGGGGTACCTGTATGGTTTTTTATTCATTACTTTTAGAACAGCTCTTTGCGCCCTCTCCAGCCTGAGAAGGAGCGTTTTACCTGCCCCGCCCCATACAGGGATGCAGTATTGGATAACAGACTGACACAGAGCCAAGTATACAGAAGAAGAGTATACATGAGAAGATTCCCTGAGCAATTTAAAAATATGTATGAGCCTTCTCACTCTTGCAGTTACTGTTTCTATGTGTTTTTCCCATCTCAGTCTGCTATCCAAATACACACCCAGGTATTTTGCACTGTCAACACGGGTAAGTTCTGGGCACGTGCAACTTTTACCTAGAGATGAGCAGATATGGGCTTTAACAGTGAAGTCTTGTGGAGGAGAGGTGTTTTTCCTGATGGAGAAGGTCACATAGTGGGTTTTTTTGACGTTAAGGGTTAATATGTTGTCTGAGAGCCAATGCATGACTTTAGCTACAAAGTGTTCAGCGGTCTCCTTGACCGCGGTCCAATTTGGACCCCATACAAAGACAGCGGTGTCATCAGCGTAGGTGAAGATTTTAGTATTAGGGAGAGAGATTTGGCAGAGATCATTAATATACAGCTGGAAAAGCGTAGGACCGAGTACACTTCCTTGCGGAACTCCGTAGGTGACTGTGTCCTCATCACTGAGGAAATCATTTATCCTGACTCGCTGTTTCCTATTTGTTAGATAATCTTTAAAAATGACGTGGATGGTACCTCTTATACCGAGCCTTTCCAACTTAGCCAGAAGAAACGTTACAGAGACTGTGTCAAATGCTTTGGAAAGATCTAGAAATACACACAAACATTTATTCTTAATATCCAAGTTTTTAACTATAGCACTTGTTAAGTCAGTTACAGCATCTTCGGTGCTATAACCCGAGCGAAATCCATATTGATTTGAGGCTATAATTTTAAATTTGTCCAGATACTTCTTTAGAGCTCGATTTAGTATTCTTTCTAAGATCTTAGAGAATGCAGTCAAAATTGAAATGGGGCGGTAGTTGTTGACGCAGTCTCTGTCGCCACCCTTGTGAATTGGGTGGATTATGGCTTTTTTAAAAGCATCGGGGAAAACACCGGTGTTGATGGCAAGATTACATATATGAGTGATAGGGGGGTCAATACTCTCCGACTTTCCCTGACAACTGTGGTTGAAATGCCGTCCCAGCCTGTAGCACGTTCAGGACGTAATTCCATTATACTAGACTCTATTTCTGACTCCGTTACCTCCAGAATAACGAGCGAATTCAGTTGGTCAATGTTGTTGGTCACGGCTGTGCCAGAAACAGAGGTTGAAGAGAGGATTTTGGTAATCCTGATTTACACGATCGTTGGTATTCGTTTCATCACTATCATCGGGATTGATCAATATTGGTTTTAGTTTAATAGTGTTGTTATTTTTTACTTAATTTTTCTTCTTTTTCCGATATCTATTAGCTGCTTCACGCCATTTCTTACGCTGCACTTTCTGCTCTCTTGGACTTTTTTCATTTATTGATTCGAACTGACCTAATTTCTCTTTTCTATTTTATAAAAATAGGAAAGAGAAATTAGGTCTCCTACATCCTCTTAATGGATTGCCGACGTATAAACAATAACCCTTTATAATAAATTCGTTTCAGATATTATAAACTTATACTTTATTCCCGGTCTGAAATAAAAAGGACTTAGGTATATAATTAGGTACACCGTTTATAATAAAGTCAAACATAAGAATTAAGAAAACCTAAGTAACACTAATGATACAATTAACTATTCTAATTCTTTAAAAAAACAGAGAGATGTAATAACCTTCGATCTCTTAGTGTAATTTTTAAGCAAATTAAGAAAATTGTCATCACCATACGCATAAGGTCATCACCGCTCATCATTTGTAAATCGTGGTGATGAGTATGGTGATGACGATTAGGACTCTACGTCGATTTTTCTAGAAAAGTAATAATAATAGTAAGATACTATTGACTTTGAGGATGTTTGGGTTAAAGCGCTGTATAGAACAAGTATATATAGCGTGCGGCAGTATGTAAATGCTACTTGTTCGACCTCTCTTCCACTCTCAACTTCGATCATCGCTCCGATGAATCCCACTTACTATCCCCATACCATTAGCTACACCCCTGACGTCCTTGACATAACGCTCCTTAAGAACGTAAACCTACGTATTGACTCGATAGAAATGGTGCACGACCTTACCTCTGATCACCGTCCAGTCATCATACATCTTGTCTCCCGCATAGGTCCCTCTGACCCTAACCACCCTCTCTCCACTAGAAAGGTGACGGACTGGAAGAAATTAAGTGTTCAGCTGAAATCCAACACGTCCCCCTTATTAGACTCTATCCCCGACCAGTTTGACTCAATCGCTAACACGACAGCTGCGATCGATTCTCTCACGGAGCACGTACAAACCGTCCTGAGCGACTGCTCAAGGGAGGTTCCGGCAACAGATCCCTGTTACCTGAAACTCCCGGACGACGTGCGCGCCCTGCTGACTGAGAAGAACGCAGCTGTCCGTGCCTACAGCATGTTTCCCTGCGCTGCTAACAAAGCCCACATGCGCTACTTACAGAGATCTGTAAGGACACATATTGCGGAGCTGCGTGAAGCGGGCTGGGATAGGATGCTGAGCGACCTTGAGCCTACCCACCTAGCCTTCTGGGAACTCCAGAGGACTCAGGTTCCCCCAGTCGGCCCATATGCCCCCTTTAGTCCGCCCGGACAAAACAATTGCCTTCGACGACATCGACAAAGCCGAGTGCCTAGCCGACAGTTTAGAAGCTCAATACTTTCCTAGCACCCTACCAGTAGACAAAGCTCACCTCGATGAGGTCGACGCCGAAGTCCCATTGACGACCCTGGTTTTCCTCTGCCTAGATCGAACCAGATGAGGTACATGAGATCATCAAAGGTCTGAAAACTCGTAAAACCCCCGGCTCAGACGGACTCATAAATAAGGTTGTCCAACTCTTCCCAGCTCATCTAATTATGCTTTTTACCACCATCTTCAATGGTGCTCTGAGTAATAAAATTTTTCCCCAGACGTGGAAAGAGGCCACTGTCATAGGTATCCCTAAACCAGGAAAACCCAAAAACGAGCCATCTAGTTATCGGCCCATCAGTCTGCTCAAGGTTCTTGGCAAAATCTATGAGAGGCTTATTTATAAGCGCCTCAGAGACTATGCAGAGACCAAGGGCCTCATCCCTAACGAACAGTTCGGCTTTCGAACTCAGCACTCTAGCGTGCATCAGGTCCATCGTATCGTCGAGCTAGTCAGCGGGCTCTCACCCAAGGCCGGCAGACGAGCGCGGTATTCTTCGACATAGCGAAGGCGTTTGACAAAGTGTGGCACAACGGCTTAATTTATAAGCTCTACAAACTCGGTGTGCCGGATCGTCTTGTGCTCACATTACGAGACTATTTGTCGAACCGCACCTTTCGCTTCCGTATCGAAGGAGCCCTTTCCTCCCATCGCCCCATAAGGGCAGGAGTCCCTCAGGGTACTAGCCCCCCTCGCATTCACGCTATTCACCAGCGACATCCCCAGACACAGATCGACGCAGTTGGCCTGCAAGGGCAACACAGGTAACATGTTGCTAAACCTCCAAAGGGCTGTTAACAACCTTGGCGCCTGGTTTAGAAAATGGCGAATAGAAGTCAATCCTGACAAAAGTCAAGCGGTTATCTTTTCAAAACCGAGAACTAGAACCCCCCCTTTCCCCCGACCTATCACCGTGTTCGGCAAACCGATCCCTTGGGAGAGACGCCCCAAATACCTAGGTATTATCCTAGATCATCATCTCTCCTTTTCTGAGCACATAAAGACGGTTCGTTCGCGAGCCGCTTTCGCTCTAGGTAGACTCCACTTCGTTTTAAATGCATGCAGCAAATTGTCACTAAAGTGCAAATTGCGTATCTTCACATTGTGCATTCGACCCACAATGACCTATGCGGGTGCAGTATTTGCCCACGCCAAACCCCATTCCATCCATAGGTTGCAGGCCTTGCAGAACCGTTTCCTCCGTAAAGCCACGGGAGCCCCTTTCTGTGTCAGAAACGAGATCCTCCATCTCGACTGTAAAATCCCCACGATTCACCAGTTCCTTAAACGCATGTCCGCAGCCGATGAACTTGCTAGACGAGGATCCAGCACGGCAGTATGTGGACCCGAGCCTATCGTACCCATCCCCTTCAACCAAATACGCAGGTGGCTACAGGAGTTCACCCACACACAAGCGGGGAACTGGTGGACTTCGACACCGGGCTGCAGGCAGTCCAAGGAAGCTATGCCGTCCTTGGATAGCAGGCTAACCAGGCGTTTATTGCGCCTGGACAGGAACGGCCTGCGCCTGGTTACGGGGACCATCACGAGCCACTGCTCGCTAAACAAACACTTCCACACAATAGGCATAACGGACAGCCCTCTGTGCAGAGCGTGCATGGAGGCTGAGGAAACCGTAGCGCACGTGCTCTTTGAATGCACAGGCGTCACCCAGATTAGAACAGAAACCCTCGGGTCACCCAGATCCTACACAGATGTCCTGAACAGACCAGGAGACTTAATTAGCTTCTGGAGGGTGGTGGGCTGGTTGGAGTAATCATCTAACGGCCGCCATGGCCCACGCACAATGGTCCACTTCACGGACTAAGTGCGGAAACCAAACCCTTTAACATAGAACATAGAACGCATGTCCAAGCGTTACTTTGTAAATGCTACGATGGCAACCCAGTGCGATTACCCGGCCGCCCGTCTGAGAGCGCCCGAGCAAGCTCCAGTAAGTTCGAATCACAGAGTACTTTATATATGGTTCGAATTTAATCGTGAGTTAGTCAAGTAAGATACCCATCAGCGAGCGAATGTGCGCGCGCTTTAAAGGCTCGTGCAAATTGCCGCGATATCGTGGGCGCTACAGGCAGCGCGACCCTTGTAGCGCCCACGATATCGCGCTGGTCTGCATAAACCTTAACTCAAAAGTTCTGTTAGATTTAAACTTACGTGATTCGTGTAATTGTAGTGTCATTTGCGTTTCTCTTTCACCCGTTCCCCGGCTATATATATGTAAAGCCTGTTAATGTAAAAAAGTTACGATACTCTAGTAATATTTATTTTTTGTGCCCTCAACGTAATTTTTTGACAACATTGTAAATCCACCCAGGTAGAATAGAATACCTTCGACTTATCTTATGTCCTCAAACTACAAGGTTCTATTTTACATACCAATAACACGTACAATACGCGCCACGAAAGATGAGACTTGATCGCGCCTCCCGTCGCTCTTTCCGCCGCCCCGATGACGTCCCGGCGCAGACCTCATACCGGTAAAGAGACCCATAAATCGTCTACTGCGCAAGTCAAACCACGTGGTGCGTCAAGTCTCATCTTTAGTGGCACGAATTGTACCTATATAAACTTACACTATTATTCATTATTTTTGTTTCTTTAATTTAATAATGTATTTGTTGTGTTAATTGTTAATGTATTGTATACGTAGTTATTGCCATTTTTAAGGAGTTTAAAAACTTTTACCAATCTAATGAATAAAAGTAATTAAGTACCTACCTACACACTTATTTAAATAAGTAAGTGTTACTCAAATACTTGTCTTGCTTTAATTGTGATTAGTTCAGGTTTATGTCTGTTGTGTCTTTTTTCGACCGCTTTACTTACTAGGTACTTTTGACATCAGCTCTTGGAAACATGCTGTTTTATAAGGGAATAAGTATTCATGTTTCAGTGGCGGACCTTTAGCTGGAGGTGGTCAAGGCTGGTCAGTAGAACACTATTGAAAGTTGGAAACTGGTTATAGCTCAAAATGTGACAACTCAGAGTATTTGTTTAACCATGTAAGTACCTACTCACCCTCACTCACCAAATTAAAGTAAGTAGGTACATACTTAATACATTTCTCTTTATGATTTCTGACTTTTCTAGTATACAAACCTCCTTTGGTCCTGTAGACATTTTGGATCCTTATAAGAAACAGGATCGATTGGCATTACAAAAAGTTTTGGCATTAAAAAAAATTGTATTGGAAATTAAATGTTGCTCTTGTTTTTACAACGGACATAGTAAAACGAATGAAGTTTGTTTGTACCCAGCTGAATAGACATGTGCTGTGACAAAATATATTTTATGCAAATATAAAAAAAATTATAATATTCTGTGCAATTATATCAAAAATATTCTTGTGGTTTTGTGCTGTGACACTGGGGATAGGTTTTAGGAATAAAATAAATATTGTATTTGCATTGAATTCTCAATATATATATTTTTAATATTCATAAATTCAATATACATTATAATATCAAGTAAAATGAATTACTATAATTTATATAGGCAATATTTTAACACATGTTAATCTATAGGTAAGTTTAACAATCTAGAGTTTACTTAATTTAACAATTATTCAGTAACCTTTCGCTTGCACACAATCCGTGTCCAATCACACAATCTTACGAAATACAACAAACACAAATATGGCAATAGGAATTCACATTGGCTAACTGTTACACTTAACATTACTTACATCATTTATACTCATTAAAGGAAGAAAATACTTTTTTGCAATATCATATTGCACAAGTAACCAAATTCAGTGAGTATAGTACATCATGCCATTTCATGTAAAAAATAAAATTCTCATATAAAAATTTATATTTCAAGCCTTAAAATTATTATTTGGCACAATTAAACCTAATCTAAAGCTAAATGATGGGATATTTATATTTTACAGTTTTCCACATCATGTATCAACATAAGTAATCTTTGGTTTATCTAGCCCACCGGTCACAATTTGGAAATTTCTTACAATAAAAATATAATAAAATATGAAATAGTTCAAACAGGATCGCTTAATCCAATTATATTATTTTAAAGATAGATAGGTACATAACATACTCAGATAATATATTTATATTTTACGTGTAATTATAATTTTGACCGAAAAATGTTATTTGCTGAATACTGTTGTATATAGTTTACTGTAAGATTGAAAATAGTTGAGGACCTATGCTAGTGGATGACAGAATCTCGAAATGTTCGTTACGTCCGAGCCGTTATGATGCACACTACAAGAATAAAGTAAGTATATACTGCTTGTAATAATTTATGTAATTCGTTGCTTAGAAACCTTTAAAAATTAATTTTAACGACTTACATTTATAAAATATATAAATAATTATTAGGTATCTCTTAAAATGTATTTATTTTGCTTAGGAACTTTCTGTTCTAATATTTATACTGTTGTGTTATATTGTTATTTGATATGAGATGTTAATTTTCTTGATATCTAGTAGAGGCTCAACGTAGAAGATGATGCACGTGGTGATCCTTCGTTACAACACAGATAAAATTAAGTACATCAACAATAACGCTTGTACTTTATCAGCCGAATTATTGAGAGGAAAATTAGATTACTTATCTACTTATATAAAAGATTTTACGGTAAATAGTGGGTTCTCATTGTTAGATTTATTGCTTGTTATGGGAGTTTAAGTTTTATTAGATAGATAAGTATCCATACCATTATAATATTATTTTTATTTAATTCTATTGCCTCTAATAAACTGATGTTTATTATTGTCACTATATTCATTGTGTTTTTTGCAATGTGGAAACAGCACAATTTATATTAAATATATGTACCGTTACTGAGTAGGTAATAAAGCGATCATATTTACACATAAATCCTTACTATGTACAATTTATTATTTACAACTTAACAGACGATAATCTTTCGACTAAATTTAAGAGTTTTTTAAACACAGCAGAGATCCCATATGAGTATTATGGAATGCTTAAAACTTAATTAAGATTGAATCTATCTAAACACTTAATACGTATTACAATACGAGAAGCTTATCGTTACTAAATTTAAAAATGTTCTGATAACAGAGAATAAAACTATCGACCATTTTTTGAACCGTGACTTAATAGTGTTTCTTCAGTGGGTATGTTTTTATTTGTTGGCGTGACCTACTGCGGTTTTCGATGATTCTACAAAACATGGTCGTATTGCATACAGTTAGTCAGCACTGAGGTGTTAGGCTTAGATTCAATTAAAATTGGCGTTAATTATCAACTTGGCAGTTGGATAGGTATCCAATATAATAATATTTATCTGCTTCATTGAATACCAATCGGTGCAGCATGTTGTTTCTCAATGACAATATTTATCAATTGGTCCTTAAATCAAATGATTTCAATAATATTGAAATAGCGTTAGGTAGGTACCGTACCTACCTGCTGAATGTAGGAAGGTAGGTGCGTATATTGTTACGTATGATTAGGAGCAGGAGTTCGAAGAGGACTTACCTATTTTAATACAATTTATTATTAACACTAGTATATTGTCATCACATTAGACACACAGGTATGATTAACGTAGTCGTACACGTTGGCGTGAACTGCGGAACGCTCTTATTTACGTCAGGCTTTTCGGGTTGCATCATGATCGATGTCGCTGAGTTTTGTAGAATCTGTTATTTATTTTATCCAGAAATACTGAAAATAGTTTAAAACTGCACTTTGTATCAGTAGGTAGGTATATTATACAATGACATCACCAAGCCTTGTGTAAATAAATGTATTGTAGTAGTTGCACTTAAACAGGACCATAAAAATATCTTAAAAAGTACGATGAGTTCGTCGTTCTATAGATATCTTAATCGATAGGTAATTTTGGCCATAACATTATAAAGAATAATAAAATAATATTTATTATAGTGGAGTATTATGCTACAGGTACTGACCTTTGGTATCATTAAATAATAAAACTATACAATAATTAAAACCGTTTACATAAAATATGTATGAATAAGATCAATAATATTTTTGGCATGTTGCATGGCACTTTTGTGGTAGGTATTTGGCATTACGTTAGAAATAGGGAATCCAAATTATTTTCTATAGTATAAAAATATTATGATGTTGAGCAATGACCTTAATTAAGTTTGAAACAAAAATACCGGGCAATGAATACTTTATTATATGAGTATTATTATGCGGTGTGAATGGTGTCTCCAAACAACATTCGATAAGGTAAGTTTTATTACCTTAAAACTTCAATTAAAATTGGGCAAAGCATTTTCGGTTGTACATATATATTATCGGCGTTCCAGACAAACCTCTGGTATTTTTATGGCTTCGATGATCTATATTATGTATTTTTATAACTAGACAAAAATGTCCTAGAAGTAGTCGACCGGCCTTCTATTAAAAGTATTTACCATTCAAGGTATATTAATAAAATTCAAAGCAATTAACATGAATCTGTTCAGATTTTACGTAGGTGCTCTTTTGAAATTTAACGAGTGCTAGATTTTTTTATTTAAATTATTTAACGAAATGGATACCAAACGTTGATCAACAACCGATGCGATGTCCAGGTTAATCCCTGTAGGGCTTGCAGATGGCGAACCTGTGGTTCATGTGCTGACTGTAGGAGCCCGAGTGAGAGAACTTCTTGAAGCACTTGCAGCACTGGAAGGGCTTCTCACCGGTGTGGAGCCGCTTGTGTTCCGTCAGGTGATGTTTGTGTTTGAATGCCTTCGGACATTCTAGACATTTGTACGGGCGTTGACCTGTAGGGCAAAATAACACAATAGTTTAGATTTAATACTTATCGACACCAAGCTGGTATTTTATGAATATAGTCAAGATGTTCGCACTGACCTGAATGTTCGTATTTGTGCCTCGCGAGGGAGCTTTGTTTGACGAAGGTCTTATCACACTGATCGCATACGAATTGTCCTTCGCCTTCTTTAAATTCTGCCCCCTGCTTGAGTTTGCTCTTTTTAAGTACTGTCGCTTCTTCTTCGATATCGTTTGGTGCTTGCATTTCATCCCAAGGAGGACGCTCGTATGATGGACTCGAACCTTGTCGGCTGATGTCCGAGGTCAAGTGCATGTTAAGAATAGGAGATCGAGCGTTTGCCATATCGTTGTACTGAAGGAGTTTATCCATAGGTACCAAGGGGTTGACGTGTAGTTTTTGGGGTAGTAACCGTTTGTGACCATTCATAGTTTCTCCAGGTGAAGGAGATAATCGAAAATCCGTGAAAGAAGATGATGAGCAGTTGGAATGTGGATAAGTATTCAGATAGTTTGTGCGATGAGGAGTTGTACTTCGCGAGGATTTCTGACTGAGGTTCACTGCTTCCTCAGAGTCGGAATGTGTCACAGAAATGCTGCATGGTGGCGATGGCGAAGGACTCGACGTAACTGATGGATTGGACTTCTTTGTAGATAAATCTAATGGTTGGTCAGAAGCGGTCATCGTTTGGGTCATACGTCGTTCTCTCGCCCTGTTATTTTGGAACCACACCTGTACTACTCTGTTGTCGAGACCGATTTGTTGAGCTATTCTTTTAAACTCCTCACGATTTGGTCGTGGGTTTAATGCGTAGTGTTCTTTTAATATCGACTGCTGTTCCTCGCTTAATGCTGTGCGGACCCTGATTTTTCTATCATTGTCGTGTATTGATATCTTATCATCGCGATCTTCTCTATTAAAGTCTTCATCTTCACTTGCACTTATTCCGTTTTGTATGGAAGCGTGAATTTCTGCTTCTAATCTATTAAGAGCTACCGTTTCGGCTACTTGAGCTGCCAAACCTTCGTGTTTCCTAAACATATTCCCACAAAGTCCTTTTTCGTGGTCTAATAAGTCACTCTTGTTTGTGAAATTTAGGTTACATTTCAGACATCTGTATGTATCTTCTGGTTCCTCCTTTATTATGACTTGAGAAGTGGGCGGTGACTCTATGCTGGGACAAATGTTGCCTGATACAGGAGAGAGCTTCTCCATGTTTGCTCTAAAGAAATGTTTCGTTACGGATGCGCTTACAGATTCGAGTATGGAATTGAAACCCGGATTCTCGGCGTTGTGAACATTGTTATTTAAAGGGACGGAATCGAAGTTGCGAGACGGGGATCTCAAGTCGCCATCTCGTTCCACTTGCTCTTTTTTTATAGACACTGCTTCTTCATCCTCAATGTCCATCACAAGCTCGGCACTTCCTTCAGATCGTTTATCATCATCTTCTGTAACTTCTTCGATCAAGTCTTCGGGATCTGCTGGTAGAGGACTTGACGGCTTTGGGCTAGCAGGACTTTCTATTTTTCTTGGTTGATATTGCGACGAAGAAGCTAGCTGCTCTAAAAATTGGCTGATGGAGGCCGGAATGCTGTAAGGAGCTATTCCGCCCGCAGGACTTATGGGCATGCCCGGAGGCATATAGAAGGGTATTCCAGGCTGTCCTAAGGGCGGACGATGGTAATTATTTTCTTGCGCCGACATGGATGCAAAGAAGGCAGCTGGCATGGGTAGGAAGGAATTTCCGTTTGGTGATATATTATTATTTAACTGGGATGCCACCATGGCATTAGTCCTTTTTCGTGATGGACTTCTTTCTGGGTTAAGGGCAGGGTTATTGGGCTTAATCCGTCCCATCTTGAGATTCATAACAAGACACTTTTTGGAGGTCATGTGACTGGAGTAGGAGCCAGAGTGGGAAAACTTTTTGCCACAGTTAGCACACTCAAAGGGCTTTTCTCCACTATGTATCCGCAAGTGTTCCTTTAGGTGGTGCTTAAATTTAAAAGCTTTGTCGCAATCATTGCACTTAAACTTGCGAAGTAGCGCGCTTTCGTCATGGCTGATCATGTGTCGCTGCAATCTGTATACATTTGCGAAGCTTTTGTGGCAGATCTTGCATGACTGTTGACAAATAACAAAACAAAATTAGATTTTCCATAGAGTTGTTTCTTTTACCTAATCTTAGTGCCTTGTTCATTTTGTGGTATAATTTTGAAAAATGTAAGTGACATCATATCGACATGATATCTGATTGTCTGACTGATCATCAAATCATGAATAACTCTGGTTGGACATTAAAAAATTTTTTGTTTCTCTAGCTAATAAATGCGTAACAATTTGCAAGGTTTCATTGTTATGTAATACAATGGGCACTGACATATTTGACTGTATCCACCTGTGTGTTGGGCGCGTGCAGGATCTCGTGGCGCTCGAGTTGTTCGCGAGTGGGGTAGGCTCCGCGACATTGGCTGCACGAGAATGGTCCTCCGGGGCCGAGTGGCGAGCCTCCCCGCTCCTCCTCTTCCTCAGACGGCTTGCCCTCTGACCCGCCGCCGGCCAGCGGACGGACTGTGGGATCAACAACAAGAGTTAAGTTTTGACAATTGGCTACTCTTCTGTACCAAGTTACCAACCCCTACCTATGACCAAAAAATTTCAATACACATGAAAATTGTCACCACATAATATGCAACAATGCAAAATTGCTGTAGATAGAATCAATATTATAGTATTTTGCAGGAACTTTTTACAATATAAAAAAAAGGATATAGTTTAAAATGATACTTGTCGAACTATTTGTGCGGCTTTTAGCAGTGCATAAATATTTATAAGGCTGTGTATTAAAAATTGTTTGGTGAAATATGCTTCCTTTAGATACGTTCATACGTTAATAACTCATGTAGTTACATTTGTTAATAAATAAGGCATGATCTCGGTGTAGTAGGTAAGTAATTTCGGTAGGTTTGGGCTTATTTTTTTTTAATTATAACAAAGTTGTTAACGTAGATATTGTATTTAATTGTGCTTAATGTTTGGTACGGGATGGATAAAATATACACTGAAAGGGCATTCATGTATATCTCCTATCATAATCCCATAAGTTAAATCTGACGAAAGAGGAACTATATAGTAACAGTTGATCTATTAGTAGCGCATCAGTCCGCAGACCACGTGGCAATATAATTAAATAAAATACGCAGTCAGATTTAGATTACACGTCGCTCATTAATCACTTAAAATCCTAGTTTCGAATGCAATACGATCATCGTAAACCTCAATTGAAAATAAAGTAATTATCCGTGTTGTTAACGATTAAAATGATCGCGGACACCTTTACGCCTATCTTCGCTCTATACAAATCCCTACAAATATGGCGGCAACAATTCAATTTTGAGTCTGTTATTTCGGTAATACGGCCGGTATTCCAGCGTAATATCGTTTTTAAAAGCGGCGTCGGCGAGCGCGTCGTAAATCAAATATAATAAAGAGCAAAACAACGGGGCGACGTATTAATTAGTGCGGCCGCGCGTTGGTCGTGTGTCCTTTACATACGCTGTAATCTGCTATCGGGACACCGGTAGGTATTGAATTTTAGAAAATACGACCTCGTGACACACCTAGCTAAGTACCTACCTGTATTTAACTAATAAACTGGCTAGATGTAATGGCGTTCATTCGATATTTTGTAAAAAAAAACGAGAGTTACAAGAGCGACAATTTATGTTTTGAAAGGTTTTTAACAATAGGTAGGTACAACTATTCGATAACAGATGGCGCTAGTATAGGTAGTTAATTAGTTTTTTTGCATTTTCCATAGGGTACAAACGCAAAACAGAAATTATGTAGGTATTTAGGTATACATATTAAGGCTCGTGCAGACCAGCGCGATATCGCGGGCGCTACAAGGGTCGCGCTGCCTATAGCGCCTGCGATATCGCGCTGGTTTGCACGAGCCTTTATATGTTTAATAACATCTCGCACAATGTTGTAAGCTATGCTTACGATTTAAGTAATTTGATTTGATGCCTGTGGATAAATATCTACTACTTAAGCTTGAAAGTAACTGACATAATTCAAATTTTGGGGCACTAACCCTTCTAATTATGATTTTTAGGTATTTTAGAGAGTACCGGAAACATGTTACAACTTAGGGTCAGTCAGGTTCATAGGTAGTTTAAAAAAAAAAAACAATCAATGAATTTCTTTTTTAATAAGTAGGTAGGTATAAAATATTATGATATGTAATATCTATTAATACCTATGAATATTTTATACAAAAAGTAGGTAATAGTTGCAGTACAAAACCAAAACGAGTATTATTCTATGTACTTACAAGGTCAATTAATGCATGCATAATCTAGTGAACTGTATCTAATAACGAAAATAAATAATGCAAAGAACGCAGTTATATTCCATACTTTGTGATTGAGTTCATAATAAATGTAAAGCAAGATCCACTAAATAGATGCTCTCTTAGAACTTAAATCTTTAAACCCTATATATTATTAATAATCACTTGTCCTAGAATAAAACTACTTGTTACTATAAGAAAACAATAGGACCTATATATTTTGATCGAAAAATAATAATTGCCACAGAAAATTGTTGCAACTTTTGGTGTCGCTACTCGCCAGTAGATGGCGTTGAGCGACGCGCTTATTCAGTACTAAGAGTTATCCATTCATAGAGGTGAGTACGTAAAGAATAATTATGCTTATTCCAACGGTTGATAATAATTATAATATATTTGCGAATCATTGTTGACTTTAGTGTAAAGGTACGATTTACGTCAGCATTCATTAAAGCGATTCAGAATTTTAAATCCTAACAGACAACTTTAACATTATTAATTTGGATCTTCTAAGTCTAGTCGTCATTCGTCTTCGTTGTATGGAGCCCATAAAATGGTTAATAAACCAACTTTAAGAAGCACCTTTAAGCTCTATGCTTAAATAACTTATTCGCTAATAAGTTCAGTACCTAAACATTTTACTCATATCGTTCGTTAGGTGGAGCGGACGTACACCTACACACCATATTATCGGCGGTACAGTAATCTGTGCGCACGGGCAGAGTGCGTCCGTTAACCGCTGATAAAAACCTACATACTCACACCACTGCGGCGCGCTTCCTATTGCTGCTACAACAAATAACAATTATCGCACACACGCACACGCGCGCTCGTAGTCCACAAGATAAGAGTTTGATTGTTGATCGCGGCACACAAACGCGCGGAGTGGTGATTGGTCGCACCTGTGTCGGCGGGCGGCGGGACGCGGTGGGGGGCGCCCAAGTGTTTGCTTTACCCGAAGAAAAAACTCCGCCTGTACGACTGCAGACACCATGTTGTAACCTCTCGCTTGGAATTGTAATTGCGCGTTGAGAGGATTATTATTGAACTGTTCAGACGTGAGTTATTGGTTCGGTTATTGTAGTCGTGCTTTATGTTGTCCATCTTATTGGCATATGTACTCGCCAATTAGCTAACGGCTTGAAAATATTTTCTGACCGCTACATACATCATTTTCGCGTGATAAATCAATACGCACATTTCTTATTTGTCAGTTATTGTTCAGTAAACATTGAAGTCGGCTTTCAAGCTCATAGGGCTGGTTTTCAGTAGTACCTAGACACAAAAACTCGGCTTTCTGGTTTAACTGTCATAACGGATTACTTTAATCTTTTGAATCAATCAGAAGTATTGCATTGTACAACGCTTTATATTATATCTCTGAGATATCTGAACAAACAGTCACACATTAATTATTAAATATTACCTAATTCTTTACATTAGGTTCATAGGTATCTAACTAAAACTATTTTAAGTAGGTATTTGATCAAACACTTATTTCAAATATTTAATACGAAAGTAGGTACTTATTTTTTTTCTCCAGTTGCTAAATGATGTTCTAATCTTCCGGAGCTTTTTAACCGACTTCATTAAGTAAAGTTGTCTAATTACCGATCTAATTCCAATCAATGGCTTTGTGTTGCTTTGTTACGGTAGGTATGTATGATCAATAAAAAATATCACCTTGATAATAGAAAGTGGAATGATACATACCTAAAGAGATATAAGTAATTTTATACCATAATAATATTCAAATAAATGTTATAAACGAGTACCTATAAAAATCATGCTGTTTTAAGTATAGCCTTTGTAATTATTAAATTTTCTTTTTAAGCATAAAATAATGGAAACCGGATACCATTTGCTTATATAAATAACATCAGTGGCCTACTATTAATTATTTCATTCCGCAATAATACGTGTGAGATCGCTCAAATTGAAGTTGATGCATGCCCAATACGGAAGATTCGCGGTCGCGATACCTACTTCATGATCGAAATGAAATGAGTAATTAATTGAGGTGACAAAAGAGGAATTAATTTTGATTGTATTGAATTTAGTACATAATTGTTATCAAATGATGACGGACACGTTACGTAGGCACAAATTGCCATCGCGGTACAATTCTCAGACGAAGTGATGATGATTTCATATGTAACTAAGTGTAACGTAGAGCTGCTATTGATAAAGTAAAGTGACTCAAAATTTCAAATTTAAATAATGCTGCGAATAACAGCTACTTTTCAGGTAGAAGCGTTGACGCATAACTATCAAGTATTGCTTGTTGTTTTACATAACGTAAACAAAGTTATTATTATAAATATTAATAAGTTGTATGTTATTTTAATACATTTTCTAATAACAGTTAGGACACTCACACCAAGTTCAATAATGGCGTTAGAACTAAAGTAATCTATAATGAGTCACATTCAGACTGAATAGGTGAAATGACAAAACAACAATAATTAAACTCAGCTGAATCATAGCCATGCGTCAAGAGATCGCCGAGGTACAACTGTATCTCTGGAGTATTTGACAAGTGATTAACAAATCGACAGGCGAGTTATTAGCAGAGCCGTTAATTTTGTCTCCAACAAACAAGTAATTAGCGGTACATTACTAGGTAACGAGATGTAGGTTCCTACAGTTTGTTTAAGGCAATCGATTCCTGGAAAGATTTTATACGGTACGTTAGATATATTTCCTTCAACTCCTTGTAAACTGTCTTGTTTTGATTCATATTAGGTAGTTATGGTTTACCATTATTTTAAAAATAAATTGTTGAATACATTATAACAGGCGAAAAATTCCTTAAAGGATTCAGTCAATTTTGTTACTACGGCCAATTTTTCATCTTGGATTTTATAGGTTTACTTAGTAGTGCAGCTTGAGGTAAGTACGAAGGTTTAAATACTTGTATAAGTAATGGGTACCAAAACCAACTATAATAAAAAATAAAAATAAAACTTGTGCGACTGTTTTATTAAGATAGCACTGGTAAATAATTTGTTGCCGGTCATCGAATTTTTTGGCGTAATTAGACAAGATTTAGGTTCGTGGTTGTGTATTAATCTCGAATTCTTAGATGATTAGTTTATTCAAATGAGATTAAATAAAGAACCCGCACATACATACACTTTCGCGTCTGTTTCGGCGGAGAACAGCAATATAACGAACTTTTAGTAATTTATTCATCTGGCGTTCCACAAACTCGCGTCTAAAATATAACGCATTATACTTAGGTCGTCCGACTGCATCAAACGTCCCTATTATGTTATCCACTCCAGACAGGCGGCACTCAAAGAGGAAGAATAAAATAAAAAGTAAGACAGAAAAAGCAAATGAATTAAAACAACATAATCATTTACGATTTAAGACGGTGAAAGCGAGCGGGGTTCCCCTCGACAAACGAAACTTTCTTTCAAGTCTGTGTGTACCTGTTCCCGATTTTCAAGTGGATGAATTATATCCCGAGGGAGAGTAGGGGAGATTACTGAACACGGAGGTTATTTCTAATGAAGATGTGCTCGAGTTTTATTTTTAATGCCTCAGCGGTGATATAATTTTCACCTGTATTCTGAATGAAAAATTAATGGAATGTTTGGGCATTGAAAACTTTTTCAGGTATCTTTTCTGGGAGAAATGATTGTTTTCACTTTGTAAACTTTTGGGACTGTTATAATAAGTAGATAAATGAGTGTTGTGGTGATAAAAAATAATAAAGGAAGTACAAAAATATATAATGAAGGCGAAATATACTTATAAAATGCAAATTAAAACAAAAAGAAAGGAAGCTTACTTAAGGCCGCGAGCCGCCTGGCCGAGGTGGTAGACGTGGGGACCTGCTTACTCCTCATGTCCGCAAGCCAACCGGCCGCCAAGCATTCATACCAACCGCCAACTCCCATTAACGAGCTCTTCACTTTCATCGAGCGACACCTCTGTTCTCACACGACACTGGCCGCGACCACGGGCTATCTAATATCGCAATAAGCACTTCGCGGCGGAATCGAAATCGCATCTACGTCTTACTACACCGAGATTTCACAGCCTCCGCTGACGTCAGCGGTAAAAGTCCTAGTTTGGGTATCGGGGGGGCACGTGTACTGCGGGCCGTCGGCGGCGCGCTACTCACATCGGCAGGCGCCCCACACGTTGGCCAGGCTCCACAGGCGGTACGAGTAGCTGTCACCATAGCACCCGAACATGCTCTCATCGGTTCTCGCGACCATGGCCCGCGCGCGCGGACGAACGTGTTTCTGGCGGCGCGGCGCGCGGTGGAATGAGCCGGCGGCCCGCCTCTCGCCCCGCCCTGCGCGCCCGTGCCCTCCGCACCTCGCACCGCTCACCCCGCTCACCTCCCGCGACCTCCCCCCACCTATACTTAATTAGTAGAGCCGGCTGCCGACTGCGACTGCTGAGCCGTGTCTCACCACTATAATAACGATACACCGTCGGGCGTCGATATTATAACACCTTCACAATTTAATGACCCTTGTCTTTTTCAAGCCTCACGCGGCTGCGACTTTGCGTTGTTTATTTACATACTCTACGCTCCACCTTCTCGTTGGTAATCTACCTGTCTCTATCTAACGACGACCTTACTTTGCATAGTTTGCATTTATAACTTTGCGAGTTCGTAAATAAGCGATGTAGGTATGTTGGCGAGTTTTAATTCTGATTTGAGGTCGTCGTTCTGTAGTTCAATCTTAAACAAAAAATTCCATTTAAAATCCTAAACATCCAATTAAACATCCAAAAACCTAATTAAGATCAATATGATGTTTTTATCAATAAAAATGCAATAAAGAAAAATATATAAAATCATTTTTACCACTTTAATCTAGTCAAGCCTCATAGGACCACTATTAAGGCTCGTACAGACCAGCGCGATATCGCGGGCGCGACAGGCAGCGCGACCCGTGTCGCGCTCGCGATATCGCGTTGGTCTGTACGAGCCTTTAATATACGCGTGTACGATGGACTTGCATTTTAGTTCAGCTTTCGGTCACTAGATGGCGTTAGGAGATGCACCGAACTTTCCTGTTGCTCCAAAGGAATAACTGCTCGATGTTTGTTTCATTCACTGATATTGTTAAAAAGGGTTTGGTCAAATGAAAACATTTCTTACATTTGTTTATTTCGTTAAATAGCTGATAATTATTGACTGTACTGAATAATAGCTATGCTGATTTTGTCATGTAGGTACCTACCTAAATATCTAGTTCCTAACTTTTTACTATTATTTACAATTAGTAACATATTGTTAATGAAAATGAGGTAATAATTTAACGGTCGGCTACTAGGCGATAGGCTAATGTTGAATTTGTTGTTTTAGCTTATAGATTAATGGCTCTTAATGATTTGTTTTCAATAACAACATGTGGTAAGTAAGTTTCCGACATGTTTTCGTAAGTTTAAAATTAGAGGCGATTCAATAACGATATAATTAATGTTTACAATATCTACGTATTGCTTTAAAATATATCTATTCTATTGACATATTTTTTTTCCTATTGAGATTTGTTTATTGGATGAGCTTTTGAGTTTAAGATGTTTTTGATGCTTATTATCTCGGTAAGAGTGTAGGTAGGGGAGACCAGGGCTACAATTAACGGAGGTAAGTATTAAGACGCGACTAAATACCAGTGACCTTGAGTGGTTAGCTTGTGTGTTCTTTGCTGAGCTCACACAACGCGTTGTACGTCCAGCCAGTAATAGGACTCGCCCATCAAGGTACACTGTCCCAAATAAGACGCATTATTAATTTAGTATACATAAAACAAAAGGTATTTTAATAAAAACACGTATACTAAAAGATAAAGTATTTTTAAAATGGTCAATATTTCAGAAAAATACGCTTGATAGTTGTTGCGTAATTTTCAGTTTTTTATCCGTGTTAGACATAACTTTACAAATTAATTACACTATGTAATATTAACATAATCTAAAATATTAAGATAAAGGAAGTTATTAAAAAATGCTTTAATTTAACATATTTTTTTTTCAAATCATTAACTCTACTCGTTTAGACGTAATCTTCAGTATAAAATCATTAAAAGTCGTTTATTGTCGCCTTAACAAGTGAGTTTCTCTAAAACTATACGTATACACACTACTCCTGCAGCGCGTGCTTTAATATACCAACTAGATCACGCCGAATGACATGACTCGGGGTTGTTCAGCTGCGGTCTGCGCGTCATGCAAATGTGCTGTCTGCCGGTCGACATTTTCACGCACGTAACGAACATTTCTAAAGGCTCTTTCAAACAGGCGCGACACGCGACGCGACACAAAGACACCGCTCGTCGCGCGACGAGCGGTGTCTTTGTGTCGCGTCGCGTGTCGCGTCTGTTTGAAAGAGCCTTAACTTTTATTTTTTTTTATTTATGCCTGAAATATGCGGTGTTATGATTATGTTTTTTGTTTTCCTAGAAGCATATTTCATAGGTACTTGATAATATTACACTGCTGTATTGATGTAACTATTAATCAATATGTGTTATGTTATTAAATATTAAAAGTTTACCTTTGGGGCGATAACTAACAAATCAGCGGGGTTAGTATTAACGTGTTAATACCTACCCCGGGTGCGATTATAGTGCGAATGTCTTATGAATCGGTAGCTGGACCATCAGACATGCAGAAAGATGCTAGTGATTTCTTGGTCGAAACCATAAGTCCTCTCCCAAAAACTCTACCATGACCTCATTATATACAAATAAATGCGCTAAAAAAATTGCCATTTTCACCAATACTCCAGTAAAAAATGCTTTAGAAGAAGAACATCATACAGAGAACTGAAAAAGAAGAAAATGATAGCAAAAGACCATAACAAAGGCAACAAAATGATAAAGGAAAGAGTAAAGAGAAGGTTAAAGACAAATCTAAAGGAGATAAAATAAATAAAGATGAGAAAGTAGTATATTTTTCACTTTAAATAAAACAACAAAAAAAAAATCATACATAAATATTTGTTTTCTTATAGTAGATTAGTTGGCATAACATAATGTTAAATGTTGCCCCCTCCGGTAATACATAAGAGCTGTTAATTCTAGCCCCGAACATGAGGTAAGAATTAACAACTGACTTTTTTGAGAAAAATTCTATTTAATCATCATTTTTTTAAATGTTTGATTTGTGTTAATAACATGATACATACCTAAATAATTAAAGAATCATGTACCATAAAAATCAAGTCTAGATGTTGAATCATTTCGAAGCTAAAACATTTTTTTTTTTGTTAATTATGGCCCCGGTTTCCCTTACCTACCTACATTAATTATTTTTAATCTTTTCGAACAACTATAGAGTGCTTGTAATTTTTTTTCTTTGCGCTAACTGATATATTACGCCACGGATAAAAATACCATCCACCATGACATCAATTACATAATTAATTTATTTGTCGTTGCTTCATTTTTATTTATTTTTACCTATTGTTGTATAGTACTTTTATTGTAGATGCATCGTCTTCACATGCAATTATATAAAATGTACGGTTGAGTTTGCCCCTTCTTCTCCATACGAAAACTACCTTTTAGAAGGGGTGACTAGAAACAATTATATTTTTTTGTAAAATTTGACGTTCAAAAGTGCTTCTATTTGAAATAAATGATTCGACTTTGAATCTATTAGCGATTATGTGGCTTTCGCTTGAATAACTAATAGTTTTAGTAAGGTTAGGATAAGTATGATATTTTTGGTTTTGTTAAAGGATTTATAATTTTCGCTTTAATTAATTAAGTAACTGTCAATATTATGTAATTGTAGTTTTGTCATTTATTTATGATTCGTAAATAATGTGCTCATCAATGAGAAATTCGTAAATAGAGTGCATTCTAGGCTAGCACTATTCGTATTTGTGATCGAATAAGCTGTTGCAGTAAAACAGTACTTAAGTAACTATTTGTCAACACAACATGACACGAAAAACAATAAGTTGTAAGGGTTCTAAGTTTCATTGTGCGTGCTACTAGGTTTCATGCATTTCATTGATAATAGATATTCAGATTTGTACCTTATCCGCAAATAATTAGTAAGTAGATAGGCATTTACTTAAATATTTTTTTAAAATTATTTGTTATTTTATATCTAGCGGGTGGATAATATAGGTTAATTCTTACTTAGCTACCCTTATAATATAACAAGCCGTAGGTAATGCGTTTTACATTATAAATTCAGTATAATGGTTAGCGTACCTAGTTTGCATAATTTATGAAGTCATTGCAGAATCCTGTCACAATTAGATTTAAACAAAGACAGAGTGGCGGTAAACTAACACCACCATCATAACTTTACCTCCGATTGTAAAAGTATTGCTATGTCTAGTAGATAAAAGGCTTTATTTCATTATGTGTAAAGCTCGTTATTGCTTGCAAGATATTTTTTCCTGCCCTCATAATTTACCTCCGCATAACAAATCATTATATTATTCAAAAGTGAAGTTAAAAGTTTTCACCATAACATTTAAAATTGTACGGCAGTAAATCGTTGTGTAACGTAGACAATAACACCTTGTTCTCAACGTGTGCGCCACGTGCGCGCGCGCCGCCACAATGCCACACCTACAGCTTTGTCTGACGCTTTGTTTTATAGACGCTGCCAGCTCGCTTTACACTGCGTTCAAATGACTTGTTAGCTCTCTGTAAGAACGACACATGGGCTAACATCATTGCTGCAGGCTGCAGTGGTTGCAAATTGTTTTTCAGTTTACACTTCTCAGTCACAAAGTCGTAACCTTATCATTCAGATGATACGGGTGTTCATTGGGTATGCTTTATTATAATATAACAAGTTATTTTAGTGTTTTACACTCCCATACATTTGCTTTTTCGTCTTGAAATCTGATTCGATTTAGTATATTTTACGCCAGTAACAAGCTCGCACCTTCTAGTTAGCAAGTGCGCCAATGCATAATAAAAACCAGCGTCTAATAAATCTTGGCCAAGTTTAACAATTTCTAGACACCGGATGTTAGGTTGCCATGCAAATGTATCTTAATTAGCACGATAGATTCCGTTTATTTTACTTACCGGTAATTTAGTAAAGTAGTTATGGAATAATGGAATACTTAAGTGTAACTGTGTAACATTACGTAGGGATAGAGTAGTTCTTCTTGAACTAGCAAGCCATACACGTTTCTCCATCTATAAAGTACCTACTAGCGCGCGTCGCATATTATTATACTTTGTTCGATAGAGCAAAATGACTTGTGCCAATGTTACGTAGATGGAGCTAAACAACTGCACATAATGAAGATTAATCAAACAATCAACCCGCGTTGTTTGTCGCGTGAACTCATACGCGTGGAGGCAACCTGTATGAGGTCAAATAAAGTTGCGCACAAAAGGTGAATAGTGGCTCCTTACAATAGAGTTGCGTCGATGCACGTGTGCTGTGCCATAGACATACGGCGGGAACGTGTGGGGCCTCTACGTGTGGTCGCATCCCTACTGCAACAGGAGATCGAACAGAAGCCCAACACTGCAATAGGTAATAAGTTATAAACACATAAGAGTAAAGGAAAAACGCAATAACATCAAACACGGTAGAAGCAGTGTGTATTTGATGAGCATATTTTTATATCCATGGAGGTCTCTGCACGTGGTCTTGTGGCCCTATATCGCATGATATGAACCTTCTGAAAGCAAATGTTTTGTGTTTCAGGCAGGACAACCACTGCGTACGCTCACTGATAATGTTGTGGTGCGCTAATGGATGCGCTCAAGTGGATTGCTTTTATCAATTTGTTTGCTTTCAGTATAAACAAGTTAATGTAGAGACATATCGTCAATAACATTTCTTGTGTGACATGTCGCGGTCGTTGAGCTGACTTTGATTTGAATAGAAAAATGTTTCACGTGGGTAACTTTAGTTTAAAGAGATCCTGAAAGTGGGCAACGTCGCAAATAGATGTCAAATATTTCGCTGTTTTGATTAATTTGGAAATATTACTGTATGGAAATATGAAATATGGCTAACTAGTGAACTAAAATATTGATTACAAAATGCAATAATTACTATCGTAACACCGAATATCGTCGTAGTAGTACGAGAAGTCAGTGGCGGATTTGCCCTAAAGCCCATTAGGCCCGGGCCTAGGGCGGCCAATCGTACAATAAATTCACTGATGATAACAACAAATAACAATATATTATATGTATTATAAACGTTCGCGCACATTAACCCAGAAACCTCACAAAATATTATAAACCAGCAGCTTACTGAACCGATTTCGATAAAAGTTGGCAATAAAGTAAATTCATTATGTAGTCATCGTATATGATGGGTGCTGAGAAAGGGGCGGCTGATACTTACTACGTGGCCTGGGGCCTAGGGCGGCCAAGATTGCAAATCCGCCACTGCTAGAAGTCACTAAGTGACGTTTCTTTTTCTTCTTTACTGTCAACAGAAATGGATGTCAAAGTGTTTTTAAAACCATTATCTACCTTATGAAAAGGTAAAAGAGCTGATTTTTGTTTGAATTTTAGATGATACGAGAATGTCACAGGTACATAACTACTTGTAAAGGCAAAAAACGGTCTATGAAAATTAACTAACGGTACGTGAGTAATTTATGACAATGGTTTTCTCGATTACTGGGGGCTACACTGCTCATTAATGTTACTAAGTTACTTTTCGCATACAATATATTAATTTCATTTCATGTAAAGCTTTCGTCTGCAAGAAATAACTAAGAGACATTATCAGCGGTTCTCGTCTTACATTTTTTGAGTATGCTAAAATTAACTATCTTACTTTTGAATATATTTCTCAGTTAAAAATATTTACATAATTTACTGAATATTAGAATGCAAGGTAAGAATATCAATATTTTGTTCATAAAAATCATTTTTGTAAGTATACGCGTTAATGTGTTATACCGATTATAAGAACAAAAAAACTTTAATACACGGATATCTCGAAACTAGCTTTTTGAACTTCATAATTTATTGCTCTACAACGACGATATTTAGTTTTAGATATAAAAAAGTAAGTATTTGGAAATATTCCAAATGCCTTTTTTACACCTAAAACGGTTACAACAAATTCAGTGTTATAATTGCAATTAATTATTAATATTCTAGTTCACTAGTTAGTGGTATTTTATATTTTCATACAGTAATGTTTTCAAAAATTATTCAAAATAGGTAAATATTTGACAGCTATTTGCTCCATTGCCAACTTTTAGAATAAACGCCCTTAAACGTAAACATAATTTCAAGATAGTCAGCTAAAAAGATGGTTTGCTATGAACAACAATTGAATCCATTCAACGTTTATAGAACTTATAAACTGGTGATCGTTGTCAAGTATATTGTTTGTAGTATATCAATTGTATTATGTTTTTTCACGGCAGTAGGTGCGTCGTGGGAGAGTCGCCGCATCTGGCCACATCTGGCCGCCGGCAGCGTGTCGCTCGGCACAGGTAACTTTATCGTTTTATAGCTACAACAGCACTGTGACAGCTCTTTATTGCTGCTGTCAAACAAATATCACTTGTTTATACACCCATTCATTTACGTGGCGAATGAACACTGAAGTCTTCGGTGAAATAATCTATTGTGCTTTATGTTAAACGCGTAGTGGATGCAATTGCATGTCTTTTGAATTACAACTTATGCTTTTGAAGGAACTCAATAGTCTAACAGTAGAGTATGACAGTAAGTAAGTAGTTATGTAAATTCTCGCCGCGAATATTGTCAACCTCGGTGCTTTTGCAAAACAATCATATTTCAGAACACGTTACTTCTGTTACGGTGACATTTAACTATGATAATTAGGTAAACTGAATAGGTTAACGAGATGATATAATCGCTTTTTGGACTGTTCACCGAAATTGAGACATTAGACACAAAATGTTCAAAGTCATTATACCGGTTAATACAAGAGTCAGAATACAGCTCGTGGTATGAATAAGGTTTGTAAATGCTTCGTCATATTTGTGTGTCGCGGACGCATTGATCGCTGACAATAATTTTCAAATTTATTCCATCTATTTGGCTCCAGCCGCTCGCGGCTGTGATCACACCTCTGCCATAACCCGCAACGGTTCTATAACCGTTGCGGGTTCACGCGTACTCGATGGCAAGCATTTATCTATTGATGTTTACGAAAATTAGTTTCACATTACATTATGTATATAGGTATCCATATTATTATTGGATATCATTGTAAATTAGCCTTGGATAGCTGATGCTGCAATATATCTTGGTCTCACTGGTTATATTAGTAATGTATATTATAATAGTCATTAAATCGATCGAAAATATAAGGTGCCTAGGTATAGGTGCAATACTAGGTATTCGTGAAGTGCTTAAATATTGCGTTGTTTTATATTGCTAGCTGTCCAGGCTATTTGCATGTTGCTTCTTTTTGGTGGTTATGCTCAGAGATGCGAGAGAGGTCGGTACCTACTGCTCAACATTATTTATTAAAATAGAACTTTAAACCCACTTATGCTTAATCTGGTAATCCAGTCAAATTATTAAGGCTCGTGCAAACTGGCGCGATATCGCGGGCGCTTCAGGCAGCGTGACCGTTGTAGCGCCCGCGATATCGCGCTGGTCTGCACAAGCCTTGAATCTAGGTAGAATAAAAAACTATAGATAACCTAACATCTTGATAACAATATCTACTGAAAAATAACCAATTTTATTTCTATAACACTGAAAGTATTGAAGTACTTAGTAGAACAGTAACGACGATATTGTTGCGTACGGTGGCAGCTGCGGGCCTACTAGTGTTCTGGCTAAATTGCCAGTTTGGCCAGTGCGGTAGCGAGAGTATGGGGCGGCGCGGCGCCGGCATCGCGATCTCTGTCGATAATGAGCCGATAGCGAACGCGCGATATGTTT
The DNA here is from genome assembly GCA_916610215.1 of Omphaloscelis lunosa. NCBI lineage: Eukaryota > Metazoa > Arthropoda > Insecta > Lepidoptera > Noctuidae > Omphaloscelis > Omphaloscelis lunosa. Next base: position 22,415,942 of record OU744251.1, on the reverse strand, counting down.
CCGATGCCCGCATACGCGCTCACCTATTATGCGTTCGCTTTTGTACAACAACTTAACGGATTTTTGGATGCTGTGGGAGTTCTGTTTGTTATGTGGGAAATAGTTGTGGTCTTTGTTGAAATCGATATTATTGAGCATTCTTATCGAATTGTTTGGTGATTTATAGATCAGAGATTATTTTAATAGTGTTCAGATAATTATACATGTAGCTACCGTCAAATTATAAAAAGAAAAATACGAAGAATGCTTGGTTAGGTACAGACCTTTTATTTGTTTATTTGTTCATTGCTCCTCCATAGAAAGCGCGCTGATGTGTGCACAATGCACACATCAGCGCGCTTTCTATGGAGGAGTTAGGTTTGGGTCGTCTTAGTTAATAATAAGTACTAGCTTATTAGGTCACCTATAACACTAGTGTCTTAGTGTGTTTCTTACGTACTAAATCTAAATTAATATTATAAAAAGAGAAAAGATTAATTTTTTGTACTTTTGTTTGTAATGAATAAATTCAAAAACTACTGGACCGATTTAAAAAAATCTTTCACTAGTAGAATGCTATATTGTTACGGAGTAACATAGGCTATAATTTATAAAGATATCACGCGGGCGCAGCCGCTGGCGGAAGCTGATCATCAATAAAAAAAAATGCTTCAGGAATCGAAACGTACTACAACGGAAATTTTAAAATCTGGTAGGCGTCCAGATACGTCCATCAAAACTTATCTGTTTATTATTATATCCCTTTAAAACTATCAGCGAACAGTTTTGAGTGGTGATAAACAAACCGGTACAGAATAAAAACAGTGTAATCAGCTTACTGAGCGTCCCGAGGTTATCGCACACCATTCTCTAATCTGGCGACCGACGTGAGACAAAAACATTGACATATGGAAAGGATATCCACAGTTACTAACGGTACTGATACTGATAATAATAATATATTCATGTTGTATTCAACATACTGTAAAATAATAGTTTTCTGTGTGCTGGTGTGAAGGAGATATTACAATCACAATCGATTTGGTGAATGTTTAATATTAGTGGACCTCCTTATCACACCTCTTTTCCTCTTTCCCATTGCCATTTAGTTTTCGAAAAGCTAGTCACGAAAATTTATCCGTTGTTTTTTTAATTAGTTCAAGGCTTTGGTGAACTCTCTCGAATGGATGTGTCAGTGATGAGTTTACAATTTTTGTAAAACTACCTCAACATAGCTTAACTTTTTGCTGTAAGTTTCACATATTTTCCTTTGTGTAATAAAACATCGGTTAACTGCTCTTGTGTACCCAGTGTCCATTGTGCCGGTGTGCCGTGTCGCGGGACATATGGCGACCAGCCGAGCCCTGGCCGCGCCAGTCACGTCTCGGACCTACCAACAAACGCTAATTGTTCTAACTATTGCCTGCTTTGTCCTAAACAATTACTACTTTAAGTTTACTCTCTATCCTTATTTGTTAGTAATAAGGTTTGAAATGCCTTTGGTTGGTAAGAAGTTGTCACAGGAGACGTCGCCAGATGGTCTGACAGGATGCGTTGTTTTGTTAGAAGTGTCAAAGTAATAGCCTTTGTACTTGATAATGAGAGGATGCGAAAGCCGTAAATCTGTTATTTGTAAAGTATGAAAAATATACTTTTAATGAGATAAGAAGACATAAAGGGGATGTCACAATGAGCTTATTTGTAAAAATAACAGGAATAATAGGATTATGGTGTTAATTAGCATTATTGTAGTTCTTTGCATAAATGCTAATGGTATGGTAGTTAACAAATGTGCCACAGGTTCATATCAGATCACCCGCTAATGATGCCAAGTAGGTAATAGGTTTCAATCGTATAGGAAAGATGAAAAACGAAAAATGTTAAAAACTAGGTGTGGAAATACATTAATCACACTAATATTATAAAGACAAAAGTTTATGAGTGTGTGTGTATGTTTGTTTCTTCTTCACGCTCAAACGGCTGGACAGATTTAGATGAAATTTGGCACACAGATAGTTTATAATCTGGATTAACACATAGGATACTTTTTATCCCGATATTCCCACGGAAGAACGAGACTTATGCGGGTGAAACCGCGGGGCGCAGCTAGTATTATATAAAAGATAACTCTAGCTAGGTGTTTATGCCATTAGGTAGGTTTTTCATACTTACATTAAATCATCATGATGCTCTAATAGAATTACAATCACGTAAAGGAAACCCATGTTCCTACTTATATACGCGTCGTTGATAAGTACCTAGGTGTTGTCGTGTTCGACGATTTGTAGTCCCTATCCGTATAGGATTTATCTCTTTCTTTGAATCCTCAACCAAACGAGTAAGTGTAATGATCGGATATCGTTTACAAGTGAAGTAAGTATTTCCACATTAACAAGTGGTCGGGTGATCTATGGAGCGGTCGCGATGTGTAATGACGCCGAGACGCCGCGCTCCGCCGCGCGCCGTGCGGGCGCGGTGGCGAGCGGTGTCGGCGAGGCTTGGCAGCGGTTCAAACGTCGCGCGGTAATTTGCGCCTCCTCACCTTTCCTATACTTCCGATGTTTATTAAAATTTTTCGAACATTATTTTTACCAAAAATATTAATAACGTGTTTTACCGGATAAAAATATTTTATTTAAAATGAAGACGATTATGCTTTTTCAGGATTTTTTTCTTTTCCCTCGCTAGGTCAATAGGTATTAATACATTATATGAGGTAAAACAAAATAAATATAAAATAACGACATGCATAGAAACGACCCTATAAGATTTCAGACGTAAATAAGCAAGCACATAATGGGCCTACATTACGTGAAGGTAGATAGCTGTACCGCGCATCTCCCAGTGCGTATGGATATTAACAAATGGCTGGTGAGTCCTTGTTTCATATTACGGTTACTTGTTCTGTAAGTAGCTAATCCCCCTAAATTAACAGAGTAGTATTTTTGTCGACACTAATTTAATGTAACATTATTCTCACATCAGAGCGCACAATAGCTCTGCGAAAGTTTTATGCGTCTCCATTGTTCAGAGTGGTTTACAACTCGTAAAAACCGACGTCCCCCACTAACTATTGTTATTATTTGTTAATTAATTATAAAGTGCGGCTCCGTGGCCGCCCTCGCCTCGTGACGCGGCTGAAACCGTCGCGGCGCACCTACTCGTACATACCTATTCTAAAAAGGGGGAACGTTTTTCTATCATACTATATCTCGATTTACATTATATATAGGTACTTAAGTATATGGAAACTATCTGAATTTTAATCAGGAAGTTTATGTTATTGTTAGTTATTATTAGTTAGTATTGTATAATTAACTTTGAGGAAACCGGAACGTGTACATACAATAGTGTTCACTGGAGGAAGTAGGTTAGAGGTGGCGATAACACGTTATTTCCTGCAGGTGAGTAACCTGTTGCGGTGTATTGAATCCAGAGCAGGCCAGTATTTAGTCTGGGGTTAAAATACTAAAATTATAATTAATTATATCAACCCTCTTCGAAATGTGTAGGTGTGCACACATTTAATATCGGTATTTCACTAATGTTAAACCGAATAAGTAGTGAAAATAATATCTTACTGCCACTGTCCAAAATTATTGTGTAAGTAGATATAATTATTATGAAAAGGTAATGAGTTATTTATCTTAACGTTCTTTCAACCGGAAGTACCAACGATTTAGAAATAATAATTAAATAAGCATATTGTTGAATAAATAAAGAGTTAAAAGATAAATGTTTGAGGAACTTTCATTGGTAAGGCAACCACGGTTGGTACAGTCGATTGCATCAGTGCTAATATTTGTAATTGTTAGCTGGTCTTGAGTAGCCTATAACGGATTATCTATAGAAAAATAGTCCAGTTTATACTGGTTTTGTTACCGCTGACTTGCGGCCTATTGTACCTAACAGCTGTTTGTGCTCGTAAAGTTATCAGGAGCAGTTCTCCTGATAACTTTAAACAACGGTACCTAAGATTAGATTTACCTAATAGAAAGAGACGCAGGGTCAAAAATATAAACGCAAAATAAAAATGATGATCTAGAAGATTTTTGCCCTAACTCTTAAGTTCCGGAAGAAAAATTTTTTTTTCTTATTCATACCTTCTCTTAAAACCGGTTGTCAGATCTGCGACAATAAAGCCGGTTGTTGGCACGTGCAGCCATTCGCAACGCTCCGGGTGCCGTGAGGCCGCCCGGACTGAGGCGACGACTCCCGCACTCCGGCCCTACAGACGCCTAACTGCCAGTTTTTCTCGAAAGCACCCATCGAGGAACGCAATTACAAGGAACGCGCTACATCTTCCGCGACGACTTACTGCGGAACGTGGTTTAGCAATTGTTGTGCGATACTTGTCAAATATATTGCATATAGTAGATCCATTTCCTTATTCTGAGTTAATAAAGATACCTATAGACCATAGATGATTATAACCTACATAAATTCAAATCAACACCATGTGAGGGATGTCTCATGTCGGTGCCATCGATAGATTAATCATAAAGTCCGTATGTAACGTGAATTAAAAGATCACTTGGTCTTAAGTGCACATTGCTTTGTTGCAGTTTTAAAGAAGGTGCAGTCAGTAACAAAAGTCGATTAAATGGAATTATGTTGCTGATCGTATCTACCTTAACGACATTCAGCACCATTTTTCAAAGATGAATAAGAAGCTTCGAATTTCCCTGCGTAAATTGTCACACTTGTGGCAACCGGTTGCCCCTTATATTGTCGCGTATATCGTGGTGCGGCGCGCTGGCGCGACTCGTTTCCGGGGCAATAAAAACAATGCGCCGATGCGAACCTTTATTGCGGCAGGTTTCCGGCCGCGCCCGCGCCGCTTGTCGCCCCGCAGTAATTATGATGCCACTTGCCAATTGCCGCTGAGACCTTTTATTTTGACACTCGGAAAGATTTGAAGGAAGGAAGGGTGGTGTATCGTGTTGTAATAATAGTGCGGCATGGGTAAGCCCGTGCCTAAACTGAAACTCTTTGAAGATTAGATTTCAGAGCTGTTTTGTCAGTAACTGTTTAGGGCCCGTCTTTAGAGCGATATACAAGCAAGATTCCCAATGCAAAACTAGATTTAGGCGTTACCATTAAATTTACTATGAAATCTGTCAGTGATTCCTTAGCTTTATCGCTGTTTGCTTCAATTGATGTGCACTGAATTTCGTGACCCGTGATGTGCAACCTCACATGACAGGTTTTCGATTTTCTTAGCAAAACAAGACATCTCAAGCAAAATGTCACTTTCTTAGCAGTCTCAAATCATTTTAACTGTTTACTTTGCAAGTAATAAAAAGTAAAGCCAATCTATTTTAGTTTTATAATACAGTTATCATTCGTCGAGCTACATCCATTATGTTTCAAATTTACGACCGCGGTGACATATAAAAAGATTAAAACAACGTTCTATTCGAGTCGTAAACGTTTTCAAGTATTGTGACTTCTTTAGTTTAGTGTAGTCAATAGGGATGAGTGGAACGATCATGTAAATAGGCAGTTATAGTATTTTGTAGGTGGGTTAATGTTGTTGAGCATATTAACGAATATAGCGAGAGAGCTAGCGCTCGAGATGAGCGGCATGCGAGCGGTGAGAAGCGCTGGAGGGTCGCCAACTGTGCCGGAGGTGCTGAGCGTCTTGTCGCTGTACCTAAGTATATCTTCTACCTTGATATATTGCGGTTACTTTTGTTTATTTTATTGGCACACTATTAGTCATAGCTAAAAGAGGTTGCTTTCAAACAGATTATTTAAAAAATCGCTATACTTACCTGGGTATTTGGTTAAAAGTTTTCCAAACTATTTTCGTAAAACAGCAACTTGTTTGCTAGATTTTTCATTTCCAACGTACCTATCTAATCTGAATTTTTAGGATTCCGTACCCGAAGGGTGCCAAACGAAACCCTATAACGTACTAAGCCCCCGCTGTCCTTCCGTCCGTCCGTCTGTCTGTAGGCGGGCTGTATTTCATGAACCGTAATGGTAGAAAGTTGAAATTTTCACTGGTTGTGTATTTCTTTCTATTGCCGCTATAAAAAGAAATAATAAAAAGTTAAATAAAGTTAATAATTAAAGGGGGTTCCCATACATGAAACGTATTTTTTCTGCGTTTTTGGCTCGATCTTAATACGGTACGGAAACCTTCGTGTGCGAGTCCGACTCGCACTTGGCCGGCAACCTGAACCTACATAGCAATTGTCGTAAATCACGGCATTTATCAAACATTCTTCATTATAATTAACCACATACTCTGTACAATACAATTACAAATTTATCATATTTGTATAAATGTTCATTCTTGTGGTTAATGTATATAAAAAGCTATGAAAAACATCCTACTCTCTCTAAATATAACTTAATCGTAGGTACTTACCTACTCTCGAAAGATGTGGGTTAATAATAAGTGTTACATTGACATGTTTATTTGACTCACAATACCGGATAAAGACTGAAGTGCAGACTTCAGTTACAGTACGTTATTCTATGGGTACACTGGGTAGGTTACCTTTATACATATTGTGTCAAAATTTCTACTGTAATTGAATGCAAGTTAAACAGCACAACGTTAAGTAGGTACACGTGTGTGTGGGCATGGTAGCTCGTTTACAACACAATTCCCGAGCAAAGAGTCGCACATTACCGGTGTACCCACTTCTCGCGCACACAATCATCCGAACAAAGAGCAATCAATCAAGTTATCTCATCTTCCTAGAATACGGCGATGTGATCGACAACACGTGAACATTGCGTATCCGCGCGATCCTTCACCTCCGCCCCGTTATCGCGCAGATAATACTCACAAATAGGGTACCGATTGACGTCAGCGCCTTACACCGCGGCGAGGTAACTCCGATATCGCACGACCTGCGACCCGCGTATCGCGCTAGAGGCCTGTACACCTAGCCCAGCGCTGCCGACTTGCCGAGCCGCTCAACCCCGGCCCCGTTTCGACAAGGCTCCTTTAAATACGACGCAGTACGAGGCGTTAACCTTACAGTTTTGACGTTTGTTGTTGTTATAATCGTGTTTCAGACGCTATCGCGGGCCGCGCGGGTCAGCCTGTGTGCAGGAAATGGATCAGGCGTCATATATATGTTTACGATGAAGATAAAACATCTTCAACTTCGCGTTGATTTCGATATGGTTCAACCTAAGGATTAGAGAACGAACTTAATTAGTTACTGGACTTCGACCAAACGAACACAACCAGAAAAAGCATTTTTGCATTAGCATTCTTTTGTTGCAACGAAGGAATGTTTTGCCCCTATTTATACATAATGAATTTGGTAGAGTGGGCATTGAATGTGCATTCGATCGTTTGGACTAAACCAACCTTCATAAATAAGGAGTCTATAACGCAATCGAACAAGATCGGTGAATTGTTGGGTAGACTTACCTTCATGCCGTTTCCTGAGATAGAGCCCCTATGTAGCTAAAGCGAGGGCTTTGAAAGTTATTTTCTGGTTGTGGGTAGAGCCAGCATTTGTTATTTACTATGGACCCAATGTGTAAATGAATAATGGCCCGTTTATTATTTTGGGTGCCAACCCTTTTAGCTAATATCATTGTTTTAAAATCTGACAAATTTAATAAAAAGTTTCTAAGATTATAGACTACTAGCACCCGCTCCTGCTTCGCACGGTTTTTACGACTTTACATAGCATCGAGATTTCTTAGTTACATGTAATTTTAATAGTAACGCATTATAGGTACACATAAACCTTCCGGAATAAATTATCTAAATGATGGTGAAAACCTTATCAAAATCTGTTGCGTGGCTTAGAAGAACAACGCGGACAAACAGACAAACGCGAAAAACGACTTTAATTTATAATATGTATAGATTATTCAGATTCGAACAACCCGCGAATGTCAACGTTTGTGCGACGTCCCTCATTAGTTGCCATTTCTTTCTAGTTTTGTTCCCGTGAGTAAAAAGTCGCTATTTGTTTGGTTAACTTTACAATATTAATTTAATTATTAGTAATGGTTAGTTATTAGTAGGTAGTGGGAATAATGATCATTTATTTCATTCTGTAGATACGTAAGCTCTGTGGCTTATCTGGGGGTTTTACCAACTGCTGTTTATACAATAAAATTGTGTAATTATTATAATTCCAATTGATTAAATGCGCCGTATTATTAATTTTCTCGCAATAATTAATATTTCATTTCATATATTATTGATCCAAAAGGCCTCAATTATTAAAAACGTTTCCGGAAAATTGTGTGAAATAGGAATGTTTGTGGAGGAATGTAAGGAAATACTTATTTAATTTTTGAAACACATTGTTATTGCAATCTTGAATAATGCTTTAACGGTTTCGATGAAAATTGCGAAAAATTTATCTAGTTAGGTCTCATATTCTCTATTTTCACCCGATCAGAGTTCGGTCGCACAGGAATTTAAGAAAAAGAAAAATGTGTTTTGAAATCCAAAATTTGTTGCTTTTTCTTTATTTTCGTGTGGTGTCGAGAGTCAAAAGTCAGAGATGCGTGCCTTGGGTTCGAACTGGAGACCTATGACTTGACAGTCTGACGGACGTTCACACTAATAGGCTATGAATGCAAAAAAATGTTGATAATAATAATTATTAAGCATTTAGTGGTCAACGTATCCTATGATACCTAAGCCTCTTCCAACTGTTTCCATTATTCTCTAGTTTGAGCTTTTCTTGAGCAGATTATCCCTCCAATAACCTTAAATATCATCTGTCCATCTTTTGGCTTGTCTGCCTCTCTTTCTTTTGCCATCATGTGGTTGCCATTCCATTATGATTTTCGTTAATTTTATCCTGCTGGTCCCTTGTCATGTGTCCTGTTCATCGCCATTTTAACTGTCTTATTTTATTTAATATGTCTTCCACCTTTATTGTAGATCTATCTTCTGCTCTTTTGCGGTTTTTAGCGTCACGCCCAACATACTTCTTTCAATTTCCCTTTGGCACCATCTCAGTTTCAGAAGATGTTTCTGCGTCAACGCTCATGTTTGGCATGCATAGTTACGTGAGATATGATAAGATACACGAGTTGAACACTTTTCTCATGGCTGTCATAGTAAAGTATTTAGGTACTTTTAAATATCTCTTTAACCTTTTGACCCTTGTGTCGCATATATGCGACAAATATTTCCGTGTCCCTACCGCTCGTGTCGTTTCTGCGACAGAGATCATGCATGATTTTTTCGTTCTAATTTCGTCCTATTAACTGCGTGGTACAACTAAAACTATTATTAAATAGAGCTATTATTTACAATTACTTAAAATTATGTTTCATAACTCTAAGCATTGAAAAAACTTAAACAAAAATAAGTAATTGGCAGCTTGGACTTTTCTTCGGCGTCTATCGCGCGCGTCGCATAAATATGACCACAGGGATGGGATACAGTGCAATGCGCATTTTAAAAACGAAATAACAACACAAACAGTTAAATAATCAGGTATTATAATGCATCATTCAGCATAAAATAAACGATATCATAAGAAATAAAGTTAAATTTAACATATTGCCTTGTGTAATTAATTCTTTTCTTGTGTTTTGTGTTGTGTTTGTTGTGGTGGTGTTGTGTGTGTGTATTGTGTTGTATGTATGGTGTTAGTTGTTTAAAAGCTTGGTGCGCTTGACATCAAATTTAATGTTACAAATAGTTCATTGGTAGCTATTTATAAAAGTAAAGTTATTATGAAAATATAGTAAAAAGCACCCCACGTTTTTTACAATCAATTTAATTATTTTGTTAATAACTTAAATATTATTTTAGACTTATTATAATTTTTTAATTAAAATGAACTAGTTGGCTTTATATCGCTATAGAACAATCTCTTCATATTTATAAATTATTTTCTACTTTTTAGTTTGGCTGCTATTAAAGTGCGCTATTTAGTTTTTTTCAAACTATATTTTATTGTCGCAAAGTAGTATCAAAAGTAGTTAGGTATAATCAAGAGACTCGATTTTTTAGTATATCGTATGTGTGTCGATAGATCTCAAATTATTTCATTTATGTTCTCGTAACCTTGCCATTTCATCCAATGCATCTCCATTACATGCAACTCTTGTTAGCTTTGAGCAATCAAATTCTTCTTTATTGTATTATCATCGGTCCTTGTGCGATTTTTCAATTTAATCGGAAGTCTTGAAGTTGGTGAAAATATATTTTTTAAATATGAAGAGTTTTTTCTATAGCGATATAAAGTCCACTGGTACTTATACATACATAGTTTCATCTAAACGAATCATATGAGCCCAAACTCGAGGGGCTCACTAGTAGCCACTGAAGAGTTCCACTATCCTCCTCCTGGCTCCATCATCAAATCAGCTTCAAGATACCAAATTATAATGTTGCTAACCGAACTACATAATATATACAAAATTTCATTACGATACAGCAATTAGAAGTAGGTGAAAATTACATCGACAGATTCCGTTACATAGATACTGGTCAAGATAAAAGCGTGTTAATGACGCAAATTGCTTATTGAACCTTACCTTCCGCCATGAACTTAACTACGGAAGACTTTCGAAAAACACTAGTCTCTGCTACGTAGTTATTATCGCCCACGCACGTCAAACTGACCTGTTTTCCTCAATCGACTTCGAATCTGCGTACTTGATAAGTTCATGACCTGGATGCTAGTTGTTTGCTTCATTTCTTTAGTAATTAGGAATATATCACGCGACGTGTAATTAAAGACGTAAACTAATTATTGATCCAACAACACTTCAGACATTGATTGCCTACCTACTGAATAGGTTATCAATAAGTAGAGGTGATCTTGCGTGCTGCTTTACCTATGTTTATAAGAAAAGCTCAGCACCTTACCTGTAGGTAATAGATAGAGTAGGTAAACTTAAAGCAATAGTTTTTTATTTGCAACAACAACTAGGTAGGTACCTGAATATAACTGTTATTTTTTTTTGAAAATTTGTTCAGTATTATGTCAATACTTAAGTAACTACCTACTTATTACGTAGAAGTGACGGCTTATTGGTGACTCGCACGAATTTACTCGCCCAAAAGCGGGTGAATCGACCATTTAATTAATAAACTAATATTTCTTGAGGCGATTCGCACGAATTAATTTTTTTTAGTGGACGAATCGACAGCTCCAGCAATACGTAGTAGTAAAGTACACTGGCGCACAGAAGTGCTTAGGGTAAAATATTTAGAAATAAACAAAACGAAAAATAATTAAATTATTATTTCGATTAAGGGTAGCATAATTAACTTGAAACTGCAAATAATACAGGGTGGTGATTTAGTCACCTGCATCCGTCAAGGGGGCCATTCTACCTGTCATACTGAACAACTTTCGCTATGATATTCATAAAAATACGTAAAAAAAAAACGTGTTCGGTCTGGGGACCCCCGTCAGTAACGAAGTTCTTTCTTACATACGATTTAAAACGAAATATTTTTTTTTGCAGCCGCTATCTTAGATATACATTATGACCTCATATCGGCTTTAGTACCCTCGAAAGCTACGCCAACGACACCCATGATGAAAAATTTTACAACTTTCACAGCCGCTATCTTGGATTTCCATTTTAATCTCACTATCGGCCTTAGCACCCTCAAAAACTATGAAAACGACACCTATGACGAAAAATTTGGAGATTTTCACAGTTGCCATTTTAGATTTACATTTCGATCCTACTATTGGCTTTAACACCCTCGAAAAGCATGAAAACGATACCCATGATGAAAAATTTGATAATTTTCAGAGCCGCCATCTTGGATTTACATTCCGACCCCAATATTGGCTTTACCACCTCCGAAAACCCATGATGATAAATTTTCAGAATTAGAAAGTTTTCGCGGCCGCTATCTCGGATTTACATTTTGACCTCACTATCGGTTTTAGCAACTTCAAAAACTATGAAAACGACACCTATGACGAAAATTTGGAAATTTTCACAGCCTTCATCTTGGATTTACATTTTGATTTTACTATTGGCTTTTGCACCCTTGAAAACCATGATAACGATACCCACGATGAAAAATTTGAAATTTTTCAGAGCCGCTATCTTGAATTTTCATTCTGACCAAATTCACATTTTCTCTCTCTCTTTATCTGGCATGCAATGTACTCGGGCCGATGTGTACAATTTTATCCCATGACACTGTAATCACTTTATCCTTTTCTTTTGTTTTTTTCTGCCGGCATTCTCTCTTTCTTTATCGCGTGGTAAAAAACACAACCCAGGCGTTCTACGCACGGTTGGGTTGTGTGTACCAGAAGGGCACGTGGGGCGACGGAGACAACCGCCGCTGCTGTAGTTGCCGCCCGCTCGCACCAACCTGCTGCAGCACGCGCCGCTGACGCGCGCCCTGCATATACTCAATATGGTGTCAAAACAGATTGACTGCTTCAATTGAGAATATTCTGAGTGAATTCACACGGGCCACATTTTGTAAGGTTACTCTTTGTTGTTCATAATTATATAATTTTAACTCTAATCTTAAATGTAACTACACTAATGTATTAGGTAAGCCTGTGATGATAGTTGTATGTGTTTTAAATAAATAAATAAAAAACAATCTTTGAATTAGAAGAAGACAGTCGCAAGTATTAATACTTTTTAGCGTGAAGATTTCTGAAAGTTTGTAAGCCGCGTTAAAGAACATCATTCCAAAAAAAAAAATGCTTCAAAATAATCTGTCGTTGTGTAGGAATTTCTAATTTATTTTCCCCGAGTCGGATATAAGTAAATGGATGGATATGAGTAAATTCGTGCGAGTCACCAATGCCGAAGCCGAAGTGTTACGGAAAGTACCCAGGTACTCATTTAGATATTTCAAATTAATGAACGCGTGTAGTAGGAACAGTATCTCGGTATTCACATAAGTAATACATAACAGGTATTCACGGTATGTTTTTGTTATTAAACGACGTATTTCCCCAACACAAGCTGTGACGACACCAACACTGTTATATCACTGCGCCTCATGGTCAAAGTCAAAGTCAAATCATTTTTTTCAAATAGGCCCATGTATGGCACTTTTGAACGTCAAAATTTACAGACTAATATAATTGATTCTAGTCGCCCCTTCCAAAAAGGTAGTTTTCGTAAGGAGAAGAATGGGCAAGAAACTCCACCGTTACTCTTTTAAAATGTTTTACAATAGTTTGTATTTGTACGTACATTAGTTAAATTATATGTGAAGACGATGCACCTAGAAAAATGAATTAAAAATGAAGCAACGACAGATAATTTAATTATGTGATAGATACATGGTGCTCACATATTTACAAACATTGTAAAAGTAGACGATTTTCCTAATGATTTTAAAATTAATAAGTCAGTGTGTGAGGAAGTAATCACAGAATTTAAAATCAATGTCATATAACACAAAATTATAAATTTTACAATGAAATTAGCAACCTGTTTGATTTTGTCTTTATCCTAAATTGTCCTATGGAGCAGGACCAGCATGTTTCCAAGCACTCTTATCTTGGATATAATCCTCTAATTTGTAATATGCTTGTTTACAAAGTGTACTTTTAATATGAGTTTTAAATTTTCTTTCATTTAATTGCAATATGTCACAAGGTATTTTGTTGTAACATTTAACACAGTACCCCATAAAAGATGTATGTACTTTAGATAATCTGAAAAATGGTTGATCTAGTTTATCTTTATTTCTAGTATTAAAATTATGTCTATCACTTATTTTATTAAACAGATGTGGATTTTTCCTTACGTACATAATATTTTCATAAATGAATTGGCAAGGTACCGTCATAATATTAATCCTTTTAAATAGTTTCCTGAGAGATTCGCGGCGACGTAGATTATAAATGGCTCTGACAGCTCTCTTTTGTAAAATAAAGATGGATTCAATGTCAGCAGCCCGACCCCACGGTAAAATGCCATACGACATAATGCTGTGGAAGAAGCTAAAATAGACCAATCGCGCGGTTTCTGCATCTGTTAACTGTCTTATCTTTCTAACAGCATAAGCGGCCGAGCATAGCCGCCCCGCAAGAGATGTTATATGAGGTCCCCATTGTAATTTCTCGTCTAGCGTGATTCCTAGGAAAACCGTTTGATTAATAAATTCCAGTTTTTCCCCATTCAATATGATGTCACATTCGCTACTTCTAACATTAGGTAATTTAAATCTAATGCATTTGGTTTTTGTTTTATTTAGTACCAAATTGTTTACCGTAAACCAATCTTGGACTTGCAGAATAGACCTATTCACGTCTTCAAGATTTTGTGACCGTCGGTTTATTTTAAAGATTAATGATGTGTCATCTGCAAATAACACCATCTTCGGTTGATTTTGAAATAATTGGGGTAAATCATTAATGTATACTAAAAAGAGGAATGGACACAATATCGAACCTTGAGGAACGCCCATTGCCATTTCAGACCCTAATGAGTTTACGCCGTTTACCTGAACTTTAACCTTTCTATCTTTCAGGTATGATTTAAGTAAATCAAGAGCTGTATTCCTAATCCCATAGTGCTCTAGTTTCAGCAGAAGTGTCTCATGGTCTACACAATCGAACGCCTTCGAGAGGTCACAAAAGATTCCAATGGCATCTTGTGCTTCTTCCCAGGCATTAAAATGTTCTTTATTAGGGTGACACCGGCGTCAGTGGTACAACGCCCTTTGGTGAAACCGTACTGTTGTTCACGAAAGATGGAATTTTTATTAAAGTGAGGTAACATTTGATTGAGCATCAACTTTTCAAACACCTTACTGAGCACTGGTAGAATTGATACAGGCCTATAATTGTTGGGTTCTTTACTATCACCAGATTTGAACAATGGAACTACTTTACTGTGTTTCATGAGATCCGGAAAGACTCCTTGGTCTATACTGGTGTTAAATATGTAAGCTAAATAGGGCGCAATGGTTTCGATTATAGATCTACAGACTTTTACAGACATTCCCCAGAGATCTTCTGTTGATTTAATTTTAAGATCTTTAAAAGCTTTTATAACAGCCTGGGGGTTTGTATGCTGAAACCTAAACTCCAAAGGGCAAGCCTTCACATTCTGTCTAAATAAGGCAGCAGACAGCGTGGGTGAGGAATTTAAAGCTTGAGTAGTTTTAAGGGGAATATTAGCAAAAAAGTTTTCAAATTCTTGAGCTATTTCTTTCTATATTTGAGTTAATGGGGCCATGTGCAGTCTCTAAATTAAATTCTGTATTTCGCTGTTTTTTCCTACCTGTTTCATTATTTATTATTTGCCAGGTAGTTTTTATTTTATCATCAGCTGATTTGATTTTATTGCTTTGGCTATTTTGCACACACTTTTAAAAGTTTTTGAATATTTTGCAACATACTTATGAAAGCTTATATTATTCATATGTTGCTTTAGGCCACAAAGTTCAAATAGTTTTTCCCTGCTTTTACAAATACCTGGAGTCGCCCAATCACTAAATAAGAATTTTGTGTAAATGCTTTTAGTCTTTAGTGGAAAAGTGTCATTAAATTGCGTGTGTAATAGTGAAAAGAACTCGGCGTAGAACTCATTTGGGTCATCTATATTATTAAAACTCTGAACACATAATTTATTGGCCAAAGAATTATTTTATTTCTCTAAACTTTTACATGTAATTGGCCTAAACCTTATTTGAATTTGGACATGGACATTAGCTACCGAGATTCTTAATCAAGGGAACAGGGCAGCGAGTTGTAACTGTAAATTGTGTTACGGAATGGAACAAAAAATGTAAAAGACCCCAAGAAGAGATTCTTGACAACATTCGAATAACAAAATAGAACAAGTAGCCTGAAAGTATCTTGCGCCTATTTCATAGTGTCCAAATATACACTATCCATCAGATAAAGAAGATGAAATAGGTAAATGTATTAAGTAGGTAGGGACCTATGAGAGTGTCTGCCAGAAAATTCGGAAATGTTGAAATAGATTGCTAATATTTTCTATGATCATTTACATAGACAAAAGTATTAAGAAATTGTTCATTGTTTGGCC